>JACCIC010000096.1:0-712500 GCA_018907035.1 Sycobia sp. Sy_11
CCGCCGCTGCCTAAATTCCCCCGTGTACCCCTTTCCCGCTCGCATACTATACATTACATAAGAATATTTCAAGTTAAGGGCGCGCAGGCCCACTCACCCGCTACCGCTAAGTATAGGCGAGGGCGTCCCCTCGTGCGCTCGCTGCTGATCTCGGCTCCTCTTCCGCGGTGATCTCCCTTGGAGAGAGAGAGAGAAAAGAGATAAGGTATCTGCTGTCCGGGTCCGCACACCGGCTTACACCACTGGCACAAATATCGTCTCCGCACCACTCCCCGAAGGCCTGTCGCAATATTCGCTGCCGTAATCCTTCTCGTAGGCCCTGAGTCTCACGGAGCAGTTCGAGGGTACGTCTCTGCCGATCCTCGATCTGCTCCGTGGACAGCCTTCGGGGTGGTGCTCTTCTATCCGTGGTGTTGGTTGGATCTTCGGCTGCTCTTCTTGGTCTCGTCGGGAGGTCGTCGGGCGGACCCTCTTGCCTCCATCGGGCCAGCCTGGCTGATGGGGATGGGCTCGGCGTGGGGCTCGGCGACGGGTTCGGCCACAACTCCTTCGGGGGCCCTATTAGAACTGTCGGCGCTTGGCGATTGCGGCTTCGGGTTCGGGCCTTGTGGCCGGTATGCCCTCGCGCAGCGTGGGCAGTCCTCCAGGTCCACCCCGTGTCGACCACAGTTGTGGCAGACGCGATGCCGCACCGGTTCAGGCAGTGGGGGCGGCGGTGGCCCGGTCTCCGGCAATTGAAGCATTGCCCGAGCTCCGGTCCACCGCCGGGTCGAAGGGATTGTAGCCAGGCCTCCGAACATAACGCCCGTTCGGATTACCAATTTCCGGAGGGGTATGCGGGCCCGGCTCTCGGGGTGGACCCAGCTACGCTCCTCTCCCTCTTCGCCTCGCCGGTCGCGTTTAGGGGCTTCGGTCGCGGGGGCCTGTTGTTGTTGGCCCCCCCTCCCTTCTGTATGGGTGGGAATCTCCCTCGCCGACTCCCTAGGGGTGGTATCGGGCCGGGTTGGCGGTAGCGGCCTTTCCTGGCCGAGAACCCCCGCTGCGGCCTGGATCACTGCGCTGGCCCCTTCCTCCCGCCGGAAAAGGATCGACTCGAAAGTCCTCCCGTTCGAATTGCCGGCGGGGGTTGTATCGCCTGGCCGGCGAGCTTCACGGCGTTCTAACTCCTCTGCTCTGCGCTCTTCGGCGGCGAATCCCGGTGGACCCGGTCGTCCGACCACTTCATCGTCCCACTCCTGTGGGCCCCTGGGTGTTGGCGGGGGGAGTGGGAGGCCTAGGTGTATTGGTCCTGCGGTGGGGGGGGGCGCTGTCCATCGTCCCGCTGCCGGTGCCTTCTCAGGCTCGTGCCGCAGCGGCGGCACCCGACCTACTTCCCTCCGGCGGTTTGCCGGGGAGCGCTCCCTCTTCTTCGGGATGGCCCCCTTACTCCCTCTCTCTCCCGTAGCCTCTGTTCCCTTGGGAGTGGCCTCCTCTCCCTCCTTCGGGGTGCCTCCTTTCTTCTGTCTATCGTCCTCTCCTCCGAACTCTTCTTCTGTGGGTCCCTGCGCGTTCATCTTTCCCGAGGCTTGCCCACCCCAAGTTTCCTACTCCTCCTCCTCGTCGACTGGGATGTCGGCCCAGTTCCGACCACTCCAACCCGAGAGGGTATTGTTTTGGGATCACAGTTTCCTCCGGTTCCCTCCCCTGTGGGGTGTAATACTCCCCGCTACTTTCGCTGCTCGCGCTTAACTTACGCGTTGCTTCCCCTTCCTTGCTCTCCATACTTCTTGCTTCCGTCACTATTGCACCTAACTTTCCCCCTATCTCTTCCATCGCTACTCCCGTTTCTTTTCTTCCTTCACTGGTTCTTCCGTCGCTGCTTCCGTCTCTGAAACAATTAACATATAGATTAGTTTCCCCCTGTGGTAATGGGCCCTGCCTGGTTATTTCCCTGGGTACCCCGGGGTGGTAGGTATCGCTTGAGCTCGGATATGTGGGCCTTCGCGACGCGCTTTGCCGTATTGGTCTCGAGTACGTAAACCGTTGGGGAGAGGGCGTTTAGGATCTTATAAGGGCCTTCATATTTGGGCGCCAGTTTCGCATTGAAACGATTAATCGCGCTTGACAGTACGCGAGTTCTTTTCCACACCAGGTCTCCTACCTGAAACCGCACTTCCCGTCTCCCTTTGTCGTAGAACTTCCGTTGCTTCTCCCGGGCTTGGTTTAAGTATCGGCGTATGAGGTCCCGCATGGCCCCTAGTCTCTTCATTTTATCCTCCCATTCTTCTGGTTTCGTTCTCACCACCTCTATTCTTCCTTCTACTTCCCTTCGGAGGCTGTGCACTGGGTTGGGATTCCGTCCGAAGTTTAGGAATGCCGATGACGTTTTCAGGCTAGACTGACAGGCCGTATTAATCGCGTTCCTGAATTCGTGTAAGTGTTGGTCCCATCTCCGATGATCTTCTCTGACAAAGGTCGAGATCATCGTCTTCAGCGTCCTGTTGACCCTCTCGACAGGGTTGGCCTACGGGTGATATGGCGGTGTGGTCACATGCCTTATCCCGTATTCCTCCATCGCCCTTTTAAGGTACTTATTCTCGAATTCTTTTCCGTTGTCGGTGAGTAGGTACTCCGGCGTTCCCCACCGAAAAATAACTAACTCTTCCAAGGCTTTCACTACTCCCTTCCCATCGGCCGTCCTCATAGGCTTGACTTCAATCCAGCGTGTAAAGACGTCTTGCAGGACTAGGAGGTATTTATTCTGGGTTTTGCTAGACAGAAATTCCATGAAGTCTGCGGCTACTACACACCAAGGCTCTTCTACGATTCGATCTCCCATCAGCCCTTGTGGGCCCTGTTGCGAAACCTTATATTTCTGGCACTCTGGGCAACGCCGCACGTATTCACTTACGTTCGCCCAGATGCCTTTCCAGTAGTAATCCAGGACTATGCGCGCGTATGTTTTTTCTATGCCTAAATGTCCGGCGGATACGTCATCGTGTGCGTCATGGAGCACCCTCCGACGCTGTTCGAAGGGGATCACTAACTTCCAGTTACTACTTCCTTCCGTGAACGGTGCCATAATTGTCTCTCCCCCTCGGCGGTATAGCATCCCGTCCACTACACACCAATCCTTGTATTTCTTCGGGAGCTCCTCTACTTGTTGGATCATCCTTAGGTACCACTCGTCTTCCACTCCCGCGAATCCCGCCACTTCCTCCTCCTCTTCTATTCCCCTCGATAATGCGTCGGGTACGTAATTCAGCGCCCCCTTCCGGTACTCCAAATCGAAATCCCATTCTTGTAATTCTAGGGCCCACCTAGCGTGTCGTCCGGTCAGTTCTTTCGACTTCTTCATCCACTTCAGGGCACTATGATCGGTGATCGCCTTAAAGTGGTAGCCCTCGAGGTAAGGTCGCAGTTTCTTTATTGCCCATATCAGGGCTAGTCCTTCTTTTTCGGAGACCGTATAGTTCTTTTCGGCGTCCCGTAACACCCTACTTATGTAGACAATGGGGTGTTCCCCGTCTTCCAACTCCTGGGTCAGGACCGCTCCGATAGCGTAATCGCTAGCGTCCGTCTGTACGGTGAACGGTTTGGTGAAATCGGGGCGTGCCAGAACAGGCGCTTCCGACAGTGCTTCCTTTAACTTCTCAAATGCTTCTTGTTGTTCTTCCCCCCACTTCCATGCGTGCTTCTTACTAAGTAGGCGGGCGAGTGACACCTTGATCTCCGACTCGTTGCGTATAAACCTCGAGTACCAAGCTACCATCCCCAGGAACGAACGTAACTGCTTCAGGTTCCGGGGAACCGGAAATTTTACCACCGGGGCGACTTTCTCTGGATCGGGCCGTAGCCCCTCCTTGTCCAGAAGGAATCCCAAGTATGCCACCTGCGCGCAGCAGAATTCGCATTTCTCCCGGTTCATGGTCAGCCCCGCTGCCAACAATCTCCGCAACACCGCTTCCAACCATTTCAGGTGTTCGTCGTATTCTTCCGTCACAACGATGATGTCGTCCAGGTATGCGAAAGCTCGTGGTTCGAACTCTGGACCGAACAGACGGTCGACCAAACGCTGGAACGTCATTGGAGCGTTGGTTAAGCCGAAAGGCATTCGGGTGAACTGATATAGGCCCGATCCCGGGACCGCGAAGGCCGTATACTGTTTGCTCCTCTCCGCCATCGGTACCTGGAAATAGGCGCTTTTTAAGTCAATCTTCGAGAGGTATCGGGCCTTTCGCAGCTTATCCAAGATGGAGTCCATGCGCGGTAGCGGGTACGCGTCCTTCCGGGTCACTGCGTTCAGATCTCGGTAGTCGATGCAGAATCGATACGACCCGTTCGCCTTCTTCACGATTACAGGTGCACTACTCCACTCGCTTCCAGAACGCTCTATTACTCCTGACTCCAACATCTTCCTGATTTCCCCTACAGATACTTCCGCCATTTTGGGAGACATAGGCCTCAATCGGTGCTTAATTGGTGCCGCTCCTTGTACGTCTATATGGTGTTCGGTCAATTGTGTTACCCCCGGGTTTTCCGAGGGTGGCGGCACGATGGCTTTTACCAAGCGTTCTACTTCTCCCCTTTTTTTCGGCGGTCAACTCCGAGATGCCCGCACATTCCGCATATAGCACTCCTTCGTTTTCGTTGTTACCCCCAACGAATTCTCTCCATGGGATGTCCGGCGTTCTCCACTGTCCATGTCCGAATTTCACTTCGATTTCGAATGACTGGCAAAAGTCCATTCCTAGGATCAAGTCGTGATCCAGAACTTCCATTACTCGCAAGTCCACTTCTCCCAACCGTCGTCCTACTTCCATCGTTACGGTAAGGATCCCCAATATTTGGGTAATTCCCCCGGTAACGGTTTTTATGTGCAGATGGGCGGGTGCCAGCCGATCTCGGAATGCTTCGGCCACCCCAGGTCCGGCCAACGAAATCGACGCTCCCGGATCAAATAATGCTAGGTAGCTTTTACCGGCTAATTCTACCCGCAGATAGTACCGGTTCTCCACCCACGTTCCCGCTATTTCGTCCTTTATGCCGGGCCTTGTTTTCGCGTTCCGTCTCTCCGTCTTGTCGGGTGCGGCTTTCTCGTCCGGGTGGGCAGCTGGTTTTCGGGCCCCCCACCACGGCCACTCCTCTGCCTCCGCGCGTAGCGGGGTGGTGATTGCGGGGAGGTCCAGTTCAGACCCTGTACCCGCGCTTCTCAGGCTGATCTCCTCTACCGAATCTCCTCCAACCTTCTTTTCTCGTTTCTCGCTGCCTCGTCTAATTTTCTCTTCACTCCCTTCTTCTCTCACTCTACCCTCCTCTTCGGTCTGTTCGTTGCTTCTTCTCCTAATCTCTTCTACCCTTCCATTATTCCTTCTGCTCTTCTCTTATCTTCTTTCATTACCTCTTCTAGCCTTTTCTTCTTTCTCTTCGTTGTCTCCCCAATACTTTTCTCCTTTTTCCTCGTCGACTCTTCTATTCTTCTCTTCGGGATTTCGGTTTTCCGACGCTTCGCTCGGTCCCGCCCAGGTAATGGATTTCTGCAGGCGTACCCGATAGGCTTGTTCCGTCAGCCCTTTTTGATCTTCTTTCAACCTCAGTTCTTCTTCTTGCAGCCTTTTCTTCTCTTCTTCTATGGTGATCCGCTCTCGTCTTAACCTCTCCCACTCTTCTGAAATCTGCACGCTCTCCTCGGTTATCTCCCGCTTCGCCTCTTCTAATTGGTCCCGCTCCTCTTCTAAATTCCGCCTCCTCAAAGTCGTCTCTCGGGCCCCTGTCGCTGTGGGCCGGGAAGCATACGCCCTACTTGCTTCCCCGCCAATCCATTTCCCCAGCTTCCTCCTCTGGGTGGGGGGCTAGGGACAGGTGGACTGGGCGGCCCCTTGTCGGATAAGGTGGGTTTCGGACAGGAGGCGTCTGGCGTTCAGGGCACTCCCTGGACCGGTGTCCTCTGCGTCTACATGCGTAGCACTCCACATAGGGGCATTCGTAGGCGCGATGGCCCACCACGTTACAGTGGTAGCACGTGCCCCAAAAGGCACCATCCTCCCTCGGTGGTACCCCCTCCCCCGGGTAGTCGTTCGCTCGGAGAACACCCGCGCCTCTCAGTGGTAGTACTTCCCGTGGTCCGAGGCCTCGACGGGGACAGGTCGACCTCGCGGCCTGGGCCCTATCTCGGTAGTCCTCCGGTGACGTGCGTGGTGCAACCTGTCGAGGGGCTGGACGGGGTCCGTCGGGCGCGTGCAGTCGGGGACTTGGCTTCGGCCGTGGTTTGGGTGGCGGCGCGTCTACTCCCGCCACTAAGCCATGCTCCCCTCGGGATCGTGAGCTCCCCTCTCGATGCTTCCCTCTCCGTTCTGGGCTAATCCTTTCTCTTCCTTTCTTCTTCTTCCTTTCTTCTGGCCGCCGCTCACTTCCGCTGGAGTCCGTCTCTTCTACAGCTGCTACCTTCTTGACCGTCTGACTCCTCGCAGCGGCTAGCGGCAGCCGCATCTTATCCTTTGGAGGTGGGGGCGTATATCTACTATCCAGTTCCTTCATCCTCTCCCACACTCTACACCATTTCTCCAACTCCTCCATACTGCGGATTCGTTTGTGGGCGATGAAGTGCCTGTATTCCGGGATTAGATTCCGATAAGCGGTTATGAGTAGGCTTTTCGCGGAAGGGAGGTTTCGGAATCTGCCCACTATGTGGCGGAGAGCTGCCAAGTAGTGGACGAATTTTTCCCCTTTTGCCTGGGTGCGCCGCTTCAGCTCATCTTCCAGGTCTGCGGCGTCCCACTCGCCTAAGTACTGGTGACGGAAGGCCGCTGCAAATTCCTTCCATGTGGTGATTCCTGGCTTTGCTTCTCTGAACCACTGTCCCGCCGGATCCTCCAGTATACTTGGCAGAGCTCGCAAAACTTGCTTGTCCGTCATGCGAGTGTTGTGTTTGCAGTCCTTCAGCTTTGCCAGGAAGCCCGCGGGGTTATCCTTTTCTGATCCAGAGAACCGCAACCGCCAATTCTGGAGTGTTTTCTCACAGTTCATCGGACCGGTCCTTCGGGTCGGTCGCGCGGCGGAGGCTTGTGGTAGTTCCTCTTCGGATTCCTCTTCGCTCTCTTCCTCTTCTGATTCTTCCGACAAAAAGAATAACTCTGCTTCGGATGACTCGCTGCCACTCTCCGACACTCGCCGTGGCTTCCTCTTCCCTTCCCGATGGGTGACGTCGGGGGAACTCTGCGTCGGGCCCGGTCCCGCCTTCTCATTCTTCCTCTGAACTACCCCGGATCCCAGTACAGGACTCGCTGGGGGCGGGCTGGGAACTACCCTACGTGTTGCAGACAGCTTGTGGTCCGCCTTCCTTTTCACTCTGGCCATTACCGCTTCCAGATCGTTCGCTTCATCGTCATCCGTGTCTATGATCGGTGTCTTGGACTTAGTCTGGTCCGGGGGTGGGACATCTAGGTTGGAGTCGTCTCTCAGCCTTCCCTCGTCTAATAACTTCCGTCCCAACTCCGTCCGAGCCAACGCTGAACTTAACAACGACCCTAGCATATTTAGAAGATCGTCCTGGGTCAAGGCGACCGGTGACGACCGCGGCGGCGACTCCAAATTGTTGCCGATCGGTTCTCCGCTGCTTTGGAGAGCAACCGGTCTTGATTGTGTGGGTGGTGGAGGGGTTGGGCTAGATATCGGCACCCCCACTACCCTTTCGTTGCCTCATGGGATACTGTACCCCGCCAGTTAAAAATTACCGGTGTCTGTGCTCGCCGACCCCTTTCGTGGCCTCCCTCGACCGCTCTTCTTGCCTGCGGTCGGCGCAGCCGTACCGTCTTCCTCTCCTAGGCTGCCTCGACGTGGAGCATCGCTCATATTAATTTCTACTGGGGGGGCCGTTCGGACGTCTTCCACTTCATCCACTGAAGGGTCCCATGGAAACTCCTCATCCGCCAAGCTCTCTTTGACTTCGTAACGGAGCAATCTTTCTCTACGGTCGGCATCCGTTCCCGTCAGGCTAAGCCCGTGGACCCCCAGTTCCTCGCTGATCTCTTCATCTGTGAGATCGCGGAATCGGCGGGCGATAGCTCGAGCCCCGCGGGACCGCTCCAAGGCTTCCGTCAGTCGCGGGAACAACTCAGCCATTGTCGCTCTACTTCCAACTTCTCGGTAGCTGTCTCTTCCTTTATCTCTCTCTTCAGGTCACTCCGGTTTGCTTCTTTCTTCAACGAGGGAACGTCAAACCTCGTTGCGTGTTGTCCAAGCGCGGCGACAACGACAGCAACTCGAGAAAGAGAAAAGGGAAAGAAGAAAAAAAAAACAAAGCAAGGCAGCCGCTCGGGGCGCACCAACCGGCCTCAAGCGATACCAACAAACACACAAAAAAAAATTGTAACAAGGGGTGGTGCGGGGTGTAGCACCGTATAAAGAAATTGATTGAGAAAATTGTTTTTTTTTTTTTGTAAAAGAAAGAGCAATTATGGCTTGGAAGGGCTTCCTTTCTACACTTCCTTTCTACACTCCCTTTCCTCTACCGGCTAGCGGACGACTCGCGTAGCTTTATCCCGCGGCTGGCCACCTCTACGACAAACCCCACGTCGAAGATCACGTGATCTACTGGTCCTACCCAGCACTTCCCTCTGTCTGCTAAGCTACTTCCCTTTTTCTTCGCGACTCTGTCTTCCCATCGAACCTCCCACCCGTGTCTGCGGCTCACAATACAAGTGCCTACCTAATTAATGACGAATCACGCATAGGCTACCTAGTTAACCATTATCGATATATGTATTCTCCGTAACAATTACTGAATATTCCGAACCCCAAATATCGTGGATAAATATTATCAATACAACTTTCATACATAGATAATTCGATTTTATAAAGACATATGATATCTAAACAAGTCATGGGATAGCATATATGTATTTATATGTTTTATATATTATAATAATAAATAAGTAAATAACTTCCTGTAATATCTCCCTCGGCGCTCAGTTATCGGTCTTCACCTCCAATAATCTTCCAAACTTCCAGAATTATACTCGTCCAACATTCGCAGGTACCAAAAAAAATTTTTTTTTTCTGTTAATCTCTCCCTCTTTTTTTTTTTTTTTTTTTTTTTTTTTTTTTTTTTTTTTTTAACCAACCTTCTTGCTTCTTATGCCTTCTTATTTCTTGTTCATATGTACTTCTTCATCTCCTTTTATTTCTACCATCATCTACTTATTCATCTCGTTTTACTTTTACTTTTATTTACTAACTACTATTTGTCTTCGTCCATCAGCATGTTCTCTTCCTTATCTCCTCATTTTCTCCTAATTTTCTTCCCTCACCCAATTCATACTAACACTTCCCGCTAGATTTCAAAAATAAAAAAATTTCTTTTCTCTTATTAAATTTTTTTTTTAAAAAAAAGAAAAATCTTTCTTTTTTTTTTTTTTAAACTGCAAGATGTTATTCCATTTTCAACTTCAAAATTTTATTTCGTTGTAAAATTTTTTTTCTTATTTCAAAAAAAAAATTGTTTTTTTTTTTTTTTTTATTAAACTTCAAATTTTATTTCGTTGTAAATTTTTTTTTTCAAAAAAAAATTTTTTTTTTTTTTTTTTTTATTAAACTTCAGAATTTTGTTGCGTTGTAAAATTTTTTTTGTCAAAAAAAAAATTTTTTAAAAAAATTTTTTTTCATTATAAATCTTAAAATCCAACAAAAAAATCTTAATTTAAAAAAAAAATTTTTTTTTTTTTTTTTTTTTTTTAAATTCCGAAATTTTTTTTTTATTATTATAAATTCTATTTGAATTTTAATTTCTATTTGAATTTGAAGCTACTTGAATTATCGCCGCCCGATTACCGCCCCACGTTGGGCGCCATTTGTAACGTTGAGCGACCTTCCACACGTTACGTAATTTTCTTACCCCCTTTTCTTCTCCGGACTGCTTCCAGGGCGGGAACTCGGGCTGGATATATATTTAGATTTATATGTTTAAATTTGTATGTTTAGATTTATATATATATACATGGGTTTTATATATTGAAAGAAAACAATCTAACTACATCGATGACTCCAAAGAATCCATTTATTACGGAAACAAGTACAGATGGACGTAAGATTGTACGTCCCGCTCGGTTGCACACGAAACGTGGCTACGTCCGCCAACTCCCGCGCTCTTAAAACTACTCTCAAAAAAACCCTTACTTCCCTCCCTTCTTGGTGGCCGCCGCTGCCTAAATTCCCCCGTGTACCCCTTTCCCCGCTCGCATACTATACATTAAATAAGAATATTTCAAGTTAAGGGTGTGCAGGCCCACTCACCCGCTACCGCTAAGTATAGGCGAGGGCGTCCCCTCGTGCGCTCGCTGTTGATCTCGGCTCCTCTTCCACGGTGATCTCCCTTGGAGAGAGAGAGAAAAGAGATAAGGTATCTGCTGTCCGGGTCCGCACACCGGCTTACACCACTGGCACAAATATCGTCTCTGCACCACTCCACTTCCCGAACTGTTTATCGTCCCCGGCCTTCTACACTCTTCCCTTCCGCACACAGTCTCCGTCACTCAACTACCTCACGGCTCTCCCTTTTTACTTCAAACTTCCTTTCTTTTCAACAATGGCTGCGACACGTGTCGATTCTACCGGCTTTTTCAATCTTCTGAAGTTCTTCTTGATCTTCACCTCCGATTCTCCAATCGCAGCTCCTCTTTTCGCCATCATCCAATTATCAACCTTCTTCCCCGATTTGCACCAATAATCGTGCGTCTTCTCCGATCTGCGCCAATCTCGGGCTCTTCCGTCATCTTCATACCGTTTCGACCGACATTATCGGTCTGCAATGTCTGGTTTTCTGACTTATTTCGCGCGCCAATTTCAAATTTATCCGGGAGATATATCTATATATAAGTCTCCATGTTGGTAGTTCGGTGCGGCGCCGCTAAGAGCGGTGGCGCTGTTGGCCGCTCTTTCTCCGCGGCGACTTCCGTCTTCACGTTGGCTGCTACTTCCAGTGCGGTCGTCTGCAGTGCGGACGTCGCACACTGTGTATCTCCGACTCTCACTAATCGTTGAGCTCGATTGTTGTTGCTGCTTCCTGTTTTTTTTTGTGTATGCGGCTTCTTTGCGTTCGTTCAGTATGTTGCACATAACCTGATGCGGCCACGTGTCTTCAAATCTTCCACTTCCCGCTTGCAGTGTCTACATGGCTTTTGGACCTTTGCCACGTATGCTTGTTTCTTTATTTTCTTTTATTTTATCTCTTTAATTTAGTATTTTCACTCGCGTCTACTTTACAATTTCATCATCTCATTTCCCCGTTTCGAGGTTATGTTCTCTCTCTCTCTCTCTCTCTCTCTCTCTTTCTCTCTCTTCTTCTGCATGCGTCTAACTATCTGTGTTCATCTGTATCTCTTTGTTTTTCTTTCTCTCTATCTGACTTCCTTCCTTTTTTTTATCTATACTTTTCTTGCTGTCACTTCTATACATATCTTTCCTTTTTATTACATGCATTCATGTCTTGCTTCAATCTTCTCCTTCTATCTTCCTTTTCTTATCTGCGAACACTGTGATTAATAATTTTTTCCTATTTGCATATGTCTTTATTCATCTGCACGTATCATTTGCTTTATTTTCCTCCTTCTATGCGAATACCTTTTATTTGTTACATGCACCCATATAACTTTTCTCGCTAGTTTTACTTTTATCTTTATTTATTCTTATTTTCATTTTCAGCTTGTAGTTGCTGCAATTCCCATTGCATCTCTGCGGGAATTATTCGACTGACTTCCCCTGCTGCGACCAGCAGAGCCACCGGTAGTACACCCTGGTACTCTACCACCACGACTCCCCTCGGGTTGTGATGCTGCTCTTGATCTCAGCCGATACATGTTACAATATATATGTACATGTACATGTGTGTTCCTTCGTACATATTTAAGTATTCTAATATAATAGATTATATAATATATAGGTCAACACGTCTACGTATACAAGTACATGTATTTTATATTTAATTAAATGAAAATAATATTTTAAAGAAAAAGAATTACATGTATACGGATAGAAGTGCTATTTGGGCGAAGGAAAGGTCCGTTTCGTGGAGAATGTGGACACTTCTCTTTTCCCCTGCGCTTATTGCGTTGGATTTATGACTCGCTGTATGCGCTCATCCTGTGCTGGCAAGGAGTTTTCCGAAGTGACAATCTTGCGCCAGCACAGGTCAACCTTTGTTAAAACTTTGTGTCGTAGTTCGCCCAAGGTCGAGGGACGCATTTAGAAATAAGGGGCAAGAAGACGACGCAATGGTTGGCTGGGTTGTAAATCATAATAACGTGCGCACACTTTTCCCGCTTTTTCTTCCGTCGGAGTTCGGTAGTTCGTGAGAAAATATTCGGAGTTTTGTTTCCGAATAATTGCTCAACGAAATTGCGTTGTGACGTAACAGTAGCCGATTGATGAAGCCTCTACCATGTCGACGGCAGTTGTGTACAGGCTCTCTAGTCGTGCATACGTCATATACGCTAACAATACCAATAATAAATTTGTTACTATTAGAAACCTGAGTCTATTCAATTCCGCCCCGTTTTAGCGATATATTCGGAAACCTGATCGTGAGTTGTCGGCACGATCGCCACGCCGGCGGAGTCCGGTACGGAGTTAATTTCAATCTATTAAAATTAGATATCTCAAAATCGACAACGGTGACCCCGACGTGATCTAAACACGCAACCTTCGTATGGAGTCACGTACACACGGAAGTGATGTAAGGGTACCCTAGATGCCAAGTTTGCTAATAGAGCGCAGCTTGGCACTTAGTTAAACCATGAGCGACAACATAGACCTCCGAATAATATATAAGCCCTTGACCCGGTCCATATGATCGCCTCTAAGGCAGAGGTTACTGACAATGCCTTACTGATGAGTCCAGTCAGTAACCCCTGGACGAAATGCACCACGAGCCATTGTTCTATATATGGGTGTGTATATACGGGAATATAGAACACCCATGTGATACACCCTATATTATAAATATAAATAGTGAATCTAAAACAATTGTATTAAAGAATAGTGACAATATTGCAAATCTAGATGAGGAACAATAAAAAACAACTGTAAATAATTGTAACAATATAATAATTAAAAATAATCAATCTAAAATAGTATCCATCAATAATAATAAAAGAATACTGCTAATACAGATAATGAATCTGGAAAACCGACTATAAATAATTTAGATAATATCATAAATAAAAATACTGACTCTGTAGTAAGAAGGATGTATAATAGTGAAAAAAATTATATGTAAATATACTCAATTTGTTACAGATATTATAAATAAGTTTGAAAACATAGATCAAAAAATTAAATCTGAAATAATAGCAATAAAAAAAATACTAAACCTATTACAAATAAAAAAAAAAACAATAAATCCAGAAAAGTGAGTTCAAATAATATTAAAAATATTCCAATTAAGAATAATCGATCTAAAACATTAGCAATCAATAATAGAAATAGTTTGTAAATAAAATAATAAAATTGGACAAGAAGCTACGAATAATCTTGAAGATATTACAAAGAACGATAGTGACTGTCAAGATATAATCAAACATAATGAAAATATTAAATGTATCTAAATGTGCAACTGTAAATAATTTGAAAAATATTATGAACAGAAAGAATGAAATAATGGAAATATCAAAAAAAATAAATACATAATGCTAATGCTTACGATAAAGATAAAGGAGTTAGTTCCTACTTCATTATTTCTGATGCAACTTCGAGTAGCTGCTCAATCAGCTGTAGTTGGATGTTTAACAATTGCAATGGCATATAAAATGTTTCAAGAGCTTATAATAAGAAAAAAACCCTGAAAACAATAAAGTAAGGTTTCATTTATAAACTATAAATTCTTAAACAATCATTAAACTGGTGACGTATATACATTTAGAAATTTGTAGAATTTATTCAAACGAATTTTCATTTATTAGGTAACAAACAATGACTTACTTTGACAGTGGATATGCAATAAAACCAATGTTTGATAGTTATATAACAGATCATTAAAAAATTTCAAAACTTATCATGAAATTTTCGGAGGAATTACCTGGATAAGAGATAAAAAAAGAGTCTTCCTTGAGCCTTCAAAGAGAGAAGACGTGTTTGTAAATACTCTAGTCAATATACAATTAGTATAAGTTGCGCGTGTTTCCATACGGCGGGGCTTTGCCCCTACCCTCCCTGTTCTACCGAACAGATTCGCTGTTTTCACAATGGCTTTTTCTCTTAAAAGCCAATCTCAAGTTAATAGTGCCAAAGATATTAACTCGATAAACAAGGACAACAATATGAGTTACGCATTAGCTACGCAGATAAGTCAGTTCCCAAGAAGAGCACAGGCATTAGTAATTGATTGCGTTGAAAATTTAACTCTTACTGAGTATACGTGCGCCATTGGCGATATAGTACAACCGATAAATATTCTTTACTCCACAAGAATATCAAATAACTGTGTATGTGTATATTTATCTAGTGAAAAAATTCTCGAAGAATTCATGCTAAATCACAAATTTTTGAAAATTAGAGAAAATAAAGTTTCAGTGCGACCACTAGTAGCAAAATAAAAACGAGTCATACTTTCTAATATTGTTCCTCCAATTCCGCACCACATTATTGCGGATAAATTAGACAGTCTCAATATTATTCGTACAGCACCTATCACTACGCTTAAAGCAGGTATAGCAAAGGAAAGGTACCAGTATATTTTGAGTTCACGCAGACAAACATTTATCGAGCCAAACGATGTCAATAAACTTCCGGAGTTCATAAAAGTAGAATATGAAGGTATTAACTATTATATTTATCCCAGCTGTGACACTTTAAAATGCTTATTATGTAAAACCGAAGGACATATCGCCAAATACTGTACAAACATTCTCGAAGCAAATCAGACAACAAGTATTAATGTAAACACCGAAGATGCCAAAAAGAAAGATACCAATATGAATCTCCAATATTTACCTTTAGAAAAGATAAATATAAATAATAACTCTGTAAACACAATCGAAATAGAACCCATAAATTTTCTAATACACCATAAAACGGAGACAATAGAAAAGAAAAATTCTAAAATTGCTGACACAACATCGCAGGAAAAAATACAGGGTACAACCGTTTCCACCTTCTTAATGCCTCTTCCAATTACGGGAACAAAAAGAGAAAGACCATCATATACTTCTCTTTCTATTAATAATGATGCTGATGGCGATCTCAGCAGAAAAAAATTACCAGATAAAACGATAAAAGAAAATATTCAGACCGTTAAAAAACTAAAGAAAAATACTTTAAGGAGTATTACACTCGAAGAAATGGCTGTATAACTGCAGCCAATCGAGAGCAAAATTAAAGAAAATGAACATAAATATCCTTTAAACTATAAATCTATATTACAACTTCTATTTGAATCTTAATAACAATACAAATATTTTGGACACAGTCACGCAATTTACGAACGACACTCCGGCTATTCTGAACATGCTCACAGACATACACGTATTTACAGACTCTCGTAACTTAAAAAATAAAACAAATAGAATTAAAAAAACACTTAACCAGACCAAAAGATGCTTTCTCATCAAATGACGACGAAAATTTCTCGGAAAATAGTGATAACCAGTGATAAAAAAAAACAAAATAATAAATAAATAAAGAAATTATAGCAAAGAAAAAAGGAATCATATATTTACAAAAATGTTTAGCAATCAACCCTCATCTTTTCAACTAAAAGTATTATACTGGAATTGTAGAAGCTTCTATCAACGTCGTGCAGAAATCCCAAAAATTCTCGGAGAAATAGATATTTTGATATGTGTCGAAACATGGTTATCTGCCACCAATACCATCCGATATCCAGAATTTGATGCATATAGAAAAGATAGAACACACTCATGAGGAGGAGGCATGCTTTTCTTAGTTCGAAATAATTTATCTTTTTGCGTAATCAATGGAATTATAACTCCGGATGAATCTATTGAAATGTGCGACGTTGAAATAAATAATGTGAATCCGCCTATTGAAATTACTGCTTGTTACAAAGCTCCCGGTCTCACGTTTACACAAAATCAATGGAACCGCGTTCTTGAAAATATAAACATAAATAAAAACAGCTTTGTAGTTAGTGATTTTAACGCTCACAACACTTGCTGGAATTGCAACATTGTAGATCATAACGGTGACAGATTCACAAAGGCTATAGATCATTGCAATTTACATTTACAGAATGAAAACACTTATACATACGTTGATATGCACCGTAACTATAAATCAAATTTAGATTTAGTACTAACCTCAAACTCAATATGCGATATAGTAAATGTTAGAGTAATCGATGAGACCTGGGGATCTGATCATTTCCCCATACAGATACTTGTAAATACTGAAAAATTTAGTTACAAAAAAAATCGTTTAAGCTAAAATTTACTCGTACAAATTGGCCTGCTTTCAATGAAAATTTAAATTCAAACTACAAAAATTTTTTAACGACCGAATTCAATTATTTATCACGTAAAGATAAATATAAGTCATTTATACAAATAATTACAAATGCGATAAAGTTCAATACGCCAGAATCAAATACTAAAGAAAATATAAAAACCCCGTTTCTTGGTGGGATTCAGAATGCGATAAAGCCAAGAGATTTCGACGAGCTGCTTATAAAAAATGGACTTATACAGCCAGTTTACGGGACTTGATCTCTTACAAAAAATCTTGTGCCGAAGCCCAAAAAACATTTAAATTAAAAAAAGGAGCATTTTAGAAAAGCATACATTTTATACAAGTAGTACCTATGTATGGCGTAAGTGCAATATTTTAAAAAAAAAGCTGGGTAAATACAAACCCAGAAAAAATGTTACTGATCATTTTCAAGTATTAGAAAATACAGTTCAATTAGAAATTTAGCCCTAAACAAAATAAGCCCTCCCTGGGTACCTTCAAATCCCAGTTTCATACTGGAATGTAAACGAAATTCATTTTTTGAAATTCTTTTCAATTTTATTGAATTTAATCCGGCCCTAGAAGCTAAAAATACAAAATCAGCACCAGGTACCGATGGTATAGACTTCGATATCATTCAAAAAATCCCAATTAAATATAAATTACTTGTACTTGACATTTTTAACGAGATGTTTCTGCAATGCGATTATCCGGATGCATAGAAATCGCCTTTGTTCATTCAATTGACAAGAACGATGGTTCTCTTCGCCCTATTTGTCTAACATCTTGTATGTACAAATTATATGGGACTATGTTAAAAAATAGACTGTAAAGATGGGGAGAATTCTATGTACTTATACCGCCGAGTTTTTAACGAAAGAAAGGCGTATTTTTTCTAACTTTACGGGCAATACTTACAAATCTGTTTATAAAGGCGTGCCTCAAGGTGACGTCCTTATCCCCTTAATATATATATATATATATATATATATATATATATATATATATATATATTGTATATAGCTGATGTGGAGAAAGATATAAAAAAATGCGTATCCATTTCACAATTTGCGGACGACTTAGCTCTATATATTAAGTACAAATCAATCACAAGAGGAAAAAAGACATTAGATAACGCCACTGCCAAAATACAGATAAATCTGAAAGAACTAGGATTAGAATTATGTCCCGAGAAAACAAAATTTATACACTTTAATAATAAGCAGATCGATCCAGGTAATACACAAATAAAAATCGACAATCATAATATTAAATCTACAGCCACCGTTAAATTCTTAGGAATTATTTTTGATTACAAAATGAGTTTTTCAGCTCAAATTAACCATGTTAAAAAAAGGTGTACTAAAGCTCTCAACATTATAAAATATTTATGCGGTACGTGGTGGGGTTCTAGTCAAGAAACTATTATAATCCTTTATAAAAGCTTCATACGCTCTATATTGGATTATGGCGCTTACATATACTCTACCGATCAGATAAATCTTATCGAAAAATTAAAAAAAATTCAGTACTCCGCGATTAGAAAAGCCTTAGGCTATCGTACAGTACTCCGAAAACCATTTTGTTAGGCGAATCTAAACTAACCCTAATCAAAGAACGAACAAGACTTTTATGTAACCGTTTCTTGGTCAAAGCCTTTTCTAATAATAACTCATTAACCTACAATACGATAAACAACTACCATAAATTATACAAAAAATTTCACAGTGGAAAAAAAAAATCAATTCTCCAGCAGTGTATAAATTTTGTAATAGATCTGAAAAATCAAAACAAAATCATGACAAACAACAAATATAGTCTTTATCGAAATGAGTATAAAACACTTATAACAACGATTCCAATCAATACAGAATTTGACCGTGAACTACAAAAATCACATGACCCAAACAAGCTACTGGACAACTTTCTAAATAAAACCAATGCCATCGATATTTACACTGATGGCCGTAAAATTTTGCAAGCTCCTTCGGTTGGCTGTGCCTGTATATGCCCAAAATTAAACATAAGTCGAACCAAAACTATTGCAATGCAGGCCTCAATATATACTGCAGAATGCATAGCCCTTGACCAAGCGTTTAATATTGCAATTGAAAATTGCCATAACAATTTTATTATTTTCTCAGATTCTCTAAGCACATTAAATCGTTTACATTCCACTAATAACAAAATCAAAGTCAACCCTTTTATTTACAATATCAAAAAAAGGTATAATGAATTTTTGTTTAATAACCCATTTAGCACAACAATTAATATATTTTGGATACCCGCTCACATGGGGATTGTAGGCAACGAACAGGCCAATGCAATAGCTAAATCTTTAACAGTCTCTGATAACATAGACATTAACGACATTCCATACTCTGACTTTTGGTCGAAAAAACCTTGGTTTTTCGGAAAAAAAACACCAAAACGTGAATTCATTGTTAATATAAATAGATGTAGTTCGAACCATTACAACTTAGCTGCATCCCTAGCACATGTAAAAATGATAAACAACCCAATTTGTCAGTGCAATCAAGCAGAGGAAAACCTAAACCATATAATATGGCAATGTGAGCTTTATAATAATGAACGAAAAGAGCTCATACATAAGCTACTCAAAATAAAATTCTTTCTTCCTCTATCGATTGAACAGTTAATATATAAACCAGATATTGAAGCATGTTGTCACGTCTTTAAATTTCTAAATGATTGTCATCTAAGCGTATAAATCGAATAAGGAATGTATTGTTATGTTGCACTATAATATGTATATGTATGCGTGTATATGTATATATATATGTAAATATATATATATATATATATGTGTGTGTGTGTGTGTGTGTGTGTGTGTAGATATATATTATATTATTATTAAAGTTAGTTATTGTAATACAATATATCATAAGCTACTAATGCAATATACGCATAGAGCTAATTGTGCGAATTTGTAAGAAAATTGTAAGCATCTTCAACTTTATTATATCATTATGTATTATGTATAATTATACAACAGTTGGTGCAGAAATAAATCTCTACAGATTTGAACTGCTTAATAAAAAAAAAAGAGAGAGATAAAAAAACAGAAACATTGCTCCGAGTGAAACCTCCGCGAAACAAATAATAATTACATTTTTCTAATCTCAACATATTGAATAAAATTTTTCTGGCTAATAATAAATATAAACAATTTAATGTATTTATACATAAAATTTGAAGTAAATACGAAAATAAATTATTTAAATTTAAATTAAAAGTAATGAAAAAAATTAATTGTGTAGAAATGGTAGTATATTATCCTTTGACTACTTCTCACTGGACTGAAGAATGACGAATTTAATTAGGCTACATGCAAAGTTCTAAAAAATTTTAATGAAAGATTAAGAAGGAAATGGATTATATTAAAAATTATGAATGAAGCACAGTTACATAACAAAGATAGAGATTCAGATAATATGTCAAATTATCAGACAATACTAGTATACCAAAAGAACAAAATTAATCTTTAGGGGTCGAAGAAGTTTTAGAAGAGGAAATATTATAAAATATGTATATTTAAAAATTAACATTTATATATCAATGCCCGAACATGAAACCCCACATAGAAATATTCCTTCGTAAAAGCCATATCTAAGATGTAGATAAATCTATATTTCGTATAAGTTTGTATTGCAAGGTAAATATCACAAATTCTTAGTTAGTGGTGCACACTGAAATTCAAGCAAAATAATTGTTCGCGAAATGGCACCTTTTGGAAGTGGCGGCTCGGTGTAGTTTTCGACATAGTTTTGGAATCATTGGTAAAATAACTCTTCCTATATGTAGCCATTATTTCTTTGCTCAAGATTAAAAAAACATAGACTTTGTCATGCCGATACTTCCAATATCTATTTCGAATTCAAAGCAATACGTTCAGTAGCTCGATTGTTTAACAACAAACAAAAACACAATTTGTCTTTATGAATTAGCATGTTTATATGGAGAAGGTATATATATATAGCGAGAGAGAGAGAGAGAGAGAGAGAAAGAGAGAGAAACGGAGCCTCGAATTTACGAACAAACGGTACAGTAGTTTTTTTGTTTATCATCTACGAACAAAAACTTTTCTTTTAAATTAGTATTATTTAAATTAGTATTATATTGCCCGTGTTTGAAGACACAGGACGTTCCTTAGGGAAGCTCGTGTTATTATC
The DNA here is from genome assembly GCA_018907035.1 of Sycobia sp. Sy_11. Taxonomy (NCBI): domain Eukaryota; kingdom Metazoa; phylum Arthropoda; class Insecta; order Hymenoptera; family Epichrysomallidae; genus Sycobia; species Sycobia sp. Sy_11. The sequence continues at coordinate 20,628 of JACCIC010000096.1, forward strand.
GTGTGTTGTTTATTATCTATCTAGCAACGCCAAAACAAATTTCAAATATTAATAAACAAATATTTTACATGATAAGTTAGCTATGAAAAAATTGTCGGCCCGATGGGTGCCGCGATTGCTCACGGTAGACAACAAGCGGAAGCGGCCGTTAACTTCGGAGCAGAGTTTGGAACAATTTAAGAGAGATCCGAAAGACTTTCTGCGTCGAGTTGTCACCGTTGATGAAACCTGAATTCATCATTACACACCAGAAACTAAGTAACAATCAAAGCAATGGATTTCTCACGATGAATTTGCTCCAAAGAAGGCGAAGGCGGTTGCACCGGCCGCAAAGATCATGGCGACGGTTTTTTGGGATGCGAAGGGCGTCATCTTGATGGACTTTTTAGAAAAAGAAAGAACCATCACTGAACAATGCTACAGTCAGTTATTCATCCGCTTCGACAAAAAATTGAAAGAGACACAAACACATTTCGTGAAGAAAAAGTGTTGTTTCATCGCGATAACATACCAGCACATTCATCTGGAGTTGTCGCTGCCGAAGTACATGAATTGCGTTATGTATTGCTGCCGTACCCCCCGTATTCCCTAACATGGAGAAATGGCTCACGGGAAAAAATTTTTGCTCAAACGAGGAAGTCATCTCCCAGGCAGAGGCTTATTTTGGAAAGTTCGAAAAATCCTTTTTTTTAAAGGAGTTAAAAAAATGGCCAGAACTTTGGGAGTAGTGTATCTTTCTAAAAGAAGACTATGTAAAAAATAAAAAAAAATTTTTTAGTGTGATATGATGATGAAAGTATGATATGATGATATGATATTATAAATCAATAATCTACCACTATATAAATGCTAATATTTCTGTGTCATTAATTATAACGAAGATATTTTCAAATGAAAAACTGCATATAATCAAAATATTTCATTATAAGATTCAGAACTTTTATTTACGTTTCAGTTGTTCAAAAAATAATTATTGATTTAAATAAAGATTTATTTCAATAGTATTAAGTAAATATTTATTTAACTTAAGTAATGATGTATCAGATGCAACAACAATATTTTTTTGATAGATTTATTTAAAACATTTGCTCTTTATATGTAAGCAAGTTTTATTTTTCTCAGATTTCTATTCTTCATAACTTTAAGCAGAAAATTTTTTTATTGAAAGTAATTTAAACGATCCAACTAGTAAACGTTTAATGCATGTTAAAATAAACTTTTGTATATTCTAAATAATATATAATAAAGATACGATAATTTACGTATTTTTTACATTAACCATGTATTCTAAATTATTACCTTTGCTCAATATAAATTTTAATTAGTTACTTCTATAAAATAGTAATTATTATGAATATTGTAGAAATAGTATTGAATCTAGTCATACTATGAATGTTTTTAAAGTGTTCGAAATTATTTATTCATAACTCATAGCTTTAGTTTATCCTGCATTCGATTAAAATTTATTCAGTTTGTTTATAACTGTGCTTGATTAGAATTTAAGGAAACGTATCGTTAAAAAATGTAATTAATTTATAATCGCCACAAATTCTATACTAAATCTATTCAATTAGGAATAGACATATCATTGTATATCTATTATATGTAATGTTTGAATAAATTAGTATTGGATTTAATCGCTGAAGTCGTCATAATGAATCACGTAACGAATTCGTCACTGTCTTGCATTAATCTATTTAGCTTGAAAAATCATTTATTTAATATTCATTGCCGAAATAAATCTTTATACTTCTTATATAAAAATAAAGGTCTTAATGAAGGTAAATAGTTCTAATAAGGTAAGTAACATACTTAGTATTCTGTTTTTGTTACGTTTATTATTGTTCATATCGAAATGTTTCGTAAAGGCTACTAATATAATTCATTAATAAATTTTTTATATAATTAAGCATATATTTTTAGAATCTATTACTATTCTCAAATTGATAATATTTAAGTCCTTGAAAGAATTATTTCGAGCGTATAAAGAAAAATTCGGCTTTTCTGCGAATATTGTTGCGCATCGGGAGGCTCTTAATTAACACTGGCTTCTGGATCTTCGCGTCTATTGCTGCAAATGCTGTTCAACCTGACGCGTTTAATTTTCTCGACTATTGCCGATATAAACTCGATTTGGCGCTGGGGGCAGATTGATTCGTTAAAATTGATAGGACGCCACCGTCGGAATCGGCCAAAATCGCATCAATCATAAGGTTATAAAGAGTAATAAAGCGAAGTGTCAATACTCCTCGGGCTGATCCTCGACTTTCTCTCACATGGAACATATATATATATATATATATCAATATTTATCGATCGGAATGTTATACCACCACGCGATGTATACGCAGAAAAAGAACAGCACAGGGTTATGGACCAAGTGAAAAAATAAAACGTGCCAACATGTGTACGACGTAGTCAAAATGATGCATACATCGAAAGCAACTTGATTAGTGTCCATACCCATTGGGACAATTATAGCCAATTATTTGAGAATGATAAAAAAATATATTGTTCTTTGTTTTTTGCTTAATACCCAGAAGTTTTTTTTTGGATGCCCATAATAACATAAATTATAATTATATTTTATCTAAAATTGTCTTGATTCAGCTAAATAATATTTAAAATTATTATTGAATAAGAGTGTATTTAATATCCCTTAATAGCAATTTGAAAATAAAATTGATTATTTACAGAAGCATGAAATAATTGCAGAATTTGTTTATTCAAATTTAGATTACTTTTTTCGAAAGCAGTACGTGCAAATAGCTGCATATACTTTATGTATTTTAATGCTCTCATTACGCGTGAACTAGGAAATTCATTTTCCAGAATGCGATCGATTTGCTTATGAAAAGAAATAGTTTGTTCAAGACTACATCATTTAAATTCAATTAATTCTCGAAATCAACTTTCACAAAAAATTTATTATTTACATGAACTAATTTTTTACAAAGATAGCTATTGAAACAAAAATAAATGTTTTCTCATTCTAACTTATAAATCGTACCTTCGCCGGTTCTCATGAGGAAAACTATAGTCCTTACCTAGTACGAAAATGCTTTTTTACGAACCTCGTTACAACCCTCGAAGTAGTCGAATCCACGTTTATACGGCATCGCGTTGTATGAACATCAGACATTGATATGGAATTCAAAAGAGAACATTTTGTTACATGAATTCTTTTTGTTTTAAATAATTTATAGTTTATTATATAGTTTAGTAATAATTTTTTTTAGTAGTAATAATGTACCCTCATCTTTCTTCAAAACATTAGAATTATAACGTAACTTTAAATATGATTAGCAAAAAAGTAATTGATAATATAAAAAATTATTTATATAAAAATATTTACGACGGCTTAATATTATACATATAATCAATGTCAAATTGTGTTAAATTGAATTTAGCGTATGCTGCCAATTTGATGATCCTTCACTGCTACGTTCCAATATTACTGATCTTAGATACAGTGCAGAAATCCATCATCCTTTCATTAAATATTAATCAGCGAAAAATAGATTTCAGAGAAAAACTGACATTATATTTATTTCAAATCAAAAAGTTTTCATTTTACATCTGGCAATGTAATCTATGGGAGTTAGCACCAGATGTCTATACACAAGAGTTCTCAATGTATCTTTTTTGCGGACACTATACACAAAAAGGTTTTCGACTTATTAACAGTCCGCATATTTGAGATTTTTTTTATGTACCTCTTCACACATATAATAAAGGAAGCTACCTTCGTATGAGAAGATAGTATGTCCAACACGAAAGGAATGGCCTTTTCAGACTCGAGTAAATTGACACCCTCGCTACGCTCGGGCGGCAAATGTACCCTCGTCGGAAAACGCCTATTTCGCTCCCTAGTTACACAATGTACTATTTTTTATTTATATTATGTGTACAAGGTTATAGTTTTATAACATTAAATTGGGTCAATTAAAAGAATTATATTATATACGATAGTTCATAAATCTAAAAAATATTTCTTGCTTTTTTCATATATGCTCGTATAGTAATTTTCAATAACAATTAATTCTGTGAAAATTTTAATTTATGCTATTTTTGACCAGAAATATAAATCAAAAAATTTCGATGATTTTTGAGAGCGTTACTTTAATTTAAAAAATTATAAACTAAAAACTCAACGGATTTACAAATTTCAGATATTTAGGATAAGTTTATGCAGGTTTATGACAGTAACCAATGCCTATCGACTCTATTTTTCGGTTGAAATAAAATTATTTTAAAAATACCTATGTACTTTAATTTTAAGATTTTTTTTTGTTGACAATTTTCATTAAAATATTTACGCTCCATGAGAAATATATCTCACTATTTTGATTGTTAATTGTTTAATGGAATAAATCAATAGATAGAAAAATAATAAGTCGATATAATGTTGATCGTAAATTTAATCTCTGAAGAGGAATATAAGAACGATTAGTCACAAGTACCCGACTAGCATCATTGTTTGGATAAAAAGCAATAATTCTAGTTCAAACGATGGACATATTTCATTCTAATATGTAGCTCGTTCATTCATATATTTCTTATACAATTCTTCTCATAGAAAACTTTTTCCCGACTGAAATAATTGAACTAAGCTCTTGTTGGTGCGACAAAATAAATTTTCGCCAACATCTTGTCGAATTGGACATTTAATCAAATACGACCGTTCAAATAAATAAAGACACAAGGACAATACAATGTAAATGCTTATTACGTAAATACCTTTGCACAAACATTGGAACGGCACGAATTCAAACTAAAAATATATTAAGCGTTGATAGACACTTAGTCGATTGGTCCAAATGTTTCTGTCGGAAAAATGAATCTGTCAGAATAGTGAATATTGGTTATCCCCGGTAGAAATCTCCCTGGGTAAGAAAGGACAGGAAAGTGGATTTATCTATTGGTAAATATGGTTCTTAATTTATTGTATCTGAAGACCGATGGGAGAGTTTATAATGACGCGACGAGCGTATTCGGATACATGCAGGTAATGAGACAGATATGGGATGGGTTCATTCGACGGACTTATTGTGCTTCGGTACTTATAGTAACAATAAGTGGTATTTATTTAAAAATTACGATCATTATACATAATGCATTAATATGATATATTTTTATTCTCTTTATTAGAACGCGGTTTCTATATATATATATAATTCATCAGTCTATACTATATAATTAATACAGTATTATTTTTGTAATTTTCTTATTTTTCATTAGACCTTTGCATGCAAATAAAAGCTTTCTAGTATAATGAGGAGATATTACCCTGACGCGCAAAGTTTATGGGAAAATTTTCACCTTTTTATATTATAGAAGTTTTAAACTCGGAATTAATTTGAAGATACTATATATACTTTTTTAATAGGCTAGGATTTCGTTTTAAAAGTTTGACAAAAGGTTCTTGTGGTTATTTGTCGATGTATACTCTTGAACATTATTCTTACAATTTATATCAATTACGTGAAAATATATTCTGCGAAATACTGTATCTGGTTATTTTCTAGCTTGATTCTAAGACGTTTTAGTTTTTTAGTATAATATTTATGTACTAGATCGAGGTAAAGGTATTCTTGATATGTTTTGAATATAAATGTATTTGTTAGTATACCTTGAAAATTTTCAGCACATACAGCTCGTATATAGCTGCACACTTGTTAAGTAATAATATTTCATGAACGTTTGACATTACGAATTAGTTTTATTTTACAATATTTAGTCTATAATGATATTAACTTATACTGTAGTTTACCGATCAAGTATATTAAGGTGTATTGCAGTTTTTGTGATTACTACTTTATTCAGTTATTAACAATAAAATTTTATCTTTTCCTCTCGAAAACCTGCCAATGATAGTTATAACTCAAGAAAAACATATGGTATTTTTACCCAAGAATTCAACTACTATGTATAATTGTTTCGCATAATTGAAATTCTATATGATATTATGAAATTATCATTTAAATTGGCGTTTACGTTCGGCGTGCTTATATATGACCAGTAATGAGCTTGATGGCCATCGATTAAACAGATGAAGCATCTTAATTTGTTTGCTGTCATGAATATATAACAGTCCAAATTGCCATATGTATATCTTTAAACTTTGATATTAAGTCCATACGCGCATCGGATTTATCTCATCAAACTCCGTAATTGGCTTAATATCTCTCGAATTTACATGTACTTGTTGTTCATAATATACACAATAGTAGTACGTGTCAGAAACTTCGAAGGTTCTATTGCCGGAGGTATATGTCTAATATCTCACGCACGTGTAAAATAATTTCAATTTTTTTCTTTATATTACTTGATACGCAATTACAATTTTTCCATTTTCGTTTTTGCCACATTAAAATATTATTTAACTTTTTTCATATTTATCAAAAATCAATTTATTGAAACTTCTAATCTGAAGTCATTTACTTGTTGAGCATTTCGAATCGTTGAACATTTCGATACGTATGAATACTATTTTATTAAAAATATTATTTATTATAGACACATATAGTCGACTAAAAGAAACTTTATATTTTTTATTCATAATAAAATACATATATTAATACATTTAAAGTAAAAATACATATATTGATAATTACACATAAAGAAGTAAATTAAATTTTTAAATTTTCCTTAATTTGTGCATCTATAACACATTTTCTGAAGATACCTAATCTATAATTATATGCCATCATATTTAATACAGAAATTTAAGGGTTTTTTTAGTATTGAATATCGTAAATAGATATTTAACTAGAACATATGCCGAGATATATTTTTATTAATAAACTTATAAAAATACTTTGGATTAAAAAATTTATAAGGATCGACATCGCACAAACTATAGTCAATTCTGAAAATTCAGTTTTATCTTATAATTAATATTCATGGTCTAAAGTAAGACTCCCCAAAATTTTTGTATAAACAACTGTTTCAACATATTTGCATAAAGAAGTGTTTCAGTTATATATAAGTTAAAGTAAAATTGTGAAAATTAAGAGAGGCAGAACTTTATTTGAATATTTTCGCCTTTTATTTTATTTAAATTTATTCAAAGTTCAGAAAAATTAAATCGTCATGTGAGAATAATAAATCAGTGAGTGCTGAAACATATTCATAATATGTAACGTTTTAAATAAAGCCATAAAAATACTTTTCATAACATAAAAACGGTAGAAAACATTATACATCTTTTTTAATTGACACTTACTTGGATTTATAGTTGAAATCAGTTTAAGTAAAGTAGAAGGAAGGCTTTAGTATAATAAGTAGAAGCAGTCAAGAATCCATAGATGTTGTCAACGTTAATCTGTGATTTATTATAAAAGATTAAATTATAAAAGTAAAAAATAACTATTGAGTTTCATCGTTAAATTCTATAACATCGTATGTCAGAACTTACAGGTTTATGATATGTAGACTTTTTTGATTAGTAGTAATTCAGCTTTGGAAATTAAAGAATTCCAAAGATCAACACGACTGTTGATCACGCAATTATTTAATAATCGTAAATAAAAATTAGACAAAGTATTTAAAGAAAGATTAAAATACAATGTAATTACAGAAATTTTTGTGCCTACTCGTGAGCAAGAATAATCTAAAGCATATGTTTATTAGAAAACAAAACTTATGATATTTAAAGTCAATCTTTATCCACGCTAGATAATCATGAGCTCAAAAATGTATGTTTATCGCGTTATATATGTAAACTTTTATTCTTTTCTATCAAAAAAAGAAAGAAAAAAATAATACGATCAAATACGATATAAATTTAATAAATATTCTCAAAAGTTATAAATAGTTTGTCTTAAATCTTAGTACAAGACATATTGAATTCAAACATTAATAGAGGATTAATTTTAACGAAGAGTCATATTTAACAAATATAATGATTATTTATTTTATTAAAACTTTTATTTAAATTTACTTTCAGTTGTGAAAAACGTGTATTTTTATAAATAACAGAAGATCAAATGAATATATTGTAAGAATGATTAGTCACATTGTATTGTATAATCGAGATATTTCAACACAATGAAATACTTTATTGTGCATTTTTTCAATGTATGCATTAAAATAAATACTATACGCGTACATTTTTATCGTTTTTCAACTTCCCATTCATAAAAATATTTGATGAATTTGAAAAAGTAGTAAGAATATTATAAAATAATTTATTAACGTAATTGTAAATATGAAATTAAAAACGAATTAAATTCCACTCATGTTGGTGGTAGTTTTTATATTTATCAAGAAATGATAATTTTACAATGTTCATATGAAAAAGGTTTTATTAAGTAAAGTACCGATAACCAAAGTTATACGATGGCGTATATAAGTGACGTAAACTAAGGTTTGACTGGTAAAAAATATTTTAAATTATTTCTGATCGAATTGGATAAAAAAATATAGATTGCAACTAGCCGAAGAACATCCATATGTTTTCAGTAAATTCAATAATAGATACAATCTATACCCTGTATAAATTACTGTCCGTCATTGAACGCCCTATACATACAAAAATTCCAATAAAAAATTCCAGACGTGCTAATTTCCTTTTTTAGATTCTGTATTTGTCTGAACAAAACTTTCACTTGTTTTATCGAAATAAATGTACGTGCATAGGGGAAAAAAAATCCATGTTCTTCTACATTGATATAAAAATATATTTTTACTCAGCCATAAATGTGCCATAAGTTTCAAATCTTGTATAAACTTTCATATAGAACATAATACAAAAGAAGATACCATGAAAATTCGATTACTTTCGTATACCATACATGAAATAGATACTCATTTTTTAAAAATTATATCATGTATTAACTCACGTATGAAACTGCGTTGAAAAAATCCTCGAACTTACATGTTATGCCTAGTCAACCCATTTGCAAGAAAACAATTTAAAGCTTTTGAATTCATTGATTAAATAAATTAGTTAAGATGGTGTTTAAGTATGAATGCGTGCACGAAGACGTTATGTCTGTATTTTGGCGCTAAGAAAGAATTAGAAGTCAACCGTTAGTATGCGCTATTTTCATACAAATCCGAATATGAAATTAGTCAATTAAACTAAATTTCAGGATTACAAGTAAAAATTTCGATAAAACATATATACAGTTTATATGTAGCATCTATAAAAATTGAATTTCCACTTTAATGCAAAATAGAAATCTAAGTTCTTCTTTTTTTCAAGGTTTCTATATTTAAGAGCATTTTAAGAGACTTTTTCGACAGATATTTATTTAATTCTAGAAAAATATTTTTTTTGGTTTTTAATATACAAATATCTAATTATGTAAATTTATAAAATGCAAATGTTTAGTTTACTTACTCAATTATTCGAATGCTCATAAGTCAAAATGAGTAGAATAATTTTATGATTGTGTCAATAACAGTTCGTACGCATGCAGGTTTTACGAATCCTCGATTTGTTTATTTCTATATAGAGAGAAATTTTTATACACCTTTGACATACTTTAATTAGCCTTCTGAATTCTCGATTTGTTCAATTACAAAAAAAGAGAGGAAGAAAAAAATAACTAGCCGTATTGAAAAATGGCTCGAACCAAACAAATCGGGGACAATAGAGGAAGCAAAAAGCAAAAAATCGAAATGTATTAGCCACAATATGCCATGGACTGTATATTCAACAGATGAGTCGGTCTCGAAGTCGTATATACAGCTTTAAGCGCTGGTCATTTAACGCAAACTAACTTACGTTCCATCCAACTTATTTTCTCTCTTCCCATATTTCTTCTTCCTTCTCTCTTCGCCACACGGTCATTAACGAGAGTGTCCTTCCTCTCCTTCATACGCACCATCCCCTCCTTTGGCAGAAGCTGCGCGCGCCACCAGTGCCTCTCCATCCCCCTTTTCGTGTACCTCTTTCACTCACTCTCTCACTCTCTCTCTCTCTCTCTCCCTCTGTTTCTCCGGCCGTCCTGCCTCTCCTCGCCAATCTCTGTCTCTCTATATCTATATCCATCTCCATCTCTCCTCGTCTTCCGCTTCCTCTGCCTCTGCGTTCCACGCGCGGCGCGACCGCGGAGAGCTCTTACCGACGAGTGACACGCGCGCTCGGCCGAGCCACGGCGGACGCATCGCCGCGTGATACGTCAGCGGGCACCCGGTGCGCGGCAGAAGCGCCAGTTGTCGCCTGCACCGGGACGCGAGAAGAAGACCGGGGGGCCAAAGAGCCGCTCGCACGCTCTCGCCGGCCCACGGTCGCGTTTTATACGGCGACGCTTGCCAGCTCGAGCCCAAGGCATTGGCTTTGCTCGTGGTACTTTTCGCGCGCCCCCCCCCCCGCCCAACCGAGTCCCCGCAATGGCCCAGCCGCAATTCGACGCCGTTTTCCTCCACCGCGATCGCTAGGCTGTTCCGCGCGCGGCGTCGCGGCGTCGCTCCTCGCCGGGCCGACGATCAGGGGAGTCGCGCGCGTCACGCTCGCTTCGCGAAGAGCGGCTCCGGCAGTCCTCGGCCCGTCACTACCGTTATCGGTAGTATTATGCGGTGGCTGTCGTTATCGTCGGTGAGGTCGCCCGCGAGCCGCGAGGAAGCGCCGACAGTACCGTAGCGCGAGCCATGGAGAACCTCTCGGAGCCCGGGAACGCGAGCCGGCTGGACTACGACCCCGAGTACTACCTGGGCCCGGTGCGCGACCCCCTCTACGTCGTCCTGCCCATCAGCATCGTCTACGCCTCGATCTTCGTCACCGGGACCGTGGGCAACATCAGCACCTGCGTCGTGATCGCGCGCAACAAGTCGATGCACACCGCCACCAACTACTACCTCTTCAGCCTGGCCGTCTCCGACCTCCTGCTCCTCGTCTGCGGCATGCCCGACCGAGATCTACCAGGTCTGGTCCAAGTACCCGTACGTGTTCGGCGAGGCGTTCTGCGTCGCGCGGGGCCTGGCGAGCGAGACCTCGACCAACGCCTCGGTGCTGACCATCACGGCCTTCACCGCGGAGCGCTACGTCGCCATCTGCCACCCGTTCCTCGCCCAGACGATGTCGAAGCTCTCGCGGGCGGTCAAGCTGATCCTGTTCGTCTGGCTGGTCGCGCTGCTCTGCGCCCTGCCCCAGGCCCTGCAGTTCGGCGTCGTGCGCTCGCGCTTCATCGCGGAGGACGTGAGGTGCCAGGTGGTGCGGGTCATCGTCAAGCACTCCTTCGAGCTCTCGAGCTTTCTGTTCTTCGTGGTGCCGATGACGGTGATCATGGTGCTCTACGTGCTGATCGGGCTCAAGCTGAACAAGTCGACGATGCTGAACGACTGCAGGCAGCAGCGCGCGAGGCGGCCCGAGGCGGCGCGGGCGAAGCTCGGGAACTCGCGGCTGGACAGGCACTGCAGGCACAGCAGGTCCACGAGGCGGGTGCTCAAGATGCTGGGTAAGTCGGGGCGCCCCCGACGCGGCGAACTACAATTTCGTAGTTCGCGTTTTAGCGCGAAATTCTCCCATCGGACCCGCGCTTCTATGCCTGAATTGCAAATGGCAATGGCTCAAGCGCTCCCTTCAAGTTCGTCAATTACACATTTTTAAGTGGGCAATAATCCAGAATCGTGAATCGAGGACAATCCGATTTTTCGCCTGCAATACAAGCAGTTTTTCATATATTTTTTTAACTAAATGTCAAATTTTCGCGTTATTTCAGTGTTGCGTTGGGAAAAATGCTGAAAAATTATTATCTTCTATTATTAGCTGACGCGATTTAACTAAGAAGTATCTTTTCCACGAATTCTAAAAAAAAGAAAGAAAAAAAAGAAAACGAAACTAGAGAAACAAGCTTCTATTTGCGCTTATTGCACAAGTTATGGTAATTACAAAGTATCAAAACATTAAACGAAAAAAATTAATAAAATTTTTTGTACTTTTTTATTACTCATCTTTAAATATAGAAGTAATCAATATGCAATTTTTTTTCATCGTTAACAAAACAAACCTTATTTTCTTCTACCTTATTTACTCCATTTGAATCAACCAAATTATCTTCAAACAGTCTTTTAAATAGTACTAAAACTGCCTTTATATAATAATTGAACAAACGTTAAATTGGCATAATTTATTTACCAGCTACATATAACATATAGAAAACTACCAGTGATAATATGTAAATGAATTGAATCGTAACCGTTGCCTTTTACTTCTCGCGATTCTCATAAATTCAGAATTTCGATGATAATAATATTTCCTTAAATATCGTTAACGTATCGTCGAAGATAAAATGCAGTAAAATTCAAGCCTTAAATGTGTTTTGAGCAAATTTTAAACAGTCCGATTTCAGTCATAATCATTTCTTTGAAATTTGTAATTCTTCAACGAGACGAGAATAATTATAAAACCAAAATTTGAAAACCCATATTTCTCGTACACTTGTTAAAACTCCTGCTCTAGTCCAAGAAATTTTAATCTTGAAAATTCAATCGACTCGTGATTAAAAACTTTTACGCATTGAGTTAGTTTCTACTCGTAGTACGCAAAACTTATTCACTAATGATTTGAAACGGCAAAAAAGAAATTCAGCGCTGTAATAACGATACTAATTGAAAAGTTCAAGGAAATACCGCAGCATCCCCGCATCTTTCGGAACTTATCTTTTCTCTTTGTCTGTATGAAGTATCGGCATCGGATGTAGAGCAACGCGTATAATTCCTCGTCTCTCGGCGGTGAATCAAGAAAGGGAGTGGTGGACGAGAGGATTCGCCGCAAAGTAAAAGAATAATGGTAAAATCGAGCCGCTCCGCTCGTTACACCGGGCTGGCGTGATCGATTGCAACGCAACTGCTCGCGCGGGGGGTTGGCGAGGCGATGGATAACGCACGTACGGGTGACACGCACGCGTTGAGCATCGCATTATGCTAAATAGCCACCTTTTATCGCTCGTGTATTTTCCCTCTTTTTTTTTTTATTCGCCTATTCCAAGAATCGTTTGATCGATAAACTTACAAAATAGTATGTCATAATTCGGCGACGACGCATCGCGGGAAAATCTAGTATAGACCAATTCGGGGGGGGGGGCGGAGGAAATGATTAATGCAAGAATACGGATACTTTTATTTGCATTTAATAACGCAAAGGGCGATCGACCTGTACAGCAACACATACGTATTTAGCAAAGTAACTCTTTTCTATAATAACACCTGCTTGTCATACATCGATATAAACGTTACTACTAAGTCATCGTCGTTTGGTGGAGTTATTCATGCGATTTGAGCATATTTCGACTGTACCGATCGAAAATAATCGAAGTTATCCAATAGCCAGGAAGCAATCAATTATTATAAACTCCAATCGCGTATGGATAATTTTCGTATAATTATGTAATTGTGGAAAATCAAAGCTCGTGTGTATTATCCGATAAAAAATATTACCTAAGCAGAAACGCAAATGAGTGTATTTACAACGATCGGACAGAAATTGCGACCGAAACTGTATCATTAAATAATGCAAAATGTCGGTAGCACAACGTATGTTTCAAAAATACTAGAAACAATGAGTCGAATGACATGTGATCATTTGCCTACGGACTCTCAATTGCAATCCGCTTTAATGCCGCGCTTTCGTACGACGGGACAATTATTTTTAAGCGTAATGTCGGCCGTAATGGTTGCTTTCAGGCTCCTCGGGGAATATGATCGTTACGGAGCCCGCGCGTAATTCGATCAATTCGACACTCATAGAGCGCAGTTTTCGCGTATCGGTGTAAAAGCCTTCGAATTAAAAAAAATTCTTTTTAGTTTCCTTTAGTGGCTGCGCGCCAGTGTAATGGAAATATTTGACGTTCAAATTACCATTTCGAATCAATACTATCGAAGTTTTCGGCTAAAGGATTATCGACAGATTCCTTTTAAAAATTTTGTCGGGTGGCTGGCCTTAGCTTGAAATTCAAATTTAAGTTGCAACTATTCGAAAATCCGCTATTATATTTCGCGTAAAGCTCCGTTACTTCGAATCCGCAAAAAACTGATGCTCGCAAAAAAAGACTTCGAGTCGCAAAATATTATTACGTACTCATAAGATATTCAAATAACGAATATCGATTCTAAGAATAATCAAGTCAATTAATGTTATCTGGAAGTAATCGTGTATAGCTGCTCATATCAATTAATAAAACACGTTTATATTAATTTTCATCTCGAACGAAAAAAGCTACCTCCATTAATCAATGGTCGATCAATTCAAGATTTTTTCTTTTTAATAAAGCAATAAAAAGTACACATATTATTATAATGCTCATAGATATGGAAAACGCTTTAAGCTTCGTTAAGACCAGATCGCTGTTTTATAGTATATGTTAGCCTTTCTACAACTTTAGATACATCGATTTCATAATTGTATTTATAAAATAAATAGACGCTGTTTTTTCCCAACTTATAATGAAAATGTATACGTTACGATCAAAACATGTTTAACTTTCGGCACTCTGTATAATGACTTGGCTTCAATCATATCCATCCATCATCCGTTCAAGTAGATGGGTAATTGTAAAATGCCTATGAGACTTCTGCACAATATTCCATCATTTTGCACATAGTCAGAATTACTATAGTTTCCTCGATATTCATCTTACATATTGTTTATAACGTTCTTCACTACTGTAGTTACATAAGAATAAAATAAAATTCGATATTTTATATAAATTTTGACTGCGAAAAATATCTCACACAACTAAATCTACAATCCACATTTACGAAGCTTTTGCAACTCTACAAGTTTCTAAGTTGCTCCTATAACGATATGGAATAATGTTGAGGGATACTTGGCTGCCGAATTTTGTCAAGAAAACGGGCTAACCCTCGCATATTAGAAAATAATTTGAATCTACTGATTCATTAATTATTATTATATTATTAGTATTATTATTTGTTAAGGAGTGAAATAGAGTGAGACTATAAATCCTTAAAATGCGAGTGCGCATCAGAGTGTCTTCTATTTCTAGATATTAAAGTTTTTTCACTTGTCGTACTACATATAAATCTTGTATAGGTCTCGTACTGTATATCATCACGACGCTGAAACGAGTTAAAAATGTTCCACGACCCGTCAACGGCGAGCGCAAAACACGTCCTCGGCCGTCTGCGTCCCGATTAAAATCGTTGGCGTCTTGGTCGGCGCGCGAACCTGACGTAAGAAAAATTAAAGACCTCGAGTATTCAAATACGCTGCATCTCCATCGATTGTTTACGCCGCACGCGGCGCATCGCTGATGCAGGTTACGTCATGCCCGCTCGCTGGCCCGTCAAAAGAGCGAATCGCCGCGTAGCCGAGACAGCCTCTATTTTCCATCGTTCGACCAATCATTATGCGACGTCGACAAAAAAAAAATCTTAAATGAAATTTAAAGGAGGAGGGAACGGGCGAATTCCTTGGCGACTTAGAAATTTGCCATTATTGTATGCTGTTGAATAAACCGAGGTATTCAATTCCGAACGTGGAACTCGTTTTTACGAGTGTAAGATTTAAAAGAACGCGAGATTATCGAAGATAAATGCATTTTTCTTGTATAGGCAGAGAACCCCAAACGAACATCTCGACAGCTACTATAATATAGACTGGTCAACCTTGACTATTTGTTCGTTGTACAGATAAAAAAAACCGTATTCTTTCACATTTCAGAGCAATTTTTCATTAATATATATATATATATATATATATATATATATATATATGTGTGTGTGTGTGTGTGTGTGTGTATATATAAACATTCCGATATCCACACAAAACTCGTTTTCACGAATCAGTCAATTTCGTCAGTCTTGCGCGAAGTGCACAATAAGAGTATACCGACGACTCTATAAACGACGGAAAGATAATCGCCCGACAGCCGCGGGTCATCAATCGTTCTTTTATCGGCGCCGCAAGATCGCCGTATGAGCCACGATGCGCATGGACGCGATCTCGGCGCCCATCGTCGCGCGACGCACCGCATTAGCGGGGGGGAATTACGCGTAAGGAGAACCCGGTCCGAAAAACAAGGATCTGAGAGGGGGACGTATACATTGACTCGTCCGAGGATGCACGCTGACCGCGCGGACGCGAGTGTGGAAGAGATGGAGGGGGGGGAGAAGACTGTAGCGACATGAAAAACTTATATACACGATAAAGAAACAGAAATGGGAGGTGCTGGCTGGGAGGACTTTAGCTGTCTGGCTCATCGCGTCGCGCGCACATTAATAATAATAATAATGACAACAAGAACAACAACAACAACAACAGCAAAAACAATAATAATAATAAGGATTCTGCATTTTTTGTCGATCTATCAACGTGATAGATAGATAGATAGTGGGTGCCTCGGTCGTCGCGTTTCTGTAAAATATAGCCAGATCAAAATATTTTTCTCCATTGCATTTTTCGTTCATTCCCCTCGTACTCCATTTATTACTTTTCCTGGTCCCGTCCCATTGCAATTGAATCTCCGATTGTCCATAGGCTCTTTGAAAGCTTCAAAAACGATTTTTTTTACTGAGTTACTTTTACTGAGATTTATTACTTTACTGAGTATATTATAAATACATATCTAGGCAAAAGAGTAAAAGCGTTTATTTGCACCCGTCCAATCCACGCTCTGTTTCTATACAAGGCACTTGGTCGGAAATGAGCGAGCATCAAAATGGATAGGTGCATTTATTTCGTATTCGTTAGATAGGGAAAGGAAGCGAGGAGAGATGACTCGGCGACAAATCATACATTTTTACGTTCTTTGCTTATAATCTGTCAGAAGTTTTAACGAACACACTTGATATCATTCAGTGCGGATCATAAATTGCGATTAATAACTCTTTTTTATTCTATCTAAGTTTTTTGATAACGTATATTAGTGATGATTGTTAAAATTTGTTCCAAATTTGAATCACAGCAATCGAAATATTTATCAAATATTGTATTATCGATCGATTTGTAAAAGAAAAATGTAATAAGCTTAAGTAATGGCAGAGGATAATGATGCGATAATGCATCAAAATATGCCCGGCGCCTATTATGAATTATATAAGCTAGGCTGGATCTAGGTGCTTCTAAAGGTGGTCAATGCACTTTACCAATTAGTGAATTTTTATCATTGACGAAAAACCTTTATGGCTTCTTTTTTCGATCAAAAAATTCTATAGAGCAACAAAATCATTATCTTGGTATAATAAAATAAAGCAAAAATTAATACTTTAACGGAAAACCAGATGATCGATAGGAACTGCCGGTGGCAGTGCGTTAAAGGGGATGGATGCACGATAACATAATCAACTCGATTATCAAAGCCTTTAAGGATGTTTCAAATGGCGTACCGCAGTTTAATTATTACTACTCAAAGCATTGGTTTTATACGAAAAATTAAGAAAAATTTGAAAATTTCTTGTTAGTTATTGAAATTAATATATTCTCTAAAATTTATTGAAATAAGTTACTACTACAAATCAATGAAATTACCAAGTCATACTTATAGTTCTTAGATTCGTTCATTAATAATGCTATATTTTTGAAGCAAGGAATAAATTCTATGAATTTTGGAAAAAAAACAAAAACAATTATTGGAATTTAGAATATTCTCGAGAATACAGACGAATCAAGAATAATTATAATTGTAACGTTTGAAAGAATCTGAATTTCTGACGAGTTAAAGTTAGAATATTTTCCAATATATACATACATATACATACATATATATATATATATATATATATATATATATATATATATATAAATTGTGATGTATAATTGATATTACATTAACTATTCCACTCCCGTTTCTATTAAAAAATAAAAAAATGGACACTTTTATGTCTGACTTTCACTTTGCGTCCATCGTTCCTTCTTCATTTTCTAAATGTTATTGTAATCTCTATTAAATAATCCATGACCCATTTTCTTTTTATGATAAACTACAGGGTTAAGTGATAATAAAGTGATCATCAAGTAAAACAAAATTAAGTGAACAAACTTCGTGTATAAAATAGATTTTTCGAAGATTAATTAAAATTTACACCGCTTACTTTATCATTTTTTAATTTAGCCAATAATAAGTTGATATTTTCGTGGTAGGTTTTTAACTGTATGATCTCGTAGAAAACAACTAGATTTTCTTTTACTTCTACATTTAAAATACAAAAAATATTATATGATTTAATAATAATTATATTATTTTGATATAATTAGATACTTTTTTCTAAATTATTAATTTAGATTATGCAGAGAAAAAATAATTCAAATTATTAATAATTATTTTCGTATTAGACAGTTTGTCTTCTCGATTTTAGAAAATATATAAATTTTTAATATAATACTT
The DNA here is from genome assembly GCA_018907035.1 of Sycobia sp. Sy_11. NCBI lineage: Eukaryota > Metazoa > Arthropoda > Insecta > Hymenoptera > Epichrysomallidae > Sycobia > Sycobia sp. Sy_11. Next base: position 38,924 of record JACCIC010000096.1, read on the forward strand.
GTTATACATAAATAAAGAGTTAGAAATTTAAACATACGTTTTTGCGACACGCATAATAACTATAATTATGTAGATGGAATGGCATTTTAATAATTTATGAATAATAATAATTTCAATGTTCGCTAAAGAATTGCCTAGTAATCAGCTAATGGGATCGTATTTACCGCGATCGCATTAGCTTTGCAAAGTATTAGTGGAAATGATTGGGTCATTTTTCATTGTACCTCATTTATTGAACATACGGCTCATGAAATATTCCAAATCAAACGTATGATAAGGAAAATTTTCAGCTATACTGGATTAGTCATAAATAAATTCTGAACGCACTACTGGAAAACTTATATTTTTATTTAATGCACAACTTTTTCCTTTTATAATCTAAGCAGTGAAAGTTCATAGTTAGATATTATTGCCACAATAAATCCATCTGATATTCTATACAGCGCAGTCTTGTACAATTATTAAAGTTTTATGAAAGTATTTTATCATTAAATTATGTCACTCGACATGATAATTATAATTCTAGAGTTCGATTTATGATGAAAAAATTCATGATTTTTTTTTTATATAATTTTTTTACCAGAAAAACCAGAAATCATTAGTTATTTAAGAAAAATCAAATATTTTTATACGTAAACGTATACGGAAAATATTCAGAAATAGAGACAGAAATTTGCACAGGGTACAGGGCACAGGCAGCAGAAATACTTGTAAAGGGTCTTAATACAATTGCGATAAATGACATACCACTTAATACGGTAAATATATCTGTATTTAAGCAACTCAGAGGATAACGGCTCGAATTATAATTTAGTAATTCTATTGCTGTTTTATAAATAATACGAAGACATTACTAATTGTAAGTAAGTTCTTTTTATTCCTTTCAAGAATAAAGAAAGGCGAAAAAAAATTCGAGCAATGAAGTGTTATATTTTTTCTATGTCAAATATGCATCTGTTTTACTTTTCGACCAATAGAGATCAATTACGCGTATCGCATTAAATTATTTGAATTTTTTATTTATAAATAACGTTTAATTTTTCATAATCATCAAAAGTTTTTTCCAAAAACCTTTTAAATTATTTTAATTAATTATATTTTTGGATGTGTAAATTCTCTTTAGAGGATGCGAAATATCCCAAAACGACTGCGTAATTTAATACGTTTATTAGTACTTTTGATGCTTTAAAAGCAAACAAAGAGACTTTATGAAATTAATTAAAGAAAAGGGGACAAAATCGGGAAGGGATCGAAATCATAAGATTATTTTAATAAGTAAAGAAAATACAGGAAAGTATTTAAAATTGTATAATATTCTAGAAATTTAAAGGATGAATTATTATTAGAAAATAATAATAATACTAAGAATATATCAATTATATACCAAAGAGCTCTGTACAAATAAAGGAAAAAATATCTCCATATTGTTATTAAAATTACGTACCTGAGAACTAAGAAAACCAATTTATATTTCGTATATTAAATCATAATCAACTTCATGAACGAATGAATAATATTATCTTACCTGAGAAAATATTTTTTGTTCATTTTAGTTCTTGAATAATATGTTACTAAAGTATATATACAGTATGAAATCAGAAGCAAGAGTACGAAACTGTCGAAGGTGCCTTTTGCTCTTCTTTCATTTCACCCAGGAAGCCGTTAATTAAATTATATTGACTAAAATGAACACGTTTACGCCTGTTATACAGTTAGATGAAATTAATTATAATACAATGCTTCAAATTATGCGGTGCAACAATTACAGTAATATGCGCATATTTGCTGCTCCTTCTATAATCAAATATGCGACATATATCCCACATTTATATATATATATATATATATATATATATATATATATATATATATATATATATACGTATTATAAGTCGACATATTGGCTGTTTGAATAATTTTGAGCTTTAAATAAAATGCATCCAAAAGGCGAATTGTAAATTTTATGCACAACAAGTGTATATATATATATATATATATATATATATATATATATATATATATATTGCCCGATAACGAATCATTCATCGCCCGACTGTTTCATGCGCGGCCTGGCTTTTCATATTATCGATCGATTGTCGAGTCCACATAAAAAGCATCTGCCATCGTCATTCGATAACGCGATGCGGTCGCAGTATCGCGCACATCACTTGGCCTCCCACGCTAAGCTAACGACGCGACTACTTTCAGTTATATATGGACTCTTCGTGTATACCCGATCGTTAACGCGTGGGAACCGCAGGGCACTATATATATATCTGCTTGCAACGTTTGATATTAGTCTGTTCGGAAAGAGACAGGCTTTATAATCGAGGAACTTCTTCATTTTAATTGATTTTGTATACTGATAATGGCTTTATGAAAGTGATTATTAATAAACTAGATATGCAAATGCTTCATTCTTATAAGAATTTGATCATATGTTTGACTAAGTACAAAATGAGTTTTTAATCAATGTTATATGCTTCTTTCTGCCTTCTTTTAGACTTAAGCATCCAAAAGCTTCAACATTAATGATCATATATTTTAAAGTTGACTAAATAAGCAGCTAACGCGCGCCAACATCGGAAGGAGCGTCGAGTGGTATTTAATAGCTCTGTTGAAGTCAGAAATAGCTAAAGAGAATGAATGGAAAACCAGAGATAGGAACTTGTCGATATAACATTATTCAAAACAAAATACTAAACAATGAATAACAAAACTAAGCTATCCGAGTATATGGAATTTTCTGAACTTAATATGTCTATACTCTCATGAACCCTTCATTATGCGAAAATTTTATTTTCGGCAAAGAAGAAAATTCGGAGGCAATTACGAATTATTCTCAAATTAAATTTTTACGAAATTTAAGATAAATTTTGAGAAAATTAATTTAATATAGTTTAAGACTTATAAAGGAGAGAAACCTTTTTTAATAGAGATTATTATTAATGAAATTACTTTTCGGGAAAAATTAGAGGTAGCCGATTTAGAGTTTCTGAGTTGGAAATCAAAATCCGTGGATGGGCATTACGGGTACAAAAATACCAGTCACAAGAAAATGTTAGAATAACACTCCTGTACATCAGTATACAGTACTTATGAATGTTATGCGATCTAAATAAACTTCTATAAATAATCTTCTAAAGAATGATAAATCCGGGATATTGTCTTTAAGCCAATTGCCCTTTGAACGGTCGGAATATATTTCATTACGGTATAATCTATCGTGGTTAAACGGTATGGATTTGAATTTAGATTAAGTAGGACGATAAAAAGTACATTTTCAAGAATATTAAAATTCCTATCGCGCGTCGAAAATACATATTGATTACCAGGAACGGACTAATATATATAATATATTTTCAAATCGTACACTTAATATATTACGTATAAATGAAATTGTGGTTAGCAACATTAACGTAGCCGTAGAAAGAAGAGTAGACTTAAACCGGATGCAGAATTATTAAATTTTGAGAACAGAATCGATAATGAACCATATCAAGGTGACTTTAGTGATTATTATAAAAACACAATTTTATTTAAGATCAAGAAACGGGTTTTCTTTAGAATTATTGATACAAATACATTTGAAAATATTGATATTAGTCACATGGATTTACGTGAAACATAATCTTAAATCGCAGCTATAACTTTTGTATAAAGATATTTCTAATCTAGATAATTTATTAAAATTATGAATAAAAGTTAAATAAATCAGTTTGTTTTTGCTTTTAATTACTTTTAGTTCATGAAAAAAATTAAATATTAATATAAAAAATAATTTAATATGCGTTATGATAGAAATTTCAAAGTGTATCCCTCCAGACTTTCCATTTGAATCCAAAGCTGTACAATGATTCTACTAAAGAATACCTTTTTGCTCTCATAAATTTATCGGACACGTCGACAATGAGCCTGCAGCTTTTAGAGCGTCATTCGTTCGCGCTGCATCGTTTTCGGAGATTATTTCAAATATTAGCGAGATGTAAAAATTTTACTCTGATCTCTTTGTTTACAACGACGTAATGACCCATATATTTATTTCAGTTTTTGTTTTCGTTGTTGTTGTAATGTACCTGGAAACAGATAAAAGAAGTTGTAGAGAAATTAGAAACGAGGCTACTGGTAACATTGAACAAGTACGTTTGATTATTGTTCTTTTCTTTCTTTTCATTTTCTTGTTTTTTTGCAATATACTTACAAAAAGATAAAAGAACTTTTAGAGAAATGAGAAATAAGGTTACTAGTGACACTGAACGAGTACGTTTGATTATTATCTATAGTGTAAAACATTAATCAAAATTACGAAAGAAAACTACTTGTGTGCTATAGTAACTTATATCCGGCAATTCCTTTAAGAGCTTCCAAAACAAAAGATAAGTGACAATAAATTTTCTGCTCGACATTATATACTCGATAAATTTTGCTGCTCGATCTTTTACACACGTCTCTTACTCCATGAAATTATATGTTTATGATATCGTTTATATGAAGTTATGTGTTTACGATATCCTGTAATAAGCGCACTACACGTTGCACTCATTATATCCCAAATGTTTTTAGTCATTTTAATCCGAAAAAAACAATGTTTCGGAAATAATAACTTATAATAATGAATAAGTATGAGTTAGAAAATGAACAATACGTTAATTAATATAAGTATTAAAGACTTACTAACTGTTACAATAGTTATATGTATAATGACTAAATAATTATCTAACCAGGATATTTTGTCCCTTAACAATTTCCTTTAAACATAGGACTTTTCTAGATGCCTACAGAAAACGCAAAAACACATTAGACTTTAACGTATCTGCACTGGAATAGATGATCTAGGTTTATATAAAAATATAGGATGCCAAACAGTTCAGTTTAAATATTTCTTTACTCCCCCGCTCCATTAAACAATTTGGAGACAATTTACAGGTATGCGACAATTTCGTTTCAGGTAATTATAATATACAATTACCTCAAACCTAGCCCGCCTCCCAAACATCATCGGGCAACGTTTGCAAGCCTTTGCAAGACGGCAAAGAACTTGAAATTCATGATAAAAAAAATACAAGGTATTGCACATTTATTATTAATACACTAAATTTACATACGTAAATATAGTTATTCGTGCTTAGGTAAGGAATATTAAAAGATTGTATTCTATTTGTGCACAATGTCATAGTAAAATCTTCATTATACTATGATACAGTCAAAATCGTAAATTTTTTTCCAAAGCCTCTAACAAATAATTTATTTGTACCATAAAGTTGGCATATAAATTCTAAAAAAAAATTCTGCGAGACAATCTAGACTTTTTAATATCAAGTTTATTTGATGAATCTATCAGATAACTAATTTTTTGTCACCCTTGTAATGTTGCTAATTCAGTATTTTATAATTTATAATTATACTCTTCTTAAACATTTGGTAATGAAAAGAGAAATCTGCTTCAATCTTTTCAGTTTTCTGTAATAATGCAATCGAGAATGCAATCAACTTCATTGTCAGAATCAATAAAATTTAGTCAAAACTAAAATAAACACAAACGCATACGATACTATTCAATTTAATTATAGTTAATAAAATTACTGTGGTTCTTCATCCATAAAATTTCAGCTGCATTTACGAAAGATCGACGATTAGGAATTCCATTGGTTCTTATTGATGTATATATGTATATGTGTATAGGTTTATAACGATACGGATTCTTTTTCGATTCTCTCTAGTCTCCAGCTGTTTTCTATTTCTAATAGGGCAGAACTGATATTGCCGCGGGCTCTAGTGTCGACCGCATTATAGTGCGTCTAAAAGGCGCAAGAGTAGGTAAGTGAAGTCCTGTACGAAATTATAGAGTAAAGTGCAACCTTTTGGCCTTTTATGTCTGCTAAGTAGTACGCGGGGTAGTATATAGGCGTCTGCGTTGAGAGGACACTTTTGCTAATGTCACTATATACATATACAAAGCTCTATTATTCGTTTTCAAATAATGCACTTTTTATTGCTGCTGCAAAGAAATCATCAAAGCAGTCGTAAAATTTTTCATTATTTGTATAGTCTTGCTATCGGTAGAAGAGGGATGAAATTATTTGTTCGCTCTCAAAGTTAGCTGATGTAAATCTAAGTAACAAGAATAAAAAGTATTGAACAAACTAGTTTATTTTAAATATCGATGGAAGGAATGATGCTTATCTCTATATGCAAAATTATTTATTTATTTAGCCATCTCAATCGAGAGAAGAAATAAAAAAAAATATATATATATATTTTAGCAGACCTGTTGCTACCTCTATATTATGTTAATTTATACAAGCCTTTTTCTAGTGACATTAAAGATAAAATTTATTAGTAGCAACAGGTAACAGCCAATAAATTTACAGAAGCCCGGAATTTAGAATAATTATGTATGTCATCGAATGCTCGTATATCATTATACACTACCGTAATGTGTATTGTATTTAAGGCAAAAATATAATTTCTGGCATAATAAATAAAAAAAATAAAAAAAATAAATATCCATTCCAGAAAATCAACCATCAGGCCGCATACGTAATTTTTTAAATAATCACTACATTTTTTAACGTCCTTTGAAAAATAACACCAACCTATACTTTGACACTGCATCTCGTTAAAAAATATATTGCTTTTTCATTGAAACGATACTTCATGCGATTCTGATATTTTATTTAGAAACCCTAATGAGAATTAAAAATCGCTAAATTCGCTCGCTCTAGCCAGAGTGACAAGTTTAAAGAATTTACGGCAACTTTAAATCGCTTAAGACGACCGAACTTAGCCCTTTAATCCCGATTCGTATCAATTACAATTTAGTCACTTCCTCTCATTCCGCGACAAAATTATACGAATTTATCGCGGTCATCCGAGAGTTCTGCGAATAAAATACAATATTCATCCTACCAACTGTGTCAAAGTAAGGGGCATAAAAGTGTACGGAAAGCTACATGCATCGGAACGACACACCCGGGACGATCCGCTTTAAACGTGAAAAGGTATAAAGACCGTATGAAGACAGACGGGGCGATCGCGCAATCCGAATTTAAAATCGTCCTCTTCCCGTTCTAACGAGAAAATAAGTATTGTAGAGAGAGAGAGAGAGAGAGAGAGAGAGAGAGAGAGAGAGAGAGAGAGAGAGGAGAGAGCGAGATAGAGAGAGGAAGAGAGATAGCCGACAGACGAAAATAATAAGGCGTCGCGCGCAATAACCTCGTGACGCGCGGCCCTGTAATTCAAGCTCTCCGGGTAGTTTTCTCTGCGGGGAGTAAATATATATATATAGACGGGGTCGCAGTAAATCGCGGCTAATGATGTGCCTACTTACTTTGGTTGCACTCCACTTTTTCTCGTTCTCTCTCTCTCTCCTTCTCTCTCCCTCCCTCTCTCTCTCCTTCTCTCTCTCTCTCTCTCTCTCTCTCTCTCTCTCTCTCTCTCTCATACACAATCTTTCTTTATTTTGGTATGTTATACTATACAAATGAAAACTACTTATTATATATTATATATAATCTACAACTATCTCTCGCTCTCTCCCTCTCTCTCAATCTCTTAATTTGTACGTATACAAAATTTACATCTATCTATGTATCTGACTAACTCCTTCTATCTTTATAACTCTCGCATACATATTTACATTTATTCACCCAACGAACGAGAGCGCATATACTTGCTTTGCAAACAGCTGTCCTTTCTTCTTAGTGGAACTCGCGCGCCTCTGTCCGGTATCGATCGCTTTTTTTCTTCTTAATTGCTTTATTTTGAAGTGGTTAAACTTCCATCAGAATAAATCGTTTGGTTTATTGAAAATTTAACGTTTGCTTTTCATGTGGTAAAGAATATAAATTTCTAGCAGCGAACCTTATTGTTATTAAAAATTTATTGTTTATAAATCGACTAATTATAAATTTAATAGCTATCCAGTTTTATTTAATTTAATGTGTATATAAGTAGTAATTAAGAGTAACCAACTTTTGAATATAAAATTATAGTTCTATTATAAAGAATATATGAAAGTATATATAAGTGACATCTATTATATTAATTATGAAGACAATTTGAAAATTCTCAAAAACCTATAGCTTTTTACACAGTTTTAGACTTAATACTACTACGTTGCTGGGTCTATAATTGTAAATATCTGGAACACTTTGTAAATAAGGGATGAAAACATCAAAATCACGGACAAAAATATTATTAATAATAACCGTAAAAAGTGAATGGTATGAAAAATAACGATTTATATGTAGTATATTGATTTATTAAAAAAGTAAAAATGATTTCTCCAGTACGTTGGTATTCTTTACTAACTTAATCTTTGAGTCTTTTATTGCAGCTAGATGCACCGCTTTTAAAATCGCGTATAAAAACGAGCTGTCGTTACGATTACTCATTATTAACAGCTACTGCAGTCTTTTAAATCTACAATCGAGCACTGATTTAAACTGTTATCTGAGTGTAATTAATTAAATTTTCCGATTATGATAGAAATTTATCAAATTTAACGTTAACGCGATAATTTCCGATCTCTGCTCTTTAGCATTGAATTAAAATTTATTTTTTCACGTGACAAGTCACTTTAATATTTATTTCCACGTCTTAAATGGATATTACTTACATTTATTCATATAATAATATATTTAAAATTTTCAATTGTGAGTACAATATTATACATAAGCTGTTTGATATTACTTAATCAAAATATATATATGACTTATGTTCACATTTTTCAGCGTTGACTGATTCTACAAATAGAACAAACCTTCCTTTTAAGATTCATAATACAGGACTGTATAGAATAGAACTTTTTTAAGCAAATAGTTTATATGACACCGTGCATTTCATCAAGCTCGTGTAAACCAGAATAACGAATAATATTAAGACTTTTTTCTCGAGATACACGACAGCTCAATTTTTTTCGTTAAAAAGTTAAATTAAAAAGTGGCTTTACGTTGAAAGCCTATTCGAATAAATTATTTTGGCTGGGTTATTTAACATTTTACTACATAAGTACTTTAATTCCTGTTTAAAATAGTAATACGTAGAAGGAAATATATAAAAAGGATATAAAAGAAATAAGATTAGACACGTATAAATTTTTATGCTCAAGCAATAGTTGCGAAGTTTTCACAGTCCGTTATTAATGCTGGATTAATTGATATAGACAGTCACGTCACAGAGCAGCAAAATCATGCTCTTTCTTTCGGTGTCTCTTCTCTCCAGCGGCGGCAAGTAGAATTGTAACTTCATATAAAACTCTCGCTTGATTCACGTTGCCTTTTCGATCTACTCAAACTTTCTTTTAACATCTTCCTATTATATACGTAGCTGGCGGTGAATTTTTATTTACTTAAGTAAATTTAAGTAAAATTTTGATATCCATTAAAGTTGCAACAAGGTATGTAGTGATTTTCAATAAATTATACGTTCGGCCGATTACCGACAATTATGAATAAACTCGTGACAACAGCTTCGATCAAACAAGACCCAATATTCGTGCCTTCATAAGCGAACTCAAAACGCGGAAAATGATCAACCCCGTGTCCGTTCGTTGGCTTTCGCCGACTACGGTGAATCTTAAGCGTTAAACCGTAACTTAGCCACGCCGGGCTCTGTTGCGCGAATAATATACCATTACCTCCATGGTAATTGAGATGGGTGCATATATACGAGCGTCATCCTTCCCCAACCTCGCTATCGACGAGCCCCCCCCCCGTCACCCTTTCGAAGCTTTCCGTGCAACTCCTCAAGACGCAGTAGTATATGCCTTCGAGCGGTCCAACGCGTGGCGCACCGAATTCGAGGCGCGACCGAACGCGGACTCGGGCCCGACGGGGCTTCAGCTCTCTTGCAACTAAGTTCAATGCGCTTTCCACGACACGAATTAATTTTCAAACAAATTGATCGCACTAATTGACGAAAATACGACAATTGATGCAGTATCACCGATACTCGGCTGGGGCTGAAGCACGCTATCGGGAATATAGGCGAATCCTTCGCGAAATGGACCCCTGGGCACTTTTGACTTCGGTCAGTCCCACTGCGGTATATTTCTCCCGATCCCGTCGATATAATGCCTATAATGCCAACGTTTTTCTGTGTCATTAATTCTATACGGCTCCGATTTCATTAGACTACTGCTGATTCTCGGTTATGTGGGCGTGCTATTCAACGACATCGAACTATACAGTAAAATGTGAAATTCCCCAGCAGTCCGCTGTTTCACAATATGGCTTAATTGAAGAGGTCAAAAATAAGCTCAGCACTAACTAAAAAATAACCATTTATTTTATTCAAATATAACTCTTTGCCCTTATTTTTAATTAAATGCCGTAGAAAATGGTACATTTTTATTTGATCATTATAGTTACAATTAATCATGAGTTTGAAAATTATATATATATATATATATATATATATATATATATATATATATATATATATACGGCGGCTTAAAAACATAATATTCATGATGTTTCTAAATATATAATTCTATTAAAATTAGAATTATTTTAAATCAAATGAATTAAATAGAAAAAAATTCATCGATATAAATTTTCACTGAATATAGCTTAAGTTATTATATTTAATTCATTCGTCATTTCGAACATTTCATTTTTCAATTTTATAATTCTACATATTTGTTATAAGTATAGACTGTTTTAGTGTAGAAACAATTTTTATCTAAAAATTAAAGCTCGCTAAATTAAAATTTTTTTTAATTTCTTTAAATCATTCAAATTCTGTAATCATAAAAGAAATATCTTTTATAATTTTAAATATACAAATGATACTGTAATTATCACAACATATTTTGTAATTTTTATGTTGTACAGTATTTATTTAAAAATAAAGGGAAGGATAAGGTCTATTTAAATAAAAAAAATGTTTAAGTATTAGTTTTTTTATTATATTAATGCAAATAACCTTACAGGGTTTATTATAGGACGAATAAATCCCCATCTCTCTTGTTCTTCTTTAAAATTAACAGAAAAGTGTAAAATCGAGATGAATTTGAAAATGGCTCTAACGGATCCCGTGTAACAAAGCTATGGCAATCTAAGTTTTATATAAAATAATACAATAATTATCATTTATATTAATGTATAAAAATGTAAATAATACGTACATAAAAATATAAACATAGACAGTAACGGATTTACGATAACGTTTTTTAATTGATTACACAGCAAACAGAAAATGTAAAAAAAAAAAACAAAATATTCTGCCTCATTGGTCCTACTTATGTCAAGCTTGGACCTTTTCGTGCAATAGACCTAAACCTCTCGGATCGGTCATGGTCCCGTAATTTTTCTGAAAATTCCGCGCGTAACCACGGTGACCGTCGCCGTAGAACGGAAAGCCGCCCTTCGATGAAAGCAGAGCAACTCGACAAGAAAGGGCGATAGTAGAGACGCAGAACGCTCGATCACCACGGGGGGTGGGGCGGGCAGAGGTCGGGTGCGAGGCAGGGAGCAAAAGTATTTGCACGATCGTTTTAAATCTTTTTAAATTTATACTATTTTTAACCTTCCCCGGGCTTATGGAGAGCGCCTAACGACACTACTAGTACTTTGAAGGTACGATTTACTTTCCAATTTGAATGGCATTAAGAGGAAAACGAGATATCCTCTACCCGTGTGGACTACACAGGGGTGTTTTTCGGTACTGATGCGAATGACAAGTTCAAAATGAAACTTATAAGCACCCCCTTATGCTTCCTGGAGGCGATCTTTACTTTGAATATTTTATGTATAGTGCAAATATTCTAATTGCAATAGTTCAATCTAAATTTTGAATGATCCAATGTGTTTTGTCAAGTAAATATGAAACATATAAAAATATTTGATAATTTATTTCTTCAAATTGTTAATTAAATTTTTTAACTTGTTACTATGATTGGAGATGTTATTAATCATAATGTAAAATTCAGTTATTTATTTTTAACATAACATGAGTTATTTTTTAATTGTGGATATTTTTTCCAAATGTTATCCATAATCGCCTGACTGTTCAATAATACTTGTTCATTTACAATCACAATGAGAAAGTATTTAACAAAATCTTTATTGCAATAAAAAATTATTCAAGTGAAATAATTAAATGTGAAAAATCATTCTTATTTGACAGCATATAATTACCCACGCCACTTTATATATTATAATAACAATTTTAATACATTGGCAAATAAACAACTGTATTTGAAATGAAACGCAACGTTTCGCTGGCAAGGTTTGCCAACAGCTCCAGGCGCACAATTCTATTAAAAACTGAAAAGCGCAAAATAGTAAAGGAGGCGCGTCAGTTTCACGACTCGTATATACACTTTAAAATATCTAGTCTGTCGCGACTCCTTGACACATTAAAAACTTATTGTTCTGCGCTTTTACGTTTTTTGTTCACTTCTTTGTTATTTTGTTAAAATAATGTATTATATATAATTTAAAGATAAATATAATATTATCAGGGGCGATTCATCTTTAATAAGATTTGAAAGTTGAAAGTCAAATAAATCGACTGTCCGAACTACCAGATAGCATCAGACATTTGCATTTCTTCCATAACTGACAATTGGTTGAAATTAATTAAAAAATTTAGAAAATTCACTGCAAAAAATTTTGCTTAAACTCATATGTTTTTAAATCATGTCGCTAAAATATTACATCGTATTAAAAACCTACGTGTAATATAAATGTAATTCCATAAGGTTGATTGAAGACTCCCAAAACATTTATTATTAATATTATAACACTTATTACTCAAAATAATTCATTTAATTGAATTTTTCATGGAATTGAGACAACGAAAGGCATCAAAAAGAGTGGTTTTCTTGACTATTAAGGCGAGTAAATATTGTGTTTTATTGATTTTTTTATACAGTATTTCATTTTTATGTAAAATTAATGTATTGTTCCCCTACTGGTAAACATTGGCTTTCCGGTCTGCGCATTCCCCTTGTAAGTAGAGCTATTAGGATTATGGTAATCTGATGACTTTTCAATAAACGGACACTAAAAGGAACAAGATTTTCATCACAAACTGGTGTTGGAGGCTTATTTTTAACGGACGTTATTTTTACACTTTTATTAAACGCGTATTTACTTTGTACACATATCTAACATAAAAGTGACTCCTCGCTTAAACTAAAAAAGTCGCTTTCAGCTATATAATTACCATCTTAAATCCTTATTTAATAGCCCGCGTAAGTTTATCTAATTAGTCAGATACGAAGATAAATATATAGTATAAAATGCAAGCTCTTTTCCGTTACATTCGTCCGATTTTATGGGCCGAGCTGTCGTAACGCTGTGATAAAGTAAGATTAAGGAAAGTTCAATTATATTTTAAATTAATTTTGCTCTTATCTATTAAAAGGGAATTAGAGTTGGCCGGAATCGGAGAGTTATGTGCGATATCGCTCGGTTAGCCGAGTGCAAACTTAATTTGAGTTTTAATTATTTTTCGCGCGCGCTGAAATAAGTGGCGACACCGAGAGCGCGCGGCTGTAAGGATTCGGTAGCTACGCGGCTGATCGATCGATTAAGTTCAGAAATGTTCAACGCGACTATAATATTTATTACTGTCTTGTTCCAAAGCGATCGGCGTTTAACGGATGGAAGGGATTAGGAAGATTAAGAAGTTCCTATTTAGAGAAATCAAATATCAGGGTTTTTTCGGCGAAAATTCCATTTCATTTTGCTAAAGTAATATTTAGAAAATTGATCTGGCTCCACAAGTGACTTTAGGAAATGCCTGCCCTTTTCACATAAAGAGTATTTCCGTTCAAAAGAGCTGGAAATATTCTTTTCTTTTATTCCGATCACATTGAAATAATAGAAAATGTGATTGCTGCAAGGGGTCGAATAATCAATAACTTTGCTTTACAAAAATGTGAATGTTTAAAAGTAAATTATTGCAAATGGTATAATAAAAAACTGAAGAGAAAAATACATATAAATTAAGATACGATATTGTAAGATATAAATAAATAAGTAGACATGTATGTTAAATTTTGGAAATTTCTCTTTAGGATTCATTTGCCCATTTATTCAATACTGATGCTCCTTGGCGTATAAACAAAATTCCGTACTTGTGTAATTTATCGAATGCTTTATTGAAGCTTGCAAAATGTATACACTGTTTGTTTTGGAAAATAATTTTATTCTTAATTCACAACTCTAGAAATAGGAATTTGGAATAAATGCAAAGAAAGCTGGGAAATCAACGAAAGAAAAAACAATTTTCAATATTAATCATTATATAACACACACACACACACATATATATATATATATATATATATATATATATATATATATATGTTATACACTTATCTATTACTCGTAACTAATTGTCAATCACCTGCTTTTTCACTTTTAATGCAGTAGAAACACGTAATAATATTCGCATTATCGCAAATGCGTAAAAATAATAAAATATATATGAAAATAATAAAAAAAAATTTTAACTGGAACAATAACCAGGGTCCTTTAGAAATAGTTTTTTTTGTCCCTAATAAGTAGTTTTTCAATTAGTTTTTCAATTAGCTTGTAAACTTCGGCACGGTGGCTAATGTTCGTGTATACCATACATCGATCAATTTGCTCGGGGAATGTGAAACGTTAATTTACTCTCTCAAAATGGCTCGTACGCTGCCTAACAAAAGGCATACCGCGTTTAAAGGAATAATTATGTAGACCGTCACCCTGAAATGCTTTGATCATCAAATTTCCACGCACTCCCCTGTGATCCATTTTCTAGGATGTTCAAGATAGTGAGGTGATTGCGAATTTTAAATTGATATGCCAAAAGCAATTGAGAGAAGTTTTTGAATCGTGTGTGGTAAGTAAATTATAAGAACGACTATAAGTAATTAACCTTATTCTTTAATTACAATCGTACAATAAAAACTATGAGCGCCTTAAAAATATGGATAATACAATCGAATGCAATATGAAATAAAATAGGTGGAACGCTGAGCTAAAGCTTTTTTATAAGTGCCATTTTAAAGGAGCGAAAGCTCTCCTATGATTATCTGCACGCGACCTCCGCTTTCTTCGATTTGCAATTAAAAAAGTGCAATGCTTACATTGAATATCAAAAATAAAAATGTAAATATTCTCTTATTTTTGATCGCACTTTTATAAAATAATTGAATTATGCTCTTAGGGAAATTACTATTTTGTTCGCTGTTTTTTTTTGGTATTAAATATATATGTTGCACAGCTGCTGAAGCAGTTCTATAAATGGTCGGAAAACAGTTTTGAAAAAGTACATATAATGAATAATACGAAATCAGTGTAAAATTTATAAGTATATACTTAATAGTTTAAAAACTGTTGGATGGTTTCGAAACTGTCGTGAAAAAATCAAATAACTTTTCTAAAAATATTTATAAGATACGCTTTACTTGAATTTACTTTATTATAATAAAAATATCTTATTATTGACAATCGTATTAACTATATTCTAAGAAATGTCGAAACATTATAAATGTGTATCTTAGAAATAAATTTCAACGCACGATTAACGTTCCTCGTCGTGTTATTCGACTTTCGTCGTTCCGCATTTCCAATTTTCCCGCAGGAATAACATAATTTTTGCGATTTCAAATCTTTTTCTCCTCAATACATATATATATATATACCGAACTGGAAATACGAGACCCTAATCCGACCCAACGACTTTTGAACAGTCATCTTCGGGATCGCGACGCTCGCCCCAGCCCCGCGCACTTTCGCTTCCACATTACAGTCACGCGTATAAGTAACTGTGATGGGGGCAGGTTCTCTCGTCCGCCGCTCTTATAATGCGCGAGAAACCCTACGGCGCAAGCTGATAAAGACGCAGATATATAGAACGATCGCGTTTCGGCGCTGTCTCGCAAGAGAGAGCCCATCGGTTTGCACCCGTGTAGCGACGGCAACGACGAGCGGGATTTCATATAATAGCGTCAAAGATAAGGTGGACCGATGCGAATAGGCGTCGATTTTCCGACAGACATTGCTCGGGCTCTCCCCCGTGTTAGCTGCCTCGGCGTAGCGACGAAATCACGTAACAAGCGAGATAAACGAGAATTTCGTGCGGAGAACTTTAGTACGGGGACGTTTTAAAGTTGGCGATGTCAACTGCAAGCCCTGTATAAAGTACGGCCGGTTGCAGGCCATTCCGAATTTGTGGTATTTTCCGGCAAACGGTGGCAAAGTAATATTAAGATGTTTTATTAAGCTTAATATTTTTATTATGCTATTTTCTATTATGTAGACTCGAACAACTTGGTTTTTGTTCTATCAAACCTTTTATAGTCTCTTTATTATTCTAGTAATAATTTATTTCTATAAGATGAATTGTAAATACCAGATAAACTGAATTATTTTTTCGTTATTCAAAACTTCGATAATACCAAAATCATAATATACATTACATCTTTACTATTATCGTACTATATGATTGTTCCCAATTGACTTCGGTGCCTGTAAATTACACGCCAAAAACGTTTTAACAAAAATTACTATATTTTCTAAAAACAAAAGATATGTGATAAAAAGTATAGGATTTTTTTGACTTTTTATTATAAATCTAATAAAACATGCTATAGCTCATTCATCTTTTATAATACGGTATAGTAAATTTTCTTACACTTACAATCTTCTCTTCTCGTTCTTAAGAAATATAGTAATTTTTTTCTAATCTAATATACATACACATGTACATTGGTTGTACAAAATGCTAATAATACTGAGGAAAAAAAATATCGATCTCTTTTTGGATTGTACTATCGTATTCAACAGATGTCTATTTCAACAAATCTCATTTTAATAATAACTGGTATAATAGCTATTGAAATCAATCGTTAGAATTTTATTTTACAATTATAATCGAATTAAAGTAGGCTCATAATTCCATCTTAATATGAGTAAACTTACACCATCAAGTATCAACATTGATCACTTATAAAGACTAAATTCGCCGATTTCAGCTAATTGAAATTCTTTATTAGAAATTCACACTCGTTCGATTCGAGCTTTGCAATATAATTATTATAAATATCAACATTTTAATTCGAAGTTGACGCTGTCTTTAAAACAGAAAAGTTGTCTTTCATAAACGGACGATGTTGATATAAATGCAAACTTGGCGAATGAAGAAACTAGAAACCGATAGCAGCAGACAATTAATTAATGTGTAGGAAGCGCGTCTGTGCAAGGGATTTTCGCCTATATAGAATTTCAGAATTCCTGATTGTTAGCACAAAAGTTTCCAAGCTTGATATATTAACCAACAGTTGCAAGTTAATTTAGAGTGAGTCGGCTTAAAGACTCATATTCTTTTCCTAATGAATTCGTAGACAACGTTTGACAGATTTACTACACTTGTGATCGACGCCCAATGCAATAATAACATTTTCGTTTGCGAACATTTTTTCTACTTATTGAACAAAAAATAAGAAAGTTAACTTCCTAGTTTCTTTTTCTGTTTAAGTATTTATTTGTCATCATCGATTGAAAGGGTGGAATAAATAAAAAACTGAATACATATGATTCCGTAAATCATGAATACATATTTATTCTTTGAAGGATATTAAGTAGATCATTAAACGCAATATTAAACGTTAGAAACAATGTTAAAGCGTTTTTTATAAGATTTTTTTTGGGTTATATTACATTTCTTAATAACAAATGTAATGTAAACATTTTGAATTAAAATCAGAACTTTGACAAGAAGTTCTGGTATAAAAATGTTTTTCCTTAAATTTTAAACAAAAAATAATTAGACATTCAAAAATGTATTAATTAAATCTTAATCAACAATACCTGTTTCTAACAAATTAATTAATTAATAATAATAAGTTTCATTATTTTCGGGTGTTGATATACGTTTGCAAAGGAAGGAGAAATATTGATTAGGATTTATACAGCACTAAAAATGGCAATTTGATATTCAAAATACTAAGTTAAATTTATCGTAATTAAATTATATGTATGAAACAGCCGTACAAGTATGGTTAGACAGTGATATCGAATGAGTTTCAATGGTCATTTAAATTTCATGTTAAAGCATACCACTAGTAAATTAATTATACTTCTACTTGAATAGATCTCTATACCAGCCTCGTCATCGGGCAGAACCCTGATGGTTGGCATCGTTGGCTATGAATAATCACACTCGAGGCCCTCGCGCCTGCAATCGAGATGATGAGTCTCTGGAGACTCCGCACAAATCTCCTTCACTTCAGAAACCACACTCTGTCAGTCGCGGGTGATTCCATAACATACCATCTGGTCTAGAAAATAGACGATCATATGCGAAAAGGCACTTTAACTACTCGCGCTTGAATGAATCTCGGGAAATACAAAAAGCGTTACATAAACGCGTAACATAAACAACCCTATCCGGTTACAGAGCTTCAAGCAATAAAAAGTCAGAATCTTTGAATATCGAATATTAAACTATAAATACGTGTAATATAACTTATAATATAATATATATAGTATAATTAACGCAAAGAACCACAAAAAAAAGAAACAAGTCCTTCTAAGTAAAACTGTTATTAAGTACAGCTATTTGCGATTTTTTACGGACCACGGAACAAAAACTGCATCCCAGAAGCCAAATTGCTCCTGTCCGGGATCGTTACAAATTGTTTGACCACTGCAGTGTTGTGTGATCAATGACTGTCCAGTTCGAATTTAAGTTACGTATTACAGTGATCGTGAATTAACGTTATAGACAATGACCTGCAAAAAAGCGACCCATTAATCAAAGTCTCCGCCATCGACAAATCGAGGGTAAGATATTTACAAACAATGTGCATCGCCTCCACGTTGTAAATGGAGAAGCTCGACTTTTCCAGGCTTAATAATGCGGCTACTCTGTGCTTGAGCATTCGAAAAATTCGCGGAGAATTCGCATGACAGGGGAACACTGAAACTGCAAAGCAAACCTCTTATACTTATATCGATCGCGCAATCTGCAGTTCAGAAATATTTACTTTTTTTTCTGTATTTTAATAATGGCATGCAAATTAATTTCACGAGGGCAATAGTTATAACGATGAATCTAAAATTTTTAATATTATAAAATGAAATTCTTTCTATCCAAGGAAGTTTTAATTAATTTGAGCTACGAAATTCCGACGTGAATTCAGTTTAATGCTAATGTAATCAAGAATCTTACGTCGAACTAAATGAGAAATCCTGCTCAACATCCCACTTTAGCAGACCGATTGTTCGAGTTCTGAGTGCTAGCCGGTCTAAAACGACGTACTCGCTAATTCAGGCGTCTCTTTATACTGCTTCCTAATGTAAATCAAAAGGTTTTAGAGTCCGATATCGATTAGTTTATAGGTATTTCGAAATAATTAAGTTGAAAGCACTAAAGTCAATTTCGAGGATTTTCGGAAAGTGATCGATAAGAATTCCATACACGTAAGATATTTTTATATCCATATATAACAATCTTCTTTTTATACGGGAAATCTCATTAGAGAAATTTCTGTCTTTCTGTCTTCTGCCGTTGAAGCTAACACTAAAGACACACAGAAACTTTTCAAATTCTCTTTATGGAATAGTCAAATAAATAACACAATACGCTCAGTCTATACTCTTATACAAATCTATTATATATATATATATATATATATATATATATATATATATATATTTGAGTAAATTAACAGTTGAACTATATTTATACTGGCATTTTATTTTAATTTTTTTTATATTAATAGAGGCCTACGATGGCTCGATCGCTAGAGCGAAGGACTAGTAACTCGGTGATCCGAGTTGCAAATCCCGGTCTCGGCCGATTGACACAGGCACCGCTGTAATAATTTACATGTGCTTTGTTTACAAACATATCGTAGACCTCCGTCGCTGATTAGCACCAATATTTGGAAGTATAAATAGAGCGACGTTAAATAATATAAAAAAAAATATATTAATTTGCTTATAATCTGAATATAAACATCTATTAAAAATTAAAATTGTGTAAAAACTATAACGTCATACCTGAAGATGAGAGAAAAAGTATTTATATATAAGATTTATAATCTAAGCTTTCTTTAATAATTATTGTATACTTCATAATATTCTTTGTAATAAAGTTACTTAATTGATGTAACAGCATTACCTTCCTTCCATATTCCAAGGCTAACAAATCGGATTAGTGTAACACAAAAATCGCGTTTCAACTTTTGTTAAATTAGACAAGGTCGGAAATTGGTAATGCGCTATCCGCCTATTTTTCCTCACTTAATCATTTATCCTCTTCGCCGGGCATCTTCGGTCTTACATATATATACAGCTAACTACCGTATTCATGACCGCACTTAAATTATACAGAGCACATATTTTACCTCTTTCCTTGACCCCGCATATATATATATATATATATATATATATATATATATATATATATATACATATACATAGCTTATGATTAACGGTCGAATCCTGTGCACGCGTGCAGGATACTCTAGGTATAACGAGCCCTCCACGTGCTGCTACAGCATCGAAGGAATATAAACGAAGAACGAACTGTTCAGAGCACTGATATCAATGATAAAATATAAACTGATAAAAGTAAATTCGGAGGGGTCAAAAAAGGCAAATCTAACATATTGTACGATCAATTTAAAGTAATGTATGGTTAAAAGTTCCTGAATTTGAACATTTTTCTTTTGCTTTTATTATCCAATAAAAGCTAGCTTTCAATTTAACCGAAGCTGTGACCATTCCTTTCTTTGGTAAAAAGTACTCGATTATACAGATATAAAAATGTCAGTATCATTCAATGTCAAACATATTGTTCTTGTTTTTAGAATAACTATTCTAAACTATGTGTATCAATGACAATTTATACAATTGTATATCAAAATGTTAAAGAAATTATTATAGTCTTATGTATTACTATGCATTATATAAAAGGAGTAGAAAATTCAAAGCTTCAAAAAAAAATTAAATTGCTAGTATTTAATAAACATCGTCATTTTACTTCTAAGCTCGCTAAATGGACAAAAGGCTTACCTGTGAAGAAATCGCTAGCAATATTTATATTTTTTATAATTGAAAATGTACGTAATATTAATTTTAAAATGGTATAAAATAAAATCTGCATTGAGAGAAATAATATGGCAGAAATTATTATTTTCTACGATAGAGAGGAGGCAAACGTCAAATTTATCTTTTTATAACAATACAACCACACTACTATCTCTCACTACTAAAATCCCGCTCAATTATTAAGTAAAAATTAAAATACTTTATAGTATAAATAATTTGTTTTACGAATATTCAAACTTAATAACCCTTTAAGGTACCTGTTGCTCAGTCGTATTCATGAATTTTCATAACAGCTTCTCAACTGTAAGGGGCACTGCTATATTTTCGGTTCGCAAACGTAGAGTTATAATAATGTAGAACACGGCCTATATAAGCACAGTAATACATGCAAACATTCAAGTAGAAACGCGCGATTCGATTTTAAATGAGAATCAGACTTCCATTCTCCCAAATCCGGATATTATTACAATATTGAACGCGGTAATTTATCGGGTATAGTTTTTTGAGTTTTCTGTTTTTTTTTTTTTTAACTTTATTTTATAAAGACCTTCCTAGACTCATAGACTTTATTAGATTATCTTTTTCACTCGATCACTAGTTACTCGAGCAACTCGTATCATTCTGTCAACTGTTCATCTGAAAATACCGCATGAATTAATTGAAAAAGCTCTCACGGCGCACAATAGAAAATTAGAATTCAAAGTTGCTTTCATGAGAGCTGAAGATTCGTCTTGGAGACAAGATACTGTTACAATGAAGTAAATATAAATTTAAACAAACCGACAAAATCGTGCTTAACTTCACAAATAGAACAATTGTGAGGGAGCCCAAATAATCCAATACCTACAGAGCCGACAGTTAATGTTAACATTCATTATTGTGAGACTCCAAAACCAAGGTAGAAGCACGCGTTACCATACCTTTCATCATCAGACAATTCTTTGACTACAAAGATTTCTCCGAATCCGAAACAAGCTATGAGCCCTTAGCGGAAGACAACTATACAACTAAAACCTCGTGAAAAAATTTGAAAAATAAAGGTAAAGTAATGCCAAAAAAAGCTAAAACAGGGATATCAAATACTAAGTAAAGTAATTGCCTAGGCGAAAACTTACTACCAATAAAAAATTATTTTGACGAAAATAAGATCACCACACCGTTAGATTTTCTGTAATTTAAAAGTTTTCTAGATAAAGCTACATACAATCCTCTTGTTGCTGAAATCGCAAATGAATACGTAAATTCTGAAGATATTTCCAATATCATGAGACAAATCTATCCCGACCTAAAATCAACAACTTTAAAAACTAGCTAAAATAATTTTACAATGAAACTTAAATGGCAACTTCGGACAATTACCAAAACCTTCAAAGAATGTTATATAAAAAGAATCTCGACTGCATTTACCTCGAGGAAACGCACTTGAAAAATAATTCACATGGAAACATTAAAGGATATAACTGTTTCGTCATAAATAGAAAGTCAGACTGTGCGATAGGAAGAGTAGCTATCTATACCAAAAATGATATATACTGCATTCAAATGAAACTTGACACTAATCTCGAAGGCATAGCAATACATGTCCCATAAGTTAACAATCTGTAGTATCTATCTCCCTAATAGCTAACAATTCAGCCTTCGAGAAATTCTACGTTTGAAAAATCAATTGCAGAAACCTTGCATAGTACCAGGCGACTTCAACTCACACAACACTCTTTGGGGCTCCCAACATACTGACTACAGAGGAAAAGTAGTCGAAAATTTCCGACAATACTATGAAATTGTTCTCCTCGATACAAACCTACCTACTCATTTTAATTCTTCTAACGGTTCAGAAAGCTCAATTGATCTTTCTATCGCGTCAACATTTATCGCAGATAGCTTCGAATGGCAAGTTGCAGACGACTTGTTTGACAGAAATCATTATCCCATTTATATTAATAAAATCCAACAAATGAATCTCTCCTCTGATTCAAGACAATATTCGGAATCTCAGTATCCCTAATTATAGCAATAACAATGTTTCAATCAATGAAGCTATAGAGAATTTTAATAAGATAATAACCAAAGCGACAGAAATATCTATCCCAACAACTAGCTTGAATCAAAATAAAAATACTGTTAACCGATATGAAAAACAAAAAACTATAGAAAATGAAATCGAACACAATAAAAAAGCTATACACAAAAAAATTTTTTAAAGACTCAAAAATACAGTATTGGATCAACTCTATAAAATCTATTAAAATTAACAGCCCACCTGACATCATTTGAAAAAAAAATTTAAAAAATCGAAGACAAATATAAATCAATAAAAATTACGGGAATAATCAACCAGAACAAACAAGTATTAACTGATGCAAATGACATAGCAGAAGAACTTGTTAAAGTTCTTTCACTAATAACTCTAGTGACAAAAATTATATTATAAAAAATTTTCTTGCTAATTTTCTTATTAATTTTATTTTATTTTGAATTTTTAATTTTTATATAATTTATTGTAGAATTAAGTTCTACTTCACATTCTTCGGAGGTAAATATAAACAAGGACAGACTGTCATTATTTTAGCTAATATATTATATTATAAAGACTGTAAGACCGATAAAAACCTTTATTAATTATTTTACTAAAAAAATATCGAACACTATACCAAGCACCCCATCCGCTAAAAGTTCACACAAAAACTCATTTTTAAATCAGAATATAACATTAGAAAAAATTACGCTTATATATATATATATATATATATATATATATCACTTGTATACATTGTAATAGTCGCTAATTACTTAGTTGTAGATACTACTTTAAATAAATAAATTATAAAAAAATATTAGAATTGTATAATAAATAAGTATTGTTGGAATTTTTAATAAAATTTCTTTTAGCTTACAAAAGTTTTTACAAATATTTCAATTATATATTTTGTAATGTGTAAATTTTTGTTTAAAGTATAAACATTTTTTCCTAAAGTACAAAAAATAAAAGAAACCGTAAATGATGTTCGAAACGGGAATAGTTCAATGTTAGATTAAATGTATTTTTACACAGCAAATACCAGAGAAGCACATCAATTAATTCGCGTCAAAATGACTGTAGCGTTACATCAAATTCTTTTGCCTGACGTAGCAGTTTCACAAAAATAGTTTTCTTTTCTAAAATTAAGTAAATTTTTAAAGCTGCCGTAATTATGCCATCTTTCTTCATAATCATTTAATGCCCAATTGCCTTTTTCATCTTGATGTTCGGAACAGTTGTAAAAGTTAGATTGTTATTTTATTTTAAGAGAAGAATTTTCAATTTTTTAAAGCTTATCTAGTTATAAAAATTAAAGGAAGTTCAAAGTTTACGTAAGATGCATACAAGAGCTGAGGTGTTAGTGTCAGAGTAAAATATATTTATATTCTTGTTTGAGATTTAATTTTATTGCATCGTAACATTAATTTGAATATTTACAAGATGAGCATGCGTGAATGATATAATTATAAACCTGAATTATTAATATTATAATACTAGAATCTTGTAGACTAAACTGTAAAAATACAAAAAAAAATATCATGAGTATCCAAAAAAGTCTGCAAAAAATAGTATTAATTATATACGCATGTTTATTATAGATTTCTGAAAATATTTTATTAAGCAACATAAACTCTCACGTTCTATCTGGATTTTTTTATTCATTGAATATTTTATGTGAGAGTGATAAAATTTAATTTTGTATAAATACTTTGCAATGAGATTTACAATGAATTACGTATGCCCGATTCAGCGCTTGCGATTACGCGGAGATGGGAATGTAGTTTAGTTAACATATTATTTTTCTAGAGCAAAAACTGGTGTTTTTATTTTCATAAGTTAATTTTTTAAACTTCGTTTTATCTTCCTTCTGAGATGATAAATCGGCTTCGGGTCATCCGTCGTATAAAATGCCCTTCTAGATTTAATTTTTATAAATATTGCAAACGACCTTTGTTGGAAAATAATGAAAACATATTTGAAATACAACATTGCACGTCGCTATAATTAATTGATCAGCATTTATCAAAAACTCGCTGTGTTTCTTCGTACAACTCCAATCTGAATGAAGGAATTAACAACTGTAAGCGACAAGTACGTAAAATATTAAACAATGAAAGACTGCGTCAGATATATAAAAGGATTATTTAAAAGAACATGTTAGGTATCGATCGACATATAGCTGACATAGACAGTTAAAGATATGAAACGACGTTGGATGCGGGCAAAGCTCAAACTGGTCGAGTTCAAAATTGTGGTGTTTGATGTAAAAATAAATTTTGTCATTGTACATGTGTATATATATATATATATATATAGCAACGACGCGCGTGTGTCGTGATAAAGAAGGAAATGAAATATTTGCGGACGCAGAACAGTCTCTGATTTTATAAACCTGAATCCGAGTATAAAATTATTGTTATTGCGTAAATATAGAAATGTCATATAATAAATGTTTCTGGCCTTGGATTTAGTTTTATATAGTAGAGTGTTCATTCTTTATACTTCGAAAAAAGTCTTATTTTATCCGATATTTCTTTATAAAAAATTATTTTCAAAGCAGGAAACGATTATTGTACATTGCAATACGTAAAAGTGTTTCCATGAAATTTTCTAATACGGGGAGAAACAATGTCTTTTAAAGCATTTTTAATTTAGATTATTTCCAAGTGGTGATTTTATTCTAATAATAATATTTTTAATCATATATTTAATTATAATAATAAAGTATTTTGTTTTATAAATGTGGAAGTCGTTTGATTTATATTTACTCACAAATGTCAGTAAATTTGCATAATTCTCTGAGTATTACATTCTTTTATTTCATGCGTGGAAGATCTAATATAAAAGAAGACGTAGAAATAGTATATAATATATTCAGGAACCTGTTTATTCTCATATTATACGTGATCCGCTTGTAATAAAAATCTAAAACTATCTCTATACTATAATAAAATATAATAATAACAATACTATAGGTGAAATGGCTGAACAATAGCTTCTATATTTATCTCGCTTGCCTGCCCTACTGTTCTTACTAAAATTTATCTTTAAGCTTTATGATATCATAAAAGAAAAAATGGGGTGACCGTTATTTGTCCGTGTCTATTTTAATATGTCTTTTCCCTATACAATTCTCTCTATCTCGTTCAGTATTCTGGATATTCCACTAGACTAGTCTACTCAGCCTTCATCTAAATCCGCTTTTAATCTTAAGAAATATGTGACACGCATATATTGACTATAATTTATTATAATAAAGATTATAAATTTTGAATTAAATATAAATTAAATATAATGCATTGAAAAGCGAGCTACACCTGTAATCAGGTAATCAGGCACGAGTTTCGACAATCAGGATAGCGATGGTGCATTTTGCCCCCAGATTATAGACTCGTTAATATAAGTCTGCTTATATAGATAATTCTGCCTTAGACGTCGAGATGCCGCGTAATTGACCTACTGTATATATATATATATATATATATATATATATATATATATATATATATATATAATAAATTTAACATTAATTAAAGTATTGTTAAATACCCGTCACTATTCATTCGTTACAATTAATAATTGCATAGTAAAACAATGATCCCTATGAAATTTTCAGTTGCAGTGGTGGTGGCTTTTTTTATTTGCTGGGCACCATTCCACATGCAGAGACTCATTGCGATTTATGGCCAGGCCCAGAAAACGCAGGGACGTCACTGGATCGAGCTAGTCTACGTAATTTTTACGTATGGATCCGGGGTGCTCTATTATTTTTCAACGACAATCAATCCTATTCTTTACAACATAATGTCGAACAAGTTCAGGGAAGCATTTATGGTGAGTGACAAATATCCTTTACTTTTATTCTTTTATACCAATTAATAGATTTCCATATTTTTTAATGGACTTCAGTAGCAGGCAGGAAAAAACTGTTTCTATGTAAGAAAAGTGGTAATTTTCTATTAACCTATATTTGATTCGTGTTTAAAATAGAAGGCAGCCGATAAATTTCTTCTATTATTTTCGTATCATTTGTCGAAATAATCAAAATTTAGCTATTCTATTCGGAAACCAGCAACTGCATTTTAATGAAAAAGTGGAACTGTAAAAGTCCTTTATTTTACTTGACACGTTACAAACTTATGCGCGAAATGGGCGCGAGTCGATCATTAAAATAGGCGCGTAGCCGTAGCGAACGAATAAATTTCGAATATATCGTACATTTGGTTTCGGCGTGAAATGGAAAATATTTCCGAGCTCCCCCGCGGTCGATTTCACTTCAATCGCCGCGCTCGCGCGGCTCGTGCACGCGCCACCGACATTTCGGAATTGTCCCAGAAAGCATAGCGGACCTCAATGGAGCTTCATGTACGCGTACATAGATACGCACTCGCCGTCCATGTCATCGTATCGGCATACGTATACGAGCGAGAACTGTTTGTCTATATATATACACTGACATTTCTTCGCGCCCCGCGTTCTATCCGCGAATAATTCGCAATAACAAGAGTTCGCTTAGTTCAATTACAATATCTCTATGTATGAATTATGCGCGCAAAGATGTATTCTGATAACTGTCATTGACAAAAGGAACATTGAATGCCTAGCACGATGATGTTTTAATCGTAAAGACTCTCTATTTCGCTGTCGTTTTTTTTTCGATCTTCCAATGTAGGAGCTGTCGATTTCGCAAAAAGTTTATTTGTAAAATTTCGTACAAATAAAGTGAGATTTTACGTATTCATGCATATTCTGTATTCGCAGGAGACGCTGGCGCGCAGCTGCAGGATGACCCGACTGGTGGTGCCGCGCGAGCGGCGCTCCTACTCGTCGCTGTCGCGCTCCCAGCAGCGGAATCTGGGCGTTTACCCAACCAGGACGACGGGGGTGAGCGCCGGAACTGGATTGGCACAGGTGAGGTGTGCATCGAACTCTTTCTCTCGCACGAATCCAACGATTACGCACGATGTGACGGAACTACGCAGTTGTAATTAAATAATAATCTAAAAAAAAGAGGCATACACAGAGTAACGAATAAATTTTGACATATTTCTAGCACGTTTAGTATAGACAAGTTCATTGCTATTTCATGATTATTTGTGACAAGCTTTTCATATCCGCAATTACGCTGTATCACTACGTCACCCACGCAGAAAAATTGAAATATTTCAGTAATATTACAGCAACATCGCCAAATCGTTAAATGAATGTGCTCAATAAACGTGACGTAATTTTGGTATTGTTAATTTTCAGATTATTATTAAATGTATACGAAGTATTTACGATGTTTTCGATCAATAAAGTTATTGCTTTTTCGGATAAAATTCTAGTTTCGAATTTCGTACAAAATTAGCGAGATGTTACGATGCAACGTCTTGAATAAAAGAAGACATTTAGTTACATAAGACATATAGTTGGCTCAGATTATGGATTAAATTCTTATGCAACACAACTTATTTAACATAATATAATTCTTCATCAAATTGCATTCATTGTGCATTGAAAACTTTGAAACACTGTAATATTCTTACACTGAAATATTAATGTAAATATAATCAATTAATAAAATTGTGTAAAAATTAGTGAATAAATCAGTTACTCGTGTAAAAAGATTTTATACTTATTGAAAGAAAATTTATTGAATAATTCATGACTTATGAAATGAATAAATATTAACTTGAAGTAGAAGCATTCAATTGCTTATGATAATATAGTTACGATATGTTATCAAATTATAAATATAAATGGGAAAAAAACACAATAAATCATCCATTGGTTTACAATCATTGTATACAAACTCGAGATTATTTTAATTTAATGCAAATTCGATTAAATTATGTATCAGGCGTTTCATTTCTCTTTTAAATAAGGCTCGTGTAGCTGACGAGAAATTTCTTTGTCAAATAAAATATTTCATCTAAACAAGGCAAAAGATATCGCTATATTATTTTTCATCCGCTGTTTATCGAAAATAATAGCAAACGTTAAAAAACTTTCCGAGCATCGGATGTTTCTGGCATTGTTTACAAGATGGAAAAAACCCTTCCTAAAAAATAGCGCGGAATTGGCCAAGGAAATGTTCTCGTGAATAGGCGTGTTTGAAATCTGGACATTGTACTCCAACCGGTTTGTCCTTTTCAGGTATTAAAACGACAGCCTCGTCCACAAATGATAATAATAAATTTCTTCTTTACCGCGTCGAGAACGTATAAAATCGTAACACCGGCCACGCATTCTAACATCCTCGATTTCTCCTCCCTATATACAGCCGAGGTACAGCCGTCGGAACGCTATCAGCGACACATACTCCCAAAACAGTATACTCATCTAGCGAAATAACGATAATTATCCTCCCGTAAAATAATAAAAGATCCTATTATTAACATAAAATTATTATTCGATCAATGCTGACGTATAGGAGAGCACCGACTGTTCCGGGAACTCGTTTCGCGACGAGCATCAGGCATCAGAGGTCCGACGAGCTTCCGACATCGTCGACCCCGCCTCGCCCAAAACGCCCCCATCCTTAATGTACGACGCCGCGAGCAAGGAGTCGTCGGGCAGGAGGGCGATAGCAACGGACGTCGCCGCGGCCAAGTGTCCGCATCTCAACGAGACAGCCAGGCGGCAGCAACAGCAGCAGTCGGCAAAGAGTCAGCACGGATGCCCGGAACTGCCGTCGCCAGGATACGAAGGATGCGTGAGAGTAAGGGCGGTGCGATTTTTACTTTCTTACCACGTTTTCTTCTTCCATATAGTCTTGGTTAAAGTTTAGGAAGAAAACAAATTAACTCGATAATTACTAGATCGATGCTGCAAGTTTAAGCTTAAACTAAAAAAAAAAAATTTAACGCACAGCTTTAGTATACACATTTCATAGTATATTATATTTTTAATCATTTACTACTTTTACTTAGCATAAATAAATGGACATTTTCGTTTGGCTCCTTATAAAGATGTTCGGGCTTCGCGACGTGCAGAATTTGTATATTTATTAGGAGAGATCGCGTGTAGACATGGAAGTTGAATGCGCACCTCCCTTCCATTACTGCTTATCAGCCAACAACAGATGCAACTAAATTTTATTTATTGTAAATACAGTTTATATAAATTTTGAGCGTTATCGAGTATTTTGCAGACTGTTATCTAAAAGAAAAAAAAAGTTAAACGTTTCATAATATAATGATTTCTTCTACTCGTGAACACTCATTTTTTGCTTCACAAAAGCTATTTTTCTCTCCATTTTTTTTCGGTCTTCCAGAAGAGCTGTCGTAAATTTCGCAAAACGTTCGTTTAAAACGTCAGAAAAAGTCGCAGCTTCAAAATTTATTTATTTTTTCTAAATATTGTATGATAAAAGCGTGTCTTAATTTACAGAAAAAAGGCTATAGGTGTCGGTCGAACATTACTTGCGGAAGGAACTTTTTTTAAAACGACCTCTCTCTCTCTCTCTCTCTCTCTCTCTCTCTCTCTCACGTTGAAAAGATTCATGATACAGTGGAATAAGATGATAACTGTGAATTCCTTTACTGGACACTAGACTCGAGGAGCGATTGATTTGTAAATCGCGGGTTCTTATTAGCATTCATCGCGATAAAGTTGAACAAAAAGTCAATGATTTCCTAAATAAGGAATTTATAGGTTTACCAGTTATGTGTAATAAAATCTATAATTTATTATACCAAAAAAGTTTTACATTTTTTACTTCCAATGTTGCTTCTAAATCTATACGTTCCTTTTATGGATTTTTTTTACTTAATTTACTTGACAAGATGAATTTCCCTATTATTAATATCTCGCTCCAGAAAATTAATTATTGATAATTACACGATCGATATGAGGTAGGCAAGTTGCAATGAGCAAACATTAATTAAGTGACTATTCGGATCTATCAAATTATAATATTTATATTGAAGACTGAGAAAATTAAAATATTAAAAGTCTAATTTATTTAACTGAATACGTAATTCAAAAAGTAATTATATACAATATTAAAATATGAACTTTCTATGTTATTAAAAAAAATAATAATAATTAATAATAAATACGACTTACCCCAGGTAGTTCTAGATACTTGTAAATGATAATAGTAACAATGATGGAATGGTATAATATTTGAAAAAATAATTTTTTATTTGTATATTTAGCATATCGTTTCTACCATTGAATCATTGTTATCATCAGATGCCATACAATTATTATTTGCAGTTGTCATATATCTAAACGTAAATTGCAATATATTTTATTGTGTTAATAATCAGTTTACACATTCCAAAGAATAATTAATACTGTAAACTTTTATTTTACATAATTATTTTTACAGATAATCTTACCCATTTAATCGTTGTTACCAATATTATTCAAGATACAAGGAGCAATACCAATTACCTATTTTATTCTAAATTCAATTCTTTGGTGTAATTACAACGTGTGTAAATATCAAAACTGAAGTATATCTCTATCCAGACTTTTGCCTGATAGGATCCTCGCTTTAAATGGTAATTCGCCTTAAACCACCTGCAATTCGTCTCGAATTCCAGAGTAATACCAAAACAAAATCGTATAAGTTTTTTAAGATAGAACGAAGATCTGAACCATAAGAATATGTTGGTTTTGGAAAGATTTTTTATCTATTTATGATTTTTCAATATTTACGATTATTATCTATTAGATATATGAATAATACTTTTATGAATACTTTTGTAATTACACAAAAAATGTGCATTTTATTATACAGTTATAGGACTATGTTCTTCAGTATAGTCTATACTAATAACAATCGCAATTAATTCTATGATTTAGAGATATTTTTGTTTTTTGTATTTTTCATTTACTTTTTATCAAAGGACATTTCCAATAATATCTTCTCAATCTTAAAAATAACAAAATCTGTTTATTAATAAGGTGTTAATACTAATTACAATGTTTTTTAGTTCAATTTACTTGATAAAATATAGACTAATTGCTTGAAATAAAATAATGTTTGCTGTTAAATTAAATTTACAATAAGTTTGTAAATATCCATAGACCTTTGTTTTGCTATTCTGTGCAAATAAGAAAAGTTTTAACTATTCGTAGTTATTTTTATCAACTAATGCAATGCACCTTTAAGAATCGTCCAGTCCCCAAATGTCTGTTCTCCAATAAAAAAATTAATAATTATTAATAAAATATTATATATTAATGTAAGATTGTGGAAATAAATGCCACTTTTCGCAATTTTATTTAGCTATTTAAGGACAAAATTTTTGATTTTCTCAAACTCGAACTTAAAAATATAAGGGTTATATTTTCGGAAGCCAAGAAAGTAAAATTCTAATTTAAAGCTAATATCATCAACTAGAATATGAAAAAGAAACTAACTATTTTTATCAAAAATAGATCTATACGTCTACTTTTTGTCAATTTTTTATCCTTTTATTTGAATCTCTGTGCATCAGTCCCTGTCGAATGAATGTTTTCAAGCAGAAATATCATAATGTCCAAGCGTAGATAGAAGATGAGTCGAGACGAGCTTTATATAGAATTCAATGGATGAAGTCCAGACTAAAAACTGATGAATGCACCTGTTCAATATAATAAATTTTTTTTTTAACTTGCATGCTATCTTTATATGCTCTTTAATTATTTTTTTCTTAGCATCAAAAATTCATTCAAATATGTTTTGAATTTTTTGTTATTCATGTACTCTGTTAATAATAAATGTTTGCCCAATTTTCAACATTAAAACCTATAATACTTTCTTGTCTAGACCAAGGCTAGAAAAGAAATATCAAGACTCGTACAAGGCCAAGATAACATTTTTGAATCGATAATATTTTTCCGATACTAAGGAAACTTTCCTAAGGAAACTTTCCTGAAATGATATGCTTCCTTCGAGTCCGACGCTAAAAGTAGAAACTTTCATAAAAAAATTCATTACTAATTCTACATCGTTGTATTTGAAATATACTGCAATTCTACCAGTTTGACGTTATATTCGATTGGCATATATATATTGTTACCTTACCTCATACTTCATTTTTTATAATACTTTGACAATGGCTTCATTGGCCAAACATATATCGGAAGAATAAATTTCCATTTTATGAATCTATGCAATTATAATAATTATAATAATTCAACTAAATCTAATTATAAGAAAAAGAGTGCCATATTTACTCGGTGGAAAAACATTAGGTCCTAAAACATGACCGATCTCATTTCGAGGGTAATTCAAAGTTATCTCGCCTAGAACGTCAGCGCATCTAGAAAAAATCCTTCACCCAAATCGCGGTCTCTCCGCGTTGGCATTCATCAAGCACTAATCATATTTCTTCCTTAAAGGATATTCCCGCAGATTTATCATTCACGCTGCTTATACATAAGTGCACGTATATAAACGGGCACGATCGTTTGATTGCAGACGCAGGCCTCGCCCACCAAGTCCGACCAGCATCGGTGCCGCCTCGGTAGCTGCAGCTGCTGCGGCGCCCAGCCGAATTCGGCCACGAGCTCCAAGAAGAAGTGGTGGCGTCTCCTCGACTGGCTGCCGGGCCTGAAGCGCCTCGGATCGTCGTCGCGCGGCGCTCGTCCCGCCCGCGCCAGCCCCGACGGCCCCTCGGACGCGGAGCAGCGGCGGCGGCGACGGCGGCCGCCGAACGACGACTGCGTGCTCCAGCTGCACGCGCTCGGCCGGGATCCCGACGCCAAGGACGAGGACGAGCACGGATCGCGCCGGCCGGTATGAACGTTCAACGCGGACGCGGCCGCCTAGGCGAATGCACGATGCCAAGACTGCCGAAGAGTCGGGGCAAAGAGGATGATGATCGTATTCGCGTTGCTGTGAGCACCGATGGACTCTCGACTGTGTATCGACCCCCCGTTTCAATGACGATTAACCGGCATATTTTTTTTGGCGCAATTCAATTGCTGCAAGGAAATGGGTATATTAGAAGAATGTAGAATAAAATACATCTCAAAGTATGTCGGCCACATTTTGTAAAAGGTTTTAGTTATGTATTAAGAAAGGCTTAAATTTGTAAGTTTCAGCTAATTACTATCTTCAATTTGAGCACTAAATAAAAAATAATAAAATACTTTGGAACAAAAGTCATCACATCAATGCATGTTTTAGCAAACAGCTCAGACAATAAACAGTGTTGGCCTTCGAAGGATCGATACGTAATAAGAATATTCGTTTTTCTCTGTATATATTAAAAGATTAATTGTTAAACTAGTCGGATAATATATATGCGAACTAATGGCGAAATATTCTAAGCTTCCATAGGATAAAGCCAGATAAAACTATTCTGTAAAATCGTAATTAGCGAATCAGTATATAATGTTAACGAAACCGATCAATTACAGTAAATCAATAATAAATCCGTATATACGTAAATATCTATTTGTAATAAGGAAAAATATTTGATGAAAG
The DNA here is from genome assembly GCA_018907035.1 of Sycobia sp. Sy_11. Lineage (NCBI taxonomy): Eukaryota > Metazoa > Arthropoda > Insecta > Hymenoptera > Epichrysomallidae > Sycobia > Sycobia sp. Sy_11. Next base: position 73,422 of record JACCIC010000096.1, read on the forward strand.
TTGAATTCCTAAAGTTGAAGCGATTTCCAATTAAGTTAAGCTAATTATTATTGCTAATTATAGCTTTTATTATTGTTCATGTATAAATGTTTAGCAATGTAAGCATGGAGTAGAATAGAATATTTTTGTATACGAATTTCTACGATTACTGTATAATCCTCTAGATTTATAAGTAACAGAATATAAATCTGTATGCTACTAAACAGTGAATTCAGAGCATTCGTTCAGAGGATTACAAATTGCATTCGGGCATTTTTACATACCTATTCTATTATAAGTATTGTAATAGTAATTATTCTCCCTATGGACAAAAGATACATTTTCGAAAGATAAAATCGAATAATAATCGAAGAAATTCAAAGTTATGTTGATATTTATATATATATATATATATATATATATATATATATATATATATATATATATGAATGGAATTTTGATATCGCTTAATGATTAATTGTATCTTGTAAATAAATTGAATATATGCAAAGCAAAATCATAAGGTAAAAAAACTGAATATAAATCTGTGATATTATTATATGTTATATATTTATTGTTTAAAAATGCTATCTATCTATCTATCTATATATCTATCCATCTATCTATCGATCTATCCATCTATCTATCTATTTATCGATCTATCGATCTATTGATCTACATATATATACATATATATATATATATATATATATATATATATATATATATATAACAAAATGAAATTTCGGTTTTTTTGTTTGTTATTTTGAATAACTATAGCATATTAAAAATGTGTATCAGTGCATGTGGTTTTCAATCAGTGTATAAGTTATCTCAGCAGACGATATTATTCCTGCTAAATTCAACGATAAATAAAAAAAAATGATTTTACATCAAACATTAATCTTAGTCCTGTTTAGATTTTTATAATCGTTGAATTATATTTCATATTTATATGGATAATAAAAATAATAAAAAACAACATATTTTTATAAGGTACCCATTCCCATTCATCATCTATATTTCATTTAATATAACGACTACTTCGTACATTTATTTGTCATATTTTTAGAATTATATTTGACAAAATCTATGATTACATTAATGTTTTTAAGTATATCTATTCTTATCATAATTAATATCATTTATCCAAGAGAGGTCAACGATGTGTTTGTAAACAAAGTTATTCCTTATCGAATAGCGTATTGTATGTAAGGATTCTAGTAGAGGTTCACATCGCCTCTCTTACTCGGCTAGATCATTGAAGCAAATATCTAACGATAAATAATAATCATAGATATATGGATTATTAAGAATGAAATTTCATTAGATAGTTATTAAAAATATCATGAGTTATTTAATTCATCGAGAATTGAGTACGTATCGAAAATTGAACCAACAATATTAATTGTCGAAAAATTTGAAGAGATTTAATTCTTACAGAGGATGCATCCGAAGTCCTGTTCGGGAATCGCCGCATACTTTAATTTGGATCTGAAGAAATAATTGAAAAAATTTGAAATTTAACGTCTTGTGTGTTTTATATATCCAAAATGATTGGAGACTAAATAATCAATATATTCGTAAAAAAATTTTTAATATCGGCACCTTATCAAGGGTGCATTTAAGAAGGCTTCGAGGTATTACTTTCAATAGTGACGTATTTTACTAAATGCAATAGTTCATGATGTATCATTGTTAGAAAATATTTAAACGAAGATCTATAATATTTAAATTTAAAAATAAATATTTAAATGAAGAAGAAAAACGATTTTTTGTTGTTTCTATGCATTTTAATACTTTTATTGAATTCTAAGAATAATTCAATTTAATCTAACAAAAGTATATTTTTCAATGTTATTCTTATGTTTGAATACTGATTATTTTTCAAATAATTTACTTTTGAAATATATGTCATCTGCGGTAAACTATTTGTATGTTTTTTTCTGAATTTACGAGCGTACAATTAATAAAATAACCATGTTGGAAGGTGTAATTAGAGACCTTTTCAAAGATATATCTGGATATATTTTGTTTTGTAAAAAATAAAATTTAAATAGAAGAGAAACCATTTAAATAAAAATTTAAATAGGCAACTTAAATATAATATACGAACAACAGAACTAAAAAATAACAGCCATGAGGATTCAAGAAGTACGCAAAAACATTATTCTTTAATTAGCAAAAATTTCTTTAAAAATTTTCTGAAAAAAGGTTTTTGAAAATTTGTGTATATAACTATACATTTTTACATTTCTGTAAATAACTATCATTACACATGAACATCTTTATGATTTTCACTATTTTAATATCACAAAATAAATTTTAGCAGCTTCAGGTTCAGGCATACAATGACAACTGAAATTCGTATTAACATTTATATAAAAAGTGAAGTTCTTTATAGCCATCTGCTCTTGTAAAAGCTTTTCGATCACGTAGAGAGAACTGCTCGATGCTTTTTAACAGTTTTAACTCTATTGTAACACTTCTTATACAAATTTTAAAAGAACTTTTTAGTAATCTAAGCAATACTAGTAGTGGAAACTCCGCTTGCTTTACAAGGAAAAAGATGGGGAAAAACTTATCAAAAATTAGCCGAAGATGGTAGTTCAGTTTTGTCCGATAGATGTCGCTGTCTTGGAAATCCCTTGATGGTTCTGCGTGCATCAGAGAGAGAAAGCAAAAGCCAAAGCGAGTAGGAGAAGAAAAGAAGCAAAAGTAGGGGAGCAGCGATTTCACGTTCCCCTCTCTCCACGCTCACTGCATACCCCCACTCTCTTTTCTTCAAATCATGCATTTAAACGAGCAACCCAGGCTGCCGCCGCCTTGCGGCAAATTCTGTCCCGAAATGTCCTGCCGTGTAATTTGATATAATTTTAGCGGAGTTTCCACTTCTACTCCTTCTCTCTACTCTACCCTCCATAGCCACGTCCATGAGCCTACTAAGTTGCACAGTAAAGGCATCAAATGCACTAATCTATCTCATTTCTTATCTAATACACAATACATATAAAATATACAGAATGACAGAATAAAGTATGTATATGGTCAGATATGGTTATGTGCTAACTGCTACCAGTGCTACCAGATACCAGCTACCATACCAGCTGCTACCTGCTGCTGCTTGCTGCTGCTACATATGTAAAAATGTCAAATAGTGTGTGTTTGTAAATAGTAATCGCAAATTGACGATATGCAAATGGATGCTGAAGCGTATGGCAAAGAGTCAAAAACTGATTTTGATTCCAATTATTATTAAGAAATCATAATTATTGTTAATCCAAATGTTAATCTATGAATTTAGGCGTTTTTAATCGCGTTAATCTTAAGGTAATATTGTATAAAGATAATAAGGTAATATTATGATGAAATTAAAAAAAGCCAAATTAAAATTCACGTTATGATCATAGCTTATAGTTAAGAAATTGTAATTACTAATATTAATCGAAATGTTCATACATGGGGTTAGATTGTTTAATTTCAGTATCCTTAAATCAATTTAAAATTTATGAACATTTGAGATTAGTTTACTATTATTTTTAGGTTATATAACTTGTTTTGATTCTTATATGTATACCCTAAAGTTATTTACTTCTCAATAATTTTTATTAAAAAGATTTATGTTAATTTAAGTTATTTAAGTTATTTTGATTAATATTTACATTTTATTAATAATTCTTTACAGTTGTTATAATATAAAATATTGCAAAATTTTATATTTTACAACAACCATTACAAAAGTTATAATACAATTAAATATGTTTTTAAAATAGAAAGATTATTAACGAATGATTCAAATGTTATTACATTGATAGATTATTTCTTTCATGTAAATTACTATTCTTCTATAAAAAAAATTTAAATATAAATTCAATCATACAATATTACTAAACAATTTATTAAATTTTAGGACATAGGAGATAACATGTACTCAGAATGGGCATCTCTGAGTATATTGATCCAGCAGGGATCGGAGGACAGTCAAAGTGTCCTCGAAAAATTTGCCCCTGGTATTGGTAAAGAAGTAACGTTGTCAATTGTTCGTCAATTGGCAGCAAATCTTGGAATTGCCCAAGCAGCAGAACCGAGCCCGCTAATAACTGATAAAGAAGTACAATGGTGTATGGAAGTAATTTGTTTTGGACTTTCATTACCTTTAACTGAACATGATACAGTCAGAGACTGTGTAAATGTTTATTGTGAATGGCTTTCAGCATTATATACATCACCTAAAATATCAGTGCCTAAACCCATAACAGATGATTCAAATTATTATGCTCGGAAAATAATTGGACATTTTCATAATCTTTTTGTACCTAGGAAAGGAGAAGGTAATTACAATCTTCTACATATTTGGATTATTTCAGGAATTATGAGTAAATAAAAAAAAGTTTTTTCTATTAAAATAAGAGTAGAAAATATTAGTTTCATTCTCAATACATTTTATTTTACTTTTAAAATTGTTATCGTTGCAGTAAATTTGCTCATAATACCTTTAAACTAACAATATTTGTTTTTGTAGTTATTAACAAATAAATTCTTTGCACGGAACTAAAGTAGCTAAAAAGTACTTCTTTTTTCTATAGTCTGGCCATTTTTATACCAGGATTTGGGTAACACTCACTACTTACTTGCATGTAACAGTAGCTTGTGATAATCATTACAATGTGATAAATACTATTTTATTTTAATAATAATTACAGGAGCTGATACAATTAATAAACAAGCAGTATTATGTCATAGAGTTTTGAGGACATTGCAGCAAGTTGCTAGAAGTTCTATGATTTTGGAGAGAGAAACTTGGGAAAGTTTACTTTTATTTTTAATTGGTATTAATGATGCACTCTTAGCACCTCCAGCTATAAGAGAAGATACGGGAGAACAATTATGTGAACGAGTTTTAGGAGTACTTTTAGAGGTTCTTAAAACTGAAAGTTTTTAATTGTTGAAATATAAATTTTCTATTAATTTAAAATCTTTTTTTAATAGGTGTGGCTAGTAGCATGTGAACGTAATTTTCCATCACCTCCATTATGGAAAACACTTCGAGAATCTTGTCTGCGTTGGCGTCACAGATTATCTTTAATTGAGCAATGGAATCGAGTTTGTTTGGCATTGACAGCTCGACTTTTACATATAATGTATGGTCCAATGTTTCCCGAATTGAAAATTAGTGAGTACAAATCAATTGTTACTTCATTTTTTTGTTAGTTTCATTAATATTCTTTCACTATATCTTTTTTAAAAGGTGATGAAGACTCACAATTAGTCTCTAACACAATGTATAACGAAGCTGTTGCACAAGCATGGTATAGGCTTTTACGAACAATTGGAGATCCAGTCGACTTGTGCCGTCCAGCTGTTATATCACAAACACAGGCATTTTTGAGATATGCAATTTCTAGTCCTAATGTCGTTGATCCATGTCAACATCCATGCCTACAACAATTGCCTTACATATTTTTAAAAGCAATAAAGGGTATTGCTGGGCAAGTTGATGCATTTTTAGGTATAAATTTTAAGTTATTTAAATTATTATTGGCACATCACACTGAAACTATTTACCAACATTCTGTTTACTACTGTGACTACTCTGACTCTGTAAAGAGCACGAGCATGTATCTTCAAGCCTATTTAATAGTTACACAACTAATCAAAATATGTAAATACATATTAATTTAACAGCTTGCATTTTGTATTTTATATTTTGCTTTTTATATATAAACGTGCTGCTATGATAGTTATTATTATTTAATAGCTAAATAAACTTTATTTATAAAAGGTTTATTTTTCTTCAAGTATGAATAAGAAAAATTTAGATATAAACTTTTTATATATTATTTAAACCAAAAATATTTAGTTTGCAATCATAATCAAAATACTTATCCAAAAAAATATTTATATCTATTACTTAAATAAATTACAATAAAATTTAATTATCCATAAGACTTATTTAATAATTGTAAAGATGAAAAATGGATTTGATGATAAATTGATTCGCTGTAACAATTTAAAAAATTAACTCCAAAAATTTGAATCAATCTCTTATTCTGAATAGGTTTAACTTTATTGTAGGTGACTCAAATGATTTCAATAAAAAAGTAAATTAAAAAAAATTGTACTTTAATCGCGGTGGTGGCAGCAAAATAAACAATATTTTTCAGGTATCTCTCAGGCGTGTTGCTGGGAGGAATGCTGCGTAACAAGTTTTGGAATCGGTAATACCAGTTCTGGTATTAATCTGGTTAACAGTGGCTCTACAAGTATAAGTGGTGACAGATTATCTATGAAGGAACAACCACATCCTTCACCAACTCCTCCCACGCAGCGTAGACTTGCTAAAAGTTTCAGTGTGACACCTTCTGCAGTTACAAAGGGTATTTTCTATGAATATAAAAGAAAGATGCATTGTTTGTGCTTAACTTATCTTCTAATATTTCTTTTTCATTTTTCTCTTTTTTCCTTGCTCACTGCACAATATATCCTTAGAATTTTATATTTTTTATGATAATTAAATTATATTATTTTTAATATATAAGAATAAGGTGAGTGGGAGATTATATATATATATATATATATATATATATATATATATATATATATATATATGTGTGTGTGTGTGAGAACTAATAATTACGTAAATTCCTTTTTCTGAACAGGAATTCCAAAAGCATCTCTGATAGGACTGACTACAAGTAGGGTGACAAGTACTTCACTAATGAGTACAAACTCAGGCCCATCATCTACTTCTAGTACAGCATGTGAGTTTTATGCTCAAATAAATGATTGTAATATCTTTGAGTAATTAAATATCATTAAATAATGTTTTAATTATTATGAATAATGAGGTATATTATTTTAATAATTTAATCATTATTAATTAATAATGATTAAATCATAATTAATTTTAGATAATATTTTATAATCAACGCTTTTATTAATGTATAACGTCAATTATGCTAGCTACAGTTTCGAAAATGATTTTTTCTTTTTCATATATTAGCTATAATATCACTGAATCAAGATGTCAGGCCTCCTCTAGCAATCACTCGTCCAAAATGTAACAGTATACTTCATCTATTTGGAGAATGGCTTTTTGAAGCTGCCTTTATAGGTACAGATGGCTGGTCTCAAAATTTACCTCGTGAGTTTTATAAATATAATTTTTCATAACATAAGTATTCCATGTTTTAATCATTGCAACATTTAAAATGTATTATATTATATATTTTTTTTATAGAACCAAATAACGCTCCGAAACGTCCATCTTCTGTACTTGTTGATGGCCCAAGTTCCTTGCAAGAAAATCTTGGAGAAGTTCCACCTTCTTTAAGCATTGATCGGTATGAATCTGGTAGAGCCGAAGCATTGGGTACTTTATGTAGAATATTTTGTGCTAAAAAGACTGGTGAAGAAATTTTGCCTGCATATTTAGCAAGATTTTATCAAGCAATGAATCATGGCTTAAAAGTAAATAGGTTTTCTGAAGTAAGTATTCTGAATTCCGATTTTTATTATTATATTATTATCTATATACTTTGAATATTAACGTCACACTTTATCCTTTTATAAATGTTCTTAAGGTTAGAGAATGTGGTGAAACTCTTGCAAGTATTTTATCCAATTCTGCAGATTTATTTCGTCTTGATTTAGATGGTGTACAAGTTTTAGTCCCTGCGGTTCTTTCTGCACTGGAAATTGTTCTTCCAGAAAAAGATTTAAGACTTAAATCTAATGCCGTATCGAAGGTCGAATTACGTAGGGCTTCCATCCATTTGCTATTGTCTATGCTATCACTACCATTACATTTTCAGGTAAACATATACTTTAATTTTAAACCTATTACATATTTTTATTGTTGAACTAATTTTTATTTCAAATTCTCAATAGAATTTACAAATTAAAGAAATAACTACTACAAGTACAATTTTGCAAGAAAAAATTCCTATAACATTTGCACAATTAAAACCAAAACTAATGAATTTATTAATTAATGCATTACAAGTAGAAGTTGATCCTCAAAACACTCACATGCTTCTAGGTAAGTTTTCAACTATAAGAAAAACTATAAGGTATTGGTAATTGGAATTACTAAATGGTATTCGTGAATGGTATTGGTGAGTGGTATTGGCGAATGGTAATAGTGAATGGTACTGGTAAATTGTATTGGGAAATGGTATTAGTATAGAGCATTGGTGAATCATATTCCAGAATGGTATTGGCGAATTGTATTCTGGAATGGTAATAGTAAATGGTATTCGTGAATAGAATTGGTAAATCGTATTAGCGAATGGAATTGGTAAATCGTATTAGCGAATGGTATTGGTAAAGGACATTTGTGAATGGTAGTGGTAAATGATATTGGATAATGATATTGTAAATTGTATTCATGTATGGTATTTGTAATGGTATTCATGAATGGTATGGTAAATGGAATCGGTAATGGTATTGCAATTTGTATTCGTGAATGGTATTGATAAATGGTATTCGTGAATGTTATTCGTTAGAGTTACTGGTAAATGGTATTTGTAAGTGGTATTTGTAAATGGTTTTGGTATATGGCATTGGCAAATCGTATTCGTGAATGTTATTTGTGGAACGCAATTGGGAATGGCATTAGTGACTAGTAATAAAGAATGGTATTTGAGAGTGGTACCGGTGAACATCAATGCCTTGGTGAATGGTAATAGTGATAGAAATTTTTAATGGTAATGGTAATGGTGTTTATGAATGACAATTTTGCATGGTAATGGTCATGGCAAAAGGTAATGGTAATAGTAAATGGAAATAGAAACAGTAATGCCCATAGTAATGGTAATATGAATAGTAATGGTAATTATCATTGTGAATGGTAATGGTAATTCTAATACTAATACTAATAACAACAACAACAACAACAATAATAATAATAATAACAATAATAATAATAACAACAATAATAATAATAACAACGACAACAAAATGTTTAGTTTTTTTCATATGAAAATTTTTCTAGGTGGCTTACTGTTGAGTGTACAAGATTCAGCAGCTGCTGAAGAAGCTGAACAAGTAACTCAACCAGATAGTACAATTTCAAATGATACTACAACTAATTTATTATCATCCGGTAAATTCAATCAATTGCATTAAAACGTTTAAATTACCCAATAATTGGTTTGATAAATTTTTCATTATTTTGTGGATTTCAAGCTTAAATTAGCTGTATTGTTTATTCATATTTTTATGCATCACATATATTTGCTTAAGCATACAAGATTATTTGGTGAATAAGAAGGTTTGTTTCTAAAATGAGAAAAATCCAGAATGACATAAGTAATTTTATTTCTTTATTTTTTTTCATAAAAATATGGTATTATTACTTATATATTATACTTAATATATTAAATTCTTTTCTTTAGTAATTTTTTAAAAATCTAATAGAATTTTATTTCCAACTCTTTTTTAAAGTTTATAAAGGGTTTGTTATATGGATTATTTTCATTTTTATAGACAAACTACTCTGGTGTGCCATTGAATGAATAAATTAAAAATTTTGCTAATATAAATGATTGTGCACACGTTGTTTTGTTTTGCTTTGGGTTAGCATCTGATTTTCGTTGTTTTTTTTTCTTCTTGTTTTGATCTTCGATTGCGCATTCTCTTCATTCTGCTATTGGTCTACGTATACGAACATTTGATAGTCTGTACCAGTGATACTACAAGTCAAATAAGCATATCCAGCGATCTACGTTCTCTAGGTGATATGTCTGATATACTCCAAGAGGAAAGCATTTCTTTCGGTAAATATTTCGCATATTTTTTATTTAGCTACTTGTGCTTTTTCATCTCTCACGCTAAATTTTGCTGATTGAAGTTATATTTCACAATTTGTATACTCATGCTTACGGTTGACTTATTGATGTTTCTTTTCCATGTTAATCAATGGTACAGTATAAAGAGATATTTCTTGTATAAAATATTTTATGCTCAAACTATTTAAAAAATAATATACAATTATTTGTTACAGAAACTTCCATTATATTACAAATGTAATGCTATAGAAATATACTTTTATATATAAATTTTTGAATAACTTTTTTATTAACGGAAAAACTATTCTTTCATACTTTATATATAAAAATAGAATCTAAAATTTTTGTATAAATATAAATAAAGACTTAATATTATAGATTCAGCTCATGCACTATTTGTGCGAGCCACTTACTTGGTATGTCATCGGCTAATTTCATCTTGGAAAACTGATTTGAATATTTCATTAGCGGCTCTTGAAATGCTTTCTGGCTTAGCAAGAACACGTATTCGTGAAACAGGTAAAGAAATAAAAAAATGAATGGATTTATAATTATTTTTTATTATGTTTTAATAACAATCATTGTTATTTATTTATAGACTTTTTAAAAATTTTGATATGGATCTAATTTGTATCATTTTAAAACAATTACTATTATTTTAGATGCCTTAGAATGTAAAAGAGCAGTAAAATGGCTCTGTGACTATATAGCATATCAGTGTTGGCGGCCTCCACCAGCGCATTCTAAAGATCTTCATTCTTCTATAGTAGCTGCATTTGCCTGCTTAACAACTTGGTTAACAGCGCATCCTCAACTATTACAGGTGAATTATAATTTACAAAAATTGTACAGTAATTCTTAATTTTAGAAAATATTTTTATTCATAGCTAAAGTCATATATGTATATATAAAACTTATATGCGATAACTTTATTTTTTTTGTTTCATAAAAAAAATTTTTAAATACATAACAAAAAAATCTTAATTGAAAAATTCTATTTTATCTCATTATTTTATTTTAATTACAATTATAAACATTTTCTTGCATATTATTTGAAAGTACAATAGTTCAAACAAATTATCGAAATGTATAGGATAAAGAATGTCTTGCAACAGTCTTGGAAGTTGTAGAATTAGGAGTGTCTGGTTCGAAATCTGTTGGAAAGCCCGGCGAGCCAATAAAAATGAAAGACGAAAAAGAATTAAAACCTGCATCTATGCGCGTAAGAGATGCAGCTGATGCTTTGCTTACGATAATTCTCGAACAGGTATTCGTTAATGGAACATTTTGTTTTGATACTTATCTTAATCATTTTATAATTTTCGTTTTCAATGGGGCTTCAGATATAAAAATGAAGTGAAACAAATTGATTGCTTATTGACATTATTATTATAATATTACTTTATATTATTCAATTTATTATATTTATTGACATTATCAATATAATATTACTTTATATTATTCAATTATTTATATTTATTCAATTTTTTTCTCACTTTAAGGTTTAAAACACGATGTTATCTGTATTTCATTATTGTTTCAAATCAACAATTTGATAATATAGGTTGGCTACTTTCCGAGCGTATGTGGTGCTCAGTCACTATCCTCCCTACTAGATGAAGTTTCTCTTCTCCGACACTGTAACAGTTGGTCTGGCGGTCAGGTACCCAGAGAAACAGCAGTCGAACGTTTTCGCTACTTTGTTGCGGATAATGCGACTATGCTGGCGTTGCTGGAGGAGCCATTGGGTAACGATCAGGATCCCCAGCCAACGGTTACAGTACTAATCCGTGGACCTTTCGGACGACATGCATGGACAATGCAGCTCAGACATCTGCCCAGACATCGATCGATTGTACGCAGTTCGAATACAAATCCAGGAAGACCACTTCCACTCCAAGAGACACAACCACCTATGGATTACAAACCCAGATTCTTTCCTGACAATGTAGATAAAATTCCACATTGCAAAGTGTGAGTCAACTTCTGCACTGTTAGCGGCTTTGGTTTATTAAAATATTCCTTGAAACTCCCTGATCCAAGAATATTAAAATGTTTATTCTCTTGTTACTTATTACTTTTTATCACTTAATATCTAAAAACAATGAAAATAAATTTGTTTATTGAAAAATCGTTCAAAAAAACTTTCAAAATTTGTTCTTATTTACTCATACTGTTTCGTATATAACTGTTTTGTCTTTAGTAACAAAAATAACCATTTTTTATTTTGTAGAGACGAATCAATACCGAGTCTAGAAGCAGTTATGAATGAAAATGAGTCAGTTAAGGATGAGCATCAGATTCTTCACCAATTGCTCGACTATGCAATTGCAAATGAAATAAAGTCCAATGAGCAGAATGTCACTCAAGTCTCGTCTGAAAAAATAAGCGAATGCTCGCCGCCTAATATCTGCCATGAATTTCAGACTGCAAGACTCTTTCTCAGTCATTTTGGTTTTTTAAATCTTGATAATAGTACTCAAAGCGATATGAGCACTGGAAGCAATGGTCTCACTGCACTAGATCCCGTACTGGCAGGATTTGCGAGCGACCTGGAAAGTTTGGATCACATAAGTGCTAGAACTTGCGACACAGTTCATGTATTTTATATAAAAGCTGGACAAACGTCTCCTGAAGCAATACTTTCTAATGTGGTATGCTTCTTTATATTTTTTAAAATGCATGCCTTTTATCGAAGAGATGTTACTGAAACTAAACACTATATTATGATATGTATACGATTATTTATTTTCTGTTAGCTGCACGAAAGTAGCGTATCACCCAACTTCTTAGAATTCTTGAGTTCATTAGGATGGCCGGTGTCCGTAACGTCGCACGCAGGTTGGACTGGACACGTTCAAACCTCGTGGCACTCAACATCTATAGCAAAAAATAATGCACAATTTGAAGAAAGTAGTGACCATGGCGGAGCCTTGTATAATGGTAACACTCATGTACTATACTGGGCGGATGTTAGTTCAGAGGTAGCGTTTGTTGTTCCGACCTTATCCAATAATGTGCCCGTCGAACCTATTGCCGAAAGTAATTATGCAGAATCTAATAACGGTAAGTAAGTTTTATAATTTATTTGGTTTTAAGAAAACTAAATATAATTTTAGTTTCAAATTAATTCTTCATTTTTGTATCCATAATATTAAAAGTATAAAATAATCAACTTCTTAATTAAAATGCAATCCTTAAAAAGTACAATTTCTTTCACAGTTTGGTTCGAAAGGTGTGTAAGCACCAGCAGTGCTCATGTATTTTCGAATTCTCCAGTGGTCACAGGACAACCTCGTGCGATGTCTCTTGATTTGGAGAAACAATCTGCTGACATAGCTTCATCAAATGCTTTACATAATGAGCCAATAAAACCTAGAAGAGCAATGAAACCTCTAGTACCGGCACAAACTGATACAAAAATAATGGTTGCATGGCTAGAAAGTTTAGAGGATTGTACACAATTTCCAATATGTAATTAATCCAATTTTCATTATTGAAAAATCTTTCAATATATCCGAAATTGCAATTTAATTTATTATGTATTTATTATATTTAAAATTTAGTTATCGGTTCATTTGAGGTAATTCCTTAGAATATATGTATTATTTTTCTAGTGTTATACATTTTAAATCAGTTTAAATAAATATTGTAATGAATGAAAAAAATAATTGCATCTATGATGATAAAAATTAGAGTAAAAACAAAAAATATCTATGAACAATTGAATATATTTACAGCCGGACTCTTGCCTCATACGTACACGGGGCTTGATCAGTCTCGCTCAATACAATCATGCGACGTTCATGTGATATATTTGCAAGCGCTCGCCAGCGGTTTGATGCGAGTAAAACTACAGGGACCAACCTCGCGAATGAATCTTGCTACACCGTTAATCGATGGAATGGTAGTATCTCGTAGAGCCCTAGGTTCTTTGGTAAGACAGACAGCTTTAAACATTGGACGTAGAAAAAGACTGGATAACGATAGGTTAGTTATTTTAATTTTTCTTATGAATTGTTAAAATTAGTTAATTTTATTGTAATAAATTGTTAATAATATTTTTTTACTAAATAATTTTTAATGGGTATATATTGTTGATAACAGTTATCACCCACCGCATGTTAGAAGACGATTAAAAATCCAAGATATGGTCCAAAAATATAAGCGGAATTTAGAACAACCAGAACTGTTAACTTTATTATTTAATAGCACACAATTGTAAATTAATATATGTATTATAAATAAAATGTGATATACAATATTTTAATATTATAAAATACCTGTTTTATTAAACGTTTTATTAAACTAATTCACCTTTAATTATCAATAATTATTTTTACATATCATTTCTATGAACGTTGTACATATTTTTATGACTTCTTTTTAGCAGTATGCACAAAATAAAACAAATTAGTATTTTTTTTTATTGGAATTAACAAGTTAGTCTTAATATTTAAATGAGAACGAGAAAGTATTGGAATTGTATCAAATACGAAAATATACAAAAATTATAATTCTTTTATAATTCTATTTGTTTTCATTTGAAATAGAGAAAGAAACAGAAAGTATGCTTTGAGGAGTAAATATTAAATAATAGTATTAAGTATTAGTTAAAAAACAAAATTTAACTGAAACAACTCTCAAAAAATAATAATAACTTTAATATTCCTTTTATATAGCATATAATTAGTATTTTTGAAGCTGATTTTTCTATGTAGTTAATTTAGATGATTCAAATAGGTCCGCTGATTTAGAATTAAAATCGAACGATTAATATATAGTTTTATGAAATCAAGTTCTTATATGAAAAATATATTTTAAAATAGGTATTCATACATATATATGTTTGACCATATGTCAGTCTAACTTCGTCGAATTAATTTTTGATGTCAACTGAACACATTAGCCATGCAAGCTATGCGTCTGCCAGCTCGGGACTTGCTCGCTAAATAAAGCAAAGAGATCACGGTTTCTCTATAAACTTCTGCTGTAGATCTTTTCTATAAATCTCTATTATAGCTTTTTCGATTTTTTTTTCTACTGTAATGATCACGTGCAAGCGCGTCACGTCGTTTTAACATTTTTCTATTTAGGTCTGATATTTCTGTTAATTATCTTTCTCTCGATTTTAAAATTAAAATTACAAATCTTTAGAATCCAAAGTACTAGTCCAGCTTAGAGAGTAAACTACAATGAATGCTTATGGGCATAACTTACATTTCTTGTAAAAATTCATTTCAATTAATGAATAATTTATATAGAAAACAATCAATTTTTCTTTGCGAGGACTATTGTTGCTAAATCATTTAAAATCATTGTCGCATATTGTTGATCGTAAATATACTATTTTCATCGACTAAGCGTGGAAAAAGAGGCTCATATCCGTACAAGATCAGTTTAAAATTGCTTGCAACTTTGTATAAATTCACAAGAAGACACAGGACCACGAAATTAATATGACGAATTTGATCTAAAGTGAGAGAGGTAAAGTTGATACCAAAAGTCACATATATATATGCCAATGAAGTAAAAGAAAGTATATGCCTTAAAATTTTATATAGGGCTTATCTTAGGTAACCACCAGAGTATCCGTCTAATTATATCTGGAGCGCCAAACCGTCAATCATATATTATGCAGGTTTTCCTTGGTAAATGAAATTGAGTGTATTTTGAAGGAAACATATTTATCTATGATTTTTGTCTCAAATACTAACATTTTAGCAAATTACTGTACTTGTAATCAAATGTAAGAGCTTGTAGTATTTAGATTAGTAATTAGTATTTGTATGTTTTGATATATTTTTGCATAAGTTTCTCTAACTCTTATATTTCATATCCTCAAGCTAGCTATTTCTGATTTTACTATAAACTTTTACGTTCGGAAGTCACTAATTATGCGGGTATACGTATACAGATGCTCTAGATATATACTTACAGACCTCGTCAAATAAAAAGAAAACCGTTTTAATAAGTTTTTTTTTATATTATTTAGTTAATACAACCAAATCATTAGTTCTTGTTAGTTGCGCTCCATTTTTAAATCATTTCCGCAAAACTCCAGTTAACAATCTTTTTCATTTTTCAAAATCTGAAGTTTCTTTATTTTTATTGCTACACACAAGTAATTAATATAGAAAAATATCCATTTTATTCTAGTTATTATGGTTTAAGTTCCAAATGTGTTCAATTTCTATTGAATTTTTATCTAGTTTTTTTCTGTCGTTTTTAGTATTAAAAAATCATTACGTGATATCACAGGTAAAAATGTATGTTGTTAAAAATGAAATAAAACTTTCAGAAGATGAAATCAAAGTTTAGTTAATACTAATAATTGAAATGTTATTATTGATTAATTATTTATAGGATTAAAAATAAAATTGCTACTTAAAATTAGTTTCTGAAAATAATCTCTATTTATTATAGTATATGTTTATCTTTAACGATACTACTTTACTGTGTTTAGGCAGTTCAGCTGTCTCAGCGCTAAATTCCGAAAGCACTTTTGAGATCTCTTGATTGGTAATCAATGCCTTTAACACATTTGAGATCAATTGCATTTCTTTTATTCAGAGTGTATTCATTTAGAAGTACTGAATACATTTTGTTTTTCTTTAATGGGACAAGATAACACTAGTGTCAAAAAACATCTATAGATATATCATAACAAACCGACACGGTGTTGGAGTAGATCAATCCAATTCTATCTTTTTTTTAATGGCACAATGATAAGAAGCACCAAATAAGCACTTAGAAAGGACATTGCACTTACTATACTTTTTATTTACTACACATGACCACTTGTAGTATGCAAATATTTAAGAATTTTTATCTTCGATGTAAACTAAATTATTTTACATATAATAATTTGCTATACATTTTTTTATATGAACATTTTTTAGATTAACTTATTATATAAATATCATTCATTTGTTAAAAATGTCATTCTTCGAGTAAAATTGGCTTCTAATGAAGATAATTTAAGCTTTAATAGAATTTATTTTTTAATATAGATATAACTTATCGGAATATATAAATGAATAAAAATGGAATAAACTTATTACTCTGCCAACAATGAACTTAATATTTTATCTTTTTACAGTAAATTATTATTGTAATCGATAGTATATACAATGACAGATCCAGTTGAACCTATATGTGCCATGGTGTCAGATTCGTAGAAACGAGAGCAAACCAATGTATGTCCTTCTTTTGTTATAGAAAAAAGGCCTCAGAATTAAACACCACTTCAAAATATAAAGAGAATTAAATAAGAACTTTTGATTTTATATAAAACTAGAATCTCTACACATATAAAAGATACTAACAAATATTAACACGTTGGTTTCGTTTCGTTGATTAATAAATGTCAATTTAGAACACTAAATGTTATTAAAAATGAAAAAAGATTTTTAGTTTCTGCTTTAAAGGAAACATTGCTGTCCCATTTTTTTGGTTTAATATGATAATAATTTTCTATAGACAACGATCTTCTTTAATCTTAAAATAAAGAAATAACTAATATCTATATATAATTGCTGTAGCATTTAAATTAGTTAATATTACTTATTACACAGAATGAAAGATAATACTTTTTTTTCTTTATTAATAAAGTTTACATAAATATGAGGTAGGTCCTTTTAATTGAATTTTACTTAAATAATATTAAAAATTATGCATTTATATATATGTGTGTGTGTGTGTGTGTGTGTGTGTGTATTTAAAGACTGAATGAATTGCATTCTAGGAACTTCAATAAAAACAGGACAAACAAAGAAAATGTTCAGATTTAAAAGATAAATTCGGGATGGGTGAGGGAAGGATTGAATAATAAATAAATTGACAAGTAATTTCGCGAATAAAAATATTAAGCACTTCGGCGTAAAAGCCCTCACGGTTTAGAGGGAAATGCCGGAAAAAGTGTATAGTTTATTATTTTTCTTCAGAACATATTTAATGAGAATGATGATAATAATAGTAATAACAACAAGAACAATAGTAATAATAATAATAATAACAACAACAACAATAACAACAGTAACAGCAACAATAATAATAATAGCAATCAGCCTATATTTCAATAAACTGTATACACGATACAATTCTATGCGACCACACGCACACACACGAAGCATACACACACGCGAAACCAAATTCATAAGATCGTACAATGCAATTTTTAGACGCACGTATTAAAATTTACTTGTACAAACGTTATTCGTGAGGTCGTTGGTCGGGGCCTGTCGGCCGCACAATTCCCTGCAACCTCTTTTCCGCAACGCCTGACCGTACGTGAACGATGGGTACAGGGAGAGTCCGAATCCGAAACGGTACACAGCGGTACCCAACGTCTTGGGAAGCTACACACCGCGGTACTCGACGGTTTCACACGAGCCGTCGCGGACTCTCGCCCAGGAACGGGTCACGTCGACAAATCGACCGTGGACTTGTCCGAAACAACTAGAAATTATTTCGAGGTATTCTCGATCGCAGTCACGCTACATCCAATAAACCACGTAATTCGGCAGCACAAATAACGGTGGCGAATAACACAGAGTCGTTTAATACAAAATGTAAAACAGCGCAAATTACAAATCGAACGACGCAAATAACGACCGTGAATATTTCGTCACTAACTATGAAGCGCACTCAATCGAAGATGATTTTTCACTATTCGAAAAAACTTTCATTGTGTTACAGGAGACCATAATATTTCGTACTTACAGAGTGTCTCTCTCTCTCTCTCTCTCTCTCTCTCTCTCTCTCTCTAGCGACCTATTCGGTTTTGCCCAGGTGCGTTTATACCTGAAAACCCTTATTCGGTGCGTCCAAGCAAGCAGATACGGACGCGAATTTTCGCTCGTTTAGACAATATTGCTCCGCTCTTGAAATTTTATATTAACGAAAAAAAGATGTTAGATTCTTCTGAGACCTCCGGGGACATCTCAAAACCTGGCACCCTGCGCTTGGATCTTGAAGAATATGCACAAATGTAGCCCTGGCCATTATACTTCTATTAAAATTAATGAATTTTTGGTGGTTCATGCGCTTAATAGTTGCTTCATCATCGGGTGTAAAAAAAAAAAACATTAAATCCAAGGCGAGATTTGAATTCATATTCGAATAATTATAATAATCATTTCACAATTAATTAAAAATTTTTATTTTAGTGAAATTTAGTAATATGTAGTCGAAATCTTTATAGAATAAGGCCAAATAATTCCATCGTTGTCTGTATAATAGTAACTAAAGGTAAGTCGCAGATAAAGTCAATAAAAGGAAATCGCGTTCGCTGTACAAGAATATACTATTAATAGTCGATGGACTTGTCGCTCAAGCATCTTCCGACGTCTATAATTTTCGTTAATCGAATCTATCTCTATACTTGGATGAACTCCGATGGCAAAGGTTATAATGCACATCTTAAAATATTAATCAGAATTAACAAAAAAGTGGCTTTGCCGTTTCGAATTATCATTCAGCTCTACTTGGAATCAGTTTTTACGAAGCGTAACTGATGTACTTCCTAAATTAATATTAGAAGAATTTTAACTCAAAAATGAGCATCCTGCCTTTGTAATTTTATAACTAACGATATCGACGGTAACAAATGCAATTCCAGTTCATTTATACGGTTGTCTGAATGCCCGAAATTTCTCTAGTATCCCTATTCATTGAGCAAGTGCTTAAAAGGTTCCAGTATCGTCTTTTGTCAAATTCAATTCAACATAGGGTTTGAAATATTTGAGCTTGAAACAACTAGTCATTCGATTTTTTACAAGGTCTATTACTCCCTCCTGAAGAACTTGGTTCTTATCTTAATTAGTGAAATATTATTTTTTAAAAGTGAATAATGATGTTATTTTTCTCAGAACAATTGCAATCAACTTTTAGTCTATGTGATTACAGTAGCATAAATAAAATATACAGTACGTCCCAGGCTAATGCGGACGACCGCAGGCCTGAAACCCGCGACAAATATATATATGTAAGAATACATATATAAATAAATAAATAAATATATATATATATATATATATATATATATATATATATTTATATACACGTGCGTGTGTGTAAGTATATGTATGTATATACACGTATCATATGTTCGACATATGATAAGATACGTATGATAAGATACGACATAATCTTAAGATAAAATCTTGCCTAATGGATTTGTACTATATTATTTTCTATTATTCAACAGCACTTATACAAGTCGTTTGTATTTCATTATGGCTATAATGGATGCTCTAGCTTTAGCTAAATTTATTAATAAATTCCAATTGGAATTCTGATACTAATTTTGCAAACGCTTTAGATATTTAAATAATTAATAATTAATTTTTTAATTTATTCCAACTAAAACTAAATCTAACGGAATAGCGTAAAATTTGCATTGTGAGAAAAGTTCTCTTTGTATCTATAAATACTTGATAAAGTCATTTTAGAAAAACGTGAAGTGAATCGCTAAATGATTATATTTACTACCGTTTCTCTTTAAAATAAATCGATCCCAAGTTGCTTACTTATGAAATAACGGACGAAATTATGATTCAGCTCATTCGTTTTACTAAATATAAAGAAGATCGTTTATTAAACTGCATATTGTTGTGATTCATGAAATGATGATTAAATGAGAAAGTCAAAATAATGTCATTTAGTACGACTATAATTATTTCGAAAATTACTTCTCATATACCGTTTGAATTTATGCTATAGTATGTAGTAAATTCAATATTAAATAATTATTGGTCGCTAATAATGCCAGATAAACTATAAATGATATATATCAGCTTGTTGAAAATTATCATATTCTCTACATTACTTAATAGAGACTGTAAGAACATGGAATGAGAAAATTTTGTAAAATATTCTAAAAATTAAAAAAAACAATCTCTAATTGATAATGAAGCTGCAAAAAGTATATTACTGTATTGCCTGTTTACTAGTCTAGCATAATAGTACAATTAAAAGATAGCCAGAAATAGAATAAGTTTTATAAAGTATTAAAATAAAATTAATTATAAGTACAAATTATATTCTTAATCATTATTGGAACAACGAGCACATCTTGAATACAATGCATTAAATTTGATTATACGCTTTAAAATAATTAACAAAATGATAGTTTTTTCAAAATTTTAATTAATTTAATTGATTATGAATTATAATTATCTTGAACTCATAATTACATTTAAAACCATAGTATTAAATAAAAAGTCAATCATGTAAGTAATATCATTATAATTATCCATTAATTAAATCGGCAGCGTGAAAACTTGTCTGAGTTTGCACTTGGCATACAATTTATTTATCGTTTTTCAATAAAGGATGTAATAAATAAGGTTGAATATTTGTTATAAATTTTAATGGAAAAGCAATCCAATGAAATGGGGACAGATTGGTATATAAGAGCCAATATATGACTTTTAAACTATCGAGAGCAGTATTTGTTAGGATTTTCACATTTAATTCTCATATATTGTCATACTTATAAACCACCTAAATCATGTAATTGCCAGCCGTCAACGAATATTCAAACATTATCTGATGGATAAAAATGAATACACTTATATACATGCGCAAAATATTTTTTGACTGACAATATTTTCGTATAGAAAGTGTTCTCAATTAGTTGGCCTTTATGATGGTTGTAAATTATTCAAACAATTACACGGACTTGGAACACCTTAATAAGATAACGAGCATAGAGTATCATACTGTTTGTTGATTTATTTTAGAGCTAGTACTGGCCACTAATCCTTATATTAAGGATTAATTTAAAAAAAAATACAACTCTTGTTATAATAACGCATAATAATAAAAACTATTGATGAAAACAAATTCAGTTTGGAAAAAAGGTAGACTAGCTTTTTTGTTATTGAGGTTTAAGTATTCGTTGATGCACACTTCTACTTTTACTCCTGCAGCGTGGAATCTTTTTACTCCGGAGAATTTCTCCTCGATATTCAAAACCTCCGATCTATAAATAAAGAATGCATTCAACCGAATTATGAACGAAATTTTTCATGAGGAATTCATGCAAGTACTAAAGGCAGACAGGATCTTTTAATTTTTTGGTTTTATTAGTCTGATATGCAAATTAAATGCAATTCCATTGCCCCATTGTTTTTATTAATTAGAATTATTTAAGAATTTCGTTTTTTAGTTCCTCTTTCATTATATGTTGGAGAAAGTAATGAAAGAAATAATTATTAGTAGCCTGAATTCGATTTCCATAATTTCTATTTTACCCCAATTTATTGTAGGTAATTTATAAACCAAGTCTGCCAAAATTTTCGAAAATTTAACTCGTTATCTGTCTACATTTCAGTAAAAGGACTGCGAATAAATAAATTAAAATCTGAAGATTGTTCTGGATATATTATAGATGGACAAAATAAAATTATAATACTGTATTTTTACGATACTATTATCTTTATTAATAATATCATTGTTAAGATGATCAATAATCATGACCAATTTTCTGTTTTATTCATTTTGTAATTAGATGCATAATTTTGGTTGCATTCACCTTTACCTATAATTTGAAGATCAAATAAGTAAATAATAAATATAATAAATAATATAATAATAAATAATCAGTCCCTGATGAGGAGCCGTAGCGAGCTCGAAACGTTGGACTTGATCTTCAATTAGGTAAGGGTGTTGGGAACAGTCAGATTGCACTTTACTAACAAAATTTTTTCAGCTAATATTTTTATTTTCAGATTACTCTACAGAGGTGATTTTATACAAGAACAATCTGACTGTCATTATAATTTTTAATTTAATTTTTATTTTTATTATTTTTGTGCATTGATGTATTAATGTTAATGTAGATATGTTTTGATATTATTACGTATTGTTTTCGATTGATTTGATTGGACTGTAAGACCAATGAAAAATATTTATTAATTAATAAATAATAAATAGTATTGATTTTATTATTTATAAATAAATAATAATTGTAGCACCTTCAAAAACTATTAAAAGGAGAGTTATCTGTATTTATATAATTTTGTATCGGAAGTGAAAAAGCTCTTACAATCTTTTATCGTTTAGAAATTCAAAGCCGAATTGTTAATAGGTGGTAAAAGATCAATTATAAGTAATTCATATATACATTATAATATACTATATAATATACTCTATTTTTTCTATACTTTTATAATACATATATATATATATATATATATATATATATATATATATATATATTACTGTAAAAATTTTCCTTCTAATAAATCACAGTCGAACGTTTATTTGAGTATTGTGTAGTAAAAAATATAATTTTTGTTGATGTGGCTTATCTTACCCAATGCGTAAAAATAGATTAAAGTAAATACTATTTTCAACATGCGATACCTTAGAGAGAACAAGACCTTATAATATTAAAATTTCATAGAATTTTGTAAAGAATAGAAAATAGAGTCATATAGCACAAAATAGTTTTAATAAAAATGTAATTATAGCATTCTCTTGTGCAAGATGATTCATTCAAGTTGTTTTCATTCCAACAATAATTAAATATACAGATGACTTTGTGATTCATTAGCGAACCACGTAGTAATTTAAAAGGTTGCAAAGTTTACAATATTGTACGAGAGTGTACTAGATTTTCAGATGTAGTAAAATTTTTTATTTATGCATTGTGTCTTGTACAGATCTCCAACTTTCTGTCTGTTACAGAAAATAACATGCATATTTAATTTTCAAAGCTTTGCTATGAATATAGAGAATTAATGTAAAATGAAAAATGTTTAAAAACTTTTAAAATATTTTCAGTTTTACATTTATTATTTTCTTGAGAATGGCACGAGCTACCCTAGATGCTAAAATTTAAATAAAAAATTTTACCGATCTTTGCTAGAAAAGGAGACGTAAGAATTAAATATTGAAATGACAATAAAATTTAACGCTCGTAATTTTAATTAATCTAATAAATAGCAGTTTAAAAAAATGTACATAATTAAAATTAAAATTAGAACGAATCATTTTTCGGAGCAGTTAAAAACGGCGGAGAATAGGTAAAATAATTTCGTTTAATTTGATTTTCTTATTTATCGCTAGTGGCGATTTTATATAACATCTTGACACATTGCTGACAGGCAATCTTGCACAGCAGCTATATATACCGAGAAAAGCGAATTCTTTATAATAGAGTCGACTTAGATTAAATTAAATTAACAAAAATCTTAAAATACACTGTATATTATACACGTATACTTTTAATTTAAAAATAATTTTAATGGATAATGCAAAAAAAGTATCGTTCGAAAAAAACATTGTTTTTCTACTATGCCATAACAAAGACTATATTGTAATATACATAATCGTATGTATTTTATATATTATTATTTTACAGAACGAAATTAAAATAGCTACTAAAGTGTAAAATAGATCCAGCTCGAGTTGCTATTTGCACCGTTGTACTATAATAATATTTACATGGATTTATGTACATAGAGCTTCTACCATCGTCCCGAAAGCTCTACGCCCCCGATCCAAAAGCGAAAGCTTCCATCCGAGAGCAGCCTTCGATTTCCATTTCGGTATTCGGATCGGCCTCCCCCCGCGTCGCCTTTTTCGAAATCATCGGCATTTCCGCGGATTCCCGTTCATTTTTTTGTCGTCACCGTCGAAATCTCGAGAAGACTCCTTCTCTTCTCCGCCCCCCTCGTCGCTCTGTCTCACGCCCCTCCTCTTTCTCGCTCTTGAGCTTTCCGAGCGCGAGACCCAATATTAGAATATCCACGCTCCATATTTTCCCTCCCAGCGAGAGAATCAAGGCCACGTGTCAGGGAGTCGCGGGCGCGCGCGCGTGGGCCGAGCGTCGTGAACCTGTTACAGAGAGGGGGGAGAGCGTTTGCGCGCGTTTGTGCGTGTGGGTGAGCGAGGGAGAAAGAGAAAGAGAGAGACTTTTCTATAAAGCCCAGCGACCGATCTTCTCTGGGCATCATTTTGGTTAAGTCGTTCGATTCGAAAAGGACTCAGCACCAGCTCACACCCTCTGAAGATGGCTCTCGAACGTCAAGTCCGCGCCAAGGTACGGAAAGCTCATCCGCCCCCGCTTTAACCGCATCTCATCTTTTGTCAAAATTAACACCGTGCGCGATATGGAATTAAGTGATCGTTGGAAATTCGTTCCTATTATCGGGCCGCGTTTTATACATGGATTATTTTTTTCGTTGTCGTCTTTAGTGATTAACTTTGTTCTTCTTCTAAAGTGCAAATTTTATCCCTGCTGTTGGCGATATCGAAAGCAAGAAATTCGCTTCAACTACAGCATACTTAAAACAAAAATTTTTCATTGTGAAGTAAAGATTTAACTGAAATTACATCAGATGCAATTCTAACAGAGAACTTAGTTCTTATATTTTGGAGCGTTTCTACGTTTTCATCCGAAAATAATTATAAATATTTACAATGGACTCGTCGAAATATATGCTGCTACCGTTGCAACACTATTGACGTTTTTATTTTTAGCAGTAATTTTCTTACAAAATTATCAATGCTTCTTGTTTTAAAAGTTTTCGTAAAACACGCGATGAAATCTCGTACTTCCGAGTATCCACAATGTAATTTCTTCTTATAAACGAACAACGTTAAAATGAAACATTAAAAGAAAACGCACTTTTCCATTTCAGTTGGCCGCCAAGCGCGACCCCGAGCAGGAGCGCGAGGCTCGCGAGTGGATGGAGTCCATTCTGGGCTCGAAATTCCCCGCCGGCGTCGCGTTCGAGGACCACCTCAAGAACGGCGTCGTTCTCTGCGAACTGATGAACAAAATCAAGCCCGGCTCCGTCAACAAAATCAACACCACCGGCAGCGAGTTCAAGCTGATGGAGAACATCAACAAGTGAGCGCGAGATCAAAGAGCTTTTTTCTTGCCGCGCCGCCAATTTCGACCAGTCGAAACCTCGAATTTTAAAAGCCAAGGCATTGTTATTAGGCCGCGATGGCAAGATGTCGTATGCGCAAGGCAAAGTAAACAAGAGCGTTTAACGTTTCGGCATCGGCCAAAATTTGCCGATTCGCGCGGTCCGGACCGACGCCAAAAGTTATTTCACGAATTTTTGTTCGAGCAGGGTGGTGGGGGGGGGGTTACACGTGAACGGGAATCTTTTGACTTCTTCATTACCGTGGCCGAAAGTCTCGATAAGAAGGGGGGTGGGGGGATGATCGTCAATCTCCGCGGATCCGCGATAAACTTGGCACGAATCGCGGTCGCGCGTCTTAATTAAGGAGCGCGGCGGTAAAAGCTCGCGCTCTGCCAGATTATCTCGGTCGTGGACAAAATTTATGAAAACCGCAAAAGAAAAAAAGAAACGAGAAAAATTTGGAGACACAAGTGTGTCAGGGAACGTCGCGGGCGTGATCGCGAGACGCTTACGCAAGTGCCGCCAACTCGAGGGCGCGAGAGAGCGACGTATGTATTTCATAGGACGATTTTCTTTTCAGATTCCAGAAAGCCCTCATGGAATACGGTCTCACCGACGTCGACGTCTTCCAGACCGTCGACCTCTGGGAAAAGAAGGACATCGCCCAGGTCATCACGACCCTCTTCGCCCTCGGTCGCGAGGTGAGCTCTCATACTTTACGCTAGCACCGTGTCCCACGTCGCGACGTCGTCGCTCCGTCCGCCGCGCTTCCACATAGATATTTTTGTATACGCCATCTGCATTTTCTTCCACACCCCCCTCTTTTTACGATTTTCATTCCTAATTTGAGAGATCTTTATTGCTCGTTAAATTTGTTCGAACGATATTTATTTTCTTCTTTTGCCGCTGTTTTTTAATTAACACCGACGAGGGCGCAGTTGTAGCTTTTGTTACTAGTAAAAACGTCAAGCGTACCTTTGGGTTGATTGAAAGTTCGATTACACAAAAATCTGGAACAATGTAAAATAAAACAATTTTGTCGTCTTCTTTCTTAATCTAACCTCGTAGTTTTTTCATTAAATGTAAAAGTTCAAGTTTTATTCGAGTAATTATCTCTGATTTTTAAACTTTGTCTCTCCGTACTGTACCAAATTTTATATAACTATATGTATAGAAGACGTCGATGTATAACGAAGCTCTACTAATATTTTTTTCTTCTCCCTTGATAGACCTACAGACACCCCGAGTACACCGGACCCCACCTAGGACCCAAGCCAGCGGACGAGTGCAAGCGCGACTTCTCGGAGGAGCAGCTTAAGGCCGGACAGACCATGATCGGTCTCCAGGCTGGTTCGAACAAGGGCGCCACACAGGCTGGCCAGAACATGGGCGCCTCCCGTAAAATCCTCCTCGGAAAGTAAACGGTTGCCCGCGAGGCTTCTCCGCTCACAGCACATCGCATACCGTTTATACATATATATATAAAAATATATTGTCATCGACGACCCCCAGGAGTAGGAGGAAGGGGGAGAAAACGCGCGTCGCCCCGCACCCCCTCACTTTCAGGGGCGGTGTAGTGCCCGCGCGCGCTTTATCATGTGCAATTATTATTATTGTGTACTACACGCCACGTCACAACTATACAATTACTATCTCTCATTATAGTTGATATATAATTTTTACATTTTATGTACATATATGTAACTTTTAATTTTATCGTTATTAATTTATTTTAATCTTTTTGTAATCGAATAATATAAACGATCTATTTGTTATTCAAAAATGCTTTAATTTATTACCCTGGCGAGATCGATCAATTGTACGTCACCGTAATATGTTCAAATCTGATTGAGCGACTACTTAAATAATCGACGGAGGAACGAAATTTCCATTTCATAAAATATGCGATTGAAAAGTCCGTCTGCACTCTCTCGATTGAACTATAATTTTGTTACTCTTAAGGATTATACATAAGGATTGAGATAAATCAAAATAAAATTAAGTTAAACAATAAATAAATAAATCTAATTTTCCTTTTAATTATTTTATATTGGAACTTTTATGTTACGAATGCCTATAATAATAGCCGAATAAAATGATTTTTTTAAACGCTAATATATCGTTTGTATACAAGAAAGAGCATAATGTCAAAGATCTCTAGACGAGAGCCTAAATGATCCTTTCCACAACCATCCTTGATCTCTTAAACAATTCCAAAAAATCTACAAAATATGCTACAATGGGCGCATCTCGATCCGATACGTTTCCCCGGTCGAATGAAAACAGAATCCCCCCCCCCCCACCTTCGCGCGTTGACTATTTTTACACCATATAAAATACACAGAGCGCTCTTTTTCCGCGCTCCCTATTTAGCAGCGCGCCCGCCCAAAATAAAGCCGCAACTTACGCGTACGCGTATATCCATACTTTTTTCCTTTCCCACCCCCTCATGCCGGTTGCGGGTCGCTCAAGGTCCCGCGGGGCGACGGCGGCGGAGGCGATCGCGATGCGACTCGAACGAGCGAAGCTTGGCCCCAATTCGTGAGCGGCGCGTTCGAGATCATAGGGAAAGCCCCCGCGAGTTCGCGGTCGTTAAGCTCGGCGAGCTTTCAGTAATACGCGCGATTCTTTAATGAAAGCGCACAATGTCGAGCTAGCGAGAGGACGCTCGGCCGCTGCCAGGGAATTCGGCAGTATTGTGCCGTTACGGCGGGGCGGGATCGTTGTTTACTCTATGCGCATATATATATATATATATATATATATATATATATATATATATATATATATATATATATACAAACCGACGCGGACGCCGCCGCCGCCGCTTGAATTTCAGAGGCACTTCTCGCGCGTCCACACTGCTGTTCCGTTCGAATGTGCGACGCGCCGATCTAAAGTTGGAAAAGTACACGGGGCGAGGGCGTATTCGATAAACGTATCATCGGTCCAAAGATGAAAATATTCTATGCGAATTGGATGGAAAATTCCTCCCCGACGGCGTGCATGAGTGACTTGGCCGATGCATCAACGGTTTCCTAAAAATTGACGACTCTATCCATATTGGCATACGCATAATACGAAGTGAAATGTTGTTTCCTTCAGTGCGGTGTAACTAATAAATAACACGCTATAACTATCAGCTATTTTTAAGCGGAATTTTAATTTTCAGGGAACATTGAATACTGCTGATCTGAGTTTATTTTTACATAGAAAATTCTGAAGAATCAATTTGTTTATTTCAAAAGTTTCATAATCCAAGAATATATGTATATATATATATATATATATATATATATATATATATATATATATATCACTAAAGCACGGATTCAAGATTTATTTTTATGAATTGAAAGTCAATTTGAAAAAAGGAATCACTGATTCTCGAAAACAAGAGGAAAATTCAATACTGAATGTTGGATGATCACTTTAAATCTGGAATTATCAAGTTTCTAAATATGATT
Organism: Sycobia sp. Sy_11; assembly: GCA_018907035.1. Taxonomy (NCBI): domain Eukaryota; kingdom Metazoa; phylum Arthropoda; class Insecta; order Hymenoptera; family Epichrysomallidae; genus Sycobia; species Sycobia sp. Sy_11. Next base: position 102,549 of record JACCIC010000096.1, read on the forward strand.
TTGAATTTGAAATGACTAATCAAAAAAATCAAGTACAATAATTTTTGTATCAAGGAAACTATTATTTATTTGTAGAAACTTGTATTATTTATTTGTCTAACTGTTATTTGTAGAAATTTGTATTATTTATTTGTTTAACTGTTATTTGTGGAAATGAATATTTTTAATTTGATATTTTTTCTCAAAGAATTTTGCTTTTTGGTCTTTTTTCATTTTCAATATTGCTCTTTTTGAAACAACAAACATTGGTAAGCATGTATGATATATAAATGATCGGTTTAGTAGAACCTCATATCTAAAACAAAATATTTAAGGCACGATCTTTTTAGATCATAAATTAATATACATTAGTTATTTAGTGATAAAATAAAAATGTTTTTTAATTATATGAATAAATTTATTTTATCATAGTCAATATTTATTACAATAAATTAGAAACATACAAAATCGATCTCGAGTTTTCGACTGTTCGAACGGGCTTGATCCGATTGAGTTAATTGAACCGCTAAAGCTTCTTCATCATATCGAACTATGCGAAACACACGAAACTTTTATTTTTAAACATAATTATGAAAATCTATATTTTCATAGCATTATTTAACTTTATATTTAATTCTTTATCTTTTTAATTATGCGTCTGTTTATAGGCACGTGATTCTAATTATTATCTAATGTTTATATGCATTACGATTATAATACAAAATTTCGACAACAGTTCGATTCGAATATTTCGAATGGGTCGATCTATCGAAAACTTCAGTCTTAAAACACGTGTACCATAATTGCATTATATTAATAAATTTAATGCTCTTTTTAAAAGTTGAGTTCGCAGCTAAATGTGACAATGGCAAAAAGACAATTTCGAAGAAAATATTTTCAATGAAGTATGCAAAACTTTCAAAATTAAAAAAATTTTTAAAATCTAAATATAGAATTATTTTCTCGAGACACAAAGTCGATATTATTAGGACATTATTCGCATATGAATTTTTCTTAAATTATCAAGCTATTTTTAGCCTGAGACAGAATTAAATTTCAACGATTATAAATAAAATCTCGTGCAGAAAATCGTGTTCACACCGAGTCCGAAGCTTTGCAAAATGCAGCCGTGAACAATAAACGTGGTAACTCGATAATTTCTATATAGCCGACAACTATATAGTAAATTGCGAACCTCCTCGTTCCTGCCACATCACATTAGCTCATCAATTTCAGTATACAAATGACGGACTCTCTCTCTCTCTCTCTCTCTCTCTCTCTCTCTCTCTCTCTCTCTCTCTTCCTTGGTAGCCAAACAATCAACGCCGGCCACCCCCGCGCGCGGGGCAATTAATCAACCGAGCGGGCAAACGCTCGGGCGTACCTACCGTGTCTATTTATTTGCGCTTAGCCAGCCGGAAAATCTCGGGAAATCGCTGCCGAGTATCGTTAATAGGTAGGCCATCGGCGTGCGAGATCAGTTCTGCTCCACCAGAATGACGATCGGAGAAAGAGAGAGAGAGAGAGAGAGAGAGAGAGAGAGAGAGAGAGCGAGACCTTCGCCACGCGGGAGCCTAACGACTCTCGCGGACGACGCGACGCGTGCGCGCCTCTCAAGTAGAACGAGTCGCGCTGCCGCCGGGCCGGGACCCAAAGCCAAGGGTGATTAATAACGACCGCGTGGCAGCAGCGCGCCGCTCGAGCCAAGAGAGACGATACGGCGGGCTTCGAGTGCGTGAACCCTGAGCGAGGCTCTCCCCTCCTCTCTCTCTCTCCCTCCTCTCCGTCCCGCCCTCACTGTCACCCTTCCGATGCTTAGACGATTGAAGCAGCTCAATAATTGCTCTATCAGTGCTGCTAAAGATCGCGCACTCGATGTGTCGAGAACCAAAATTTGTATATTTTTAGCCCCCTAGCGCGGTTTCGCCCGAGCAAGACACCGACACGTCACGCGCGTTGACGAACTTTTTCCTTAATGTCTTTTTAAGGAACGAGCGTTATTCGGGAGAAATGCAGAACATGAATGATTCAATTTGTTATTTTTAAATATCGTCTAATCGAAGATAAAATTGTCGATATGAATAATCAGTCTTGGGCTATATGGAAGAATGATACAATTATTGCTTCGTGATGGAACAAAACTATTTAATTTCTGTAAAAATTATAACTTTGATTTTTCAAAAATGATAATCGAGGCATTGAAGTCTTTTCAACAATATTATCATCAAAATTGAAAAATATTAAAACTTTTAAGCGGTTGGTATAATAACGGTAAATTTAGTAAGATATAATTCACGAATAAAATCATAAGTGCTGACCTTGATAATTTCTTCCAAGTGAATTTTTTGTTCGATGGTTATATAGCTGAATAAATATGACAGATCTGTTTGTTTACAGAATAAATTCTCACAAATCAAAATCAAAACAAAGACAAATCAAAACAAAAAACATCTTTCTTTAGATTGCATTCCATTGTTTATTATGTTGATTCGCTGTCTTTATAGAAACAGTAGAGGTATAAACTAAAAGTATCAATTTATGGATCCACTTAAATAATCATAAATCTGTTCGTTTTAGACGACGCAGAATCTAATGTTAAAAATAACAATAAAAATATTTATTAAAAAATTTTATTGTCATTTTTACGAACAAATTGTAGAATATTAGAAATGATCAAATGTTAACTATATCGAACACATTGCAAGGAATATGTCATTATTTTTAAATCCAATATTATTAGTATACTGTGATACCTGACGAAAATTCTGCAAATGATATATAAAAAATATTAATAAATAGTCTAGCTTATTCCCTCCTATCTCCCTTTTTAAATCATTAGGATTCACAGCTCCTCAGTTTTTTTTATTTCATATGTCATCAGATTATAACAATAATAATATTAATAAGTTAATATCTTAAGATAATAAGGATATTATTATAAATATAACGAAGTTAGAAAATTAAATTTGTATAACAAGTTCAAAATATTCAAACAGAGAAACCGTACCAGCCTAATAGATTAGGTCCGACTATACAAAAGATGCTTCACTCGGTCCGACTGAAGAAAGCCCTTATCTCCTTATAACAATACTTATGCATTATTCTTCGAGGTCTCTGAATATAATTAATTTGATTTTTTTGTCGAATGCATTGAGTAGAAACACTGAGTAAAAGAAAATAATTACTTGAAAGTAAAATAACTTTTACAAAAGTGAATTCGTAAAAAATAAATAAATTTCTGATCAAGTATGTTTGCAAAATTATTAATATATAATTCAAAACATGTACGAAGCAATTATTGTGGTATCAATTTCAACGAAAAAATTATTTCATAATAATATAAGCAGTAAGAAAAGAACTGTTTAAGCAGTGAGCCTATGTGAAACATTTTTAAGCATTTCTCATTCGACTAATAGGAGAAACCAGTACGATAGAATTCAAACTCCGGTTCAAAAATTTGTCTCTCTCTCTCTTTCTCTCTCTAAAGAAATAAATAAATGAAATTCAAATTCAAATTCTCTCTCTCTTTCTCTTCTTTTTCTCTCACTCTCTCCCTCTTTTGTTTTCAATGTTCAAATTGTCAGACATTTTACATAATAAAATAATAAAATTTTTTTATTATTTATATTTCTATAATAATAATTATTTATATAATAATTTTAAAAAAATTTCATTTCTTTGGATTGCCCTATTATATTAGATAGAATAAAATGAAACGAAGTAAAATGAAAACAAAAAATGGAATATTTTGAATACAAATTGAATTTATTAGACTGCTATGTGGTATATATTGACAAAAAGAAGCAAATGTTACATACTAGAATTAACAAACTTAAAAAAATATAAAATAATAATAATGATTGTAAGCGTAAAATATATTGGAATAATGGTAAAATTCTAGTTACAGAATCTAGCTACTATAAAAGATGTATCTCTGAAATATTATGAAAGAATGAAAAGATAATATATCATTGATAAGCAATAGGATATGTAAATGCCAAATTCGCAATATAAACGTCTTATATAAGTTCTTGAAAAGTGTAAAAATTTGAACCTTAAACTTTATATTTGTAAATAGTCTTTTCACGTGTAAATTTCACACTGTTAGTGATCTTCTCTAACTTCATTTATTATATATATATATATATATATATATATATATATATATATATATATATATATTATATATAAATTTCTTTGAATTCTTTTATATTTTTATTATATTTTCTTTAAAATCCAAAGAGGATAACTAAGCATTGGCCATCGACGCGTTGTAAATAGTGCCATTTGCAATTTTTATTTCATGCCCTCTGAAAGAATCTCTTTTTCCTCTTTGAAGTGTATATAAAAAGATAAGTTTGTCAAGAATGATTATCATCTAAAAATAAATGAAAAATAATCCTTAACGCGAGTTTAAGTGAGCTTTAAACGACAGCAACATGCTGCTCTTCAGCGGAGCTAAAATATGTGCATAAATATGTGCCAAAATATTACTGGTCCAATTGTTTTTTCAAAATGAAGTCAATTATTAGAGAATTAATCATTTTTGTATTTATTTATTACTCAAATAATTTCAACTGTTATGCGAGTTTATTTTCACTGCACAAGTGTAAGTAATTCAAACTTTTCTCTGACAATATCTCATTACTTGCGTCAATCGAAGAAATTTTGTGAAAAACTAATTCAGGGAAATAGAATGTACCGAACATATTTTAAATAAAAATTACTTGTAAGCATATATACATGAAGAACCAGACTGTTTAAAAAATTCCGAAGCGATGCTGTGCTTATAATATATATAACAATATAAGATGTTCCGATTTAAAAATATAGAATTTTAAAGTAAATATTTTGAATTTCAAAACATGCGTGCATGTTTACGTCAAGCGATTCTTGTACTTTTCATTTTTCTCGGACTAAATTTAGCTTGAAAATTTTTAACTTAATAACATATCGTGAACATATCCATACTGCGCAGTAAAATTAACATACAACCTAATCAGCGCTAAAAAATGCTTTATTTTAAAGGTTGACGTTTCAGAACTTCAGAACTTCGTAGAAGGCATTAGTTTTTTTTTTTTTATTTTGAAAAACTAACGTCTTTACTTTTTAGTTCCATCTTTAGATTTTCAGAATAAAATTGATGGTCATCTTTTCAACATCAGAAAAACTTTCAGAAGCCTGGAGAATGTTTCTTCAATGATCAAACGATAGAACTTTTCTCTCGATTTCCTAAAAAAGAAGCTTCGGTACTATTTAAATACATTTGGACAGGACTTTAGAATAGGAACAAAATCATATTATTAATCTCGAAATTTACTTGAAACTCCTGTGATCTATTATAAATAAATATTAAATGTAATTATATTTATACCAAAGATAGCATAATATGCCCAAATGTAGAAAATGTTGCATTGAAAGTATGAAAAGTGTTTGTAACAGTATAAAAAAACAAAGAATATAAATTATAATATTTAATACAGTATATAATTAAATGTAAACAATATAAAGGCCTATTCAAACAAAAAAACTAAAGTTTGTTTATATTATTTTTAATTTATTTACTTCTGGTGGAAGGGATTGGTTAATCGGTATATGTCGATTTCCCTTGCAAATGAAATTATTTTTTTATGTTCTGAGTTCAGTTGTTTTTGTTTTCGCTGTAATATGTTTTTTCCAATAGCTATACTCTAATGCAATTCTTGTTATTATTAGACTTTGCTATTATTAGAAATTATTTCATTCAATTCAACATTTTCAACAAAAGTACTATGTATTGTAGTATGAAAATGGTAATCAGGAAAGACATTTAAATACTTTAGCCAAAATTTTTATTTATGTACCGACCTATGTCTCAGTTATTAAATCATGTTCAATATGTAATACAGTCTGCATGTAAAGGCTTTTCTTAATTTAAATTTCTCTCTTAATTATGTTGCTTACGCACCAAGCGAACAGCTAATTATGAAGGGATTTTTACTATTTTTAGACTCATAATTTATGTATTTACATTTAAATTTCACTAAAATGTCAATCCAAACTCAGCAAATTAAGCCCATCTAGCTTTTAATTTAAATCAGTTTCAAGCTTTATACGTGCCTAAGTATTTTTCGTTTCCACTGTTTCGCTAGAAATTTTCGTCGATGACGGAGCTATGATTAGAGCGACTCGTGCGTAAATTTTCTGCATTTGAGGAAATGGTAATAGTCGATTTCAACGTCCAAGGCTATGAACTAAAAATATCAATGACACCGGATCGCATTAGAGAGGTGATACTTCTTTTTCATTTAATAATAAAATAGATAGTAATAAAAATATGTACTATAATTTTTTATGCATTAATTAATATATAAATAATTTCTTTCTTCCAAACATTTTTAAGCGAATGGTAAAGATCCCCAGGAGAGAAGACATTAAAATCTTCAGCTCGACGTGATGATTAAAACTGCGTGTTAAAGTAGAGAAAGTAGGTGGAATCAATTCAGGCATCTACATCTTCAGTCTAGCCGCTGGTTGAGAAGCGATTTTTTGTTTACAAATGATGAAACAACAGTTTGATCTCATCGTATGATTAAAATAATTAAATTGTCAAAATTTTTTTATTTTACAAAATCACAATTGTAGAAGCTTAGCAAGAACTTATATTAATTTTCGAAATCATTGTTAGAGAGATTAATAATGAGTCATTTGCAGAACACCGATAAAACATATACCCCGTGACTACATATTTCAGTTTAATACAGTAAATATAATCTGATATAAAATATAATAAAGTTTATCTGTATACATATGATTACCGTAACTATCAGAGGAATTTTTATTATTTATTTTTCTCGTTATAAAAATCGAAAAGTAAAACCAACTGTGTTAATGGAATGTCCTATTAAACAAAAACAAAATTAATTTTTAAATTACTAGATTATATTTAGTAAAAATAATGTCCAAAATGTCTTAAATAAAGCCTTATTACTAACTATATGATATACCTGTAGCTGCATTGTTGACATTTTGATCCACAACTTCGAGGAATAAATTCACGAAGCACAGTTGAAAATGATAGATTTACGAATAAAATTCATTTTAAAGTAACGACTATTTTAATTAAGTTGATGTGAATTAAAATTAATTTATTGTAATCTATACATAGGTCATTAAAATTAATTTATTCAATTATACTCTACTTTACTGCATTATTTGTATCACCGACAACAGCAACAATAGTTGTCCATAGAAAATCAATCCCATGACTTTCTTTAGGTAAAAAAAGGTTTTAACACCAAGTAGTATTTAATATAGTTATATTATTAAGTATTCTAATTCTTGTTGTTAAATTTTATGAAAAGTGTGCAGAAGAGCAGAGATTTAATCGATTGTAACAGGATCATTATCAATGGAATATAGTTATTATAATTTAGATAAAAATAATATCGGATTAAGATCGGATAAAAAAGACAGTCATGTAAAATTACGCTATATAGTTTTACATAATTCTATGGGAATAAATGTAATAGATAATTATAATTGTTTTATTTTGTATAAATTAGATAGTTTATAATATATAAAATTATTAAGTTATTTTTTAATTCATACAATTTTCTGTTAAGTAAAGATATTGATTGAATAATTATTCAATCCTAAATTCTTTCAACTAACCCATTGAATTGAGATTTATTTTTTAAATTACTTTTAGGAAAAAATGGAAGATTATATTCATAGACAAATCCTGCATTGATTATTAGCTAAGGATTTTCATGCTAACCTAAAAGCTAACTATCAATGTAAACTTCAAAAAGGTATATTTGCATTTACACCAAGTTCACAACTATTATTTTATTACAGATTATGATAAATAATATAATTATCGATTCATAAGTAATCTAAATAGAAACTAATTAAAAACTCGGGATATCCGATAACGATTATAAAATAAAGTTAGTTTTACAGTATGTAAGATGATTTAACAAATTATTATATATTTTTTCTATAGTTATTTGTTCTTATGTAGAAGTAATAGTTTGATAAAATAAATATTCAACAATATTTAGTATTCATATTATATGCGAATTATAAGAATTGCAGGAAGGGTATTTTTAAGTAACAGATGCTATCAATAATTATATATTTTATATTTTTAACAGAATTTGACCTGTTAAAAATTAAATTAGAACCAGTTATTATATTAGTTTTATGAAAAAAATTTATTAAAAAATGAATATATTTAAAACGGATATTTTAAAATTGAGCCAAAATATTTTATATATCAATATTGTAATACTGTAAAAACATTAATGCTGAATACCGTACATATTCTCACGAGCATTGATTATATTTAATTAATTTTATTGTATGTGATTTGAACATTGTATTTGAATTTTATTTATTTATTTATTTTTAGTTTTAGAATTTAATTATTCATAGAATTTTAAGTTTAAAATTAGCAATGTCAATACGCTCGAATTCATATAATATATGTTAGTTTAAACATTAATTAACTGATTTGTACGCACATAGATTTCTTACATAGAAATTCGAAAATTCAAAGTATACCTATATACTTTTAAAAATAAATAATCATAAGTGCGTTGGTAACTAGTTTTTCCATATTCAACTACGTTTATGCTGAATTTTTCTCAAAATATTGAACTTCTCAGCAGCATTAATACAATGATTTCCTTGAGTCATATAAAATTTTACGAGCTGTTGCCATTTAATAAACCTCTCATATACGTTGACAATAGCCGCATAAATGTCACAAGAAATATCACAAGAAATGTCACTGTAATTTAGACATATATTTATGAATACTTTCGGCAGTATCATTTTACAACTATGCATTTCTTTTTTCACTTTTCACGTTGTCTTGTTTGGTTCTTTTTGAGCAGTTGGTTTGACGGAAATTCAAAGCTTTATAAATTCAATTGTACGTCAACTTAATAATAAGAAAAATTAAATTTGAAATTATTTCGACATTTTATAAATATATTTTGATCGAATAAAGTAGCAGTTGCTAATGCAGAAATTCAATGTTATCGAGCGTCGACGTACACGTTTTCCCGAAAACTACACGCAGCTTTGCAATCTATTACCGGCAATACTGAACTCTTCGCGATTATCAAGAGAGACTAATAGTTGCATATATATGTACATTATTAGATTAATTAACGATTATAAAGATTAATTATCGAGAATGATCAAAATAAAGATTAATGTCAACAAAATCAATTGCAAATAATAAAGTATAATTCTAAATCTTTGTTTTGCATACATGTTAACTTAATATATTAATATATATATATATATATATATATATATATATATTTGCATATATAATATAATATATAATATATAATATATAATATATAATAATTATTAGATTTCCTATACATTTAATAATTTAGTATAAAATAATATTTAATCGACTTATTATATATTCAATATAAATTAATATTTATGAAAAATAATTTTTATTTTGTTAATTAATAATATTTGCAATAAAGTTAAAATGCAAAACTAAGAAAAATTATAATCATACTGATATTTTTTAATGTTGAAATAGTAAACTTGAAAACACAGGTTACTAATGTAATGAGCAATGAACTGCTGAATTTTGAATAGAAAGACGAATGTATCAGTAGTATAACGTGGCTTTGGTAAGACTACCGTGATTAAATAAAAATCCTTCTACAAATCTAATATTGCCCAATTTTTTTAATTAAAAAAAAGGTATGAGAGAATCGATTTTTTTATTTTACGTTAATATTTTTTTTTAAAATATGAAGATAATTGATTAAAAATCGACAGTATAAATAAAATATACTGTGATAATCGTCATAGAAATCAATTGCAGCAGCATAATACTGGATAATGTTACAAGCATTAATGTATTTATTTTGAGAGAAGAAACTACGATATATCACTAAATAAATTTCAGTGCAATCATCTAACGATAATTTCTTAAGCAAGGCATCTAACGAATCTTCAAACGGAAAAGCAAATTTCCTTATCAACAAAAATTATTTTAATTCATACTTAAAGAATTATATTTGTGTGAATTAAAAAAAAAATTATTCCGATGCGATCAGCGAAACATTTTTCGTTGCTCCATCATTCCTCTAATCGCGCTCATCAGAATTCCCGCCAATTCGGAAATAAATTTGCGCGCTACCAAAATATCGAAAATTCTCCAGGTACGCGAAATGCAATATTTTCTGTATTTACTTTGAGTACGGAAATAGGAGATACAAAACTCATTGGAGTTTGGTAATTTTTCTATATATTGCACATTCAAAATTCACAATCGAAATTATACACTCAAATTTTTATGTAGTATAATGTAAAGATAGTAGAATTAATACTGCATAGAAATTCTATAAATTGTCAGGAACAGGAGCATAAAATGGTACAGAAGTTCATTTAATAGTGATAGCATAAAGTAAGATATAGGTATAATTTAATATATTTTTTGGAATCGACATAATCTAATTATAATAATAATAATAGCTTAGTATACAGATTACAGGATAGTTACTTATTTTATTCCAATAAAAAGTTAACAAATAATCACAACAAATGAAATTATCAATGCACATATTATAACTTACTTCCAACTTTTGTTCTCATGAGGATGTCGCCAGAGTGCGCTAGGAGAGATACTCGCTTCTATTAGACTTAAGAAAAGAAAGTTAAAAAGCATAAATAATTTTATACACACACATACACACACACACACACACACACACACACACACACACACACACACACACACACACACACACACACACACACACACACACACACATATATATATATATATATATATATATAATTATATATTGCAACGAGGAACTTTTTCGCATACTACAATAACTCTCCTGCCCAAGTATATCGGATTTCGGCATAATAAGGGGTCCCGGCCTCGAAGCCTTTAATTTCCTCGGCTGCATGACTGGGCCGTGCGCGCGTGCGTGCACGCAAAGTCCTCGCGGCCCGCGAGCGTCGCGCGCTCCGCTCTGTGGGTATATGACTCATGCGAGGTGGGGCGTGCGAGCGCTGGTTTCCTCGTCGTTATGCCAGAGTATATATATATATATATATATATATATATATATATATATATATATATACAAATGAACAGTTGATTTATTTCTCTGTTTGTATCAAAAGTGTTCTTATGCATGCGTAGAGTTTTTTTTTTAGTTTTTCTGATTCTTTATGCGTAAGACGATGAAATTACGAGACTTGCGGTAGGACAATCAATAGCTATCGAAACTATGTAGATATGGGAGTTAATTAGTTGATTTGAAATTTATTAGTTAATTAGTTAATAAATTAATTTGAATGAATTATGCATATTAAATTCAAAATTTTTTAAAATACTTTTTTATACAAAATATTGCGTTATCGATGTAAATTTGCGTAATGCTTTTTCATTTGCAACTTTTCCTGCAAATAACGTCTATTCTAAAATTAAAAGTTTTGTATTGAATTTACATGTAGATTTTTCTGACCAAAAGAAGACTAAATTTTTTATAAATTTCAATATTATTTATAGATACCAAATCAAAATCAGACTCATTCGTAAAAACTAAATAATTCAGATGACAGAATTCTAGAAGATATTTTCTATTTGTTAATATTGAGTATGTAACGCATATAACACAAACTAATAATAATAATTTAATGACTAACTACTATATATAATTTTGTTATTATTAACACATTTACTGAAACTCTCGTGAATTTGTTGGTAATCCGATCCACCCTCCCGTGCCCTCGGTCAAATATCAATTTCAATAATACGAAAATCCATGAAAACATTTATAGAGATAAATTTCTTTATTTATTTTAGTATCCGATGAACTCTTTTTTCCTCCCCAATGGAGAATAATTACTCAATAAATATATAACAGCGACATCTTCGATGCGCGCAAACGTACGCCATTCTAATTTTGGCGTTGGACGAAATAATTCTTATACATGCGAAGGAACGCGCATATATCGGCGCTCTCTTGCGTGCAACCACGCGAGAACCTGCATCATAACTAAAAATTTGTCAACACAGCGAGGGATTTATTTATAAATCCTCCGCCCCGCTCCCCGGGCGAACGGAGCGGCAATTTAAATGACAAATAGTCGAATCGAATTGCGGCAAGGTAAAAGATATTCCATCGGGCGGCATTGAAAGAATTAAGATTGCAAGTATATAGGCGAATAGGATAATAAAAATAATAACAACAAAAATAATTATTTTTAATCGCTCGTCTATCCCCTACTCTTCTTCGTTCTGTGGCGCGCATCGAACATCCTACTTCAGATAGAAAAAGACCAATGGTGGATCGAGCAAAAATACCTACATATATATATACATATATATATATATATATATATATATATATATATAGATATATTTATATCTATATAAAATTCCTGTAATGCCGCTAAAAGGTAGGAGAAGAACTGTTCCAAGTAGAAAGTTCCATGGCCCTCTCCACCCGTTTGGATATTATTTCGACGCTTACCTTGAGGTAAGGTTGAGGAGGGGGGGAGGGCATGTCGGAAATTTGTCATCGTCCAGAGATCGTCGGCGAAAATTGGGCGCGCTGCCGAAGTCGCGTCGCGCACGCGCCATTAGCAGATTGTCGGCGATTATTATATACGAAGCGAAACGCGTGCAAGCGCAAGTCCGGCAAGTCCGCCACGCAGCTCGTGTTATACTTTCTTAACATGTTCTTTATAAAAGTGTGCAAAAGTTGGGCTTGGAGCAGCGATGAGAAGCGCGGACGATCCGCTTTTTTGTCTACCCCCCTCTCGCTCTCTCCTCGCCCCCTCTCTCTCTTTCTCTCGTTAACCTTGCAAAGTGATAGCTGAAGATAAAAAAGGCACTCATCGCAGTATTCCTTTTGGCAAAGAAATGTTGGTATATTTTTCGGGTACAGCAAGGAGTTTCGGTGAGATCTTCGATCTTACTTCATCAAGGAGATCCCACGTACATGAGGTCATAAAAAAGTTTAACGGAATTCTTTATAGCTTAGGCTTTTTTGAAAACTATATCATCGAGATTTTAGGATAAAGACTTGAGAAAATATTTCTGTCTCTACATTTAGACTATAGCTCGGTAGCATTGCTCGTTATGTTTCATGCTTTCCTCGAGATTAGATAAAGGCTTCAAATGCTGCAAAATCCCGATGTGCGATACCTCGTGGATCTTAGGCGTGATGAACATGTCACCCCCTCCAAGATGTTTCTGTATTTATTATGCATAGATTCTAGAAGACACGATTTAATGACTATAATATTAAAAAAAACATATATGTGCATTTGACAGAGTATTTAGTGTGCGCAGGCAATCTAAGCGGGTGATAAAAGAGCTCCATCCTCCCTACACGAGTACTTGGAAAAGATTGGAAGACGATCTTTTCAAGTTCAATTCAATGAAAAATTAGGAAACTTTTTATTGTCTAGCAATAATATTTATATATTCATGAATATTAAATTTTTTCCTCTAAAGTAGTCCACCAGCTCTTATGCCAGTAACTATTCCCATCTAAAATGCGCTTTTGTTTTTACTTTTATCCCATCGATATTATCAAAACCTCTTCCTTTTGTGCTTGTGATGTCAATATAGTGTTGTGGAAGAATAAAATCTGAGGAATGGGTAGGAACTTTATTGTGATATGGTCGCTATGTCTGATTTTTTGAAATTACTTCACGCCAACGTCGAAAAACTTCCGCATAATATACTCTGTTGACTATTTCAGTTTTAGGTAAGAACTCATTATTTACTACACCGTACTACAGAAAATCTTCAAATTTCATCGAACGTCGAATGTTTCCAGCTAGACGATTGATTTTTAGTTTCTGCATCACATTTGAAACGCGAAAATTTATTACCTGTTATGATTTGCTCCAGTGATGTAGGATTGTTATTTATTTCATTTAGTAAATCTTGAGTGATGTCATGGATATATTACTGGTGGTCGAAATACAGCAGTTTCGGAAAAAATGTTGCCGGAACTTGTTTCATGTGTACAATATCGGTGTAAAATAACTATATCGTTCCTGATCAATATTTGGTACCGACTCGTTAAAAGTAACTTTTAAGATTTCAAGAGCATTACTTCAATTTAGTCCATTTTGGTCACAAAACTTTAAACTAAACTCATCGGTGGAAGACCGAGGGACCTCTTCTTAAATGTTCAAGGCTATAAAAAAAAGTAACAAGCTATAGCTATAACTAATGTAATTTAAGTGTGCATGCATTATATTAATGGAAAGTACTCCTTATGAACGAAACCAATGAATACACTTGAATACATAAGCAATTTCACATTTATTAGAGGAACAAAGACTTCAGAGTATCTATAAATTAAGGATTAAAAATGAAACAGATTTCAGTGAATGCATTATACATAAATGCATTCTGCATAAGACTTTTTTATTTTATTAGTTGCTTATTAATAGCCCATAAATTAATTATTAAGCTTATCAACTGTTTAATATTATTTACTAGGGCTCATGCGTATTTTAGTCACTTATGTAAGTATATATATTTTATTACTGAAGTCTATTCATTCAATAGATTCTTATAAATATTTTAATTCGATTGTCAAATCTGAATGCATTCACTCAAAGTTCATGTATTTCTGAAAATGAATGTTTCGGATTTAAAATAAGAATATGTCATTAAATAATTATTACATTAATTAAATATAATTAATAAAATGCTTTAATAATTAGCTTTTGAGGCTGTAAAGTCGCTGGAAAAATGACAATCACAATGATGATTTACCGTATTATATACTGTATGATACTCCGGCTCTCGTCGTTCAAAATCCTCGCGTGATTCAACGACGTGGTCAGTGGCACATTCTATTAACTTTTTCGCATGCAAATTTTAAAGTAGTCTAGAGAGTGATCCTCTAGGGAGTGATCAGACAAACCGCAGTTATATTTCTGGTTTTCTCTACATAAAATGTAAGCATCGTAGTACATACAAGATGCTTTTTGTTTCTCTCTATCTATCTAATGTTTAATCCTTTTCTCTATCGTTTCCGCTCTCTCTCTCTCTCTCTCTCTCTCTCTTCTCTCTCTCTCCCTGCTTCTCACAATTCCGGATTGTACTTACAATTTCATGGTCTCATTCATCACACTTTTATGGTCTCATCCAATTCGCCTTCGTTCACGTTTTGCCCTATATGACAGTAATAAACCTATGGTCAGATCTATTCAGATCAATAACGATGAAAAATGCTAGTGCGGAGTGATTGGCGTACTGTAACAGCTCAACTTCAATATTTGTCTCAAATTTTTTACATTGAGACAGCAAACTGGTCAGTATCACACATCTTGTTTGAATTTTTGAAAATGAAAAAATACCTAAGCAGTCAACAAAATCGAAGCCGCAATGAATGATACTTAATTTCGGTTGCACGCTTAAGGTGTGGCCTTGTCACTTCACTAATGTATCGGCTGATCGCAATTATCATATAAAATTAGACAAGCATGATGTGTTCAGCACATATCGGGCATAATTTATCGATATGGCATTGCTGCTGATGATTGATGAGTCTAATTGGTGAGTCTGAGAAGGGACGTTTCTTAGATTTCAACATGAATAACATTCTTATGCTAGGATTAATCACTATTTGTGTAAAGCATCCAGGTTCGATACCATCGTTAAATGATATCTGTAGGCAAATTTAAATTAAGAGAATTTATATGAAACTACTTTGGAACAAAGTGTGATGTTTCATAATTGGTTTTCCCAAAAGGATAAAGACAATAAGAGAAATGATAACTTTAAAAAAGTCTTATTTCTATCTCAAAAAAGCCTTATTTTTAACATATGTCTCACAACACAAGTATCATTGCTCTGATTTCTATTATTTGAAGTCGGTGTAAGCCTCTTAGTAATTGCTAACAAACAGCAGAAGATGATATACCTTTGAATTTTTACAAATTTTGCCACCAAAGATCGATTAATTTGTCTGACTCCTAGTTTTCAGTTTCTTGCACGAGAAGCAACAAATAAGTACAGTCGGTCATCTGTTCCTCGATATAATCTCGATTATACCAGATGGAAAATGCCAAAAAGTAGCAGATGAAAAAGCTAGCTCGCTGTGTCTCCTAATTACTTTTTCTACCTTTTGGATATCCAATAACCCTTATAACTACTCTCCTCTCGCGGCAATTATCCCTTGTTTCGCGAATCTCTCTTTCTATGCATCGCGAGCATTTCGAGCTCGGCGCGACATTGAATGTCAAGGCGAGCACCGTTGCGCTGAGGTAAGTATGTATTGGCAAGTGGCCATTTTGATTTATGAATTTATCGAACGTTCAAAAATATTCTTATGTAGCCCAATGTCACAGTTTTTATGCAGCTCGCTTGGGGACGCGCAAAGTTATTTGGCTGAAAAATTAAGGGACGAGGAGGGAGGGGATATTATAAATTTGATGTTTATACACGATAGAACTCTAATCGTTCTAAATGCTGTGCTCAACGATTTTCGCGATGAGTAAAGATAATTTATATGTAAAAAGTAAAGGTCTTGCGATTGCATGAAGCTATTGGATAATGATTTTAAAGCCGGAGTGAATAAATTTCAAGGGTACATATACGTACGAATAAATATACATAAATGAATATAGTTTGAACATGACTAAGACGCGTGTTTTAATAATGGCTATTATGATTAAGGTGTATCAAAGCGTCAGACTTGTACATTTTAACAATGCCTCTTAGTGGAAAAATAGTTCGTATGAGAAAATCTACTATCTATTCTTGTCTAGATCAAGTAAACACTGATAGTGCGCTTATAAAATATGCGCGAGCAAAGTATTTTATGCAACTTTACAATAATTTATAATGCAAGATTGTCGTAGGAATCGATATATCGAACTCGGCTCAAAAGTTAAATCATTAATAGCTTTAATGTTGACCATTTTCGTTCCCTTTTCTCAATTTACTTATTTTGAGATTTTATAAGTTAGAGAATGTTTTCAATAATAAATGTAAAAAAAATACCTTTTGCTTCATTTTTATTTTTAAGCATTGAAAAATCATTCGTATTGAAATATCTTGATTCGATTATTATCTTGATCACCCCTAATTACTTTCTCGAAAATCCAAAATATTTCGCACGTATTTTCAAATTTATAAATAACGGATTGCTCAGACGCAATTTTCGAGGCGTTTTGTTAATTTATAGTGCGCAAATCGACGATTTTCGATATTCTCGGGATTGTGCTCTATCTCTCTACTTTTTCTACCACCTGTATAATAGCGCACTAGACTATCGATCAAAGCTCTACCGGCCCTCCCTCCCTTTATTTAGCATATTAGCGATCCACTTGTAAAAACTATTTTGAATTTCAATAATAACGAGAATAAACTCTTACGAAGCCGGGGCTGGAAATTGGCCGAGAGCCACGAAATTATTCTGCAATTAGAAGCCAAATTCTCCGCTTCTTTTCGCTCAAGGAGCATGCATAGAGCGAGAGATGGCGAGAGGGAGAGAGAGGGGGGGGGGAGAGCGTACATCGCAGCACCTAGGAAATTTGCATAATAATATGCCGCGCATCTTAAATTTCAACCCAGCATCGGCGAGCATCATTTTTAATAATAGCACCGCGCTGCTGCTCGCTGTCGTCCCCTTTTTCACGCCAGGCGAAATTCTGAATGCCACGCTGCGCAAATTAACGAACATCGCCGGCCGATGTCGCCGCCGGCGGCGGCGTCGGCGGTACAGTCCGCGGCGCTACCCCTACCTGTCCCCGCTATTTTTACGAAAACTCTCGCGGCCTTCTCACAAAGCGCATCGGATCGATTCGCGGAGGCGGAGCAGGAGGTGGAGTAGGAGGAGGAGGAGGAGAAGGAAGAGTAGCGGAGAAGGCGCGGGGAAATGCTTTCGCTTATTTTCGGGGGAGGCTTGTAAAACGAAAAAGCAAACGGTATACTGCACGGCGTGTAAAATATCGTAAGCTATAAAATGCTGTTTCAGCGAGCCGCACGTCTAAGAATACTGCTCGAGTTATACGGAAGCGCGGGTTGTGTTCTTGTCACGGAGAGCGACAAGCGGAGAAATTACGGGGAGGCGCTGCTGAATTAAAAGCTGTGCGACTTCAGCGTGATGAAAAGCGCTTCCCTGTTGCTCCTTCTATCTCTCTTCTCTCTCTCTCTCTCTCTCTCTCTCTCTCTCTCTCTCTCTCTCTCTAGCTCAGGAAAAATTAAAATGCCGAGATGCATATACGTGACATCACTTCTCGCATTATGCATAATTTTACTACAAGCATTGAAGAAGTATCCTTACAATGCGAAAAGAGCATGGAAAAATTCTACTTACATGCCTATTATATATAGACGTTTAAGTATGAATTCGAATTCATGACAAATATAATGAATCTACATATTATGCACATTTTAGTTTTCTTATAATTATAAAAGTATGGATTCAAACTATTATTGTTAGAGTAGAAATCGATAAAATAATACTTAAATATCACTTTATAGCTTGTATTTATAAACAAAAACATTGCAAATACTAGTCCAATTGTCTTTTCAATGTGTGTGTATATATATATATATATATATATATATATATATATATGCCTTATTTTAACTTAGACAAAATACGTAAGATGAAAATACTATCTGAATAATTGACTCAATTTTGGATCATTGTCTGATAAGGCTTCTCGAGGCAGAAATATATTTTTTAATAGAAGTCCCTAATTTTTTGTCGAAAAATCCAATTCTACGATTCAATTTCGTTCAGAAATGAATCCAATTTTTTTTCTTTTAACACCTACCTTGCAGTCCGTTAGGATAGATCCGTTAATTTTCTGGAAAATTCTTCTTTCGATTTTTCCTCTGAACTACATACCTTTTAAGCCAAAATTATTCTTGAAATACAACATCAGTTTAAAAATGAAAAAGAACCTACAAATAAATGTTTAAGACAAGTTTGGACATAATTTCAACTGTTGAATTAAAATTTTTAACAAAAAAAAGATGTGTATTATTGGCCACTTCAATTTTTTCTTGGACCGATTCGTTTTCGAGACATTCCAGTGCAAGTTAAAATTGGATATCCCCTCTGTATATGTGCATTAAAAAAGTAAGTTTTTTCCTCAGTCGCTGAAAATTTTCGGGATACCTATATACACAAGCAGGATCGGTGCAATAGAAATTCCTTTCTACCCGCGGAACTCCCGTCATAGCTTGCTTTGTACTTATAATGCTTAACGGGTGGTGCGTCGCCTTATTTTCGTTTTATTTATGAAGCCGTGGACGAAAGACGCGATAACGATCTGCCGCTGCTCCAAATACGAGGCAGAGGTCATTAGCCGGTCTCGCAGCGGCTCGTATATATATATATATATATATATATATATATATATATATATATATACACGTTTGGATTTCATCGCTGGATAAATTTTTCCCCGGCTTCGAGAGCTCCTGCGATTTACCGCATTTTAAAAATATTATTCTTTTCTTTAATGGGACTGAATCTTCATTTTTTTTTCATACTCAAGAATTTACATCTACGAGCACAGAGTTATAAGCGACTTTTTATTTTTCGAAAATAAGTTTAAAAATATTACAAATGTTGTACCCAGTGGCTTAAAATTAAATTTTTACTGTCAAGAATTATGAAAGTATCATAAAATGCCCGTTTCTTTCTCGTGCTTTCTCGTTTTATTTCTATCCGATCATGATTGTAATTGAAGAACTTCGTACAATAAGGACTTTGCTTAAAAATAAGTTATAGAGAATTAACTCTTAATACTCTATCGAATCATCGTAATATCATATCGCTAGTTCGCTGAATAGATTGAATGACCATTCATGCAGTGAGGAGCTTAGATCAGTCAATATTTTTAGTAAAATGGAGTTTAAATAAATTCGATTCATTCAAAATATTGTACAATATATATAGGTTTAAAGGAGACATTAAGCAGATAGAGTTTGATACTTTTATGTTACACTAGTTAATAGATATATATCTTTATCAAATTATGTACTATAAATGTTTTGCGATTTCGGATAAATTCAATTATGTTTTAATTTAATGATGTCTTTTTATTGTTCTGAAAGCTAATGTTTTACTTTACGTATTTATTACCAGCAGCCTTTCAGTTTTGCAAAAAATTGTGTTTATATTTTTGGTTAGATGTTTAGAGTACGACGTAAAATTGTATCAGCTACTGAAAGAAGGGCAGCTATTAAGAAATAAAAATAAGTTCCAGAAAAATTTGAAAAATCTTAAGAAATTATTTTATTAGAATCATCGACGCAAGGGAAATGATCAAAGATTGAATATACAGAGGTGCATGTGAAAGTGTAAATCCGCCACAGAAAAGGATGAAAGAAATCTAAATTACACCAATGACTAACTAATATTTTCAATGATATACATTAAAAATTAAAAATTGAGAATCGATATCCAAAATAATG
Source organism: Sycobia sp. Sy_11 (assembly GCA_018907035.1). Lineage (NCBI taxonomy): Eukaryota > Metazoa > Arthropoda > Insecta > Hymenoptera > Epichrysomallidae > Sycobia > Sycobia sp. Sy_11. The sequence continues at coordinate 122,986 of JACCIC010000096.1, forward strand.
TTCCTTACGTTACAATATGAAGATGAATGATGGAGATTCTTCTAGAAAGAAATATAACTAGCTTAAATGACAAAGCATAATTAACATTTTTTATGTTCAGTATCACAGTCTGTATTTTATCAGATTCTGAATAAAAAATATAATATTGAAAAATTTCGATCCTAATTATTAATTTTCTACCTCATAATTAGATTCATATGTGTATACGAATTCCATATAATAAGATCAAAGAAATTTTACATTCTTACGGCATCGTGTGGTTGTCCGTTAATTCGAAGCATTAATCTTGTTTAATTTGTTGCAGTTCAGGTAGGACGATTCAAGAAAAATCATTTCTATCTGTAAATATGTTTAACTATAAATTTTGAACGGTTACCAATGACCAATTAATTGACTTTGTAATTTAACAAATGTAAAAATATCATGGGAATTCTGAACAGTATTTATCTATCTTGAATGAATATGGAACTATAATAAACGTAATTACTAAAAAGGATGGAGCTGTAAAAAAAGCAAAGATCAAACCAAAATATGTATTAAAATGCATAAAAATTTAATGTAGCAATAAATAATAATTGTAATTTTACATCAGTTAAAAGTAAGCAAACGTTCTCAATAATTTTTTTTAATGAGGAAAATACTAAATTAATTATTATAATCTTTGAATAAATGCATTATTTTACTAAACACATTGTAAATACATATCACATAACGAATGCAGTACGTAACAAAACTGCGTCTATAAATGTAAATTTTTGCTAAGCAAAGCAGTCAATAAATGTATTGAAAACTTGTATAGTATTAAAATTGATAATAATCAGATCAACGAAATGACAATTCAATAATACGTAGCAATATTGTTATAAATATTTTAATACAGTTATAAAATGGAAAATAGTATTAATCATATCAAACTAAACAGAATAAGAGTAAAACAAATCTAGAAGAGTAGAGAAGAGTAGAGAAGAAAACAACTACACCAAAATACCTAATCAAAAAGAAGAAAAATTAAATCTAGAAAAAACTTCAACCTGTTCAACCGCTTCGGAACTATATTTTATTTAAAATTTTAATGGAAAATTTAAAGAATTGTAGTACATTTTCTCTAGTATACTCATACTTTAGAGAAATACGTTGATGAATAACATATATATATATATATATATATATATATATATATATATATATATATATATTTAAATTTATTTCAATTAAAGGTACAAATTGTAGATTTCTCTAATTATCTTAAAATGTATACATCTTTTATATCTTCTAGTATTATCACAAAGTCTTTTTGTTTCTTCCAAAAAATAAATTTTATGGTATTACTAAATAATAAAAAAGTAAAATTAGAATAATCTTTGTAAAAATCTTTACAGGAATACTATTTCTGTACCTATTAAACGAGTTTTATGGTTCAGTTCAGTTTTTTTTCAGGTTCAATTTCAGTTTCCATTAATAATTTTTGGAAATATTTCGAGTTATATTGGTCTTTATTTCATTTCAAAGACGGTTTTCTTGTAAATTTAATGTTTTTAATGTAACTGAATACTGTGTCTATTGAACATAATACTTATCGTATTTTTCATAGTTATTGGAAAGTAACAAAGTTTTCAAGAATAAAGGTTTAATTATTTGTTTAGTCGATGACAGTCGTTCAAAAATCGACTTATTTACGTATTTGAAACTGATTCATTGTGATTTGTAAATTAAAACTATAATTTTGAATAAAATAAATGGGTAACTCATGGTTTTAAAAAGCTTAAAATATTTGAAATTCTATGTGTTGTGCAACCCAGTTATTAAATTTTTAGAGGTTCCATAGTTGTTTGATTTGATCATCAGGTGGTAGCTTCCCCTACTAATGGAAATGAATGAGTTACATTTTTTTATAATTAGAAAAATCTGTAAGAATGATGAATATTACGTTGAAAAAATTCTAGATTGGAGTGTTATATATCGTATCAAACCCGGGCCCCGATTAAGCCAACTTAAATTATTTTTAACCCCTACATATTGAAGAGTACAAAAATATAAGCAATAATAAGTCCAGCAGACAGTCTTAGATGAAACGTACATTTGGAATTATAATAGTTTCGCTTAATTATTTTTTTATTTATTCATTCGTCTTGCAATAAGATAATTACTTTGTAACTAAGGTTATTTAAACAGTAAAATTATAGTGTAGTTCATTTTGTATTAATTAATGAATATTTCATAACCTAATACAAATACTAGGATATTATATATTCTTCGTTTTCACTACTAATGCTTATTTTTTTGAAAATATACTCACTAATTCATCTTTTTCTACATCTGCGTGGATTTATCAACATTGTATACTTTCAATTTCATAATTTGACTCGCATGACCAAAGTGAAACAGAATTTTCAAAACCATTCTATTGTCAAATTTATTTTATTTTATTTTTTAATGTCATTTCAAAATCAAAACTAATAAGCTGTGTCTTACGACATTTGGAAGATAATTAAATTGCTGGGAAAATCCGTCAACACAAGCCAATGCGAATCAGCAGTCACCTAGGGCGAGAACCGCGCTCGACCGACGTTCACTCGCGCGATAGAGAAAGCACCTTGAGCGTTTTACGGATGCGTGGGGAAAAAAGCGAAAATTTTTCGCTGAATTCGGTCTGAAGATAGAGAAATTGGCGCGCGCGCGTGCCGGAGTGGAGTAGAAACACGCCATCCAAAAGACGGTAATGAATAACGGAAATGGAGAACATCGAAGTGGTTCGTATGATCGGGGTAGGGGCGTGGGCATGGGTTACGTTAAAGACTTCGATACCAAAAATTCGACGAATGAAAATTGCTCGTTCGGTGAATGGCCGAGGGAGAAATTTAGCACTGATTATCATCTTTTACCGTCATAGCTGTATCGTCGCATTATTTTCTCATTGTTATCGTTATTACTATATTTGTACAACTGCTGCACTCTATTGCTTTGCACTAGGGAATTACACAATTGTTACAATTACAAAATTACACACACACGCGCGCGCGCGCACGCACACACACACAGGCATGTAGACTTCGCATTAAATTTAACATCGTGCCTTAAACTTGAGGCGTACGCAATAATTATGGGCTTCATATTCTGCATTAAATGGATTAAAATAGATAGGAAAAAAAAAACTTATTTTTTTCTGCTAAAGCATGAGAAGACAAATTTTCCGATTTGACGGTGTTTACAAAGATTTAACAAAGAACGTTCAATTTTAAAAATAACGTTGACTGCGGAGTGAATGTTTTTGTAAGAAAATGTCTAAAGCGGACTTCGGGGGATACTATGGTTAGTCTGCGTCAGTACAACAATCTCGGAGCATTACTCATTTTTGCTTCTATATGTTTCATGGGGGGAAAGTATCATATAGATACTGCTGAGCTTTCGTAATACCTTATTAAAATAGAATATTTAATATTCACATACACAATGCGTACGTAGTAAAGTCGTTAAACATTTAGTGTATATTATCAGTATTTTATATGAAGTTATTAGTAATAGTGAAAACTACTTTAGATTACAGCAGCAAGTGAAATCCAAAATTTCTATTGCAATTACGATTCTTTAATCTACTTTTTATTCTGGTTCGAATAAAAATTCTGGAACTTTAAAAAATTTTCCACTCCTCTATTAAGTTTGTATTTAATTTAATGTGTACATAGACGAAATATACGTAAAATTTTCAGTTCATTTATAAGATTTTTGTCAATAAATTAGCTGAGTCTACTTTCAATACCCATCGTAGGCTAAATCAAGTAATTAAGATGGAGAGTCTACAGTGACCGATTAACCAATCCACTTCTATATCATATATATTGAATACAACAAAATAACGAATGCTTTTCTTTTTGCCATGTAAATGGATCTTCATGCCGTTTATTTGTAATTCAGTATTATGTTAAATGGTATTAATTTTTTTTCACTGTGTATATATATTAAACTATATGTATATATATTAAATATATGAAACTATGTACATAGTTTCGACGTTTTTACTTTTTCACACTTTCAATAGATCTACTTTAATTCAATTCAATACAGTATATCATTAAAAATAATGGGATTTAAGATCCATTTCGATGTAAATAAGTAGGGTATTTATTTTTTTTATATTTAATGCATATGATATATATGTATAAGTGATTGGTTGAATAGTCACTGTAAATTTCTCTTGCAATTAATCTAGTCTATATTTAAAACTACTCAAGGATTTACGTACGTCAGTGAAAGTTTTGTGATCAAAATGTTTTATATACTACTTTTATATTATCTATAATATGCCGGAATAATTTATTATCAGCTTATGCAACTCTTATAATTTTGCGTAACGATATACTTGCTTTAATTATAGAAACAAATAGCGCTAAAAGTTGCATTGCTCGATTATTTTCTTTAGAATCGCGGCTTAGATTCTAGAAAATGCTCGATTGGCGCAATGCTTTGCTAAAATTTATGAAAGAAGCGCTTCATGCGTCCAGCGCTAAATAATAAATGCCTCATAACAGAAATAGTGCTTTAGGAACGGTGGATTAGAAATAGTATCTTGAGAAACCGCAAACATTCGGTCTTGATTGAGCAAATTTTTCAAAGCTTTCGATCTATTTCTCGATCTCTCTCTCTCTCTTTCTCCTTCTCTCCCGGGAATGCGAGAATTCGCGAGGCTTTATTGCCATTACGCTCTCCAGCCCTGGCCGCCTTTTCGGCCGCGCGTTGACGGGAATTTTTAGACGCGTCCCTCGCGGACCTCCGCCCATTCCGCCCCTCTCCCCCCCCCCTCACTCTCGTTCCGATCGACTCGTAAAACTTTCCGACCAAATGCACTTCTCCCCCGGCCGCCCCTCCCGATGTTTTATCCGGTAAAAAAGCAAGCCAGCGGCCGAGAAGAAAGTCGCGAGGTGCAATAGCTCGACGCGTGAGTCATCCCGCGGGCTGGCGTACGCGCGCGCGCGCGCAAGTGTCTCGAAAACGTCTGTCGGTTGGCCGCTAAATTTGGTTACCTCGGCTCCGGGATTGTATTACGCGCGTGGGATATTCTAATATTTTAGGGGCTCGAGAACAACTAGGCCAGCCTCCTTCGCTCTCCCCCATCTGCTTCTCCCCCTCTGTCTCTCTCTCTCTCTCTGTCTCTCTCTTTCGAAGGATTTTTAATTTTTCAATTATTTTTCAAAGTCTGTAATATTTATTTATAATATGGGCAAATGTGTAATATTTAGCCAAATCGATCAATTCCGTAATTGGCAAATTAAAACAGAAGAAACTGATAAGGGAAAGTAATACGAAATCCATTATTCTATCTTGGTAATAATCGATATAATTATTTTTCAGAACGGTGAGTGTAAAATTTTGGACTCCCTTTTAGATTTTTAGACTCCTTTTAAGCTATGTAAGTTTTAAATGTATCGTCAGGTTATAGAATCAAATATTAAGTTTAATTTTTAAAACAGTAGCAGTTTACTCTAAATATGGGAGTCCGAAAATTTATGCTCATGTAGGATTATCTACTATTGTCGTTTAGTCCTATTAATTCATATTGTTAAAAAATATACAATAAGACAAATTATTTTTATTTCTATCGTTTATTTTATATACTTAAATTTTTGTTTCATCCATGTTACTCCGCGTTTCTTAAACTGGATGGCTCATTCCATTTTCTGAACATTGTAATTTTATGACAAATGGGCCTCTCTTAACTATCTTTCTCTCTTTCTCTCACTTTATTTCTCTATTACTCGGGTTCGCTGCCGATCCGCGTAGGAAGATCGACGATCGCGGCTATCTTAATTGAGAAATTGCAAAGTAACAGCTCTATTCATTAGAGAACTACTCTTCGGTGCGTCCAAGATACAGCTTGAGCGATCTTTTGACTTATAGTCACGCGTGTAACTACATATAAGATCGCATTCCGTTATTGATGATACTTCTGTTTTTCTTTGTTTGCATAGTTGGATCGTCAATTGGCGGCCTTCTGACAGATGTTTTCAGGTCATACCCGACTGTATCCCGAGCGCACAACTTATAATTTATGTTATCATTCCTTTAACTATTTACTTAATCTTTCACGAGATGAGATTTTTTAGTTTTCCTATAAAATTAATAAAAAAAAAATTTTTTAATTGATTCCTAATATAACGAAAAGAAGAACAAATTTGAAAAAATCCTTTACATTTATTTGAATTCATTTGTAGAAATAAAATAAAAGAAAGCAATACAGTCGTTTTTGACGTTATTGGCGAATTAACGGCGCCCGCCCCCCTTAGATTCTGAACCCATTAATCTCAATTCAAAGGAAACCTACCGCGCGGAGTCTCGAACCTCCCCGGTGTCGACAGTGCTCTTCGATTTTTCCCCTCCCTTCCCGCTCTAAAGCGACGACGCCGGACATCACGATTGACAGCCAACTTGGCGCACAATACCAAACGAACCTCACGAGTGCCGAGCCGACTTCCGCCGTCCGGCCTCTCTATACCCGCAATGAAAGCCTACCACAGCTGCTCCGTCCCTGACCCGGGAGTACGGTAGTGTCTCTCCTACCCCCACTATCCCTCCTCTCTTTCTCTCTCTAAGCGTCTTCCTCTTGGTACACTAACCTATCGCGCGTGCATTCCTACTGGATGCCTGATGTCTCTGATGTGTGGCGATTATTGCGCAACGCGCGCCCTATCGTTAGGGGGGCCCCAACGGTGCCTCTTCCTCCGACGCTATTTTCGACTCTTGCCGCCCATAGCGTTTTCGATATAAAAGAAAAACATAGAGTCCGTGTTAATTCAACTCGCGCGACCGTCATTGCGGGCGTCCCTCTCCCCTCTCCCTATTCTCCGCCCACGGGTCAAAGTACCGAGCGAGCGCGCACAGTTCTTCATCGCCGCCCGCCCCGAGCGCCGACGACGAGAATAGGAAATCGCCTGCGGCCCGTTATATTTAGGCGGTCGAATGAGGAAAGCGAGGGAGAAAGAGAGAGATATAAAAAGAGAGAGAGAGAGAGAGAGAGAGAGAGAGAGAGAGAGAGAGGTAGATCAGCAAAAGATAGGAGAAGGGAAAGAATGGTAAAGAATGTGGGGTCAATGTGACGGAAACATCTCTCTCTCTCTCTCTCTCTCTCTCTCTCTCTCTCTCTCTCTCTGTCTTTGATTGTAAGAAATTTTGTGCCAAGCGTATGTTTCTATCACTTCATCTATCGTATTGGCATTGTGCTTCTGCAAATGTTGTTGTAGCTAACATTTATCAGTATGTGGAGATTTAAAGTGTGATTCACGGCAGGGGGGTTGGCTAATAGATGTCGCTTCTTATAAAAAAAATTCACAAACGAATTAAATAGTGCAAACGCTGCAACAAACTACTACTATATATAGTATACACAATACATTTTTCTTGTTCCTTGGCTGAAAAGTTCAACTGTGAATAATTAATTCAAATTATTGGGCTGGAAATATTTTCAATAGTATTAATATCAGTTGTAGGACATTTTTGCTGAACTATCGACAATTGATGCCCACCCGACATTTACAGAATGTAGAAGAAATAGAAGGTTTACAGATTCGGTGCAGAAGCCAAAAACAAATAACTGCCTGATTATCATTTTATATATATCCAAAAACGGATACAAATGTCTCACTTTCTGGTCCAAAATCGAACCAGAAAGTATGTACTTACTGATGAGGGACCAAGTTAATTCATTTTATAATTAAATTTCGTTCTCGACATTCTCTTTTCTGGACTATTTATCTATTCGTCTCGTTAGTTAATTTTTTTTTTAATGTTGAACATTTTTTTACTTGTTCTTTGTCGTTAAATCACTTGTAACATATGAAATATGTAAAGTTTAATTATTTATATTAATTTTGAGATGATTCCTTTCAAGTCGTATACACCCAACTAAATTATAAAAATCTCTTTATTTGAAAAAACTCGTTATAATGAACTCTCCATTTGATAATAATTTATAATAATAAGGAATAATAAATGGAAAGAATTACAAATTGCTTATTTAATTTTTTTGCCAATATTTACTTGCATTCAATATATGAATAACTGGTAATAATAATCTTAGTTAATACATTTTAAATGAAATCTGTAATATTGCAATTAATTTTTATTCTCTTGATATTTAATTACTGTTATTCTCTTAGTTAAAAAAATAAATTAAGTTCTCAAGTAATAAGATTTTATTAACAATATATCAAAGCTTTATTTAAAAATTCATACTGAATAAAAAAGAAACAATAAAATAGTGTAAAAAAATACAAACATAATAAAACTTTTCATTGTAATTTTATATTTTTTGCGTTAAATTTTAGTAACTATATATATTAAAATTGTCAATTTCAGTTTTATTAAACTTTCGATTACAGTCACATCAATTTACTTATTTCAACTTTAATAATATAATTTTCATCTAAAAGTCATAAATCAGTCATAAAAAGTTTATCCAATGTATAAATTGAAATTTTCAACAAAGCCGTGCCTGAAGTATCAGTTGGAGCCGGAAGTGATATTGAGTCCAAGAATGCCATTGTTTGTTTATCATCTCTAAGAGCTTCATGTTTATCAATCTAGTATAACAACGTTGTAATTTAGACGATAGGTTCTAAGACTTGGGCGAGTTCTTCATAGATTAAAAAAAAAAAAACATTAAAAGTTATTAATCCATTGAAAATTCATATCTAAACGGTTATATCGTTTTCAGGAAATTTAAAAAATTTTATTTTGTTGTAAATTTAAATCTGTTTCACGGTAATATAAAGCATCATAAAATAAAAAATTTATTATTTTTCGATCCGTTTTGTTCCTGTTATTGATGGAAATGATTCTGTAGCAATAAATTATGAATAGAGTATTTCATAACCATAATTCAGAAATTTACTTGTAACAATGTATAAATTATCTATGTTTAGGGAACAAAGCGAAAAGATACAGACAAGAGGATACTTGTTACTAGAAGCTTGCTTATCGAACAATTTGAAATTTTTCTCAGTACTGATAATACCAAGTAAACAACTTTGCGATTTTATTTTGTAATATATATTCTTACTTGTTTATTATTCTTATTATTTACTCTTTTTTCTTATTAATTACTCTTATTAATTATTATTAATAATTACTCTTATTAATTCTTATTGATTTTTACTAATTCTTATTAATTACTTTTATTCTTACTTTATAATGTATTACTTTGTAATATATTCTTAATATAGTTATTTTAACTCCACCAATGCTTGTATACACGTTTGCAATTCTATAATTAAACAGCCTCTGCATAGTATAGCGGCAAAATTTATGTTTCTGATAATCCATGTTCATTAATAATAGGATTTTAAATGAAAGAGAAGTTAGTCAAAAAGAAAGATAAATGACAAATGACAATTAGCATCGTTTTAAAGCACTTCAATGTTAAAAGAGGTAATATATATATATATGATCTGAAGTTATGAATTTTGGTTTCAAGGGCATTATTTTACAGAAGTAAACAATAAGTTCGTGCGAAATAATGTTCTTCAAATATTGTTATATATTTTTATCTTGTGAAATATAATATTTTGAATTCTGTATCATGGAAAATATATGAAATTAAGATTTAAAAAAATTGATCTCCAAAAATCGTATTTTTTCCAATTCAATCTAAGTTTTGAAATACGAAGGTATGTTTAACAAAAATTCTATGGTGATGGCGATGATAAAATATATGCTATAGTTAATTTTTCTAGTCGAATTGTGGTTGATGTAATAAATAAAATTTATACTCCCATATATGCCCTATCGATATTAATGGTTAATAAATATGCAAGTATAAATATTTGAAATTAAATATTTTACATTCATTAAGGTAGAATACAAAAATTAAAAAATTAATAGTGAATGTCATATATATACAAGAAATTAAAAGTTTTCATGATACAAATTATTTTTAATCTCTTACTTATTATCTGTTATTTAAAATCAATACCCGCAACATAATGTACTTAAATTGAAATCACAACGTTTCATCAAATAAAAATTAATTTTAAAAAAATCAATAATTGAAACTTTAATTTCTAAAGAAGATTATCTAATCTCTAGTCCTGATCAAAGTTGCAAAACGTTTAGTTATGCCATTAATAATGAAATTCTAATTATTAAATACGGAAAAATTCGATGGAGTATCAAATATTTAATTTTTCAATAGCAATAATTAATTAATGATTTCAATGAAATAAGTCTTCGTACTATTCAGACTTGAATTGATTTTTAATATATAAAAATGTATATTAATTAGATTATTGTTAAGTTTGTGTTCCTTTTGTTTAAATAAAGTGATGTGTCTGAAGAAAACAACGAAGTTAGTTGATAGTTGCAAATCAGGAAATAAAATGATTTTTTTTAAATCCATGATACAGAAATTAGGTTGAAAAACTCGCACTTAGTTTTATCTTAGTTATTTATTATGAGGAACGAAATGAACATTAAAATTTAAAAGGTATCTTTTGTAATAATTACTGAGATGCTTTTATCAATTTTATTGGAAGTAATTAATTTGTTTTCTAACTTGTTAGACCGAGTGATATTTCCTTTCAACTTAATACAGATTTACTTTGTATGTCACAGACGAAGAGAAAAAAAATGAAGTAGAAGAAGAAGAAATTATAATTAAATTTCAACTATTAAACTCCAAATGACTTCAAAGATTATGTGAAGATACGTTTTTAATATTACATAAAGAGTGAAAAGAAGAAGGAAGAGATTGGGACGAGTGTTTTTCGGCTTTCGAGAAAGAAATAAGTGACGCTTTCAGTTAGAACTTTGCGCAACATGTTGTTGCACATTCCTTCCAACGACGCTGACTCTTCTCAAACCGAACTCCTGTTAACAATTCAGCATAATATATGGACTGTGTATAGGTCTCTCTTTCTCTATCTCTCTCCTTCTTTCTCTCTCTCTCTCTCTCTCTCTCTCTCTCTCTCTCTTTCGTCCTCCATCATACTCCAACCCTATTCCGACTATTTTCGGAGTTACGCGAAAAACGGCAACCTCCCCGGGCTATATCCGGCCCGATGCCCCTGGTATATCCAGTAGAAGCGCGCGCCGCCCGCTGCTCATAATTATACGCCGACCGGGCGCCCAGGCGCGAAAACTTGATTTTCCCACCGGTACCCCCACCGATTCCTCTACTCCACCTTCAAGAATCGAGCAGGATTTCCCGTCTCCTGAAATAATAGCCGAACGAGCGAAGATAGAAAGACCTGCTGTAGCTGCCGTGGAGCCGAAAATTGGGGATGAGTGTACGGCTCGCGATTGTATCTAGAGAGTTTTCGTTGAACGCGCCCGCGAACTAGCTATGCAAATTTGATGAGCTGTTGCAAAGTGCAGGTGAGGGGGTGACTAATGAACACCGGAAACGTCCCTTTCGAATCATTACGTTTACAGGTCAATTACCGGAGTATATCTCGCCCCTCCATCGTTCTCTACCTCGTTCTCTTCTACTTCTCTCTACTCATATATCTCCTAGCTCTGTCTTAGAAGTACGGAAATGCCTGCTCAACTTGCGGTGTATTTAGGTTGAATCATATTAAGGTATTTTGGGTAAAGAGCCTTGGATAATTTGAGAGCAATAGTATCATTATAGCATCGGTGAATTACTGTACAGGATACTTTAAATATATATGCCGTTGAAGTAAAGAGTAGTTGAAAATTAGATTTTTGGCTGTATGAATGAATGGCACACGTTACACATATATCTTTTGCAATATTTACTCAATAACTACGACGAAAAAATAAAAAATAATGATCCCAAATCATGTTTGTTGAATTTTTCATTTTTAAGTAACGCGTAACAACAAAGTTCGAATTTTATTGAAATTTAATGGAATGTCAACCATAATAATGAATGATTTGTTGATTTTAACAGATTATGCCAACCATAATAATGAATGATTTGTTGAGTTTGGCAGATCGATTAGGACGTTCTTAAACTTCCATCAAACTTAAATATCTCTTATTTAACATAAAAATAATTTTAAATTACATCACCTGGTTGAAAACTGGTAAATTTAAATGCTTGTTGTTAATTTATATTATACTTATGGATCGAATAAATATTTTCTAAAACACATAATAGTAACAGTAAAAATCTTAATGATAATTTTAGAAGATTTACTTTTAGCATTTACAGTTAAGTACAATTCAATATTAGATAATGCCAAGAATAAAGATTGCAGAAATTTGAAATTTAGCCAGTAAAAGCTAATAATAAATATTATTTTCTTAATAGTAATAATTTTCCTGTATACTAAGGTCAAAACAATAAACATTATGATATATAGAATATAGAATAATCGATATAATGTTAGTCTAATAAAATTTATGATAATGCAGTCCTTCTAATTCCACTGGACTAAAACTATCGAAACAAATGTAAATAATAATAATAGTAGCATATATTGAACTGTATATAAGAGACTTCTACATAAGAGAATTATTCCATACATTTCAAAAAAGTTTTTTGGTATTATAGGGGTAAAAGTAATTTTTCGGACTGGTCTTTAGCCATAGAATTGAATTTTACGGATACGTATACGACCAAAAACGATAAAAAAGATAGCCTTCTCATGTGCTAGAGTAAATAAATTATCATATCCAGAAAAAAATTCCGCTCTACCGCTACCGTTCTTATGACTTTATTTGAAATTTAATTAAATTCACTCGACGTGTCGAGGAGAATTTCTATAGCTAATCATCAATCAAAAATTGATTTTGGTGAAAGCGACTGCTTTCTAAAGTATTATCCAGTATATATATACCCATAATTCTATTCTGCATTTAAAAGCAGATTAATGTAAGAGTTATAAAACCTTTGCCAAGCTCTAACTAATTTAATTAGTTTTAGACATGAAAACGACTTTCATAACCTTCCAGGCAAAGAGAACGTATCTACTAATTGAAATAGATTTTATAGTTTAATGAACAGTGCTATGATATTTTCTCTAGTCGTATATATAAGAGGATAGAACAATGCGATCATATATTGTATCACCTAAATGAGTTTTACCAAATAGACTATTTTACAAACTAGCTGATTTCTATGTCTCGGATTGCCGCCAGCCTTATGACCTCTTTGTAGATACTCTGTAGACCTCTTCGTCTAGGTAAGTATATTATCATTATACGAGTAACCATCTCCTCATCCATTCCGGGAGTATATCTAGTAGGAAGCTCAGAGTTTCAGACTAATAGCTTCATAACATTTAGATACATACATACGCTTCTATTTCCAGCGTTACCAAGAAATTAGCTCAGAATTTTCCTTTCTCTTATTCACTGCTTTCCTACAATTGTCTTGAACTACCTTATAGACTGCTCAATAAACTTCGAAACTAATTTTTTAAGTTTGGCTTCTAGTTTAGGAAATCTTCGAAGTTTATCTACCCTCAACTTTTCTCAATATATTCTTCCTTTCTTTCCCTAACTTTCGAGGTTCTTAGCTATATTGAAAGTCATCAATAAGTGGAACCCTAAATATGTGGATCACAATGTCATATTAACTAATATGTATTTATATCGGTCTTACAATCCTATTATAATGCCAGTCCTTGTTGATTATCATCCCCATAGAATATGAAATATAACATTTTTATGACTATAGTTACATTAAAAGAAAAATACGATTAGTAAAGGATGATATCTGCCTCCTTTACCAACTTATCTTCTCCCGACATCCAAATGAGTTGAGTTGGACGTTTCGAGCACGCTCTCGCTCCTCTTCAGGTACTGAAGAATTGACGACATGTGAGTGACAGATATAAATCATTAACGACAGTCTGAATTCCACTATAATGGAACTGTAAGAACAATAAACATATGCATTGGCTTGTTAAAAGGTAAACTAATATAATAGTTTATAAAAAGATTTCCTGTCACATTTTTGTCCAATTCATTGCGCTAATATGCAACCCATTCTTCTGGATTCTTCTATTTGGTCGACATTAGGCGTTCTTTTAGTTCTTCTTCACATCCTACCACTTTTATGAATTGATCTAATGGATTTATGAAACTGTGGTACAAATGATGAACTAATTTTTAGCTTGACAATAGTCTTCGCTGTAACATTTGTATCCCTTGTCAGGATATAGGTATTTATTAAAGTAAACGATACTATAAACTTTCAACTTCCATATATAATTTCTAACCCACCAAGATTCTTTAATTGGATATATACTATTGGGCAATAGTTTTACGAAGCTTAGCAATGCTCTACAACATATAATGGTAGAAGTGTCTGTACTGTGCAATAAAATTCTTTTTATAAATAAGAAACGTGAAAAAATCATTTATTACTGTTGCTGCCTCTTACTAGCAGACTGCTAGCTTCCAGTCTCAGTTCGAATAGTTGAAAAGTAATTCCTCATAGTCAGGACACGAGAACCCTTTTCTTGCAGTCCGAAATTTAAATGACTAACTGTGTTTCAAAACTAGTCGCACTATTATCACTTTAATAGTATAAAATTTTTTTTATTATATTGGTACGCATGCTCCTGAAGTACGATAACATTTTTAGCAATATTTATTTCTTACTTTTTAAGTGGCAGCCGCTAACGTTAGATATGTTTTTTCGAGCTCAGTGATTTTCGTTTGTGAAAAAAATGGAGCAACGAATTTGTATTCAATTTTGCGAAAAAAATGAAATAAAGTTTAGTGAAGTTTGTAAAATGTTAACCAAGGCATATGGTGAATCTGCTATGAGTAAAGCAAGGATTTACGAGTGGTATATGCCTTTTCAAGATGGCCGCGAAAAGGTTGAAGATGACGAACCACCCGAACGCCCAAGCACATCAACAACCGATGAAAACGTGAAAAAAGTGAAAGAAATGTCTACGAACGATCGCCGAATCACAATCGGAGAACTCGCTGATGATATTGGCATATGATTTGGCTCATGCCATGGAATTTTTTCGGATGTTTTGGATATGAAACGTGTGACAGAAAAATTTGTGTCAAAATTGTTGAATTTCAAACAAAAACAGCGGCGAATGAAAGTTGCTCAGGAGTCGCTAAATGAAGTTATAACGATGCAAAACATCTAAAACGTGTTATAACATATTACGAAACATGGGTTTACGGATATGATGTTGAAACTAAGGCTCAATCGTCTGAGTGAAGGCATTGTGGATCACCAAGACCGAAAAAGACTCGACAAACAAAAATCGACCAGCTCAAAACATACCTCGAATGTGAGCGGCTGTCACTTAAAAAGTAAGTAATGAATATTGCTTAAAATTTTATCGTACTTCAGGAGCATGCGTACCAACATAATATTTATACAGGCGAACTCTCTCGTTACTTATTGAACGCACCTCGTATGTAATAATATTAAAACATATGAGATTAAATACAACGGTTAAAATATCGTTGCAGAAAATTACAAACCATTCGCTTGTAGACCAGCTATAAACTCACCCTTGATCGGCTCTAGCAAAATCCAAGGAAAAATCTGCCCAGAAGATCTCCATTTGGCATCCCATCTGATTCGGTCTACGATGTTCAATACAATGCGCATCCCGCTTTACTTGTACGGTAATAAACTTTAGTTTGAGGATATGACAAACATCTGTGCATCGTAGTCAGCCGCACGCAAAATAAACCTTCAATAAAGTACTTAATGACGATGCTTCAATACTCTTAGCCTTCTATGTAAATCATAAATAAATTTCGTATTCCTACAATCCATTACTAATTGCTTATTCTTAATAGAACGTGAAAATATCTACTTACTACGGTAAACAATAGTACTAATAATACGCATAGGATGCCCAGTAAGAATTTGAAAAAATGGAAACTGTAAAGAACGTTCAGGATTATATCAAGCGAAAAGTTCATGAATATGATTATTTTATCATGGTACAAATGATCAATTTACGATTAATACTTATTGTAAATGAAACTATTAATGCTTATTGTAAATGAAAACTAAAATTGTCATTTGCTTTTATATTTTCTTCTAGATTTATATCTTCTCTTGTGATATAAGTGAAATTGTTTCTTTATGTATTATGTATTTTGATGGCTATGTATATAGATTTTTCATTTTAACGTCTGTTCTAAGAACTTCTAAATTAATAAAAAATGTTTTAAAATTAAAATTTAGTTTAGTAAGATTTAGTATAATTATAGAAATTATGAGAATATTAAGAAAAATTTTAATTAATCTTTATCATAAATCTAATAGTTATAATATTCTAATAAACCATTTGATATTTAAAAATATGGAGAAATAGACTTACGTCACTTTTAAATATATCATAACACAATTATCCTCTATTTGACTCAGTAAATATAGTACAATATTATAATAATTATATATCAATATAATTATATGTAATTATATATTCTCTCTTTTATGAACTATATTTTTTATAGTTTATTAATTATATATTATTTATTTAAAATACGTAATATCTACTAAATATCTGCTATTTATTCTTCTGTAAATTTGACATAAATAAGCAGAGCACTTAGTAGAAGAATCGTGAAAGAAAATAAGCGTATAAGGGGGAAATAGATCTTTTTATAGGTTCAGTTTATTTTTAATACATTACGAAACTGAAACTTTTTACCAGTTTATATTTAAACGATAATTTTTGGTAAAATCTAAAAATGTACTTGACTGGAAAATCTACTTTTTTCTTATTCATATGTTAGTTGTAAATAATTTTTTGTAGAGCGTAAAATCAATGTTGGATTTAGATTTGTTTTACACACCATGATGATATCTGTGCATCAAAAAACTTTGGACCTACTTCAATATACATACGATGATGATTACTATAGGGAAAGGCGATTGCGCGACGAAACACGTGACACAGGTCAAAAAGTCACGATACATAGCTACGGATGAGCATGTCGGTCTGATGTTGAATCACTTTCGAAATCTAATAATTGCTTGAAAAATAAATTTTAATTTTAATTTTCTTACGGCTTCTTCATAATACTTTCATATAGATTATTAGGAAATAACGTTTATGAATTTGAGTCTGATTAAAATCAATTTTCCCTTTCGCCCCCCCCCCCACTAATATCTTCTTGTTACGCTGAAAATAAGCTAAAAATAAAATAAAAATTTTTCCTATCGGTTTATTTCTACCGAGTTCGAAAAATTTATATTCTCCGCTCATAAAGCGAGGAAAATGTTTGCAGTCGAATGAAGTCGATGGAACTGTTTAGGAGGAACGATCAAACAAGGGGCTTTGATTGAATACAATTACGTGACCAAAATTTCACCCAAGAAGATGTTTAATTTTCGATGTCTTCCCCTTATCTTTTCCTCAATATAATACGACTTTTTTTCGAATTGATTCGATTTTGTTTAATGTAAAAAATTGAGTTTTGTATCGAAAATTTATTCTTTCCTTCAACTTCATGTGAACGTCGTCTGAATCAATTTTAGTTTTTTTTTTGTTAGTTAATTCCCCAATTCATACTTCGACTACATACCTGTCCTAAATAACATTTTCTTTGTCATAACAATGGCAAAATTAACAGTAAATTTTGTTCGTCGGCAAGGGTAGAAAACGTTGGCATTCGATTTAATCCGCTTAAATCCTGGATATAAATCCTTAAGCAGGGTGTAGTTCGCCTTACAGTTTTGGGGAAGAAATAGCTCGCGGCCACGGTGCCGGAAAAAGCATTTAGCCGGTATAGAATCTTAATAGGCCGGGCGGACTCTTGATTTTAAATTAACATAGTTCCCCGCGGAGCCGAGAAAGCTTATCCTTTAACTAAATTATCTTTTATTTCCTTATTAGAGCTTTGCTATATATATATTATATACTTCTCGTTTATTTTAAGATCGCCACTTCCTGTGCTCACTTTTTAATAAGCGAGACAGTGATTTTTATACAATACCACGATGCAAGCCCAGTACGTTATTCCTGTACATTTGGTATGAGTGTAAACTTCAGCGAGCCGTTGACGAATATGAAATTATATCGAATGAACGTAAATGGGCTTGCAGCTGCGATAGCGAGCTAATTTTCTCGGATTTTCGACGAATAAATCGACTTTCGGAGGAATTCCACGGGATTCTGTTCCACTTCCGTGCCGAAACGGAAACGCAACGAGTCTCGTCCAGAAGAGCTCGATCGGCAGGCCTCGGGGGATTGTAAAATGTAGCCAAAAAAAGAAACGATATCGCTAATCCCATATCGTCGTAACGGCGAAAGGTATATAAGACGCTGAGGTGGAGTCTCACGCTGCTGCACTTAATACACACGCGCCTATCTATATAAATGTCTTCGCTTTCTAAAAATAGGCGCTTGAGCAAGCGTCTATTAATAGCGGATGAGTGTACGCGCTTCTCATAATTCTTACTCTCTTGCCCTCTCTCTCTCTCTCTCTCTCTCTCTCACTCACTCACTCACTCACGCTCGCTCTTCGTCTTCTGCGCCCTCCCTTTCATTTGCTCTCTCGCGCGCCGACACCGACTCCAAATCCTTTCTGTCTTTCTCTTTGTATATACACAACCCAATGAAAGTTGTTCTTTGATAAAATCGTTATTTTTTTAAAACTTTTGGATACTTTAACAATGTTAAGATTATATTTCAAAGCAATCTCACGATGTCTGGTGCTGGTTTTCATTTGGATGTATTTTTATGATTGGGTATATAATAAAAGATCGAAATATAATTTTCATTTTTAAAAAAATTACGCCATAATTATAAACTTATAAATTCATTTATTGAATTATATCTAAAATGATAAATTTAAATTTGAGTATTGGCATTAGAAACACATAAATAATATTCTTTCTTTTTTGGAAAACGCTATAATTGAGAAAACCACATTTTATATTTAATTAGCATTAATGTACTCAACTGAAGTTTCGTCTGTAATAGAAATTAGTGAGAAAAACATATTTAGAATTTTAAATGCATTTCTATTGATAAAAAGCAAATAATATAGTACATGGTACTAGAGTTATTTTCATCCCAAATTATTTTCTGAAGTTAAATACTGCTATTGATTATGGAATTTCAAATATAAAATTTTTCTTATTTGTTTCAAGGTAATAAATTTAGTTAAAAAAAACAAATAACATACAACAGCTTTTCAAAGCAATGATTAAAAATAGCTTCCAATTGAAAACTTTTAGTCTGTAATATAGACTAGAATCCATACATATTTTAAACTAAGCAATAAAAGTCATATAAACGAATAAATAAATATCTATTTATTACAAAACTTAATGTCAACAAACAATCAGATATCTGTGACTTTAAAAATGATTAGAAAATATTCCTTAACAATAATATACATAGTTGTTAACTTCAATTCACATATATTTACTTATATATACTTTAGTTTGTATATACGCCTTACATTGTTTGTCTACACTGGCTGAGGCTTGCTATATTATTGTGTTTTTTTTACATATAGTTTTTCTAGTTATCGCTTTATAAATTCTATAATTATTTATATAACTTATTATTGTATTGGCACGGAATGAGAATCCACACAGGTTCATAATTGATGCGTTTTGTATAACAATTATCCTGTGATATGCTTATAGTAAGTAATGTGTATTATATTTTCAAAAATTGATCCATAATAAGACAAAAGGAAATAATTTCTTAACTTGTCGGTCTCGGTTATTTCAATTTTCCACGAAGAAATAATTTGAAATCGATAGAATAGCAGCAAAATTCAAATCTTGAACTAAATACAATTAGTTAGTTAATTAATTTAGCAATTTCTACAGTATATTTCGCATTCTACGTAGTAAGGAACGGCTTAGTTATTTTAATTATGATTATTTCTAAATGATTTTATTATTATTTCATGTAATAAAATATTTATTTTGACATTATTTATAGCAAACGAATGCACGGTAATTTTAACGTTTTAACGCACTAGAATTTAACTATCTTGAATTGCAGAATAAGAAATTATTTCACTACATTGAAATTTAGTTAGCGCGAAGGCATACGAATATTCTGAAAACGTCGAGTTAATGAAAACATACTACATTATATTAATATAATTATATCATTTTTAAAATTTATTGTATCTGTACTATTGTAGATAATTGCCATATATTATTATACCATAAAGGAAGCGACTTGTATGATACAGACATTATATATTGTTCATTGAAGTCTTGAATTTATCGATGTATTTCCAGTAATTCATGGCTTCAACAGGAGCTGGAAATTGGCTTGAACTTTAAAGGTACGAACTATTTTCGAACATGTTAGTGTTGAACACATAAATTGTTCAAATATTTTAATTACCTCGAATGGCTTTTCAAACGATTCGAACAGTTTCAACGATTGTAATGTTTGATAGCTCGTGTCGTTTAAGGTCTATTTATTAACAAATAGCATTTGTAAGATTTGTTCCAATATTCAAATGTTAATGTTCAAGACCCTAGTTTCAAAAGATTTTTCTCGAAACATAAAATTTCATGTTGACCGATGAATCGAAAATTTTTTATCCCTTAATTTGTTTTCTTAGCATTTTGAGTAATATTGAAAACGACCCTATATATATATATATATATATATATATATATATATATATATATATATATATATATATAGTGTATCAATCTTTGAAAAGGAAAACTTCATAAACCCGAAAAAAAGGTAACGTGTGTTATTCTCGGCTACTCCTCTCCACCTCCCCGGACTCCGACGACCCCCTGCCAAGCACGCCGGGCAAGATTCGGACACCGGGGTTCACGTCGAGAATACTCTTTCCGGGAAAGATTCTCGGACCTTTTCTCCCATTCTTCCGCGCGCGCGCGCGCGCTACTTTACTCGACTCCAACCTCGGGTCGAGACCTCAACTATCCTCTTCTGCTCCTATATATATATATATATATATATATATATATATATATATATATATATAGCGTCTTCGTCGCTAGCTCACGTCTTCCCTCCCGTCTCCCTCGCTCCCTGCGTCCCCGTGCTACCCTTTTTAATTACACCGGGCGCAGCGTCCGTGAGGAGTACTTCTTACTTTCGCCCATCTACCTTGTTCCCGTCTCTCGTCTCCCACCTCCGTAGGGATCCTGCCAGCGATTGTTTCATTTATTTTTTCAGGAGAGAGAATGTAAAACAAAAACAAACACAAAAAAAAAACAAAAAAAAGACGACGAATGAAATAAAACCACCGTCGGCACAGCGCATCCTTCCTGGGTGGGAGTCCTGTAACTTTCATTAGTTTGATTTTCCCTACGAGTGTCGCGCGCACTGTTGCCAGCCGCGTGAAAAACGTACAGCGTCTCCGTGACAGTATAATTACTGAGACTGATACATGCGGTCAGTTTCTTGGTTCACTCGAGAACCGATATTATTCTGACTTGTGCTGATAGAATGAATTATAAGCACGACGCATGAAATTAAACAAAATGTTGACTATTTGACAATATCTTGGATGATCGATACTTTTTTTGTTATCCAGACTCCTTAGCAGGATATTACTTTCTATAGATAGGTTAATAATCAAGAAATCATTAAGTTATTAATGAAATATAATTTCTACAGGGAGATAATTGTGTCAGTAAATTATATATTTTAGCAATTTTCACTATGCGACATGGTAGCTTAAAAATTAAATATATTAATTTGTTTATTATCTACGTAATGTTATTATTACGTAATTTGGAATCAAGATCATGAAATTCGTATTAGACTCTGAAAGTTTTATAAAAGGATGCAGATTTGGCATGAATGTACTAATAATATTAATAATTGAATCTATTAAGCATCGAATATTCTTTAATACATCAGTAGAAAGATGTTATTAGAAACAAACAATGTTTGCCTAATCTGCTAAACTATTAAGGAAGTAGTTTAGATACGTCTGAACTTTCCAGACAAAAAACAAAATAAAACTCGTTGTTTCATTCACATACCGATTTTCCGACAATCGGGTTAAAATAGCATGAATCCAAATGCTGCATATTTACCATAAAAAAGGTACATCTAGTATTCTTTCCGAAAAAACAATAAATATTGAATAAAGAAAGCGCACATGCGCATCTTCAGATGATCATTGTTTCAACGATACTGGGAAAATATACTATAAAAAATTGTAGAGAACTTGACAAGCAACAGATTAATCTTTTTGAAACGACTCAATACTATGTGTTTGTTGATGCTGTCAAGATTTTATGGATACTATTTTATAACTGAAAATGAGATCCAAGTATAAGTAAAATTTTCCTAGAATTGTTTATACTATATCCAAATGACTTATACATGAAATTGCTTATAATATACCGAATTTTATTTTTATTAACTATTCATTTGTATTAGAGAAAAATTACTGGATATGAAATTTTTACGGAAAAGTTGGTTATTGTTTAAAAATCTAAACGTATACAGTTTTTTTATTTAACAATGTCGAAATGTACATTATTGGTCGATTTTTGAATTACATCGATACATTTGTAATTTTAAATTTATATAGAAATTTTAAGTAATATAGGTAGCATGCTTTGTGCTATCATTTTTTCTCTTAAATTCATGATTATAACTTAACCAATCGTTACTTTTTTCTGCGCTCTCTCAAATACAAGAAGCATAAAAAAAATAATAATGCAAAGTATTTATAGAAAGATAGGGATTTAAGCTATTTTAAAAAGTCGCTACTTTCGTTTGGCATGGCCGTTTGGTATGCCGTGTGTTTGTTATTTGTGCGTTTATTTCAAGTTGGTCTCTTAGTCACAGGATTTGGCAAGCGCGCGTATTAAAAATTCGTCATTAGTTTAAAATTATATCATTTTAATGTGTTGTTAAACGATGGGAAAAAAATCCAGTTTTTCTCAATAAATTTGAATTTGGTGCATATATAGAGAATCGGTTTAGTGTGATATTGCTGTATAATCTTGTAACAATCACGTCTGTGATTTGGATGGGCGGAGAGGGGGAACATTGAGCTATCGAATACAAGCGATAATTAACAATATTTAGTCAGTATTGTTTTTATTGATGCGAGATTGAAATAATTTCAATTCGTTCGGTCGTTAAGAAACTATGAAAACTAAATCCGTGTAAACAAAGTTGTTGCAATTCGTAGATGCATTTATAGCTTAATATAATACCTGCAGTAATAATAATAACAATCGTAAACACTGGGCACCAGTCGTCGGGTCTCCGTCTTTTCACCGCTCTCTTACCTCCTCCATTCTCAATAAATCATCAGCATAAACATCAACAATGAACTGCTTGCAGAAAAAAACTTCTTATTATTGAGTGCTAATTAACCTTCAATATAAACAAGAACTGCTTCTTACACCTTCCTCTACTCTCCATTCTCCGTCATATTGTACAAGCAAACATACATTAATACGTGTATTTATTTCTCTCGGCATTCTCTCTCACGTTAACTACGTTCTTGTGAAAACTATGTTTTTTTATATTAAAGATATGCTCATTGAATTATTCTGTACTATTCAGGATCAAGGGTCCTTCGTTAATCAACACTGAATCTTATTCTCTCCTCTCTCTCTCTCTCTCTCTCTCTCTCTCTCTCTCTCTCTCTCTCCCTCTCCCTCTCTCCCTCTAGCATTCTTCATCTTCCTCCATCCCTTCTCTTGTTGCCGCTGTCTTCCTCTTACTCTCTTACTCTCGTTCTCTTTCTTTCGCGACACGCGTGGCACGTGTGCTTCCATTACACAATTTTAGATCCGCCCCACGAAGCCTTATTACATATATATCTAGTAGTGCGTCAGCGTCTCTCTGTGTCCACGGCGTGTGAAACGCTCGTTATTCCTTCCCCCGTATTTTCCTTCTTTCATATGATCCACATCATAGTTAGCCTTTCTCTCTCTCTCTCTCTCTCTCTCTCTCTCTCTCTCTCACTTTCTCTTAAAAATGTGCCTTGCGTGTACGCACGCGCGCGCGTGCTTCGGCCGTCGCGTCGGCTCCCGCGAGCTGATGCTTCTTTCTCTCTGTCTCCCCGGCTCCCCTTTCTCCCCTTTCTTTTAAAACGCCCACGCGCTGAAGCTACGTTGCGTCGTGCGCGCATCACGTTTGCAGCGCGCGGGCGCGTTTGGTGCGCTTTTTACACGGCTGCACGATGCTGGAAATGAACCGCGAGACGTGAATCTTGCCAGAGTACTTCTCTCTTCCCATCTTTTTCTCCCTCTCTCATTCGCCATCTCTCTCTCTCTCTCTTGTTTTTATCCACACTCCCCTCACTCTGTCTCTTTCAATCTCGATTTCTTCTTTGATTTAGTATTTTCTATTTTTCGCCGAACCCGCATTTAAATGAAAATACATCGAGAGGGAGGGGGAGGGTGAGTGGGTTGGAAAATTTATAGGGACAATAAAAGCACGAGATAGATGTTTCAGAATAAAGAGGTTAACTTTTAGATTCTTCATTAGGCAATTTATTATAATGATTTTTTCCGAAATTAAATGGTAATGTTATACAGCTCCTTTCGTATAACGTAATATTATAAATACACCGTTTTATAATTTAGCTCCTGGAAAGGGAGATGTGGTGAGTATATTTCACAGATCCCGCGAAATAATTGAAAGACCGTCGACTTTCCGTTTTATAGGAGGGGAGGACACTGAATGTCCAATGAAACTTTAATAATAGATTAATAAAAGAATAAGTCGTCGAGGCAGTGACTGGAGGCAGATTTTCCAGCTGGTATATTTATTAACATTCTTAGATTTAGAACCTCTATTAAGTTACGAGTTTTCCTTCATTAAATTACAGATCGAGATTGTGTGTCTAGTCAAGTACTATTCTTAATTAATAGTCCTCCGCCGGTTAAATATATTATTAAAGGTGACGGCCAGTAATGTATGGAAAAGAAATTGGAGTAATTGAGGTGAAAAAATTGAGCAAGAAAATGGAAAAATTTCAAGGTCACGTTGTAGCTACGTAAAAAACAAACAAACAGTACTCCTCATCGTCTATATTCTATAATCTACAAAAAAATGTGTAGCATTTCAAGTTCAATTTATCAGAACAAATATTTTGTAGATTTATACCAACTATTCGCAGAGGTTTTTTAAGGATTAAGAAAAAAATGCATGCAATTATGTTGATATAATAATAAATTTTTTCTAAAATAAATATTTTTCAAAGGCAATCTGATTTTTATATGAAAAGATTTCAATTCAGATATTGAATGGAGACAACTCCAACTCCAATGTTTAATGAAAACTATTCCTGAATGAAACTTTTGAATGAAGATGATTACGAATGAAAACGTTCCAAATATCCATTTTGCTACTCCAAATTGCTAATGATATTTTTTTCGTGTTTTCTTTTTCGATAAAAATTTAAAAATGATTATATTATTTAAACATTTGTATTCTACATAACATTCTTGGGTTTTTGTCTAACGGAATAAACCTCAAAAATTAATGGGGAAACGGAACAATGTATCGTCTTACATTGTCCCGCCCCCAATGACGACTTGGCCATTCCTCTGATTCTCGTATTTCCACGAATTCAATGCCGTCCACCGTTCGTTCACCAATGCACCTGCTGACGCTAGTATCGAAGATCGAATAAAATTGTATGCTTCTTATAGGGGACAGTGCCGGTATGAAGAGTGAGCGTCGGACCCGGTCGTGAAACGATATAGTTAGATCGTATGGGAAAAAATGCATTGCGACGCCCTTTACCCGCTCTCTCTCGCTCTCTCTCTCTCTCTCTTCTTTTTTCTTTCCCTCTCTCCTTTACCACGGAAGCGAACGCTCTCGGCGTATATTCCCTCCGCGTTGCACCCGCGCGAGGGATCGAGAATGGGAGAAAATATATACAAGCGGATATATACGGCGGGGAGGAAAGAGGAAGAAAAATATATAGGGCAGAGCGAGCGAGGGAAAAGGAGAGAAATATAAAGCTCCGAGTATAGGTTTATCTCTCCCTCTCTGTCTCTCTCTCTCTCCCGCGCGGGTGCACACGTGCCGTGTGCAAAGCTCTGTATGACTAGGACGAGCCCGCGGCGAGCGGCGCCATTCGAAATCCAGTATTAGTGTGCGGTGTTTTAGAGAAGCGAGAGAGAGAGAGAGAGAGAGCGAGAGGGAGAGAGAGAAAGAGTAGTGCGGCGAACGAGAGAAGAGAAACGGAACGCATATAAGGAAGAGAGCGAAGGAGCGAAAGAATTTTTATACCATTTAAGCATCTTGTAGGAAGGAACATTGTCAGTTGTCCGTTCGCGTTCGACGGGCATCGAAGAGAGAGAAAGAGAGAGAGAGAGAAAGCCGAACGATAAGAGAGGAGGCAAACACTGCAGCCAGCTATTTATTTCGTCTTTAGACGCGCGCTTAGTGGTGAGTAGCTATACATCAGTTATCAGATATCGTCGTCCGCGAATAATGAGCGAGGAAGCCGAGGACGGAGCGGGGCGTCGAGCCATCGGCGTTATGACGAGGGCGCCGCGGCGATTTCTATGTAATATAGACTCCCTCTGCCCGTGCGGCGCGAGTTCCGCAGCCCTCGTTCGCGGATGATAGTTGGCAAAAAAGCCGTGGTAGGAGGGGGGGGGGAGTGAGAGCGGAACGGAGCGCGGTGGACGTCCGCGTAATCGCGAGGCGTCACCGCGCGTGGGCGACAATGATTTTCGGACTCGAGCGGGGATTCGAGCGCTGCTGACGAATCGCGCGGTAAGCCATGTGCCTCGCTAACGCGATTTGGATTGTTCGCGATATACGCGGACGTGGATTTATTTGTAATGCCGGGTACGAAGGAGTGTAATCAATCGCGTAGAATTATTAATGAATTTCTGCATCAGATGTGGCAGCAATGTAAAAAAAATTCATAAATGACGAAAAATCGTAACGGAGCATTAAATCAGAACTCGGTCTTAGCCTAAAGATTAAAATAGTTCTAAAGATTGTAGGTAAACAAAATTAAAGCCTTATAGATTCAAATGAAATTGTATCATTAGATCTTCTGACAGAGATAGGATAATAAGTTGGGATAGTTCGGTCGTGTATTAGTATAGATGAAAGACAGCGACTTCGGGTCTTACATGCGAAAATATAAGCAGGGAAAAGCATAAAATAGCACAAAATGGAATTATAACTTTTTCAGGGGTGGGGTTTACCGATTTCCTTTCTGATCTACCTTCTATCACAAATTGATCGGTTCAGGACTCCTCGGATTATCTTTCCTCTGTCGACAAATAAAGAAATTAAAAATAAATCGGTCCAGAGTGGCTTTTCTTGCTCGTACTAAATATGATATTCCTATCTTAGTATATCGCCCGTCATGGAACGAACGCTATGTATAAAAAATCTATTTTTAATTAAACGTATAATGACACTTTTTAATGTAATTATTAGTTATAGTACACCAATAGTATATAATATAAATAGTAATTATAATTTAATTTGTTCTTTTTAATCGATAATGTAAATTATGAATCGTGCGTGAAATTATTACGCGATTAAATGACAATTATTATGCGCATTAACATCTACAAAGAAAACTTTTCAAAGCTCATCGTCGATTTTCCAAGAAAAGACATACAAAAAGTCAATTCACGAAAAATTCTCATTTTCCAAAATGCGGGCAACACCGCTTTTCATAGACATATATTTTCGTCCCCCTCCCCCCTACCGCGGTGGAAGTGCGACGCACCTCGGACGTACATCCGCGTCTAAAATTAACGCGGCCCGGAGAGCACCGCTGCGCTGGTGTTACGACTGTCTTTCCCTCTCTCTCTCTCTCTCCCTCTCGAAATTAATGGCCCCCGGGCCGTTTCCATGAGCGAGAAGTAGGTGAGGCGTAATAGCGCAGGCCCTCCGCGAGCCGCTTTTATTAATAGAATCCCCCGAGGCGGTGCGCTTCCCCTCCTTCTCTTCCTTCCCCTCGACCATCCTCAGTGGAACACGCCGGATCGGTTGGGTCGTTCTCCCACCCCCTCCCCGCGCGCGCCGCGATGATTTCCCCGAACGATCGTGCGCGCGCTCCTCCTCGTTTCGGGCCTCGCGACCGCGCATAGTCGAGATACCGCGTTGGTCAACTAAGGCATTCAGGGCATTCTTGCTCTTGCTCCGTCGTCCGGGACCCGCAGAAAAAATGGAAATGCGCCTTTTCCTGAACGCATGGAGATAATTGAGCCACTGGATAGCTTCACGATTAGGAGCGAGGACCGATCTAACGCGATTCAGCGAGCATTTATTTATTTTTTCACTTTATTTCAAAGTGCACTCGAACCCGAATAAGCAAAACGTCCGATATTCTTTTCATCTGGTTTTTTCTCCACCTTATGGAAATGCCGACTTTTCAACCCCCTCCCCTCCCCCTCCTCCCATCCCCATACATACATACGCTGTCAAGGGAGTCGCGGAAAAAAGCCCGAGCGGCGAGAACCCGCCGCGCAGCGTATTTCGAAATATCAAGTAAACGCGGCGCGCTCGCCCGACGGCTGGAGGGGTGGGGACGAAAGGGAGGTGGGAGGATGGTGAAAGGGGCGGGTCGGAAGATATATAGGAGAAATAGAGCGGTGGGAGCCTGTGGAGCGAGGGGGGGGGGTGATGGTCGATTGGTGGGGGTTCAGCGGGAGGAGTGGCGCGGTCGCGTCGCAGGGGTGGGATACGAGTGGAGGGGAAAGAGGACGGCTCAAAAGGACCGAGAGAAGAGCGCTCTTTGGTTGCGAGAGAGGAAGCATACGAACCGCTGGACTTTTGCCTCGTGCGGCTGGTTTAAAAAAGAAATCTTTACGCAAAAGAAACATTTGACCACATTCGTACTGCGCACACCGGTTTTATACACGGATCTATGCGTATACGCGTTTACATTGAACATTTAACACCCAAAATCTTAAGGAATCTAACATTCCATTCAGCGCTATTCGAAGAGTTATTGTATTTTATCGGTATTCCCGAGAACTGGTTGAAATCCTGCACGAGTCGATAGTTATAAAATAATCGTATCGAGTATATTATTTGTTCGATGTCTCGAATCTTGCTTGACTCGTAAAGGTTGATAAACCCCGACTCCATACCGACGAAATTTATTAATAAAATCATAAGGAGTAAGAAGATTTATCCCGAAATTTGTACCGAAGCGCAGATTTACCCCGCTCATTCCATTACAATTTCTCGTAATATCGACCGCTTTCGTTCCGAAAAAATAAAAGCAATGCACAGACAGAGCCAATTCTGGAAACGTGGAAAATTGATCGTCGGGCGGTTGACGCGCGCGAGCGTATTTTGCCGCGGGGATAGTTCAAAGCAAAGGCAGGACACGGGCCCGGCTGGAGCGTAGGTATATGTGCCTGCATAACCCGACACCCCCGGAGCTTCCCTAATACGGGCCTCGGCGGCGCCACTCGTCTATTTCCCACTCTTTCTCGCTTGCTCTCGTCCCATGCGCGCCCAAGCATACGAATATAGAACGCTCGACTTTGCCCGACTCTCCTCGTCTTTTTCCACTAGCGCCCGTCCCCCTCCCCCTCTCAGCATCGCTTATGTTTATCTATACATACATATATATATATATATATATATATATATATATATATATATATATGTCTCGACGATGATGCGTGCGTTATATAGCGTGATGGCACGGAAATAGACGACGCGCTCCGCCGGCCGAAATGTCGCACGGCGGCCGGCGCGGCACGGCTACCCGAATTGTTTACGTTCTACTTTTTGCGGGAGCTCCTGCATTTATATATATATATATATATATATATATATATATATATATATATATGCATGGATGTATGGATTAGATAACTCCCCGCAGAGAGCGTCGAGTGACGCAACCGGTTGTTGCGCGATGTTATTATAGTTGATAATGGAAATCCGCCTCGCTTAAGTTATTTAAAAAAAGCAAAAATTCTTAACGTAATCGAATAATGTACTCATTCTATCGTAGAATATTTATTGGATGACAGTAGGAAGTTTTGAATAAAGAGACAATCGGATTGTGTTTCCAAAAGCATAAAATGTTTTCCAAACTTTTTATCGAAAGATATGTAAAAGTCTAATTAATGGTTTCTTATTCTCAAACCTTGCAATTCATTTGCTTATAAAAGATGGTTTTTCAAAATTGAAATTAAAATCAGACAATAATTGAAAATGAAATCTTTATAAAATCACGTAGATATATTTTTAAATGATTTATCAAATAAAATTAATTTTAACATTGATTACAGTAATCTCCCATGAATTATAAAGTTTATCTTTTCATTAATGTTTAATACATGTACGCACGTTTCAGGATAAGCACGAAATAATCTAACACATTATATTTTTGTAATTAGAATATTTTTATTTAGTCTGATTATGATTAGACATCTAGATTATGAATAGAGGTAGATTTTTTTCTGTCAAATAAATGTTTTTCTTATCAATTTTCCAATTGAATAAATATACAAATTTTCATACTTTACTTCATTATTACATTAGCGACACGGTTATTGTTTATAACCTTTTTTCCATTATCTCTCTAGAGACACCCAATTTAAACAATACGGTTTCCGTTTATCAAAACCTTGAAAATAACAACCTTTACAAATTCTCTTTATATTTATTAATTAATTTTGGAAAACTCAATGCAAATCACTGGTAATATGATGCTGACGACGCTTATTAGACTTCCAAACGCGTTATTTATAACCTGCTCCTTCATAAAACCAAGACGTCCGCTACGCAATGATTCGCAGCTTCGGGCATACACGTAGCCGACTGCATATAACCGATTCAAAGAGAAACGATCAATTTTTGTTCGGCACACCTATATACACAATAACGAGAGACGCGAAAACGCGCCGCACGCGCATACATATACACGCAAGCAACTCATTTCCAATAATTTGACGCGAGCTCGGGCGGGCGGGCCGGGCGCGCGCGATAATTTAATGGAGGGAATTACGTTTTGCAAATTGGCGGAGATCCAGACTCTGGCCCCGGCTACTTTTGAAAAGTAACCTACTTCGTTGCGCGAAGGCGGCCGGCGAGCGAGCGAGCGCGGGGCGTCCAATAAATTTTCATCCCCGCTCAGAATTAGCCGCACGCACACGGCGAGAATAGCTGTATATATATATATATATATATATATATATATATATATATATATATACACACATAATACGTAGAGAATTATAAGTCTCTTGAAAATTCTCGGATTTTATGCGAATGTATATACACGATGTTGTCTACACTGTATTATATGCACGTCCTATGTTTAGCGACGTGGACAGAACCGTGGCTGGGAACTTGCGGCTGCTCCAACGATAGGAGCACTTGCTCGAACCGTTGGGACGTTTGAGCTAATCCAGGCTGGCCGGGCTGCCTAGACGGTTCGAGCAATGCGAATAGTTCGACACGTCCGAATCTGTCGGTCGTTCGAGCTGATCGAATCGATCGCAGCAAACGACGCGGACTCTAATACCGTAGAACGACAGCGATACGAACGACCGAAAGATTCGAACGATTTGGGCAGAGGTAAAAATCTTCGAACGCCCCGAACTCTTGGGATGAATCGAACACTTCGTCGGTTCGAATTCAAGCGCATGTTCTTTCGTAAGCCGTCCTGGCCAATCGATGCGAGCCGATGCTGTTTTCCGATCGTATTCAATCGATAAGAGAAGCACGAGAGACCGACGTGCGCTCGGCGACATTATTTATGAAATTTGAAAATGCGAGGATCGTTAATTGCGCGCTCGGCTTCGCCTATCGGCTAATGCATTATAGTTGGCCGGTTGAAAAATCCATGGAGCGGTTCTGCGCGCGTAATTAAATCGCCGTCTCGCCGGCATCCACGGTGGAGCGATATCATTCGAATACGTTATACGATGCTCTTGCATTGCAGAGACGTTTGAAAATTTAAAAAAAAATCTTTAGCTTTTCAGAATTGGAGACGCGGCGCGCCAGCGTTTACTAATATTTCAAACTTAAGATAGCCGACGAGCCGAGCACGGAGCAGGATGAAAAAAAAATACAGCTACAAAAGTGACTTCTTCGTTCAAAAAAATAGAATTGGGAATTTTAGAAAACTCTCTTAACTACTTGCATTATTGAATCATCTAATTCGGTTAAAACGCTAAACAGTCTATCGCGTATTTTAAGTCAATAATTAAACAATTTAATGCGACGGACAATTAAGCTACGATCTCACCTGGACCATATGTTTTTTATTGATTTCAGCATAATCATACAAAATGCCTTACAAACCAGTTGAACAAGCCAAGTGCCCGAAGTGCGGAAAGTCGGTCTACGCTGCCGAGGAGCGCGTAGCCGGTGGACTTAAATGGCACAAGATGTGCTTTAAATGCGGTAAGTCCTCGAATTCATTGGTATTTGTACATTAAAGTAAAGTTAACGGTGTAATGAATTTGATTATTTTACGGATTTTTAAGAATTTTCCATTTTTGCGTTTAAAAATGTAATACCCAGTGATTAAATACTGAAATCGGGTGAATTAACGTAGAACGAATATAGTGATGGAACATTTTTGGAATATTGTTTCAATTTCAATAGGAGACAAGTTTTTCTAACCGAATGAAAAGATAGATTTTTATAACCAAATTAAACAACAGCAGTTGCATAATCAATAAGATCGCGAAACGTATTCTTAATTTTTACTTGCCCATATTCGTAATTAAGTTCTTTTGAATATTTGATTATTTTTCCAAAAGATAATTGTATTGCCGTAACTTCAGCCTTATGCACAGAAATTATTTATAAACCATTATTTATTCATTAACAAAATATATTATTTATCCAACCGCGGTTACGTATTAACATTCACAAATATCAAAATTAATCAAGAGCATTCGAGTCGTTAAATTTTTTTCCAAATTATTCAGAAGTTCCTTTTGAAGTAACAGTTCAATAATCGTTTAAAATAATTGAAACAAGATGAAAGGATTTATATACGTGTAGATATATATATATATATATATATATATATATATATATATATATGTATATATGTATATATGTATATATGTAGACCCATCCTATTTACTATATAAAGAAAGATAGACGAGCATCTTCACACGTTCCCGTCTCATTTCTGCGTTGCAGGTCTCTGCAGCAAATTGCTCGACTCGACAAACTGCACCGAGCACGAGGGCGAGCTCTTCTGCAAAAACTGCCACGGCCGTAAATTCGGGCCCAAGGGCTACGGTTTCGGCGGTGGCGCCGGCTGCCTCTCCATGGACCAGGGCGAGCACTTGAAGAGCCACGAGTGAGTGCATCCTCCCGTCGTGTCCCCCTGTTACCCCACCACCCCCCTTACCCACCTACACCTTGCCCCGTCCAGACGACCCCGCCCGCTGCCCCACCCCCCAATCCCCCTTTTCCGCACCCTACGTCCTTCAGTTTTCCCCACAATCGATCCAAATCCTTTGTTCCCCGCGTACTTTGCCAAGGAAAGAAAAATCGTCGCCTCGTAGTCCTTCGCTCTCTCTTTCTTTTCCATCGTAAGGGGAGGGCAGAGGGGGTGGAGGGGAGCGCACGCGCGCGCGCGCGCGCATAAGTTACATCCACGGTGGACTTGTTCTTCACTTTTTCTTCTTCTTCGTTCGTTCGACAATTGTATACGGGCGCACGTTTTTTTTTTGCGTGGACCCGTCTACGAGAATCGAGCGACGGAGAGAGAAAAGAAGGGAGCCGCTCGGATGCGCCCACGACGTCGAGCGCTCCCCCGCAACCCTTCGACTCCCTTCTCACTTATACCCCCGTTGTGTTTCCCCGAGTTTTTCTATTTGTCAAGCAATGAAAGATCCCTGTAACTTTTGTATACCGTTCGAACCATCGAGTTTATTTTGTACACTTGTATTAATGTTACGTTTTATCCCCAAAATTTTCTCACCCGTACCTTGTGCCTAACTGCATCTACCTCCGCCTGTCGCTCCTCTCCCTACTACATTTGTGCATTTCGAACTACCTCCCTAAAATCCCTTGTGATCCCGAATGGAAATCCTGAAAGCACGATTGTTATACCACCGAATCCAATGGATGTGTGATGCTGTTAACGTCAGATTCCGGACGGAACGTTCGATTCGCAAAAGCGAAAGAAAGAAATGATGCACCTACGTTGCGACTTTTTCCAGTGTTGTACAACGAATTTACATACACGGATATATTTATATAATGCGTATATATATATATATATATATATATATATATATATATATACATATATATATAATATACGTATATTTATATATACAATTACGGCACGACGATCAAAGTGTTCTTTTTTATGTGCTAGTCACAAAATTTTTTTTCCTCAACAGACGAGCGGAAACAAAGTCTAGTCGATGCTTCACTTTAAGCTTACACAACTTTCTTGTACAAGTTATTATTTTCATTTTGCTCGATTATACGCTCCTGGATCGGTCAATGTTTGCCCGGCGTACGCGAGAAGCGCGAAGTTTTGCCGCTTCGCGCGCTCTCCTCCGTCGGCCCGGCCGAACCCTCGCCGATCCCTGGGCACTTCTATATTTATTGTAATACAATGCACTTAATTAGTTATTGTTCATGAAAAATTTGATAATGATGAATTAATATTAATACTATTATTATTATTATTATTATCGCTATACAATTATCACAAAGCAAATACAATATACACTAGTTTGGAAAGTAAAATTTTTTTGGAAAAATCTACCAAGATCTTGTTATATGAAAAAAATACCGCAAATACTACACGCACTTACACAAACGTTTTTTTTCTCTCTCTAGGTATAGAAATATTTGTACCATCTGTAATAAGTGTTACTTTAAAAAAAAAGTACAACAATTAATAAATAACACTGTATAAAAAAAAGTTAAAAAGACTTGAGCTTTTCATAAATTTCGATTTTTCTGAAGGACGCTTGGCGCTGGATCGGCGGCGCGCATTTACGCACGCGCGCTTGTAAAACAAACAAATATATATACGTAGCTGTCTCTAATTAAACAAAAAAAACTCGAGGAATATGTGTCGATTGATCAAAAAACAGAAAAAAAAAGAGAGAGAACGCAATTACCGTGCGCGCGCGCCGTACGCGCGAGTGCAAGCGTTCTTAAGAGAATGAGAACAAAAAATTCCTATTCCCCGTCCCCGCCCAGCCCCGCCGAGTTCGAGCCAGACCGGGATCAGGGCACTGAAAGCCTGCAAAAAAATCTTTCACTAGCGACCCGCAACCCGAAAATACACACGAAAAATCCGCGCTAAAGTTACTGATGATGGTGAGCACCGAGTACATTTTTTCTCTTTCTCTCTCTGTCTGTCTATCTCTATCTATCTTTTTCTATCTTTCTTTATCTCTCACTCTTTCTCTCTTTCAGTCGCAAGTCTTTAGATTTATTTTCTTTTATTCGATAACTTGCGACGTTTTGTTTAACTTTGCAACTTTTTTTCATACTTCGCAAGCCAAAATAAAAAAATAAATAAAAAAAAAAAAAAAGAAAAAACAAGGAGAAAAAAGAAAAAGCAAGAGAATCGAAAAGAAAAGAAAAACTGCTCTCGCTTCTCGCGCCGAATGTCCTGCACGGCCTTCTCTCTTCGATCTAACCCTTTTAACCCCGCTAACCCGTAACTCCATTTCTATATTATACACGCGCACGAACGGCGTGTACGAGCAGAATGCTTCCCGTCTCTCTTACTCTATATATCTCTGTCTCTTTTTGCCTCTCAGCAACTCGCTCTTTCGCTCTGGCTCTGTATATTATATTTCTTTTTTTATCTTCTCTTTTTTGAATGATGAGAGTCGCTGTGATTATATATATAGTATTTCACGATTTTTTTTCTTTCTATCATATTATACGTATGTTTTCTGTCATTCTTTACCTTTGTTTACTTTGTATTTCAGTTGTTTTTTTTCTAACTTTTTTTCTTCGCCTGTTGTTGGCCTTCATCTGTTTTTTTTTCATTATTTTTTTTATTTTTATTTTTAATTTTTGGACTTTTTGGTATAATATTCTTTGGTACGCACCAACATCCGCTTCTCGGCTCTCCTCTCGGGGCTCGGCGGAAGCCACATCGCGCGTGGTTTTGGGGGAACACTAACCATTACTAACATGTGCCTAACAACAACATTGAACATTCAAAAAAATTAATTAACCCTGGTTGAGTGAGAGAGGAACATGCGCACGGGCGCACGGATGAATCGTTGACTCAAAAAACTGTTCTTATACTTTTCTTGGATTTTTCCGTATAATTAGTATCACTTTAAAAAAAAATGTTTTTTCGTTTCATAAAATTTCATAAAATTCTTGTTTTGTAATATAGACTAGAAGCATTTTGCGATTAATAAACGCTCGGTTTGTCAAAAGAATATATTCAGCTAAAATTCCTTTGATATGATGTTGTGTAACAATATACTACAAGCTATACGTTATTATTAAAGGAAAAAAGAAAAATGAAAAACTAAAGCAATATATAAATATGTATCATATAATGTAATGACGGCTAATTGAAACAAAAAATCGATATTCGAGCATGTGTTCCTCATCGCAAGTTTGGTTGATAATGCCTCATACGTATACATCTCAGTGTGAAACGCTGTGGTTTCTTTCTTTTTTTGCAAATTGTTTCTCTCTTTGCTTTTATAATAAGAACAATCGAGTTTCGGGAACAGAAGAACAGGGCGTCGAGACACCCAACGATGAGCGACAGGACGTGCTTGCACGACTATATTTAGTCGTATATCGATATTTCACTCGTTACATTTTTGGCGTTCAAAAATTTCATAGTGAACGGTTCATCGTGTAAAAATAAATAAAATGATATCTATAAACGGATATAGGATAAAAATTGGAATAAGTTCCGTTATCATGTCGTATAATCGTGCATGCTTCGTACAGAAACTCGATTATTCTGTTTTTATTCTATTATATATATATATACAATAAAATTGTTCAGAACGACTTTGTCAATGCGTGAGCCGAGCAGCGGTGTAGAGAAAAATAAAGGCAAAGTGAATGAAAATCCACGGGATACACCGCCGCTCTTTATATGGGTGGCCGATTTTTAGCGCATGGAAAAAGTCAATTATATGCATTATTCATTGTATTATAAAGTCGCTGTTGCACAGAGAAGAGAATTTTGTCCGATCGGAGTGACAGTCTGGATTTTTCATCCTCTTTGATTCGTCTTGTCAAATTTTTTTTTTGCGTCATATCACTCAAGGCATATTTAACTCAAATAAACATTAAAGTTCCGAGGTCGTGGAATAAACGAATATGCACGTAGCTGGTGCGCGTTGCCTAAGAAAAGCGAAAAAGACAATAACAACAAAAAGGGTAAAATCGTCTATTTTCCGTGCAACAACGCCTTGAGAGCCGCGAAAGCGGACGAGGCTTTAATTATGTAACGTGGACTTCTCGTGGCTTTGCAGGGACGGCGTCCACAGATCGTCCAACGCCATGATGGAGCCGCGCGCGATCGCCAAGGCCCCGGAGGGCGAGGGCTGCCCCCGCTGCGGCGGCTACGTTTACGCGGCCGAGCAGATGCTCGCCAGAGGAAGGGTGAGTATCGGCGGCGCGCGGTCGTGCGTCCCTTTTTCTCTCATCAACACCGCCACCAGCACCAGCACCACCACCGTCACCTCCACCCATCCGACCCTCCCCACCCCCACCGAACGCCTGCGGAGCGAGCGTCTCGGACGATGCGCGCGAGAAAAGTTCGCTCCCCCCCGTCTCTCCCTCACCCCGGAAATCCATTTTCTATCTCTCTATATATATACTACACCCACGGACACTTGTCGTGCGTATATATATATATATATATATATATATATATATATATATATATATATATATATATACACGCTCGCCATTAGCGCGCGAGAGATGTGTTCGACTTGGGCATTTCTCGATCTAATTATGGTCACGGATTGATGGAAAAATGCGGCAGACGCGCGCGCGTGCACTCGTTAGCGAGAGACGACGCTGCCGTATGTTCGGGGCGGCGGGATGAGAAAGGATTATAAGGGGGACATGTGGACTCCTTCTGCGATTCGAAACTTTTGTTCGCTCATGCTGGATCCCGAGGCTTTCGGCCGATTTCAGAATACGAATGGCCCGCATGCTCGGTCACTTGCTCTCGCGACCGCCGTTTAAAAAGTAAAAATGTAACTATACGTGTAACTTTTTTTTAGAGATACGACAAAGCGGTCTGTAAGTCGAATGAAAATACTTGACAGATTTTTTTAGGAATAGGTACAGAAAAGCATATGGTAGGTGCAATTCAATATTTCGTATTTTTATTTTGTTCATTGCATTCTCTTTTTTTCCATATGTCTTCGTCTTCTATACATTTCGTCTTCTTTCAGAATCTAAAACAAGACGATAATTTATTCTTTTTGTAATTATAAAATTTATAATGAGAATAATTTTAAGATAAGGCTGAGATAAGTTACGTATCTAAAACAATTATTTCAGAGTAGCATAATAATGAGAAATGAAAAGCTAAACTAATTATTGAAGATGGAAGAATTTAAAAAATAAAGTACCTGCATCGTAGTACATCTACATAGTAGTGCACTACATAGTGAAAATCTATACATCGTAATGATACCGAGTGAGATTATAATAGCCAGTCAGTAAATATGCTTTATACTTTACTTATTTTCTTTCAGTTACTACTTGTTCATAGAACTACGAAGCAAAGAATATGCAAAATGAAAAAAAAAAAAAAAAAAAAGCATTCTAGAAAAAATCTAAAATGATATATCTAATATAAACATGATCACATCAGTTGCAAAAAAATTTTTTATTCAACTACAAACAATGCACATACGATTGAACTGTTTGATAATTAATACTTAAAAATGATTACTGCGCGCTGATACTCGAAAAATTTGTGCTCCACTATCTGCTGACAAATGACAATAATCATCAGAATCTCGAATAATACCAGTTCAGATAGTCAGTTTAAAGAATATCTTCATTATTCAGTCAACAGTATAACATTATTAAGTAACCTGTAGCACCGTCTCATATGAGCATATTAAACTTATTAATTTTTACCAGTTTATATACTACCAACGTAAATTCATTTCTATACATCTCATATACAAGTTGTTTCAAAGAAGCATTTCGATCGGGCCTTTGAAGGGACGCCCAAAAACTGGCCCCTGAATATATCTTGACTGTCTCATAATTCAGCACTGTCTAGGCTACGATTGCTTATTTATAATGTTGGAACGGATAGGGCGACCAAAAATAAGAGAAATCGCCACGATTATCGTGGGCTTAATTATAGCCGGTTCGCGTGTGTAATTAGAAAGTGACGAGCGATCGTTTCGATCACGGTGACACGCGAGCAAATATAGCGCCCCGACTCTTGGCGAATCTCCCCGGTTGGCGCATCTGTTTTTGTTTACCAGATCATTTTGCATATTCCTCTGATTTATGCAAGAAATATAGTTTTAATAATTTTGCCGGGGCGGCCTCGGTGGCGTCGCGCAACACGCGCCCCCGTCCGTCGGGAAAAATCTGTGCCAGATGCCGCGCCGAAAATATCCCTTCCCACACCAGGACGACGACGACGACGACGGGAACGACGACCGCCGCCGCAATCATTAAAATTACGAATCTGAAAAAAGACAAGTATTGGCCAAGGAGAAAAAATTATGTAAAGTTGCCCCGCTGCCAGGCGCGAAAGTCAGCGCGCACAGCGCTAAAATAAATATGGGAACAATCAAGCTTCTGTGCGGGCGACAGTAGAAATATTAAGGGAGCTTCTCGAATTTTCGGGAGGCTAGGGTATGTATTTCAAAGTGGAGAATGGCGACTGTTCTCAAAATACCGCGCTTTAACGACTTCTCTGTCTTCTGTGTCACTTTCCTCCTCCATCCTTCCCCGCTCTCTGCGTCTCTTCCTCTTACGGAGGACCGAAGGCATATTACATTATAACGTAATTTTCTTATTCGCGTAAATGTCATTAAATAATTGTCAATAATAGGATTGGAAACAAAAATTTCTAGAAAGTAGCCAAATGTGCATAGATCGTTGAATACCGACGCGATGACTTCTCGAATTATTTTTTATAGATTCAAAAAGACTCTTGACTTACAGTATAAATATCTTTGTCAATACCAGCAATTTTTGGCTTCGAGATGTATAAAATATACAACGCAGCACTGTCGTAATTCTCGATTATTTAAATGAAAATCCTAATATTCGTTCAAAATTATCTACTTCCCAAATTTGTCGCAAATATGTCGATGCACAGGATTTCGTATAGTTAGTTTTAGTTGAAAATACTATGGATCAATACAATGTAATAGATTTAGATCTCGTATATTCGATTATCACGTGACGCACGTAATTTCCCTTTTGCTGTTTCTGGGTGAGCACGGGTTTCGATGTGTAAAATTAATAATTTT
This sequence comes from Sycobia sp. Sy_11, assembly GCA_018907035.1. NCBI lineage: Eukaryota > Metazoa > Arthropoda > Insecta > Hymenoptera > Epichrysomallidae > Sycobia > Sycobia sp. Sy_11. The sequence goes on from JACCIC010000096.1 coordinate 163,295, forward strand.
ACATAATTTTATCTAGAATTCTGTACATCAATAATCGTTTTAAAATGAGAACGTCATTCCTATACATGACATGCGTTACTGTAACTTATTCAACTTCGCTACATATTAATTCTCATTCCTATAAAAATATTCACGTATAAATTCTTGACAACTATAAAGTAGAGGATTGGTAATTTAAAATTTGCAATTAAAACTCCTCGAATACATATTGGAACAAGAAACTGTCTGTCGCGAACTCGATTATGATAAGCAATGATTATCCTTGGTTCTCACATACATTAGTCAGCTATTCAAATTAACGTTATTGTTATCGGAAAATCATACTCGTTCTTGACTTGCAGTAAACATATCCATTGCGATAGTATGTGGAATTATACAACGCTTTAATATGTACATAAAATTCTCTTATATCGACACATTGAATTTTCAACCGTTATAATTAACAGCTATACGATCGGCTTAACAATGAAGAATTACGAATTTATTAAATTCAATCATTACTGTATATGTATATATATATATATATATATATATATATATATATATATATATACAGATACTCGCTCTTATCCTTAACAGGTTCAATTATTCCCGATAATTGTCCATGCCGCTAGTCACTTTTTCGCCTCATTAATACGTAAGGGAAAAATATAAGCGCGCCGTTGTTACACATTCTGGATTCGCGGGGGGTTGGAGGATTGGCGGCGGTGGCGCCTCGTTTAATAAGCCAAACGGCTATCGGAGATCCGCTTCATTAAATCACGCTAATTGCGACTTGGATTTCGCGGGGCGAGTTTATCCATTACGAACGTCGGGGAAGCCTTCCATTCTCCGCGGTAGCCCGTTTTATTCTCAAGCCATCGCGGGTATTCAAAATTAATTCTGCCCGAGGTGAATTTCGAGCCTCGCCGCGCGAGATGTGCAAGTCGCCTCGGCTATATTCCGACCTCGTGGATTGCAATGGTACATTATAGGGAGTGGCCCGGACGTATTTGAGGCGGCTGCATATATGAATCGCTAGACGTAGCTATATCGGCGGACCCAAGGACTATTTGTGGATATAAGGGCCAGGATTTCCAATCAGTGGACAAAAGTTTCAATTATACTTTATCGATAGTCTATGAACGTTCCGAACGACTATTCTCCAATTCGGAGACGAATGGATCGAGATGGATAAGGTGATACCATGATAATAGGTATCTATTATGGTTTCAAGTTTATATTGGGAACAGCTCGCAGCTCGTAAATATGAGAATATTTTTTTACTGACTCTGGTTTTGTATCAAAAAAGCTTGTCTGCTGTGTCCTCGAAATAAAATTTTCTACCAACCCGAACAGAGTTTAAAAAAAGCATCTGAATTCAGAGACGCTCGCTCTGATCGTGAAATCTGAAACCGAAACACCGTGAATTAAAAATAAGCCTTCCACAGACGCAAACACGCAAGCTCACTTATATATATATATATATATATATATATATATATATATATATATATATAGGTTCCCGAAAATAAAGGCTTCTCAAAAACTTTAGAAAATCATGTAACCCCCGCTGCGTTCGTTATGGACTTGGCGATTATTAATAGAGATCTATATACAACATCGCAGTGTAGCTCTCTCTCTCTCTCTCTCTCTCTCTCTCTCTCTCTCTTTCCTTTTCGGAATTTCGAGGCTTTCCTGCATGACGCACCGTCCCTCTCCGTCTGTGATTTAATATATACGCTGGCTAAAATTAACGATCTGTGCGATGGGGTCAGTGAGAGAGAGAGAGAGAGAGAGAGAGAGAGAGAGAGAGAATGACATGTGCCGGCCAGTGGCTACTGCAGAGATTTCGGCAGGAATATACACGACGATACGATAGCCGTACTTTTTCTCGACACACTGCACTGTAAGTCGACAACGCATGGGCCAAGACAGTAGACAAGAAATGATTTGCAAAATATTTTTTTTTCTTTTTTTCTTTATCTCTCTCTCTCTCTCTCTCTCTCTCTCTCTCTCTCTCTCTCTCTCTCTCTCTCTCTCTCTCTTTCTGTTGACTGATCTAATGTAGTGGTGTAATATAGTGTATATAGTGGATGCCCGTGCATAGATGCGTCGCTAGACCTCATTGTAGCAAGCGCAAAATACTTGGAACACAAGAAGTATTTTTGATAAAACTAAATAGAGAGCTGTAAAATAATGTCTCACGGGCAGGACATTATTGATACGCACAGCTTTGGAGATATCATCATCATTTAAGATAAATATTCATTGTTAGAAATAAGTAAAAGTTACCTTAATAGAATTATTCTTCATCATTTTGTAATATTACTTTCCATCATTCTGACAATACAGCAACGATATGCTGACAAAAGGATATTGAATTTGAGACGATGCATATCTATTTATTTATTTCAAACCTAGTCAGACTTTTGACAGCATATACAAGCCAAATCATGTTGTATCGATGTGAACTGGTGAGAATTATGAAACTGCCTGGTCTATGGTCTAGTCAGTACGTCGAGTGCGGCAAAATTCATCATTATACAAAATTAATATTATAAATACATCATTAAAAAATATATAATAATAAAGGACTGATAAGTCAGTAACGAATTAAAAACAATATTAAACAATGTTAAACTAAAAGCAACGTTACTTTCAATCTGCTATCATGAAATTATTTTCTGTACCAATATGATCAGTTTACTCGTGTATCTCTAAATGCGTCTGTCGTGAGAGCAAGAAACGAAGCGACTTAACAAATATTAATATATCCATCACCGTGCACCGGGCGCAATGTATAACGTCGACAGACCGAAACAAGTACACCTCCATAACAACAGAAACGAAACCAAAAAACAAAAGACCACAACCATACACTGCCAAAAAGAACGAAAGCTCGAGCAGCCAATTAGTCATTGCTGCTTCTTATATGATTAGGCCTACCATAAGCAATGCTACAAGTGCAAAATCTGTCACCGGACCCTGGACTCCACCTTGCATTGCGATGGTCCCGATCGCGAAATATATTGTCGAGGTATATTTTGATATATGTGATCCTATATATATATATATACATATATTCCCCCGAGACTGTCTAACGTTTGTTTTCTGTAACCGATTGCGATATGCACCTTCAATAAGAGAGAGGATCTCCTTTTTATTTGTCCTCGGAAGAATTTTTAATTTTTTTTGCTTATTGCACTCCCTTTTGTAATCATGATTTTTGGTTTTGAATTTTATTTCTCCTTTGTTTTAACAATTTTACAAACTATACGTGTACGTTGCAAGAAACACTTGTCTACAGTGTCGGATAGGTTGATCATTAATCGCTGTGAATTAATAATTTTAACACGATAGATAACTAGATTCAAAGTGCATTAGTATGTCTCAGTAACTTTGATTACTTTTAAATATGACGATCAACGAAATTTCAGTGCGTGTTTTCAACATCTTGATCCGTTATTTCATTAACATTCAGAGTGGCTAAACGCATTATTTTTGTTCCGGAACGGAAGTAGTTGCTATGACCTATGATCGAAATGATGAACGAAATCGAAATCTACGAGCGAAGATGTTCCCTGTAAATTACTAAAACAGTACTTATGCAATTTTGCAAATCCAAGCGGCGTTGATTCAAACAACTAGGACTCTGGTCTTTCTAGTTGCAACTTCATTATTGTAATTGGTAATACAGGAATCGTCTTAGTGAATATATAGCCAGAGTACGAGCGAATCGAATACAATGAAAGAAAATTAAAGAATCGTATTCGAGCCCCCACCTTTCGCCCATGTTTCTCGACTGTATATAAGCACCGCACAACCTGACACCCCCCCCTGCTTTCCCCTCTAAATCTCCCGCTAAACTTGTGCACACTTTGACACGAGCATCTCACCCTTGTAATCGCGAGACGGGTCAGAAGGGGGATTAGAAAGGGAAGGGGGGACCGATGGACACGGGCCGCGCATACATTAGCCCTCGTTAAGTTCATTCATTGGAAGGGATGGTAGCGTGCGTGTATACACGCGGATATGTGCACGCATGAATAGACTACGCACCATTTTGCCTCGCGCTCTATTAGCCCCCGCGCACTGTTAAGCAAACACACACACACATATATATATATATATATATGTATATATATATTAGCTTTTTCGGCACCCTCACCTCTGCGTATGTTGCTCGATCCCCCTCCCTAACGTTAACATGTACATTACGTCTTTATCATTCCGCGGCGTCGCTTTGTAAAAGCTGTCAGAGTCGCGTTGGGATTTGGCTTTGCGCCTCGCCGTCGCGCTTTTTTTGTGGTACTGGCTCGACTTTTAACGCGCTACCTTGGTCGAATAGACAAGCTTTTTATTTATCTTTCGAAATCAAATTAGTGATGTTTTGACTAATATTCGAGAAACAGAAGTGATGTCATTTGCACACAAATGGAATCTTAGCAATGATCAGTAATTACAATAATCAATAATTTTTAAATTACAATACTTGGATTCCAACATATTTCAAGCGCATTTTTAATTATTTTTTTAAATATATAACATTCGACGTAGCTATAGTAAGCTTAAATTATAGGTTTTATATTTATATATATATATGAAACATTTTTAAAGATGATTCATTAAACAAAATTGTTAGAAAACTGAAATGTCTTACACATATTTCTTAAACTTATTTGAAGGAACATTGATCGACTGCTATATTTACTATTCATCGTTATTTATACCTAAAATTTGATCGAATTAAAAACTGAATTACTTGTTAATTGCTTGCGCCTGCGAATAGATTGGTAACCACATTAATATCAGGATTATCGGCACAAAGGACGTTAACATCGGATAATGTATAATTTATGATCAACTTTATATACCTCTATGTTTTACAAGACAACAAATAATTTTTACGAACCGTTGATACTTATTGCAAAATAATAATAAAGAAAACCTCCAAGAAACCATTATTTTATCCGCAATAATTAGATAAACTAATCGTACTTTGAAAAAAAGAATAATAAAATGTCACCTGTGACAGTTAATAATTTTCATTTTCTATAGTATAGATTAGCGGGGTGAACATGTCGTATTGATAGAGAATAATCAATCTAAATTGAATAACACATGTTAAACCACATGTCACCCAATGCCCCTTGCCTACCTCCCGCCCGCCCCTCGATTCATACAAACAAAAAAAAAACAAGAATCATTCACAAGTGACTAACCCTCGTTCCCCTTTGTATCCCAAATAGCAATGGCACAAGGAATGCTTTAAGTGTGGCACCTGCTCCAAGAGATTAGACTCCGTCAACTGCTGCGAAGGTCCTGACAAGGATATCTATTGTAAAGGTGAGAAGCGCGAGAAATGTCTACGACTCACTGCGAGCGATGCAATGTACACACGATTCTTATAATCTTTTAAAAATCATACAAAATTGATCGTCGTCCATTCACCTACAAAAATATAACTCTCTCTTTTTGGATATTGGTATTTTGTTTTTTTTTTGTTTTTTTATTTTTGTTTATTTAGAAAATTGGAATAAAGATATTTTATCATATACACGTACATTGGAGTTGCATCGCTCGCCCGAAAAAAGTATAGAGAAAAACGCATTCTATTATATGCGAAAATCAAAAGATCTCGACCTCTAATGCGTGTTGATCCCTCAGTGTGCTACGGAAAGAAGTTCGGTCCCAAAGGCTACGGCTACGGCCAAGGCGGTGGTGCCCTGCAGAGCGATTGCTACGCCAACGGGTGGGTTACTCAATTAGAGCCTGATGAGCGAACGGACGCGACGGGAACAATCGATTGCCGCGTGAACGCATTGATCGGTGTCGGCTTCGCCTCTCTCTCTCTCTCTCTCTCTCTCTTTCTCTTTCGCTCCACGTTACCTAAATTTACCGAAAAAAATTTTTCGTCAACCGTTATAAGAGTACCGGTTCATTGCTCGCGCTACGTTTAATTTACCGCAGGAACGTGAAGAAATTGTAATTTTTTTCCTGCTCGTCTGCTTATATAGGAAATAACTGATTCTACATGATATATGTGATGCCTATAATTATCGAAACTAAAATATACTTGGATGGTGAACATGAATAAAGATTAAATAATGTTGCTAGCCGCAAGTAGAACGTTATATTAGGCATATATATAAAAGGGTAAATTTTAAAAGTAATTCAATTCAACGGATTTCCTAATGTACAAAAGATACAAATGATCCACGGTATTAAACTACCTCATTGCGCCGAACGCGTAGTTGTCGCGCGATTTAAGATAATGCCAGATAACCGGGCCAATTCTTCACAGCAATTCAAACAGCCGTTCTCGGCCAATCGATTGTCCATCGCGGCGCGTCCGGTCGCTCGCCACTCAAAAATTATCTCCACATCATCATCTTCTTCTTCAATTCCGGTTCACACACTCTTTCTCCACAATTACATTATTATAGATCTGATGCGCTTTTTCTCTATTTCTCTCTGCTTAACAGCTTGCTATCCGAAGAAATTCGGCCCGCGGGGCATTGGCCACGCCGGGATCATATGGATCGGGCTGCAGTGCGATATCGAGGACCAGGGGTACGGAAAGCCCCGCTTTGCCTGTTGTCATTTCCGACCCAGCGGGAGAGAGAAAGTGTACCAGTGGCAGTGCAGGCCCTTAATACCGATCCGCCAACCCTGCCCCATACTTCCCCATCCTTACCATCTGTTTGAGCGAGCTCGTTCTAGGGGAATTATCGTATAATTAGAGGCGTACCGAGGTATTGCAATGGAAGGCCTATACAAGGTGTCTCGTGCCACTGGTACTTGTTTCCCTCTTGTCATTCTAATCTTTCTTTTATCCGTCAAAAAAAAAACACCCTGTCAATTCTTCTTGTCTTTTTTTTCTTTTCTTTTACTTCTTATCCTGGTCAATCAGTTGTGAAGCACGGAGAAAACGTCGAGCTCGATCTATAATTGTTATTCCCATCCATCAAGAGCTTATTTATGAATGAGGACGTAACTTGATTTGTCACTGGATTTATAGAGGTTCACTTTGCGGCTGTATTATTATTAGATAAAATTCCAAAGTGACTAACGTGACGCGGATATCAACAATGCATTTTTCTAATTTTACTTGACGCGAGGCAAATCTTAAATTAATTTAACGAATTATATATTTTGTATAATTCAACAGTCAAATTGTGACTACGTAAGCGTCGCCCGCTTAAATGACGTTTTGAGCAATGATAAACTTACGGACATAATATTTTTCTTAATAGGAAAAACAAGATTAACTGTGTAACTATGCATAATGAAGGATTGCACGTGACATCAAAACTTCATTAATAAATAATACGGAGTCTTTTTCAATTCGTCATTTCATCGTTTTCTCCGAGTTATCACTGTATTTTTCTTGATAGTTTTTTTTTCTTAAATCATTATATTATACCAATTTTACTTTTATTCGGTGCCATAACGCTTAACGCTACTAATCGCCTCCTTACCTTTTGTGTGCAGTTTATACTAAATTCTATAATAGATTAAAGAAATTCTTGTCAATAGACTTTTCCTAAAATTAATATTACATATTTTTTCATAGGATCTTGCGTAAGTTTAACTTGTTCAATACACTACAGCAGTATTTATTCAAAGATCTTGATATTTAATAACTATCCAATAGTACGAATTATTTTTGTATCATTTATATTCTTTCGTTTTTTTTATTAATATAGATTGATTTTTAGCCTTCTCTGGAAGCGACACTATGTAAACCTTTTTTTGAATACTCTTGGAAGATAAATGATTTGATGTCGCTAGTTGAATATTAAAGAAGCTACGCCTCGGCATTTTCAGATATGCATGTCTATAAAAGATCCTTTATAAACGCTTTTATAAGGAATAAAACATTGAAGTTAGAATAATTCAAATTTAGTGTAGAGCAGTTAACAAGAAATTAAATTAAGAAATTAAGTTACAACAGAACAAAAAATAAGCTATTATTATTATCTGATCTATTTTTCTTTATCAACGAAAATAAACATTTAATATAAATGTATTTAACAGTGATTTAAAAAATAATGGAATTCTATTTCGGGACACCTTTACAGAATAGAAATTGTAAAATTGTAAGCATACACGTTTCCGTACGTTTCGGAATTTGTGAAAATCCAAATTCTCTTATTTATGAATCAAGATCCAAGAATAATATCTGTGAAATGAAGTTAATAACAACTCTGTAAGAGATGAAAGTAATGCCTGATATTGCAAGGAAATTTAAATTATTTTAGTAATTATCTGTAGCTATTGAATTTTTTATTTATACTGATGCTGCTTGAAGTGTTCCCGCATGCAAAAGGAAATTGGTGGATTTTTAATGGAATTGACAAAGATACTTTTATGAAAATCGAAATGGTTTTGCAGTGTTTAAATAAAATAAACGTAAAAAACTATTTGAATAACTATTTTTACATCGTGAATATGCATCATTTAAAAATTTAATAATCTTTCGAATTATTAAGATTGCTATGCGCGTAGATCATCTGCACGGTTATTCATATAAACTAGTACAGAGAAGAATTAAATTGATAATTGTACTTGGATTTAATTTCGGTTAATAAACGTGAATAAAAATAAATTTATTTAAAAATCCATGTTTTCGAAAACAAATGAGAGTAGATGAATCGATAATATCTCTAAAATTGAAAAATATTTCCATAACTTGAACTAAAATAATCCTTCGTTATTATATTTAAAAATGATTCGCAAAAGATAATTTTGTTTTACGTTCAGCACATAAAACAATGGAATAATAGTTTTATGAAAATTCTTGATTTTATTATAGATTATCAAAAGTTAAAACAAACTTTATATCTATACATGCTATCTGGTGAGTGAACACATTGTTTTGCTGAAAAAGTATAAATAAGATAGACGTTCTTTATAATCGAACAATGATAAAAAGATAATATCGATTACAGCTACTTGATCATTAGCAAAAGTTCTATCTAACGTGGGTACAAACTAGCCTACGTTAGCTAAAAAGAAGCCAGTGCACGAGTGTATGCAGGAGCTTCGTGCGACGTGCTCTGAAGGTCGTAAATAGACTTTTCACTTTGTGAACTATGACGTCGTGACATCGTAAAAAAAACCATCAGAGCTTACGTCAGATTACGACTGCCATACACGAGTCGCGCACCTGCGTTCTCTCGTGGCGAAACTGTGCATGCGCTTGAAACTAGAGGAAGAAAAAAAGAAAGAAATTAGAAACGAACGTGCCGAGCGAGCGCCGAGGGGACGAGGCAACAGTCACAATTGAATTGATCTGATTTAGCGATGCGGCGCCGCGCACCACGGTCGTGGATACGGCCTCGATCAAGGCGCCGCCGGGCAAGGGCTGTCCCCGCTGCGGCGGGGTCGTCTTCGCCGCCGAGCAGGTGCTCGCCAAGAGCCGCGAGTGGCACAGGAAGTGCTTCAAGTGTAGGGACTGCACCAAGACCCTGGATTCGATCATAGCCTGCGACGGGCCTGACAAGGACGTCTACTGTAAGACCTGCTACGGCAAGAAGTGGGGACCCCACGGATACGGATTCGCCTGCGGCTCCGGGTTCTTGCAGACCGACGGTCTTACGTAAGTTGGATTTTCGTTATTTTTTTTTTGTTTTCCCGAAGAATGGAATAAATCCTTGTTTGAAAATGGGGAATCATATAATAATTCCATGGACGATGGATTTCATGCAGATTTAGAAAAGTAATTCTGGTTACTCCGATATGAATTGTCTGAAGTTTTAAGATCTAATGTCTTTCCGTTTAAAAATGTGGTATTTTTTCTTTACAATTAGTACTTTGATTTATAATGGATATAGTCAATGGATATTACTAAAAATCCTCAATTTTTTCAATAGAAGAAGGGCATTTCAAACGCAAATATTTTAATGAAATCATATTCATAAATATATATAAATTCTGATTTTTTATTTACACGCCTTAATGGATGATTACCTGCTTAAATAATATGTATATAATTGATTGAACTTACTGTGAATGATATTTTTTCTTCCAATTGAGAACTAGTAATAGGATTTTTATTAAAAACATCTGACTATACAGAATTATCAACTTAATTACTTATTGTAAGTAAGAAAGTGCCATATTTTAAGAAAGGAAGAGCATTGAATCCTAAAACTTTACTAATTCACTCATTAATATGCCACAGTCTCTCCCTGTTAATCAGGAAAAAAACATTATAATATTATTCTTGTTGTGGACATACCTACAAAAATTTGGATAATTTTTCGTATAATATAACTCTTTCCAATGCACCCTTTCCATAGGAAAAATGGTTTGAATGAAAGTATTAAAATTAACTCTTTGAAGCAGTTTCTGTTTTGAACATTATTAGCTCTTATCAATTATATATTGATAATGTTTCCTCACAGTATTTATAAACTTACATTATTATATTATTTGAATAAACAGACTTAATAAAAACGTGTATTTGTAAAATAAAATCGTTTTCATCTTATTTATAAGATTTGACTTTTAAATAATTCATATTCGAAAAGGCTTTAAAAATCGTTGAATTGAAATCTATTATTAGAAATTATAAGTTTTAAAGTTCAACATATAAAATGGAAAATGACTAATCACAAAAATGTATTTAAAATTCGATATTTTGCTCTAAAAATATTAATTCGAGAAAAACACGGGAAAAATGTTCTTCCTAAAGTGCGTATGATTCATAATGTATTAATAATATCCATCGGTCAAAACTATAAGCTTTTAAGTTCACCATGAGAATATAAATCAACTATCTTATACGAATAAACAATGATTCTTTCGTCTCCCCCATATTCAGCGAGGATGAGATCTCGGCGAGTCGGCCGTTCTACAACCCGGACACGACGTCCATCAAAGCGCCAGCTGGCCAGGGCTGCCCGCGCTGCGGCGGCATGGTATTCGCCGCCGAGCAGCAGCTCGCCAAGGGCACGATGTGGCACAAGAAGTGCTTCAACTGCGCCGAGTGCCACAGGCCCCTGGACTCGATGCTCGCCTGCGACGGGCCCGACAAGGAGATCCACTGCCGCGCCTGCTACGGCAAGCTGTTCGGGCCGAAGGGTTTCGGCTTCGGGCACACCCCCACCCTCATATCCACCGACACCGAGCACGCGCCCACTTAGTGAGTTTCTCCTTCTGATCTTTTGTATATTTTGCCGGGCAGCAAGCCGGTGCGATTCGATGCTCGATGGTTTACATGGTTCGCGATGTATTATTATATGTTATCGCTGGAACTGGATCGTAAACTATACCTGCAAAATCGTGCTGAAATTATTCATAATCGAGCCGTTCGAACTTTCGAAGGTCTGCTCGAATTGATCGAACTATTTATTTCAATTTTCATCATTATTACAGTATTTGAATTAAGGATGGAACTTAGGTCGAATAACAGAAATGGTTAAAATGTCCCATAGACCCGACCGTCTCAAGCTCCACGTGCGCGTCCGTTCTATTGGAACTAAATTCCATCCATAATCACAATACTGTAATTCTGATCGATGTTTCCGCATCACATCCATAATTACACGTCCTTGATTTGCTAAAGAATTCTTATCGTCCCTCCCTCGCAGCTCGGAATCGAAGCCCGATCTCGGCCGCAAGAGCCGGGACGGACAGGGCTGCTCGCGCTGCGGCTACCCGGTCTACGCTGCCGAGCAGATGATCTCGAAGAATCGAATCTGGCACAAGAGATGCTTCAGCTGCGGCTCCTGCCACCGATCCCTGGACTCGACGAATCTGAACGACGGCCCGGACGGCGACATCTACTGCCGCGGCTGCTACGGGCGCAACTTCGGCCCGAGGGGCGTCGGTTTCGGCATGGGGGCGGGCACCCTCACGATGGCTTAAGGAAGTTCCGCGGCGCGCCACCCGATTCGGTTTCGCGAAGCGCAAAAATTATTATACTTTCCTAGTCTCCCCTCAATCATCGCACACACATTACTATCTCTGTATCCCCGCCTATGCGCCCCCTCATAAGATTTATGTATCATCCGTAATACCAGACATCCGAATTTTTGAAGACGAAATCAAACGAAAAAGTACAAAAAAAAAATACAAAAAATAAAACGTAAAACAAAAAGCAAAAAATGTGTCGCGCGTCACGAGAGTACGACCTGCTCTGGAATCCCATCTATATATTTATATATATATATATATATATATATACGTGCACGCCCAACACAGAGGGATACGAGGCGAGATTTTTTTTTTTGGAGGTCAATGGACTGATGCGCGAACGATCGTCCCGCCGATTCGGCTGTGTAGATTCAAGGTGCGCCCGGGGATAGTTTGATGCTCAGCGGGATTTTTTGATTTTTTGCCGATACCATATGCCCGACAAGACTGCTACGAGGCCAAAATTCGCCTTAAGTCACTTATAGGTGTATTATTCCAAGTCCTTGCGGTTGTTTTATATATTTATCTATAGTACAAAATAATAACCGGGTTTCGATGCTTTACTGTTAAAATTCTTAGGAAAAAAAGGAAAACAAATGAAAAAAAAATTAACGATTGGTTACGGAAAGTAAGAATTATGAATCGACTTATTTGGTATCTGCAAAAGCATCAAATTCCAATGTTAGTACAAATTAGAATGCCCCGAGCGCAATTCCAAAAATTAAGTTACACAACTAATACGTCTGAATTTGCGGGATCATCGCATCGCAGAAAGAGAGAAACAGAGGCTCATGAGTTAAACACAAAAAAAAAAAAGAAAAACTGGCATTGTGCAGGTGCAAATGTCCGGAGATATAACCAAAGTAGAAAATATTCTGTTCCAACGAACCGCACACTCACACATGCACACATTAACATCTTTATACTTAGGATACACGTTATGTAGACTACGTTGACGAACTCGAGCGACCTCGCGACGTACGAATCGCGATTGAATTTAAGGAAACGCTGTATTTTACTCATTATATATATATATAAATATATAAATACTATATGCATACCCCTAACCCGACAATCCAGCCCTCGTTTTCTTTTCCGCGAAGAGAGCACGTGTTTATATATATATGAAAAGGTCCAATATCTCGAATGAACATAATAGATAGATATGAAATAAAATTAGAAAGAACGGAAAATAATTAAGAACAAAATTAGTATAATACAATGCTATTTAGGGAAGAGGAGGAGTATGTTGAATTTAATTTTTTATCTAATCGTTATAATGTGGTAAAAAAATAACTAACGAACGACCTTATATACATATATATATATATATAATTGATCCGATAATTGTTAATATATTTAAACGAATTCTTTTCTGAGAATCTCGTAGAACTTACGAATCGAATTTCAATTTATTACTATCTCGAATCAATTAGTATTGCACCGTAGCTAATTAAACATTTTATTATAATTCTATTAAGAATCATATCCCATCGTAAGCTCCACGAGATTTTTTTATTTATATTAAAACGTTACATTATTTATCCTCGAATCGACGAAAAATTCGAGGCTCGAGAATTGTCCTAAATATTCAAGAGAAGGATGGAGCCTCGCGATTCTTAAAAATCGACGAAAAGACGACAACGCGAAGACGAGAGAAGAATATCGCAAAGTCTCATAAGCACGCAAAGACATTCGTCTCATCGCTCAGTTTCTCTTCTTCTCTACGGTTACATTTAACATATTTGAATTTTCCTTCGATATCTTCATCATCAAACACTAATCGTGGACTTTTTTTGTCATTCCTTAATTTATCCTGCTAAAAATTCTCCTTTTATCTATGACACCCCCCCACCCCCGCCCTCACCCTTATTATCTCCACCAACTTCATTATTATACATTTCCCCTTTCCCGCCCGTCATTTTTTATGATATATAACAATACGATCGTACCAAAGCGTCGACGCTGGCACTTTTTCCGCATCCCTGCTTTATGCGGCCGACTTGTGGAGAATATAAAGTCGCGATCCTAAAGTTGAGATTAGCGAAGGAAAGAAAAATATATTTTCCGGGTTAAATGGCACGGCGAAGAGTCGAGAGAATCGCGAGATCGCCCGGTGTTCATCGATTCTCGACTATTTTTTTTCTTTTGCAATTCTTTCGAATGTTCTTAATGGACGATACTTATTATATTATTATAGGCGTGAACAATGCAAATAATTTTACGCCAGGATTTCGAAGCGAGTTCGATCAATAAAGTGAAAACTTTGCGCGCACGGCGGCCCCTTCGAAACGTCACTTTTCCCATGAAGTACGCAACACCTCTCGAGCATCTGAGAATTTGGTCAAATCGATGCCGCTCTTTTGCACCGTTCGCGCGGTCTTACCGCACTGGAGCGTTTTTCTCGGCATTTTCGCCGTCCAAGTTGGCGATTATGGAATAGAGCGTCGAACGGAAAACAGGGCGAAGGCCGACGCACTTTGTTGTAACAGATGATCAATCGATAACTTGTTATATTATAATTTACACTCGTAACTGCACTGTACGTATATCATCTCATCAAGAACGTAATTTCATGTAACTGCGACTAAGAATGAGAATTGATTTATTTTAAATAAAAATACCAACAAAAAAAATTTAAGATAAAATGTGTTTCATTTTTCAATATATGCAATCCCAATATTTGTATAAGTATGTGTAAAATTTTTTATAATTTATATAAAAAAAAGAAACTTTAATCGTTCCGAAAATTATTAAAATAAAAAAGTAAACCATAATATTTCTTTAGTTGTTTAGCTAAGTTAACTAATATTTTAGTTTGTTACCATGCAGCACACTAATTATTAAAAAATAGCTATGTAATATACTATTGAGAGTGGTATCAATATAGCGTCTTGAAGCGTAAGCATAAATTTAAGTATAATTATTAATATAAGCAGTAAGAGAATCGTTCATTTGCGCGATAAAGAAAGTCTTATTTCATATGTTAACTGTATAGCGAATTGGGAATGAGGTAAGAGAAAAATTAATATGGTGTAAAACACTAATTTCATATATTTATAGCAACAACTGTACAAGTTCCAGTCACACATAATGATATACTTAATAATAATTAACCTTAGTTCTTGTGAACGTCGCCACTGTTTCTATACTTTACTGGTTTTATTGCACGCATCACTATTGGATTCGCACTGAGAAAAAAAAAACGAAACCTATTAATCATAGCTACGGAATTTGGTACATGGACGATTAATACTATCGACTAGAGTTTTCTTTGTTCGATTTATAATTTAGTCTATATTTCTGTAAATGTATCGATAAATTTATTATAAAAATATATACATATTAATTAATGTAATGATATTTGAAATCATTATTGCAAAATTTGTCAAGATAGTTGATAAATTAAGTTTCCAATTTAAGCTTCATTTCCGTATAGCAAAATTTGTAATTTTGAAAAATCATTTCGGCGATAATAATGACGCGTGAATTACATTTCTATTTAAACTAATACAATAATTTTACAGTCACATGATCTCATTCAATTTTTATGATTATTTTTCTGAAAATCCAGCTATTGAAAACAAAATTGGCGTAAAATTTTTTTATTATTTTCTAAGTTACTACAATAAATTTACAATATATTTGTTTACGGAAATATGGTCGCTGTATAAGAATTTGGTATTGGTAACTATGCAAGGTACAATAGTAAATATTATACAATTTTAATACATATAATTTATCACAATCGTGTTCAAACAAAGCCATAGTTTTTTCGAGAAAAACAAGCGAAATTTCCTCCCATGCGCAATCAAAGAATTATTATAATGTAAAGATTTGTTAATAAGTTACTAAAAGTAGCTCTTACGTCTTTCAACATCGAATGTTTATCTTTTGTTTTAATAAAATCAACTTCCTTACAATATTTGACTATTTATTTCCATGACATAAGCTAATTTTGCAGAAAAAAAAATTTTATCGCTGCTAAATTTAGCCAAAACATAAATAAAACGAAGAAGAATTAACTTTTAATTACAAAAACATGAAGTCATTTGACGTAAAAATAGTGCTTCATTATTCAATTTTCAACAATAAATGTCGAAAACAATAATCCCAAACAACTCATAATCTTGTTTCTCATCAGTGCGAATCATTACACGGTCCAGCGACGATATCGAATTATATATACATATTTGGATGCGCCCTCCTATAGCTCATCGCTTCAAAGCTTCGTCAAAACAGATACTTGGGCATTATAGAGAATAAGTTTATAGTACTGTTTTCAGCTTCGCGTTTATTTCCAATGAATCATTCTAATGAATCATCTGTCATAGGTCAAATGTTGTACTCGTTCTGTCATCATGCGACTAAATCATACATCAGATTATACGAAAAGGTTTTCGTCGGCGAAGAAAGTAGAAAAAAAAATTTCACGCTCGATCCATAATTGGACCCAGTAACGCTAATTTATTCTTTGGTCAATTAATGAGATAAATGGTGAATGGATAAACGTGGAAAGAGATATCTTTGGCATCTTGTGATATTATTTAAAAATAGGAAAATGTTACTACGGAAATATGAGTGAACTTGGAATAAATGAAATTAAAAGATTGTGAATATAAAATTGTTAGTATGACCTTTTCTTAAAGAAACTTAAAGTATCCGTCTTGAAAAAATATCGTTTAAAATAAAATAGACTTCGTTGCTGTACACCTGCACAATACGGACTTATATATGTGGTTCTACCGCTAAAGATATTTTCACTATTATGGAAGTTTTCATCGCATTATAAAATATATGACTAATTTGAACAAATCCTAAATATTTTGGTTTGTGGTTGTGTATATAAAAAAAAACAACTAAATAACATGTAAATGCAAACAATTAAAATTGTACTTATGTGGACTATAACTAACAAATAGTTTTATCGGCCTTACAGTATTTATAAACTAATATAATTATAATTATATCATAAAAGTCAGGCTGCAATTTTTTATAATTATCCCGCTTACAATCAAATCTGAAATAAAAAAAGACTACTACTACTAAAATCCAAAATAAAAACTATAAACTTAAAAAATAAAAAAAATCAATATACTACTTTTAGCAAACGACAGTCTGGACCCTCAACATCAAATTTGTTGATCTTTCAACTGAACTAACCTGTTAAGTCTTGATGATGAGTCGAAGTGGTTCAAAACGTTAGTGGAAGCAGATAAAAAATAGGGTTCAGTTGACGGTGCGGTAATCAGATTGTCATTTGCTTACAATAATATATTAATTTTTTTACATTTTTACTTTTATTTTTCTATTTTTTATTTTACTTTTTGGTAGTAGTCTTTTTTATGTCAGAGCTTACGGAATAATTCTAAAGAAGGCCAGTCTGAATTTCATTATAGAATTATAATTATATTACCTTATAAAAATTGCTAGAACGTTAAAAATATGTTATTTTATATACCACGAGAGTTTATAATTTTAATTAAATATCCACGTTAAGCGAAAAATAATTAATTAAATTGAACGTATGATAATTTTTACATCTCCCCTGTCACAAACTTTTATTGTAGTATCCTACATATTCGAATTATTCTTATTTTTGCAAAATATTTTACCTACACCAAAAATTTGTCAAGAATAGGAATTGACGAATTCAATTAGAAACGGCGATTTCCATGATTTGATCGTATCCCTAATTATTTACAATCCTTTCCATTACATGCTGAGCGCTTTCTCAGTAAATAAATTGAAAAATGAAATAACTATTTCTTTCAGTATCGTAAGTAAAAACCTGATTTTCTTCACCTGTTTTATAATTTGATAATATTATGCAAAAAAATTTAAGTAAACTTTCATGTGAAGTATTAAATGCGTAGCTAAATTCGAACTATTTTTCAATAAATTACTCTATTAGTAAGAGTGTGACAATTTATTTCTAACAATTTCTTTATCCAAACCGATATAAACAAAGATATATATTTGGAAAATGAATCGCTTGGACAGATTCATGATTTTTTTGTCCTATATATTAATGGTGGTATAAAAATTTCTGATTTTGAGTAAAATAATCGGCATTTTCAGTCGTTTACAAAATATCACGGCTGAAGAATGTCGAAAGCTTCAAAAGTTTAACGAATATTTCCCTCTAAATGAAAGCACGTGCTTCAAAGACAGTAATTTCGATAACGAAAGCTAACTGCGTCAAGCAGTACTAAAAATCTTCGAAGAAACGGAATTAGAAAACTTGATCGATGAAGATTCGTACCAGTCAAAGGTAAAGCTTGCTTCAGCAGTAGGAGTTGCAATATCATTTTCGAAGCCCTTGCATGGTTTAGAAATGATTCAAAAGCAAGAAATTTAGATTCCTTATGATTTACAGTGGTCTTATTCACTAGCAACGCTCGTCTTTACATTGCCGAACTCGTTAAAACCAAAGTTACATATCTTGCACGATTCATTTATAAAAATGTTTTCGCAATAAAATTGCAGTATTATCACAAAACAGAGTAAACTTAGTGATGCAACTAATATATAATAAAAACTAAAAACCATATAAACATTTTCTATAACCACTTGTTCTTTCATATTTTTATCTGAATAGTTTATAAGTAAAGATTAAAATATAACAAATATGTATATAATTAAAGAATATGTGTTAAATTAAGGAATGATTTAATTATCAGATTAATCATTTCACTATATGGATCAGGTGGAGTAGGATATATATCAGAAGGCGTCAACAATTATTATCAACCAAGAAGTTAAAAAAAAAAGAAATACTGACAGTGCTCGCCTTTGGTTCCTGTAGAATGTACTTTTTTAATGGTGATTATTCGAACACTGTCCGTATTCCTTTCATTTCTTCACCCTCCTATTCTGTAATAATTTTGAGTGTTTCCGCCTAAATTTCTAGCCCCACTCGCATCTCTCCATCCTCAATTCCTATATACAGGCGTACAGCAACTTTCCCAGGGGGAAGGAGTCGAGTTTTCGTCCGCTTGCCTACACCCACGGCCTCGCCCCGTCCCGTAACTCCGTTCAATAAAGATTCGCGGTCTTGAGCGGCAGCGGATCGAGCAGGTAGGGCGGCAGCGCTGCCGAAAACGGTCTCGGGCTGCAGGAGCCCCAGGCGCCCCCGCCCACCCGGCCGTTGGGCGAATTGCCCGTGTCCCCGTGCGCGTCCTGGTGCTGCGAGTGCTGCTGCTGCTGGTGCTGCTGCTGGTGGTGCTGCTGCTGCTTGACGCTGAGCAGATTCTGGTTGGCGATCGGCTTGATCTCCGTGTTGGAGCTGGGCGGCGTCGCCGGGCTGCGTGGCGAGCGGCCCTCGGCCTTCACGCTGCCCGACAGGGGACTGGGGGCGCTCGCCCCACCCGTGGACGAGGCCCCGTCGATCGACGCGGAACTGTTCGACTGGGACGAGCTCGTCTTCTGCTGGGCGAGGCGCTCCTGCTTGCGGAACTTGGCTCGACGGTTCTGGAACCAGACCTGCGAAAGGAATGTCGGAATATTCGATTAAAAAATCGCCTTAATGCAAACGAGGAATTCTTATGTAAAATTATTATAAACCGCGCTAAAATTATTCGTCATTTTGTAATTTGTTGTAAAGCAATCTACCGTAGTAGATTGCTCACGATATTTCCAATATACTTTCGATATTCTAAGTGTAAGCTGTACAATTGTCCAGATCTGGCGATATGAAAGAGTATAACAAATTTGTACGAAAAATTTAATAATGGGAAAAACTTTCGTGAATACAATTAAATTCATGTAATTGGTACGTGCAAATGTAAATATCGTTGATCTAAAAATTGAAATTTAAATCTAGTTTTGTTTTGTTGATATTACACATTTCACGCTTTGCATGTGTAAACAAGAAGATCACATCAATACACCTGACTATATTCATTTTTCGAAATTTCTCGAAATCTTTAAAATTCAAGGAATGTATGAAAGAGTGCATCGAATCATGACTATCCATTAAAATTGGTGGCTGATCCGCAATTGAGAACAAAAAAAAAAAATTGAATCTGGAGGCTTTAGAATGTACGGCGCAAAAACGTTACGTGTCGCGAGGAATGATGCGTAAAACTCGCGCAGTGTTGCCAATTTCCCGCGGGTTATCGCAGCATCAGATCGAACCGGGGAGGCACGGACGACCGAGTAGTTTTTTTTTGTCAGTCTTTTCACAGATTCATCCCTTTTCCGTCAATAGAGGGAAAGGGACAGAGACTCATTCGCTCGTTATAGCGAATACATCCCCTGGACCCCTCCCCCTTTCTCGCTCCCTGCAATCGCGCGGAACTCGTAATTGGCCGAACGGGCAGCAGCAGTGACTGAGCCGTGTCCAGCAAATGAAATATTTAACAAATAAAACAAACGAAACATCCGCGCGGTGACCTGCATGCTAAAGCAGAGGATTTGTATTTGCTTTAGCGCTCGTCCGACTCGTGGACCGCGCACATACGCGGGGCGCTGTGCCGCGCTTTTGGCCCTTTTCGCTTTTCTGTCCCCCTCCTCCCTCTATCTCTCTTTCTCCCTCTTTCTTTCCCTCTCTCCTCTCTCTCTGTCTCTCTCTCTCTCTCTCTCTCTTGATTTTAAGCTGCATGTACTGGGCTACTCAACATGCGTATATGCTTTTTTTCGAAGCAGTCTTCTACTCTTATAACTGCCGCTGTTTTTACTTCTCACTAGCAGTACTTGTTTTGCTTTTACTTTGAGTTTTTTTCCGAAATATTACTATTATAGAAGAATATCGTTTATTTATTACAAAATATCGTGAAAAATATTATATCAATGTTTTTTGAATTTATTAGTTCTTTTTATTTTATTAGATTTCTTATCACATCTGCAGTGGCAGTACCTGCATTTTCTGTTAAAAATTATCTTACTGTAATCATTAAATTCTCTGTGTAGTACATCACAAATGATAATTGTACATTTCTGTCTTTGTCAAATTTGTTTGAGTTCAAAACTTCAAAAGGATTCTATGATAGGTGGAAAGAAATTTTCATTGAACAAAATTTATACGGTTTATAAATTAAGTTAACGTATTTAATATAAAACCAACGTATTATAATTATTTAAATAATTATCTCTATGGTATTGATTAGCAGCTATTAGCAAATGATACTTTATGTAAAATATTGTATAAATATTTGGCTTCAAATTGGAATGGAAGTGAAATCTATGCTATATTTTGTTTCAAACTTCAAACTTTATTATTTTATTTTTAATATTATAAATGTATAATATGTATAAAAATTATTCCTGTATTAAAGTATATTTTATTTTTTATCAGAAAATTTTAGAAGAAAAGTTTTTTTTTAAATTGTAAATCCATAAAAAATTAATTAGAAAACAGAATAGATATTCATTGCGGATATCACTAAACAGATCAGTATGGGATTGAAATCGAAAAATAACTACAAATAGTTCCGCATACAACTCAATAACTCTCAAAAATCAAAGGACTCGGTAAAACATCAGTTTGTTTATTTCATGTATATTATTGCATATTCTATATTTATATTTACTGCATATTGAACAGGTATATCTGTCTTCTTGTTCCCCAACTAAAAGAGATACTCTCTTGTCGCCGAAAAGGCCCATATTCTCGTAGACTTTATCACGCAGCAATGCTTAGCCTTACCGTCCTCAGTAGAATTCATACCTTTACCTACATTTTTCTATTAAACAAAACCGCGCATAATATGTTTCTTGTCGATAATAATTTTTCATAACCTCAGTGAGTCATATTTCTAACACGATCCGAGCCATCAAGGCCAAAAAATCCTGAAACAACAATGGTTAAATAAATCAATTAAGTTAAGAGAGTAAGTAATAGAAGTAAGAGTAATATAAGAGTAATCGTAGTAAAAGAGTCCGTTATGAAAGATTTCTCTCTATTCTAATCAACATCATACACACATGTGTAAACTACTTAACCATTGTCATCATAAATTACTTCTACGCATTATATCTAGCATTATGAATATCTAGTATATAAATATCAACAAGACAAGCCACACAGGAGATGAAGAAGAATGGCTGTCTTAAACGAAGGAATTTGGATTTCCTGTAATACACCGCCGGATTCAGTAGTTTCTTCCTTTCTAACATAATCTTGATAATCAAATTCGAAAGTATCATTTTCTTATCTATGACAGCACCGTTGACGTCCTAAAAGAATCTAAACTTCATCTCCTTTTCTTAAATATTAGTTATGCCGGACCTTTCTCAACTCAAGAACCGATCCTCACCGCTCTCTACGCGAAAGACAACGTGATACATCTAGACGACCCATCTGTACCTACACATCAGAAATTAATAACTTTCTTTCATCACTGCTCATTTTATATAAAAGATGGAGATCCGGAATCAACGAATGTAAGTCCTTAGTTGCCTTCTTCTCATAATGGGAGAAGAACTCTCCGAACATCTAACCGAACATACCTCGAACACTTGTTCAAATTGCTCGACCCATCCAGTTAATTTCTCAGTTTGAAATGTTCAAATAGTTTAAAATATTTTAATCTTTGCATCGTTCAAGTCGAAGGAACTATTCGAACAGTATATACGAATAATATGTATGCTGAACAGCTACGTAAAATCTTAAGCTTGGGGACTGTTAGATGTTGGGATAATACGAACGATAAGTTAGATCAGCTCGAGCTGTTCGCATGCCTAGAACATGGTTGAACACTCTTAGCTGGAAAAACAAATCCCAAACCTACGTTTTCTACTACTTAACAGCCATAATAGTGTATGATAGATTATCGTTTAGCTCACCAGAATGTAAGTTTTGAGCTAAGCGAGAGATGAAAATTATACAAATGAAAAATTAACTTTCAGATGAGTGCCGAACTATATGTTACGCGATTTTAAGGCTGGAGCTGTATAAAATATAAACAATTCTTTTATCAAATGTTTATAAATATTATTTTCTGATCAATAAAAAAGGCACGTAAATTGCGCTCGATTCTCCCTCCCACATCACAACCATCCAACCCTTCCGACTTCTTACGCACATCATAGTCGCATAATAATAAGCTCTGACTTGAACCGCCAGCTCTTTACGGAATCACATCCACTGAAATATAATTCCGTCCGTGTATGCGCGCCGGCTTAAACGAGCACAAGCGCTGCTCGCGTTAACGATTCATTTGTATATACGTAGACCGTCTAACCAGTCCAGCATCCGCAACCATCCATCTACTATATATATTTATGTGTGTGCATGTGCGCGTGTTTCA
This sequence comes from Sycobia sp. Sy_11, assembly GCA_018907035.1. NCBI lineage: Eukaryota > Metazoa > Arthropoda > Insecta > Hymenoptera > Epichrysomallidae > Sycobia > Sycobia sp. Sy_11. The sequence goes on from JACCIC010000096.1 coordinate 186,454, forward strand.
ACGATTCAGGTCCACTGCACAAACCGTCGACCGTGTTAAGTCCGCCGCGTACACGGTGCAGAAACGTAGTATATACATATGTGTGTAAGCCCGCTAGGGGAGGGTCCATGTCGAAGTTCGTACGAGGCAACGGGGCGCGCGAAGGGAGCGGAGGGGGCGAAAAGGTGGTTGAAGCAGAGAACGCACGCGCACATACACACGATGAACGTGATTGCCCTTTCCGGGCAGAACAAACACGGACTATTGGATTTTTATCAACTAACCCTCCTGGCTCGACTGCTCTTTCTTCCCCTCCCCCACACTCTCTCACTCTCTCTCTCTCTCTCTCTCTCTCTCTCTCTCTCTCTCCCTTCTTCCTCCTTTTCTGTACGGTCCGCGCACGCTCTTCTCTAAAACGCTTCCGTTTCAATGGGGTATATATATCTTCGCGGAAGTTCTGTACGTGCTATGCGATTTTTTCAGTCTGTCATGGACGCACGGTTGATTGTTTTTGTTTAAGAAAATCGAAATATTATTTACTGTACCGACTGTATTAGGAGAATTCTATCGATATAACGCAGGCCTTTATTAAATAATAATTTGATGAATTGTTTGCATACCATTTTACATGTCTACATTGATAGAAAAAGTATGTAATGAAAGATAGCATATTTAACAAACCCAGCGAAAACTAGTATTTTTCTAAATTTCCTTTTAAAACTTTTACATTTTATATTTATTTTTCATTTCGTAAATATTTTGTACAATTCTCAATTTTTCACTGTAAATTGACAAATATATACATACGGATAAACGTGTAAAATTTTCAATTGTGTCTCAAAGTATGAAAAAAGACAGCTATAAGTTACTGGTAGGACTCAGAGGATTTCCATTTAAATTTATTTAGCCATACGGCGTCTAGCATAGTAAGTATACGTTTACTCATCTTCATCATGAAGTTCAACAAATGCCACTTTTCGAGACAAGCATAGAGTTATGCTATACTTTTCATCACAAATCGAATTCTTCTTTTCTTCGATGGAGATTTTGGCGTAATAACAAATTACTTTTACGTAGAACTGTATTATTTGTTCATAATTATGTTAAATTTTTGTTATGTTTTAGCAATACCCTAGGCGATACCTTAACAATACCTTATTTAACGATTAAGAATTGAAGATATTAATAAAATAAATCAATAGTATCAAAATTATATGGAAAAATGTCATCGAATGAAGGTAATACTTTTTGATAAGAAAATTCGAAAAAAAATTTAATCTACATTTTTTTAATTTTCTTAATTTAAAGAGAAATAACATATTTGAGAAAATGGTTATTTCTACAATTATTCATCCTTATATATATATATATATATAGTTTTAACGCTTTACGAGAGCGCTAAAAGAAATGTAAAAATCATAAAAGTTAAACAATCAACGATAATCGCTATATGAAAGTAACATATTTTTTCAATTCCACAGTTTTCCTTCTCTCGGCAAAAAAGTTTGTAAAAAAAAACGAATTCAACAGCGGCCCCGCAAGCTCCCGGATGCCCCCCATCCACCCACTCGCACAAACCCGACAGGTTCCTTTTACAAATCGACCGAAATCCTGGAGAAAAACTGATGGGCTTTCTCGATGGTTGGCCTGCCTCATCGCCCCTCGTCTGTTTGCCCAAGTATTTATACGTTGGGCCAGTGCGGCCGTACGAAGCAGCGAACCCCTCCTCCCCCCCCCGTCCACCATCCCTGATCCGCGCGCAACCGCGAGAGGTCTTTGAGGCCCCCGCGGCGATGATCGAGGCGCCGACCGCGCGCCCGCTCATGCATATGGATGAGAAAGCGGCCTCTGGCACCGCGCCAAATTTCACCTCCCGCGCGCCATCGCTTCGCGTGTACGGTAAAGACGCGCGAAAGCTACGGGCGAGACGAGGCGCGGCGAATGCATCGTACGTTTTGGTCTGGCATAAAAGGAATTAGGCGCGGTTTTTTCTGAATGTGTCGCGGAAAAAGCCGCAGGTCACTAGTTTTTTTTGTAGCAGTATGCATAGAAGCAGAGTTTATAAGTATAATTGACTGATGATTTGCTTTGCTTCTCTTGTCATCCGGGACATTCTTGATTTTTGTCATTTTGCCGAATTAATCTTTTATCAATTTCAATCATACCAGACGTAAACTCTGACAATTGTTGCCTATTAAAAAAAAATTAGCCACTCTATTGCTTATGAAGATCGTGACTTCCAATTTTTTCTAATATTTCTGACATAATTAGACATTAATGTACTGCCAAAAAAAATTCGCAAAATAAATTGTTTTGCGCTCTACTGGTTGCTTAAAAACTTCATGTTCTAATTTCCAACTTAGAAATGAACTTTATCGCCTCCTCTTTCCGGCTACATAAAAAAAATTAATTTTATATTAATCCAGCCTCAAAAATATAAGTTTAGCAGTATTTGGCAACATCGATTTGAAATTCTTCCTGGCTCCGCTGGGACGTAAACTATTTCACGAGGTAAATAATCAACTCGCACATTAAAAGTTTAGAAATGATATTTTTTTACACATTTTTAGGACATAAAAAATGATAACTTGTGAAAAGTTCGAAAAAATATCTGTGGTCTAATTAATCATTATTTTGCTGATAATTCTCTAACGCGAATAAATATCCCCTATAATACTTCTTGAAAAAGTCTTCTATTTATGCGGGTGAATCAAATAGCAAACTATTTATTCAAATGACAGTTTTATTATAGATAATTCATGGAAAATAATGCCTTCCATCGTGTTCTACAATGTTCGATGTTACTACCTTTAATGTCCACAAATATTTTTCCGATTTTGAATTGGGTATAGTAAAGGAACAATTTTATAATACATATGCTGCTCGTTCAATTTTTTAAAATGTATTTTAGGAAAGTTAACCTTTCCAATAAAAATAAAGGAGATAATTCTTATACCACTAAAATTTATCGAGAAATCATAAACAACATTGTTAATTACACTTTTCAGTTGTTTGAAAGCACTAAGTCGAAATACGTACGTACAATTCACATATATCTGTAACAATACGTAAATGACGAAAAATTGAAATATTTTATGTTTTTATTAATTATATATAATTACATAAAACTTTTACATAATTATTTTTCATTAGTTCGATATTACAGAATAGTTATTCAGTGCATTATGATTATCCAAAGTTCATTATTTCATCATTAGTTACTCGCTAAATCCAACTTTTTAAAATTTTGTAAAGAAATAGTATATTATTACTTGTGTTATGGTTCATAGTGTAGATCAAAAAGTGAACATCGTTGTTGTATAATTGTTAAAGTTTGACCATTTTAAACTAACAGAAAGTGTACTTCACAAAAAATAAACTAAAGAAATAGCAATAAAACACAACATTTAAAATTTACTAAACCAAAAATGCCTATAACATCGCACACTACGCCAACCATAATTTGACCGTCGCTATTTAACAGTAAACACCGTAACAAAATATAAACATTCGAAATCACCAGTCGAAGTCACCTTGCCCCTTATCCGCTATTACTACCCCTTGTTCGGATCCTGCCACTCTGCTTCAACTCCTGCACCTCTGTACATATATATATACACAACATACACCCTATATATATATATATATATATATATATATATATATATATATATATATATATATACTTATACAGAAGCGCTGAAGGCAAGGTCTAGCGCCTGTGCTTCGCCACTTATTTCTGCGCGGATCTCCCGCGGCGCGTTAACGCTGAGCAAACAGGAGGGACACGATGTATATATATGTAAAACCCGAGGTAGAAGAGTCTGTGTCCCCCGACAGATGTCCCTGGCGATGACGGATAAATATTTAATCGCGGCCGCTGGAGATGCGTGCGCGCGCACGCGGACATCACCCATGCTCGCAAGCATGCACACACGTATTTATGCGCAGCGCTAAAGCAAACGTCGCAACATCTGCCGAACGATTTCATATATATATATATATATATATATATATATATATATATATATATATATTATGTTTACCGTATACATATGTATTATATGTATTATATTTTCTGCACTGCAACATGCAAGAGTCGGCATGTTGCGAATTTGTCCTCTCGGAATAAGAAGTGACCGATTAGCAAAGAATATCATCAACATTAGAAGCCAAGAAAGAAAGTATATTCTATTGAGCGTATTTAAGTTGTTTTTACATTTAACGATCAAATAGATTAACAAGGAGAGGCTCATTTCACTGGAGAACCTATTTTCTCAACAAGATGAACAATGTATTAAATATAAGAAAAAACTAAAATCCTTATCGTTTTTTTATTCGACTTGTGGGCCTTGGATTCCATTAGTTTTACGCCAACATAGTAACAAAATAATAAATTTGTACTTTATTATTACATCTGCAGTTATTCATGGATATGAACATTTTATGCTTTATCGCTACTTCAAATATCTGTGTCTTAGCTAAAGAGCATAACATTCATGTTGTTTTTAGCTGCTCTGTTTCTGTTTGAAATTAGAATTATTTTAAACTATGTGAATTTTTTAAATTTTTTAGGAAATTTAAATAATTAGTAAATAAAATGTTCAAATATTTCTAAATATTGACATCAATGTTTCCATGGACCCTATATATATATATATATATATATATATATATATATATTATATAAGGCTTGAGTACAAAAATGAATTCATATAAATACTCAATAACTCACTATGGCTTAAATAATGATGTACAATTCAATATTAAAAAATAATTTAAAAAATAATTATAAAAACTAATACAAATAAAACGAATATTTTAATAAATTTAATCCATTAATATTATGAATTTATTAAAATATTCATTCCATTATTATTCATTTGAATAAAATCAGATCATATTTTTAAAACAAAAAATGAATACTACCTTTTCCTAACATATATGCGTCCAAATTTTGGTTACTGAATTATAGGGTTAGTTTAGAAATAATTTGTACTTGTCTTGCAATATATTTTAAATATCTATGCGCAGGCGAAATATCGTTTTTTTCAAGCAAATAAAAAATTTTTCGAAATGTTTATAAATTCAAAATGTTGTTAACATTTCTTTGATTTTAACAATAAATTGTGAAACAAAGTTCAATTGTCATTTGATTGAAGAGAAAAAGAAAGGGGCAGAAAGAGAAGAAAAACTACTGATACGGTATAATATTATTATGTGACAGCTGTATTAAGTACATGCAATACGAAAAAGAAAAATTGTTTTAGATAATTAGTTCTTTAGTCTTAATTTTACAAAAAGAATTTCCTACTTATAAATAATAAAACTTTCCTAAAATTTTTAAAATTTAAATAATTTACAATAATTCTAAATTCGAACAGAAACAGAGCAGCTAAAAACAACATGAATGTTATGCTCTTTAGCTAAATAGAGATTTGAAGTAGCGAAAATTCAAATCCATGAATAACTGCAGATGTAATAATAAAGTCGAAATTTATTATTTTGTTACAATGTTTACTTAAAAAAATGGGAGCCAAGGCCCACTTGAATAAAAAAAACGGTAAGGATTTTAGGTTTTTCTTATATTTAATACATTTTCCACGTTGTGAATAGAAAAGAGTAGAGAAAAGTAGACTATTTTTTATGAGTATTTAAATCTGCCTTGCCTGAAACTAAAGTCCTATAGGAATAGTATTATGAAGTGTAAATATTACAGAAATAACACAATACACAATATAAAATGATATTTTCTTCTGACAAACTATATACATTTAGATTTACTTGCAAGAAGTCGACGTCAGATTTGGGTTAACGATTAGGTCTAGATCAAGCAAAGAAATTGCAATTACGTCAAAAATGAATTCTGTAAAGTGGTGTGACCCGTAACTCTCCTATTCCAAAGATATATTGTACTTTCTGAGTTGCAATTAGTATAGTTCTTTCTAATTAAGTTGGATGTATTAAGTAGTCAGAAGTCTTAAAGTACATCTCGATACTTATGGCTTTGAAGTAGAAGAACGAATTTTCCAACGAATTTAATTGATCTTAATTTGAAGAAATGCGCTTAATTGGAATAATGTGTCTTAATGAGTATTAGACTTGAATCGATAATAATTTTAAAAATGTACATTTGTGGATAAAGGATCATCAAAACTTGTTCTTGAAATAATGTTCATCTTTTGCATGGGGCTCCCAAAATAGTGGTTTTCGTAAAAAGAATCTTCGGAATACACGGTATATAATCGGAATGGAAAAATATTAGGTCCTCAAACTTATTTTCGTGTTATCGTTCTTGTTAAATATAGCAAAGCTCGGCAAACAATGCATTATAAACATTCAGATAATTATTATTTTAGTCCATTTCATATGATCAATTATTTTTATCCAAAAAGCAATTGATTCAAAATTAAATATCAGTTCTTAATAAATTATATATATCGGCAGAAAGGCTGAAAACGGTTCAACATAAATATTACTAATAAAAAGAATCTCCTCTATAGAAAATGCAACGAAAACTATCCTCGTTACATGTACGTATACGTAAAATATGTATATGTAAAATATTTTACACGGATATAATTTTAATCGGTATCGTCATCGTTCCATTTTCTACATATAAGTCTTATCCAATTCGCTTCCCGATGTCTTATAGAAAAGATTCTATTCGTGGTACTGTCGAGGAACTTTTTGTGACATTGACGAATAGTAATTCTTCAGACTCCACGAGATTCCCATCGATTGAAAATTTGTTCTTAAATTTGTTCTTCCGATAGGAAACTATCAAATATTTCAAAATACGATTTAAAAGACAACGTATAGATAATGAAGAAAATATAAGAACAACACCATTATAGGAAAGAAGTATTTAAAGTATATGTGCGAAAAAGTCCGTAAAGAACGAAGCTTAACAGTCCAACCAAGTTTCTAGAGAATCATTGTGAATTCGACGAGTGTACGGCAATCTGATCATTTCAATGTCGTTTGGTTTATTCATGCGGTGCGGTGTGCCGAAGTAAATCTTTGATTTATCTTTTTATTTTCGCCTCTGGTCGTAATCCTTTTTACATCATTCAGAGTAGCTTGAAAGTCAATCAGTGATGCTTTTGTTTACGGCATAGATTTTTGCACCCTTCATTTCACGATTGGTGAAGTATTTTCAAAATATATTTAATTTAAAGCGCAATATCATTGCTACTGTTATACATCAGAAGGAATGAATAGACCTTTGGTTCAATATATATCTATTTCTTTTTCTTAAATCCCAGTTACATGAAAAAAGCGTACTCTTTAGACAAACGTCAATACTTGTCATTATATATATGTATATATATATATATATATATATATATATATATATATATATAGATTAATTAAATTAAAATCTAAGGGATCGAGCACTCCAAATCGCTTAGGCAATTTTTCTTCTCCCCGCCCGAAAACAAACGCGAGAATCCATCTCGCCCGACTTCTCAACAAAGAGCTTCCCAGGCTCGCGCTCTCGGCCCGCCCGCCCATCCGACCGCCGCGCCGGTTAAACGGGAATTCGCGCGGAGCGATGAATTTTAATCCGCCCTGGAGCATAAATGATATATTATATAAACGCATATATACATATCGCGGAGACGTGCATCAGCCTCCCCTAAATATTCACGGGGGTGCGAAGAGCTGCCGAGTTGACAGGGCATTATTTTGTAATGGACCCTTAGGCGCTTATTAAACCTCAATGGGCGAATAGCGACTGTCTCTCTTGCACTACCTCTCGCTATCTCTCTTTCCTACCGTACTCCCAATCTGAATTCAATTACAGGACAAATGGGCGCTCAGGTATACTTATATGTATATATGCGACGAAGGAGGCTTTCCCCCCGCGAAGAGATATTATTATTCACGAGGCCACGAGTCTCGTCCATATATATATATATATATATATATATATATATATATATATATATGCATGTGATCAATCGAGAGCATCGCCGAGTGTTACGCTTTCACGCTTCAAAATTTAATTCCGTCGCTGATCTGCCCGATAAAGTTCGCGTCGATCGGCGGTTAAGTTTTTGTTTCGTAGATGCAACTTATTAGAAAGTGTTCTTTACTTATGTACAAAAGTATTGAAGATTTGATTAGAATTCTTATTAAGTACACAATTCTTAACATTAAACATGTATAGTTTAATAATTTATAAATATTCCAAAATCCGACTTTTTCCAAAGACCGTTTGAATTTTATATAATTAAGGTATTCACAGCCGAAAACAATTCTTTTCATACGTACGTTTTTTTACATAAATTTAATTATGACATATAAAAATGAAAAAAAAAATTTTATTTACTGAATTTTTTCACTTTTTTCTAATACATTGGAAAACACATTAATTCGGAAACATTATAAATTTAGTGCTTAAAAATGTTGCGAACAAGCTAATTATGTACGTATACTGGAATGGATTGTCTCGTATTAACATTATACATCATTCATAAATTTGACAAATATTTAGTGGTAAGTAGCGTGAAATTTTTCTTCCATTAAAATAACTTATACAATCGGTAAACAATTATTTTTAGTATGAAAAGTATAATTGAACCAGTGACTTATCTTATCCGTTCATCTGTCCATTCATGATAGTAATGCTCATACTTTTAAGAAACACAATCATATCATCATAGCATAATAAAATCAACTAGTTCATTATCTTAGGAATCTCCTAACGCGTATATGTTCATAATATCATATTGATCCATACGTAATAATATCGTTTACAAAATTTCACGTTCTTATACCTTTATGCAATTATTATATTATTAATAACATGCAACCTATTATCTTAAAGTTTTAATCAATACATAGCTATTCCAACTTAACTCACAACTGTAAAACTATCCTTTCGGTTTCTTCCCGTCCCAAATCCGAAAACGTAAACCCCTACATCGCTATAAGAAAATCTTACCAAGTCATCAATCGAGCTCTCCGTGCCCTGTCCCGAAAAACGAGACTTTGTGAAAACCGTACGGACCGGAATGCCAGAGCGTCGACGATAATTCCCGAGGCCCTTCTGACCTAGAACGTCTCGTGTCAGGAAGGGCGGAGCGCGAGGCGAGGCGGGGGAGCAGAGCAATTAACAAATTGGCCGACGGCAACGGACGACGGCAGCGCGCCAGATTTCAATGACGCCGCGCAAGGCTCCAGCGATACCAATCCAATTAAGAAGAGGACCGCTTTAGGCACAAGTTAGGAGTGTGCGTGCGCGTGTGTGTGTGTATGTGTGTTTATGCCAACGTATATGGAAAGAGAAAATAGGGACCCAATCGCCTCGATTGAGTTGCCGGTACGACTTGGCTCCTTCAGCTATATATATATAGCAGCAGTTTCTTGCCCAATTGGATGCGATTTCTTTGCGTCAGTCAGTTTCATCCGTCTTCTGAACTTCTGCTGCTTCTTTTTATCCTCTTGTTCTTTTGTTTGCGCGCGGAACAAATTTGGATTTTCTCTCTCTCTCTCTTTTCTCTCTCTCTCAAGACCGCTCGAAAAGTTTTTCGAACTTCTCTGCACAGGAAATTTATTGTGTAGTAGAAAGTTTCGATATATATTTTGTTCTGCAAGTTAGATAGTTATTTCTTATTCGTAAATTTTGAAATCTAGACGTACATTGGCCATTCTTGCCGACTTGACCGTAAATTTGATAATTGAATTCCGTGCGAAATATCCTGACGCAACTACTTAATAAGGAGTACGACTAAAACGATAACTCCAAAAATTCATGAAAATTTCTAATCGCTAATCTACGAAAAATATTTCACGCCTGTTTTCTTTCAATTGCTGAAAATGCTTTTAAGCAACAAAACCAATCCTAGGAGATTTATTGAACACCACGAATTCTACTTAAATATTTTATAAAAATGAAAATAGAAAATTTAACTAATTAGTAGTGTAAAAAATTTTTAGACGCTTTGATATCAAAATTTATGATTCTACGAAAAAAAATAATATCATAATTGACATTTTGAGTTCGATTAGTAGATTGATTGACAATTGATATTCAATATTTAAGTTCCAGTTTTATTTAATTCAACGAATGGTGTTTAATAGTTATACATAAGAAAATCCTACGTCAAGATCTAAACAATTATAATCTATAATAGTAATTCTAATATGAACTCAATTTCAGACACTTTTGGTTTTAATTAGAAATATATTATTTATATCTTTATGTGATATCCAAAGAAATGTACGAAGAAAAATGTTTCAAAAAATTTTAGAAAGAAGTTTCGGAATTCCTTTACCTATAAGTATAGTAATTTTGTAATAGATTTATCTAATGGGCCTTTCTACGAGATTCTTCATAAAATTTTAATAAAGTCTTTTCATAATTAATAATGCAATATGAAATATTTCTCTAAGCATACTTTCCAACTTAATAATGCTAAGTTGCATAGCATTGTTTAGAAAAAAGTCTTTTAGATAAACTATTGCCATCTTTACAGATTCTTATTCGTCTAAGGGTTTCTCTTTTTAGAGAAAGAATTTTCGTAGTAAAGAACATAACCCAAAGAATGTTCCAATTCTCGTATTAGCTGAATTTGTTGCTTATATACGTAGAAAAAATTTATAGTTCATCTTCACAGTTTTTTAACAACAGCTAATCCGTATTGAATTAGCGTTATGGACAATCGAAATTTGAAAACTATATTATTGATAGCTATCACTGTTATTATATTTACAGGTCTGTAAACTTCGATGACGGAAATGAAACTCTCAGATTCTGTAGCTATAGCTTCCCATTTTGGCTAAAATCTCAAAGTTCGATCGAATGATCAGAAAAAAAGCATGAAAAAGACGTCAACTAACTATTTAAAATTCTAGCATTTTTACTCGTACGCTACATTTATATTACAGGTTTTATATACGGTATTTTTAAAAAGAAAAAAATAATTATAAAATGTCCATACTTGGATAGCAAGAAATTGTAAGAATAAATAAAATACAGAAAAATTGTTATAGTACCTATTGATCAAATAGAGAAAAATGACGAATTTAAGTCAGATTACTGAAGTTTTTATTATTATGTACGGCTTAGAATACGACAGTTTATATTCTTAAAAAATCAGCTACAAAAAGGAAATTTTAGTAAAATATTAAAAAGGGATTAATATATATATATTTATTTACTTATTATTTTGGTTTATTATATTTTAATAAATTTTATATAAATTCTATTTAAGAAGATAAAATGTAGAATTTATTCTTATTAATCAAGCCTTATTTTAGATAAATATTCGTTAATCCTCATATTTAATTCTAATGATCGCGAAAAGCCATGCCCTATTTCATTTCTACACTATTTATTCCGTTCGCATGCACATGTGATCAAAAAATCAACTGCAACGCATAGCGTGCGCGGTGAGTTTGAGATTATATACCATGTCGCAATTAAGCGCCGTATACCCTCAACATCGTAGTTTCCCTACCTCTGCATACGACCGTGATAACGAGATAGCGCCACATCAAATCAAGACTTATAGCACCTATTCCCAGAATTTGAATTACTGTTTAACGCCAAATTAGAGGAGCCGTTTTACAAACTTTCTCTCGGGTCTAGAAAAAGAATATTCATTTGGAAAGGATATCGTTTTTAGAATTGGAAAGTCTAAGGTTTAGTGCAATGGCAATTGAAAAGACGTAATTAATTCGATTTTTTATATAAAATATAATGAAAATGGAGATGAAGTGTGAACTGCGAAGCATTTCCAACCAACAAATGTAAATGTCATATGAATATAGTTCAGATAAATATAAAAAATTCAGAATTTGACCATAGTATTTTTGGAAATTCACGCAAATAGCAATATTCTTAGAAAATTAGTAAAAATTATTCTAACATTATTCTTCATATGCATATCGTAAATGAATTGAGACCAGCTAATGCATATATGCAATAATTTTACATTTGATTCATTACAAAATTTTGGATTTCCAATGCTAATGCAACTTAGACATTTCAATTTAATGCCACTCGCTGTCATTGAAAGCCTGTGCAAATCTACACACACACACACACACACACACACACACACACACACACACAGCGCGCGCGCACACACACACACACACATATATATATATATATATATATATATATATATATATATTCCAGCATTATAAGTCAAGGAAGAAAAATAATTGTCTATATATCAAAGGCTGCCCGAACTAAATCATTGTAACCATAATGAAAAAGAAGTGAACTAGGAAAAAAGGCCTTCGTTGCCGAACGTACGAGAGAGAAAATTAGTGATCTCCGCGACCGTCCACGGACTCGCATCCATCACGGGCGCATATAATGAGAACGGTCCGGGCCTGGCGCGCACACACACACACACACTCACACCTATACTTTCGTACGTATCAGAACGTACCGGTAAGAGGAAGGGAGGAAGTAAGCGCATATATAGATATATATGTACATACACCCGAGAAAATTAGAGCGCGCTCTCGGAACTGCGCGGCCCGGAACGCGCACTTGCCATATCCTCCTCTGCGCGAGCTACCCGTCTCGCTTTCTTTCCCTTGCCACCCCCCGCCCCTCGACTCTCTCGGGCACGGATGCTACTGCCACCGCCGCCGCTGCTGCTGCTGCTGCTGCTACGCCGAGATGATGCTCAGCAGGACAGTTTTTAATCACTGTAAGTGGATCTACATAGTGCGCGCGCGCGTTCGAGGGGGAGGGGGCGCGCAATTACCGCCGGGAGTCTGGAGGGTGTGGGTGTGGGGACGGCGCATGGGCCCCCTGTGTATCGAGTCATTCCTCTCCCCCCGCATCCCCTCCCCCTACAACACCACCACCTCCAGCAGCAGTTCTCCGTAACTCTGGGGCACGGAGTTTTCGAGGCTCGTGGGTGCGTACGAGGCTTGTATTGCGAATTTTTAATTTTCACCTCGGCTTCGAATCTACTGTTCTATATCAATTTTTTATAACATTGTAATAAGTACGATGCGCGGTTAAGCGTGTTACTTAGGACTTTCAAAAAAAAAAAAGTTTGACTGTCTGCAAGCAGAGAATCGTTTAATTAGGTTGTGTACATTAACGCTTACAGCGAGTACAACGTAACTTCTTATTCCAAACACCGAGAGCCAATTTCGCCACTCTTATATTGTGGTAGGTAAATAAAACAACGATCTCGGCATAATGAATCTGCTACGCCGGCATGGTCCCATGCCGTTGTAAAGCGACAATTAGAGATCGGCATAGTACGTTATGCGCTGCGTTAGCATTCGATACAATCTCATAATTTAATTTTTTTATATACTCCGTGTAGAATTAAGCTACAGCTACGGCTTTAAACGATTTTTCTCAGATTTAATAAGAGAGCACCGACAAACAATATATCGTCAGTGTCTATCGCATTTTAGGCTTAATCAAAAAAGTTAATGAATATAAAATTCACTTTAATCTGCCGTGTCCATATCCGAAATTTCGCGTCTCCCCCCGTCCTCGAACCGGCCGTCCTCTCCGCCACAGCAGCTGTAACGCTCAGCGGTATATGGACGCTCGCTTCTCCGCACGATCGCGCGCGCACTCGCTGCGTAGCCGCAACGGCTACCGTCCCCTACCCACGGGTACGCACGCACGCGGCGGACTCGCGCGCACTTGACTCTCGCAAATCATGGGTAAGGGGCTGCTTGACAGGTCTGAATTTTTGCCGGACGATTAACGGGCAGCGCGTGCCGCCACTTGTTCCCGTGCGGTTTGGACTGCGCGCGTGCGGATAACCTGCAGCTGGTTATTGTCCCGTTTTCTTCTCTTTCTTCCTTTCTTTCTTCTTCTTTTTTTTTTTATGTTTGATGACTTGCTATCCCCTGAGATCCGCGGGCGGAGCGACCCTTTGAGGCCGTCTCGGGTGTCGCGCGCAATTGTTTTTCGCGCAGGGATATGGGGGCTCGATTGCTCCCCCCTTCCAGTTTTTTTTTTTTTTTTTGGCGCTACGCGATTGATTGAATCCGGGATGATGCTCGGGGAGACTGTTATCCATTGACGGGACAACTTAATTTCGACGGTTGATCGGCGCGTTATTTTACGACTGTGCAGACAATAAGATAAGTTTATGAATTTTTAAGATTTGCGTATTAATCAAAGTTCTCACCGATATTTTGTAATAAATGTCGTTGCAAGAGACTTCGAATATTTTATGTTCAACTAACTTTTTCAAAATCGCTTTTAATATATTCAAAATGATGATCTATATTTAAATTATTTTTCAAACTACCCTGCTCAAAGTTGAAGTTTTCGTACGTGTAACAGTTCAAAAAATGCCTTATTTCCACGCGCCTTATCAACGTACCGAAAGGACGACCGACATCGGTTTATTTATGTATAATTTCTGCAGACATCGCTGCGCTCGAACAATAGTAGGAAAAATATATTGTGGATCACTCGTGCGTAGTAGGTATGTATAATTATACAACTATATAATCGTAAGGTCAACTACTATTTTTTTACATGAACAACTTGATCAAAGTAGCAAGTTCATTATTAACTGACGTATTTTTGTTAAGTTGGTTCGACATTTCTAGTACCTATGCTATTCATTATACATTTCATTTAAAGACATAAATACCATCTGTAAGTATTATCTATATAAAAATGTACTCAACTAGAAAAATTATAATATAGAAACCTGAAGAGGTAGGACTGTTATATTTTTTATATTTAAGCAACTCTATTCGATTATTAAATCACAAATTTTATAATTAATTAGAATTAAGTTAATAAAATTTAAGATATTTTTAATAAAAACAGTCTGCAAATGTTAAATCTGAAGCACCACTCGGAATTGTTTCATCACCTAAGATTTTAAAAAATATCCTACCCTAAAAGTGTATAAAAGACACTGATTCTTCCCATACTTGAAATTATATAAAATAAAAATTTAAGTTTTTAGTAAAATAAAAAATATTGAAGTTTTTTAAAATACTGTACTCGTATTCTTCAAAACTATTATATCTTTTAATTTCTTGAAATTTTTTTCCCTCGAGATATCGGTCATTAAAATTTAGTGCTGTAATTTTTTTTTTTATTTTGTATTAAGTCATCGGAGGAAAAAATGTAGTTTGCTTGCTTTCTAAGGACACTTCGTACAAGACTATAGAAAAACAAACAACAAAAGAGATACTTTCAATTAAGTATTTTTCTGAACAAAAAAGTTATTTTGAAAAATTTGAAAAAAATTCCTAGAAACGATTTTCAATATAAAAACTTATCCGTTATGTTAAACCTGACTCGATAACGCAACTCAGAGGCTATATTTGCATTCAACTATAAAATCATATTTCAATCGCAAGAAACCTTTACACGAATATCCCATTTTACATGCGCTAGCATACGTGACAGCGTCACTCGTCCAGCCCCCCGTACTTCCGTTGCATTTCTATATGGATTTAAGGAGCCGAAGGAATGTCGCCCTTTGCGATAAAAATAAAAATAAAATAAGCTCATCCGAAGTGCCTCGTGTTATTCCACCCAGCTCTATACACTTACAGCCCTGCCCGTGCTCCTGAAATTATCCGTAAAATCACACTCCGCCCGTGACCGCCTCTCCCCCCCCCCCCGCCGCGCCTCGCCACGGCCTTGGCAGGGTGGCGGAGGCGCAATTAAACCGCGCGCCAGCACGAGAAAATGAAACCACCCCCGCGAGAATATTAACGCTCCCCTCTCGCCTGCCCCTCCATCCGTCCTGACCGTATCCCGCTGAAAATTCGCGGCTTTTATTAACATTATTTTCCCTCGGCCTTCCAGCTCTTCGGCCAATATTTTTTCAGAGCAGAAAAACCGTGCTCGGGCCGCCTCCGTCGTTGCTACACTGCTGGCGTTAGTGTGGCGGTGGTGTTGGTGGTTCCCTTTTCTTCTGTTTTTCCATCTGGCCCTCTGCTCGACCCTTCATTTATCCTGCGGCTGCGCGCAGTTTTTACGCTCCTCTGCTGCGAGACGAAGAGGGAGCGCGGTGGCGGCAGTGGCTCTCCCCCGGGGCAAGAAAATTGTCGTTGATTTTCGCAGAAAGACCGACAGAGGGAGGGAGAGGGAGAGAGAGGGTGAGAGAGGGAGAGAGAGAGAGAGAGAAAGAGAGAGATATGACGATGCGCTTTATGCGGCTCGGTGAGCGGGAGTTGTGTGTGCAGTCGCGCGCCTGCTCTTTTTTAGGTAGGAGGAAAAGAGACCGAACGACAAGGTGGGAGAGGAAGAGAGGTGGGACCTCCACTTCTTTTCCCCAGTTTTTTGCCAGCTCGCTCTTTTATGTTTGTCGAAGTGATTATTCTTTAGCAGGGGAGCGAATTAATTTTTCGTACTCTTTCTCTCTCTCTTTCTCTTCGTCTTTCTTCCTACTTTTATTTGTAATCGGTTTTTTTTTTTCATCACTTTATCACAGAAGTGCTAGCGAAAAGTGAAAAAATTAAGACCAAGTTACAGACGGCGAATATTTGCTTTGGTTATCATTTAGATATTTTTTAACATTGAAAGTGGCATGCTAAATATATATATATATTTCAAACTATAGGTAGTCATTGATAATGGCAATTATATAGATCTTTAAAAGAAAACAAAATTTTTGTACAAATTAGATCATACCTTGCAAATATATCAAAAACTTACGAGTCTATGTTTTTCAATGTACTAAATTCAAATCCAAGGTCTGTGAAGACATAATGTAAATAAAGCATGATTCATGGATTCATTTGCTTATTTATATAAGTGCGAATACAAATATAAAATACAAGCTTATAGTTGGTATACTATGCCTCACGTCCATCGGTCATGAAGTTCAAGATTTTTTTGAGAATTCTATAACCTGCCCACTGGAATCTAAGAAATAACAGTAGAAGTAGTAGAAACAGAACAATGGATTTCTTTAATCCATCATTGACAGAAAACTTTTGAACAACAATTTTATCTTACTACATTAATTAGAAATTAACAGAAAAAAATGCTATTATACATTTATTCCATTATTTGAAAGAATTTCGTTCCAAAGATTATTGTAAAATTTTCGAAAAAACTATTTACGATTCCAGAAATTTAGTTTTAATTTGAAAGAAAAAAAAACATTTGAAATCACGTTTCTAGCGTTGAAATTGATTTTTTTCCCGTAATTTAAAAATTGAGAGTTAAAAGTCATTTTATTATAAATTCATCACAGTCCTCGTTAAGGTCCTCCTACCGAAAATTCAACGTACAGATTTATACTTATATACAAGAAAATCCGTTTTTGCACCCTTATACGTGGACGCGCCTAGGACACTTACGTAAAGACAACAATGCCGAGTCAAACTTGAAACCAGTACATAATATAGCTAATCAATAGCCGCACATACAAAAGTGAAACGCTCTCGTCCGAGTCGGCGAGCCCGCCCCGCTGCACGAGGCAATAAATCGAAGATTAAAGAGAGCCAAAGGGCTTGGGAGGGGGAGGGGGGCTGTCTCGCGGGTTACCAAGGCCAGGGGCAGAGCGTGGATGCTGCCCCGCTTCTATCGTGCGACCCCACCCCTCACCCTCGCATTTGGCGATCAATCGAGGCACGAGCCACACATGGCCCATAACCAAATTGGTATAACAGACAGGCAGATAGACAGAGCGGAGGGGGGATACGTCGATCCTGCATGCATGAGACTATTATATATATATATATATATATATATATATATATATATATATATATATACAAACACGTGCCGTGCGTGCAAGTGCGATAATCTTATCCCATTGACACTGAGTCTCGCTGTCGCGTGTCTTGCAACCTCTGCCCCCCCCCCACTCGCGCCATCGCTCCCGTTTGCCGCGCACGCTTGTATATATGCAAAGGACAATCGCGCGTATTACAATTCCATTAGCCAAGGGGATAACGCGGAGGCGTCGCGTTCGTGTACACGATCGCAGGGGTAAAGCGTACACGGATATCTGTGTATAGCAGGATGCTTTATACGTTACAACGACGCTATATGAATATTGGAGAGTCGCCCAAGCAATCTCTAAGGCAATCCTCTCGCATCCTCCACGATGATCTTGCCCAGCTGCTTCCCCGATCCGACAATCGAGTTGTCAACGTTATCGCGTAAAATCGCTCGGTAAAAGAAAACTAATTCAATCATTCGGATCGCTTGTATTCAATCGAGCTACATCACGTCTCTATCTTCTCGTTCGAAGTAAGTTTAAGCTAAGCTCCGTGGGGTCGAACGTTCGACGATGCCACGAGGGCTAAGCCAGTTCGATTTTCGTTTGATATTCACAAATCTTCTTAAGTCAAAATCTGTTATACAATTAACGCGGTAAGAATTTTACCCTGAAATTCATGCCAGTATATTTTTCCAGTCGATTGAATTCGGCTAGAATAATATTACCTGACAAATCTTCGTTTATAAGTTAATATGGTGTAATTTTTAGCTCAAACAATATTTTATACTTTTTGGTGAAATATTTGTGTGAGAGATTTCTCTTGTAAAATGACTTTCTAAACCATTAACAAATTTTCTTTTTTACTCACAAATAACTGTTTTTTTTTAAATGCCAGCAAGTATTTCTCGTATAATTAGGTCATCAAGTCCTTACAACGGAACGCATCCTAAAAAAATTTTTTAAATATATTAAAATTCCTTTTGTCGATTTATGATACATTATTATGCATCTGACGATTTAATTGCATAAACTGGATGAGATGATGCCCGATTACTTAAAATTAATTTCTTCTCCGAGGAGAAAATATTTTTTCCTTTAAAAAAATCTGCTTAATATTAATTCCTTTAAAAAGTTGAAAAAATTTCACCTACTAGAAATTAATATTCACCCGCGGACAAAGCATTAATTAACTATTAATACATTCTCGGGAGTTTATTATATCTGTTTCATATTCTTGATGTAATATGCTAGTACGTAATCAATAAAACATTATTCAAATATTTTTTTCAATTTGTCATAAGTATCTTATTCTAAGGGACTCGTATAATAAGAAAGAGTTATTGGTGATTTGTAAAAACATAATGTACATTTGTTTTTAGCAGGAAAAAACTGCTATATACCTGTGAGTCAAAACTTCAGTTTCTAGAATTATTATTTAAATAAACGTATGGGCTTAATAATTGCGCTCCTCTGATCGATTTCTTGTACCGTTAGGATGAATGAATCATTTAATTTTTATACTTTGAAATGAAAGATGTTAATTTATATTGTCACAAAAACTTCTACGTTACGAGTGTGTAAGGAAATCTTACCAGTGCCCGACTGATAGTTAGAAAAGGGACTTTTTGTGCATACTTTCAATCGTACTGGTGACTTGGAGTTTGAGTTCTATGATCGACGTCACAATTTCATCATCGACTAACTTGTTCGAATATGGATGATTGAAATATTTTCATTTTTCTTCAACATTTTTAATTTTTATTTAATTTAACATAAAATTCACACTCTATTTACAACTTAACGAGTTCTACCTCGAAAAACAGCATCCCAATTCGAGGGGAGATTGAATTATATCTATAGAGTAACGTTATTATTCCTAGAGATAGTCAAAACCAAATTTTATGTGTACGTATTCCAGGACTTCCATTACGCGTTGAATTGGAGAATGAAAATCAATAATTAAAAATAAATAAAGCATTACGTAATTTACAAAACTTATTGTGCAAATAAAACAGTTACTTTTCGATATTATCGTTCAATTTTCTAATGAATTAAAAATTAGATTGCTTTGTCTATAACACTATATACTGACCAAAAGAAAGCTTCAAAAGCTCAAAGAAAGGTAGCGGAGCGCGATGTTGTAAAAAACTTTTAAACTTTATCGTCTCGCGCAAATAATTTCACTCTAATTATTGTACGCGTTATTTTATATAGTATTAACAGCTGACACCTTTAACCCAATCGTTATATTCTTTTCTGCTTTAACAACTGCGAAACTATGGGATAATTAACAGATTTGATACGCGCCACCGATCCCATAATTCCATCAAAATTCTTTCATCTACATACACTCGCTACAGAGATTTGCGCGCTTATTATTATTACGCTCCGTGGCAAGTATAAGCGGAAGGGGAAGAGATAAAGAGGTACACAGGGGGCAGGGGGTGGGAGGCCCGTTCGCGCTCGGCTTTATATACGTACATGATTTACGCGCAAGACGTTGATTTATCGTATAGCGACGCGGGCTTGCGCATGATTCCCGGCTGCATGCGCGAAATTAATATTCCCGGGATCGGCGCTGTATTCGTTTCGAAGCTTAAATTATATGCGCCGCAGCGGCGGCGCGGGCGCGGGCGCTGCCTAATACATATCTATCGCCGGTAAATTTAATCAGCCTTCGGGGCGTCGTTGTTTCGGCGTCCTCGGCGCGCTGCTTCTTTTTTTTCCGAGGCAAAAATTTCATTCCCATCTCTGGGCTATTGTTTAATGGCCAGAAATCGAGAGAGAATTCAGATACAGTCAGTGTGTGACTTGTATGTAAATGTAATGATATGTATATGTATGTAAGGATGTAACGATGAACTATAGTGTCGATTATTTTCAGAACGAAACCTATGTATTTTCCAACCGTCTGTGGGATGCTATGAAAAACTTATAAAAATTATGGTATATCATAGAATTTTGACTATTTGAAAACATGTTTCAAATAAAAGTTGCAAGTCTGACGATTACGTAAGGTTATATAAGTTTTTTGTCTAGAACCTATATGTTCCGAGGATAATGGAATGAAAGATCTAAGTCTCGGCAAGAAATACGACCTAAGCTGCGGTAAAATAATTTGCCGTAGTATTTGCCAGTTTCTCTACCAAGTTCTAGAGTAAAAAATATATAGACGGCCAAATATGTAAATATTAAATGTAAATGCAAGATCTATAATTTCTATTCGAAATATATATTTATATACTCAAAATTTAATCTGATATTCGTACTAATTACACCAAGAATACATAAAATTATACAGTATGTTAATACAATGGAAGGCAAGAGTTTTCCGGAGCAAAAAATGTGAATGTTTCAGATGCACGTTTATATAAAAAATAATGCTTTATAATCATCACGTATACAAAGTTTTTTACATTCCTCGAACTAAGCGATATATTTTTTTATATTGCATCTGTTACTTGATAATTAATTTTCATGACATAAAACTGATATTCCGATTAAACGATAAAAAATTTATAAACAAATTATGCGTAAATAGTTCACTTTTTTAAGAATTCAAATTTCGAATAGTTGGATTTTAAAAAAATCTCGTAATTTCAATTTTTTTACAAAAATGATATAAATTTATTCACAGCAACAAAAACTAATCGTTTTTGTATCATATTCTTCTTCTTCGCATCATTATTCTTTTTCTTTTAATTATTTTTACATATTTATAATAGATTGAGAGAACGCTTAAAAATAATCATATATTAAATAAAGAAATAATTTCTCAAAGAAATAATTTGTATAAAGATTATTTGGACGTACGAGAGAACGAGGTGAAAGGCAGAGTGAGAGAGAGAGAGAGAGAGAGAGAGAGAGAGGGAGGGGGAGTCGTTTTGGCCGTGCGCTGCACGAATCGCGCACGTCGGGGAAGTTGAAAGAGACGCGCTTACCAAGGAGAAGCGGCTGAAATAGATAGAGGCGGAGGCTGGGCAAGAGAGAAAGAGAAATAGAGGCAGGCATAGGGAAACGCGGAGGGCGAGAGGGAGATGAAGAAAATGGTCGAAAGGGGCCCAGCTCACGAGGAGAAATGGCGGTCGCACGGCGACCGCAAGCGACTGGATAATTAATCGCCACCACGGCCTTTATTATCATGGGCCTGCGGACCGACGCTCGAGCGACAGCTCTTCCTAGATACGGCAAAGAGCGAGGCCGACGGTGCGTTACCGCTGCTCCTGGCCTCATTAATAGTTCGCAGCTCTCATAAAAGATTCGATAACCCCTTAAGACTTGGGAAAATTCGAGGACTTGATCTGTCATGAATGTATATATATATATTTGTGTGTGTGTGTGTGTGTGTGTGTGTGTGTGTGTTTCCGGTATTCTTAACTTAACAATGGTTATAAATACAGAAAGCAGTTCGATAAGATTTAATTATATGTTATATCTCTCAACCGGAGACTTCTGTTTTTACGAGTTACGAGCCTTACTGCTATTAAATAATTTCATTGGCGATACGGTGGCATTTTTCACATTAAATGACTCGCGCCGTGCTTTAAAATTATGATTGCTCCGATCATTATGAAATATTCATTAATACGAAAATAGTAGATTTAGTGTATAATATTTAAGGTAATACAAGAAGTATGAAGAGTTTTACAGGTGTTAAAAGTAATGACGTAATTACCTAATCTCAGCTGACACTTTCAACGTTACAAATTCTCCTGAAAGTATAGTATAGTGGCGGTTTATATTAGCGCTGAAAACGTTTTCATGTTGGAATAATAATTAACGGCTGTTAAAACATTTCGAATAGTTCGATTAGCTCCTATACTATATTCGAACGACTCGAACGACTCGAGAGTTTCGAACATGTTCCGGCGCATTAAAATTCTAACCCAACTCCCTACCCTGGTATAAATCATTCCCCAACTACAACAACGTCGTCGGCCGAAATATGGCAAAAAAAGAAAGAAAAATGCAAATTGCTCGCTCCGCGTCATTATACGATTGGACGAAAAATATCCGCGATGAAGATCCGAAATTCTTCCCCACCCAGAGAATTATTCAGAAAATTTTTGAATTCGGGGAAAAAATGGCACGCATCGAACGTACGATACAAGAGCGGGAGTAAAAAGAAATATAAACTATACTGACACGGGGAAATATTTCGCACGCTCGGCAAAACGCATTCGCGTATCGTGGATTCGTGCATATATATATATATATATGTGTGTGTGTGTGTGTGCTATTTATAACCGTATAATAATTGGTTGGTCGGGTGGAATAATTGCGCGGGTCAGTCGTACACGCACGACACGATGTATATGAAAAATGACGAGGGAGTTGGGTCGATAAAAATCGCCCTCGCGCCCCCGAAGTTGTCAGACGCGGCGCGCGGCCCGCTAATGACATTATTTGATGAGAACGAAGGGTTGGGGAGTTGGAAGTTCGATTTATAGCTGCTAAATGTAACGCCCGGTGTAGGATTTTCACGAAAAATTTTGCGCGCCCGCGCGCACTCTTCGTATGATTGGCGGTATGACCATTTTGAATTTTTGCAAGCTCGCTGCTCCGCGACTTAGATCGATTGGTCGAATCGTTGATGACACGCTATAATTTATCGCTAACTGTTGAGTCTCAGACTTTTTGATGGATTTAAATGAACATTGACGGTCTTACTATACGCGATAATAGAGACAACGACAAGATATTTATTATACTTAACTCAATATTAATAAGTAAAGTTGAATTCTTTATTTCTGTAGAGTATTATCGATAATAAACATTTAGTAGTGTTTACAGAACCCCTCTTGATAAAGCTATTGCAAAATAGTAATTCCCAGATCAGGAGAACGACACGATCTATACGTATAGATCATGGGTTGAAACAATTGCTACCATCATGGAAGATTGATTAGAAAATCTAAGTACAGACCGAAGAAGTTCTGTAAAACACCATCGATATATTTGAGAAATAAGAATATACTCGTGGTCGTTACTTTATGCGCGTATAAAAATAAATTATATTTCGTATTTTTCAAGGGAATGCACTCTTGAAGGCTACAACCTGTTTCTATTTATATCCTTTTACAAAATAAGTGAATTTTTGTGACATGCGTGGGTCCTGTTTTATTGATATTTTTTTCATCTATTGTTTTACTTGATTCTTTCGAAAATAGTTGACAATACAGAATCAACGAAGTATACTATTGGAAGTATATAATGGAATGTTCTTTCATATTTTTAAGCCTTGGGCTTATTTGTTAGATGATATATGAAAGTACTATAATATAGATCAAATACTAAAATATGAATCCAACTTTTGTTAATCATGGATAAAGATAATTATCATATTCCTCACGAATTGACGGAAAGACATTTGTTTTGATATTTTGATATTTATAGCATATTATGCTTAAAATTGTATTAATTTGCACTATAAATCATAATTGGTAGTTGAAATTACCACCTAAAAAGCGAGCATATTTACTATACCCTAAGGATGTCTTGGAATTATTAAAGATAAATTTAAATTTTAGAAATTCCAAAGAGTGCAGATTTTTATTTTTTGGAATATTTCATATATATTAATAGTCCTACTTAAAGTCAATCTTCTTTATACTTATAACCGTCTGTATTTCAATGTCTGACAGATTTTTTTTTCAATCTTTTCCGTAAATTCTAAAAATAGGAAAATTCGAGCTTACTACAGAATTTCGTAATGCATTTTCAGCACAAAAAGAATCTTGTTCAAATTATACAAAGTACATTCTACTTCTTCTTTCCTCCTCTATTATACTTATTGGATTGACAATATTGTAACACTTAAACTCTCATTTAGAAATCTGAAATTTACAATAGTTTTAATTCGATAATTAAGTATATTAGCAAGTGTATATGTTCGTATTTCTTAATAAAGGTTCTGGATCCTTTTTTATAGTTTTCGTATTATTTAAAAGGCTCGTAAAAGAAATAAAAATATTTTCATTTTGGAAGTTTTGTACGAGCATTTCCTATTAATAATATCTTCGTGATACAATCTCAATCCCAACTCTTGAGCATCCTCGTCTCGAACAATACATTCTGGCCTTGGAGGAAAAAAGAAACGTGCAGCATTACATCTTCTTCAAC
Organism: Sycobia sp. Sy_11; assembly: GCA_018907035.1. Lineage (NCBI taxonomy): Eukaryota > Metazoa > Arthropoda > Insecta > Hymenoptera > Epichrysomallidae > Sycobia > Sycobia sp. Sy_11. The sequence continues at coordinate 211,218 of JACCIC010000096.1, forward strand.
TCAACTCCGGCTTTGGCACAATTGGTATACACATTTATAGAAAGACCTATCATCCTGCCTGGGCCAGTCGTAGCGTCGCGTGGGACGCGTTTCATGAATCTTTCAAGCCCCGCACCCACCGAGATAAAATCGTGCGCGTCAAAAGACGGAAAAAGAGGAGGAAAGCACTATATACGAACTATATATATATATATATATATATATATATATATATATATATATATACATCGCGCGTTTTATTAAACCATCGCGGCGACTTTGACGATCCCCGCGGCGTTCGGTCCTCATGTTCAGGGAAAATTCGCGGTATATATACACATACCGCCTGACTCTCTCTCTCTCTCTCTCTCTCTCTCTCTCTCGTCGGGCCGGAAAGTCATCGTTAAATAATTCATAACGACCGTCGTTCTCCTCCGGCGTAGCCTCCGCGAGCGCTCCCCTTACCCCACGAACCGCTCCGCGCTCGCGCGATTCTCGGCTCCGTCTTGAGCTAGACGTGTTCTTCCTCCGAACCAACCTGTCGCGGATCTCCGACACGTCGCTGAATTTTCGCCTCGAGGTACAGAGAGACTGACGTTTGTTTCTTTTTATTATTTTTTTTTTTTCATTTTTTTCGACTTTCACCCTTTACAGGGATCGATTGTTAAAATTGGACTCGGCGAGCTCGCTGCGGCGCGCAGCTGTATAAAAAGTTAGACGATTTCGGTGCACGAAATCGTTAAAAATTCCATCGATGAGAAATTGGAGTAAGCATGTATTATTTATAAACCGAAAGTATGAGACAAATTCCAAAAAGCAAGAATCTATCGTTATTGAAGTTACAATTCCGTTTTATTCTCTTCGTAAAATTTATATTCCATATTAATGCGCATTATTCTTGCATTTTCTGTTATCTGCAAAGCGAAGTTTTATCACGGGGAAAAAAAGATTCAGAAAAACGTTACACGCCACTCAAGCAGAGAGAAAAATATTTTTCGAACTTTCGGTTGGAAATGCTACGACATTTACGTAAGAAATGAATGATACCCCGAGAGAAATTGATTGACGTATATACAAAAATCCGTGACCGTGCTCCAACAAGCTGCAAAAAATATCGCTGTTAAAAATAAAAAGTAATATTCTTCTCGATTAACGCCCGGCTCAAAAACTCGCGAGGACATTCTCTCTCCTCTTCTAGTCCAAAAGCGCGCGCAGAAAATAAGCCTCCACGAGTCGTTCGGGCGACCCAGCTCGCTCCTCGGCTTCCGCAATCAGGCTAAGTGAGGCGTAAAGCGACTTTCACCCGATGCACGCGCCCGGGGGCAACGCTTCCTTCGCTCCCGGCGCCGTCGCTCGGCACTTTCTTCCCGTCCCGATTACCGAGCGTGCCCGAGGATCGCCTTGGAAGAGGGAAAAAGAAAGGTCCAAGCGCCAGAGGAGCTCCCGCACAAATCAATCGTCACCGAGCAAACTAAGCGTTATTTACTTACGAAGGAGACAACGGCGTTTCTTCTAACGAGGGCCATTAATATCGTAAGAAGTATCCGTATCCCGCATCGCCCCCCCCCCACGCTACTAAGAAAATTGCCAACTACCGGGTACGTGTACATATAGATATATACGTAGGACGGGCGCGCGCTCGAAGCCAGCCTGCAGGATGAATGGATCGTCGGCGCGCGAGACTCGTGAATTATCGAGGGCTGCCGCTCTATAAAGGAAGCCGAAATGCAATTAGCCCGATGGGGCAGACGGAAGCGTATTAGGTATATACATATATATCCCCGAAAAGACGATCCGAACTTACGGCGGGGGAAGGGATGGGGTGGGGGGTGGGAGCCGAAGTTCTGCATCATTAAAAACCGCCGCGCGTCACACCTACCCCGTGCATGTATAAGGTGGCCGCCAGGGACGGCGCGGCGAGGATGACGAGCAGCGTGCCCGCTTCGTTCGCGGCGGCGGGGAGCGCGACGCGTTTTATACACGGATCGCGCGGGAGGATTACTTCGTCCGCGTTATACGAGGGATATTTTCCGGGGCAGCCGCGCTGCCGTCTGCGTTTTGCAGAATGCTCGATCGGGGGAGCGGGTCTATATTTATACGTAACGCGTGTATAACGTCGCTCGGCTAAAGGGCGGGATGCCCGCGATAATCTATTTGCGTAGAAGGCTGATTGTTTGCGGTCGCAATGCGTTAATCGTCATGTTTGCGCGGATTCGAGAAGGCGAGAACACGACGTGCACGGTTGCAAGAAAGGTGGCACAGTCGTTCCAGAACTGTGTAGACGCGGAGATTGCTTCGGCGTTCGGATGTATAAATATAATGGAAAAATCGCGCGACGGATATAATGAACGAATTGAGGAGCAATTAGAGAGATTGCCGAAAGATAAACACGATTGTCGTATTTTAGTTTGCTCGACCCAGACCACCTCCATCGATCTTGATAAAATTTTAACAACGATTCATCAGCGCGGACTGATTGGATTTATAATCCAGATAAACGAAAACAATTTATTTTCATTAAATTATTATAAGAATAAGATTAAAAACATCTCTTGCAATATTAAAAAGTTTACGGCATTGTATCATTGACAAACTCATTTACATTGTTCAAAGTTTACTTCCAGTTAGCGTCTCGTATTGGTGGGAGTTGCAAAACCGACTAGCCGCGAATGGACATTTAATATAGCCAGTTTTTTTAAATAGAATCAAAATGTTAGTAAATTTTGGCGTAGAATATCTATTATTATTATTACTATTGATATCTATTATTATTAATCTATTGATAAATTTCTGAATAATCATCACGCGCGTTTTAATTTCCGGCGGGAAACGAATTCTAGAATTTGATGCTGTGAGAGCAGGCTTTTTTAAATAAGTGTAATTTTTTATAAACGTTATAACACGCGAGCATATAATATGACGCTATTAATACTTTGCAAAATTCAGTTTTACGTGTTCGTTAAAATTAAATTTTTATTAAATAGTCATAGATTCGCGCAAGAATTTAATTAGTTAATTATTATTTAAGCCGACAATTAACTGAGTTGAATATATTTAAATAACAAAGACAAAAAATAAGGTTGCAATTTTTTTTAATACGCTTGCGTGAATATATTTCAATTTGACGGCAAAATTTCGAAATTAAATGGGAAAAGTTAATAATTTGTTGTGTAATCTAATAACTATCTAAATACTATTATTAATATGATGTATTAATGGGAACATTATTTAAATACTAATAAGGAGTCGAAATACATGTCCATAAATACGTTAATATCAATCTTTTAAACGAATCTAAATATTTTTATTTATTGTTTAAAATATTCATTATACTAATAGAAACAAACAGCTTTTTTCTATTTATTCCGATCCTAATTATTCGAATTTGCGAGTTAGCGACGTGGAAAAAACTAGGAATTATAAATCAAATTTTCAAAACGTCCCCGTTTCAAAACACTTTGATCGACTTCGGCAACCCCTTAATAATGCATTGTGCTAGAAAGTAGAGAAATGAATGTAAGATTATATTAATATCTCGAATTATCGATGTAATAAAAATATTATGAAAACTTATATAGAACCTACAGTTACTTTCGTAATCATCCCCAGGTTACCTCTTAAATAAAGTTCGAAAAGTCATTTCGTACGACAATACAAGCTTTATTACGTTATTATATTGCAAATCTAATCTATAATATATTTTTCCTCATTTTAACCAACAAATCGCACCTTCATCGCTTGATTCTGGTTCTCATGAGGAAGACTATAGTCCTTATCTATTACGAAAAGCCTTTTTTACGAACCTCGTTACAACCCTCGGCTTCGCCTCGGGCCGCAAACCTCTCGTTTCGTAAACAAAGCCTTTCCGTACCCGGTAAGAAATGTATTATTCTTAGCGTGCACTTAATTAATTTTAAGTTGTCTCATATTTACAAATCAGTAGATTGCGAAAGATCCTTAATTCCGAGCCGCAATCTTAATCATTGCGTTAAATAAATTACGAAACGCTCTTATTCTTCGACTTTTAAATAGTTATAAAACACAGAAAAAAAACTCCCTTGGACTCGTGAATCCATCCATACCGACTGACTCGCCCCGCCCCCCTCCCGCGATCTAAACGTTCCAGCGGATAGCCGAAGAAAAAAAATCGCAAAAACTCCACTTCTCTTATCGTATAGGAACAGAAAACTCGGCGCGGAGCAGCGCCAGAGGCGAGAAAAAGGGAAGAAGGCGAGCCGGAAGTGAAGCTTCATCAAAACGGCGCGCGGCGCTATGATCCGTCACGAATCCGGGACAATGTAATCCATCAAGGGCAGAGCGACGGTGGCACAGGTGCGCCATGAAGCAGCTCGGCTACATCGGGGGCTGCCGTTGCTGCTGCCGCTGCCGCCCCCGTTCCTCTTCGACTTAACTCGATTATAGAGCGCATCGGGGCTCCGCCGGAGAGGCTGCGAGATAGATAGAGAGACAGAGAGAGAGAGAGAGAGAGAGCTTCACCTCCAAAGTCTAAGGAGGATCGCAGTCATTCTTCATTCGCGAGGCGAGGGATCGCCGAGCCGATTCCCTTGTACTTTCCATCCTCGTCGCTTCGACTCTGCTGTTTCTGTTTCAACCTCTCCTTTCTTTTTACGCTACTTGTTTCTATTCCTTTTTTTTCTTCTTGTTTTTCGTCCTTTCTACGCGTCGAGTACTTCGGTGGCTTTGTTTCCTTAGGACTGGATGGATTTGCAGGGGACTTTAGAGAGGTTGAAAAATTGTAATATCGAAGATGCATTCGAAACAGTGAAATTGCGCGGACGATAAAGAAGATTGGAGAAGAACTGATCATTCAGCGGGGTTTTAATCGATATATATATATATATATATATATATATATATATATGTGTGTGTGTATATATATATAATCAATTTTAAGTATATAACATTATCTTGATTTTAAAATTTCAGTATAACCTACTATTTTGTGCCCATTAGTCTAAGGCGATAGCTTTTCAACTATAACTACAACATAACATTGTAAAGATATAAATTCAATTGAAAAATACGCTGTTGCATTTATTCTTCATTGTATATGATATTGAAATTTCAACATTTTTTTATCTTTTTGTTCATTATATGTACCCAAGAAAAAAATATCTTTCAATCGTAGTTTTCGCACAAATTTTTCATTGTAACAGTAATCGAAGTAGGTAGTTTATAAATACGTCCAATCATTGTATAATGACGTGTATTTATTCTGTCAGTACAGCGCTGTTCTAAAAGAACTTAGCATGATAGTTTTTAAACGGAAGCTCATTATTATTCAATATTTAAGTAGGACTTGCGTGCAAGAAACATTTATTCCATTATAGAAATATATCAAATTTGCCATTTATTATCAATAGCAATTAAAAATAATAAAAGACATTGAAATAAGTGTATAATAAATGACAGGTCAAAAACAAACTAAAGCATATTAGAAATATTTCTTGCTTATTTTAATTCATTTAACTGATTAGTCTGTTTTCATCCAATATGCTATTCCATTATAAATTATTTAAGCATATAATTATAATATCATTCAAAAGCTGCATATTTTCAAATATTCAATTTTATTGCAATCTACTCTATTAAATACATATAATTTACATACATAAAAAAGCTGTTGTATGAATTTCTTGCAATATCAAGCGCCACCATGAAATTTAGAAGTTACAAGATGAATAAGATAAAAATGAACATTAAAAATAAGTTCTCTAACTTCAGCTTCATAGAAACATTCTTGTATCCAAGAATCAATCCCATTCAATATCATATATCACCAAAAATGAATAAAGTCAAATAAATATATACTTGAAAAAATCCAATGAAACGATTTATTTGAAATTAAAAAAAAATATAATACTTAATTTTAATACACCTAATTTTTTTATTAAACAGTAAACAAGGAGAATTTTACTCCACCGGAGAAGCAATTAACGCCTTTCGATGAAAAATCTATTTAATAACACAAAAAAATATGAATACGTATTTTTTAGTTTTGTTCTATTTTGATAGATACTGCTACCTGATAATTACAGCTATCCGCTGTCCAGTTATCAAATTATCCAATTATTGTAAGCCTTATTTCAATAATTTATTATGAACATAATAATAAAGCAAAGTTTTATATAAAAGTAAGATTTTCTACAAATTATTAAAATGATTTCAAAATACTTTAAAAACAGGATCGTATCTCAATTTGATCCGATATTTTAACCACAAATCCGATATGTTAATCAAAACAGAAAAAGACAAATACAAAATAGTTTTAGAAAATTAATATTTAGTGACTATAGACAAATTTCAAATACATATTAAGAGACGAATTTGATAAGTTCATTGAGGTGCATTACATCGATTTATTACTAATACTTTTTAAATCAAAATGGCATCGATGCATATAAGTATAGGAGTTTATATTTGTATAGTTTATAAATGTCACAATACAGAAATTAATTTACATATCAGTTTTTGCTTGTATTTTACATCACGAACATTTTCAAAGTTAGAATGGTGAAAATAAATTTAAATTCTATTTATCATTTAATTTAACATTTTCCATTATATTTATCTTTCTCTGTCAAAAGTGTAATTATTTCTTATAAAATTTCATTGTACACGTATTAAAATGTACACGTATTAAATATACACAATTTTATTTTTTTTCATATTATTAAAAGTGCTAGAAATACAAAAGAAACTAAACAATCTTTTGATGGAATTTAATAGGTTTATAGTGTAATAAAGCAATCAATATGAAGTAATATTCCTGAATATTTTAGAACAAATTCAAGATTTCCAAACATTAAAAATAGATGCTTATGTAAAAATAGAATTTTGATTAAAAAAAAACTTAAAATCTTTTTAAAATAAACTAATTAATGATGATTGAAAATATTTTTTGTTCAAATGACTATTACAGCAAGATATCTTTATGATTCTAATAATTTTGCTAAAGTCATAGTCAAATTCGCAAGTAATATATAAAAATAATAAAAATATATGATTAAATAATACTGTAAACGTTAATATGATAACCAAACTTGTTACGTAATTTACACATAACTCCTGTTTTATGTTAATTCATAAGTTAAGAGAAATAAATGTAAAATTATGGGAAGTTGAAAAAAAATTAATGAAGCGAAAAATTAAGAATAAACCAATAAGCAATACAATAAATTTATAAAATGAAATTCGTGTCATAATAACTTGTACAAAATTATAGTGTTACGTATGTGCACGATGGAGAATATTAAAATTTTCGGTTATTCTATATTATTATTATTAAATTTCAGTTTATATTTTATATAAACACAATCGTAAATATTCATCCTATATTGTATAACTGTTTTATGAAATTTATAGAAGACAATACATTAAATTATATAAATATAAATTTGATAAACTTTATTTGAAATCATAATCATATTTATAACGATTGTAAAAAATTCCATCAAAACGAAATGTGAAAAAACGAATTAGAACATGGAATGAAATTTTCGGAAAAGTAACCGGTCATGTTTAATTTCAAATTTTTTAAACGACTATAACAGATTTATATAAAAAAACAATATCTTACAGGCTTCGATGTTGTAAGTATAAGCTAATTTACTAATAATATTATATAAAAAATATGTTTTATTAAACATTTCATTCGGTTAATGCAGTAATGAAAATTCTTTCAAATTGTTTGAATCTATAGTTATAGAAATAATTAATTTTGAACAGAATGAATTTTCTTTATCGAAAAAAGCACTCGACGAATTAAATTACAAATGAAAATACTAATTTGAAATAAAAAAACTGATGTATTCGACTATATTCTGAAATATGTAATTTTATATTATATATATATATATATATATATATATATATATATATCGTATGTTATGTATGTATTTATATATATGTGTATGAATATATGTATGCCTGTAGGTATGTATATATAAGTATTATAACTCTATTTTCCATAGATGGATATTGACTATCTGTCTATAAAAAATAGCGAATATTTCACTACTAAATCAATGACTATTTTACTTTTTACATAGTGTTATTTCGATATCAGTTCGATAAATAATGCGAAGACTTTGAGTTACGTATAGTGAAAAATTTCTTTTGTAGAGTTGCAATAGGACGATTCCTGTTAATTGAATTTATTAGCACTCCATCTCCATAAATTTTATTTCTAGCTTCGTGATTTTAGGTCCAGATCATTATCAGGTATAAAAAACCATCTAACACCCACTGTCTCTAGCCATCCTAAAATTATATACAGTTTATTCTACTCTCGCTGCGTTCCATATATATATATATATATATAGGCGCATTATATATATATATATATATATATATATATATATATATATATAGCGCGGGAGCAGAAATCTACACAAACAAAAATTATACACACTACCGAAATTACGGATTTCATAACGCAGAAAGGATCGATGCGGCCGCTAGCCTAGGCCTCTGCACTGAATAATTGAGAAGCTAAACGATATCGAAGTATATCGGCTTGTATATACGTATAGATAGTTATGTGCGATGCACGCGTGGCAGCGACTACGCGCGCGGGCATATTTACAATGGGCAAAAAAGATGTATGTGACGGGCCCGCTCACCTGCACCCTTGCCTCCGTCAGATCAATCTTCATTGCGATCTCCTCCCTCGTGTAGATGTCGGGATAGTGCGTCTCTTGGAAGGCACGCTCGAGCTCCTTGAGCTGGGCCGACGTGAAGGTCGTCCGTATCCGGCGCTGCTTGCGCTTCTCCGCGAGGCCGTCGTGGCCGCCGTACGCCTTGTAGCCGAGGCCGCCTGATTGCGCGTAAGAGTGCGCGGCGCAAGCACATAGTGACAGACAGAGAAAGGTGAGGCAACACGTTAGTTCTACGTAAAAATTAATTAGAAATGCGTCGTTCTTTATTTTGGTTTATTAATTTTTCTTTTCTCTTACTATTTTGTCATTGTTACTATTTTATCACTGGATTAAATGCCGGAGTAGGTGATGGCAAAGTTTCGAAATTCTTTGTAAAAAATTATCATGGAATGCCGCGGATTTTCATTACTGTTCCAAGTTACAAATCAAGTGGAGCACTCATTAGAAGATACTGTATAGTTTCGAATTATACGCCACTAGTATAAACCTTTAATTATTGTGTAATGTCTCAACAAAATATTAACATTAATAAAATTCTTTATAATTTATAAAATAAAGCAGAGGCGTGTTACGCACGACCGCGACGTCGACAGTGGTATAACGTGACGGGGCGCGATTGTTAAGAGTGAATAGCATATAATATTATAGTAAATATTAGGAACTGAGCATTTTTTACCAAAAAAAAACAAACAAAAAAAACAGTGTTTTGCGTGTAAAGGCCTTGGAAAATGTTTGAACCACCAAAATAGCTGTCAATATGAACATATTAGTAAAATAATTTTTGTAAAACTATCCAACAACTATTTATTTATATAATCTATCATTAAATATTAACATTAATTATCGAATTTTAAAATAAGAGAATATTTCTTATGGTTATTTCTACTGACTCCGTATATAATAACAAATACATGCCATATTGAAATCTCCAAAAGATCCTAAAAAATTATACAAAAAACTTTATAGAAATATCTATAAAATAAAAAATAATACTTATGAAATAAAGAACTATAATTTATTTATTTATTTACATTTGTAATATTATAATTACTAAAAATTATATGAAAGCAATTTGTGTAAATTGAAATCTTATTAAATGGATTGCATAAAAGATTTAGCGTATGCAACAAATTATGCTTTAAGGCAACTCTGCTATAAATGTTAAATAAAGCAAATTCTTACAAAAATATTGAAATACATACGAATGATGAAAATTTTGAATTTTCAACATTCATTATAGATATACTACGTATTTATTTATTTGTAGACAACTAAATAATAATCGTTGTCTCAACGATTATTATTAACCTACCTAACAATTCACCAAATCCATAAAGAATAGTAAATTAATAAATCTTATTCTAAAATATCTAAAAGCGTAATTATACACCTTTGATTTAAAGAATACAATGTATTTTTAAAAACACGTAAAATTATAAATTAATACACAGTTAAATAGATAATAATTATGCCTCATTGAATTTTAATTTAAGCAAATCATAAAAAAGTATATCAGATTATTAATGGAGTCACATTATTAATGGAAGATAAAATTTAAATAATGTAATTAAATATTATTGAATGTAAATAATAATATCTATTCGCTCAGGAGCTTTTTCAAAATTATATTGTAATTAAATATCTTTAATTTGGGAGCACTTGGTTATACATGAGCAAAGCTGAAATTTTAAAGAAAATCCGGACAAGAAAGGCGACTAATTGCTCGGATCGATTAATGCCGCCTGAGATAAATTAGTCGGTAGCACTTTGACACGCGAGATTCCTATAAGAAGCGGAAGTGCCTAAATAATTTCGGTTCAAGCGATCGAGCTCGGAAATTCTATGATTAAATGAATAGGCAAGATATTCAGTTCAACTGTATAAGGCTATTTCAATACCGATTTTTCAGATTTACAGAATCATTATTTTTTTCAATTTATCATCGCTGAAAATAAAAAACAAATCTTATAATCTCTTATTAATTTTTTATAATTTTATAATTTTATTACTTTATTCTCAAATCATAAGTTATGCAATAATTTAAAAGTGTTCAGATATAAGAATAAATTAATCCGGGGATCATTAAATTTTCACCTGTAGTTCGATATAAATTAACAAGCTTAGCATTTATTAATGAGTTTTACTGGAACAAAGTAAGAAAATTAAAAGATCTACTGCTTTCAATATAATGCATTTACGAATATTGAGAATAAATTTAAATCGAACAGGAGAAATTATATAAAAATTCACGTTTTGGATTTTTTATTGAATTTATTTAATATTTTACGTAGTTTAAAGCATAATTCAATTATTAAAAACTGAAACTAATACAAAATTATTATGACGGTTAATTAGATTACGTTAATTTCTTCTTCTTTCACCAATCATACGTAATGCTCATTATTTGATTATAATTTTGTATAAAATATCGTATTTAAAAAAATGTATTTGAAAATTTTTTTATACGACTTTCATTTATTTTTAATTTAATAAATGCGACAATCCTCGTGGGTATTAATGATAGATATAAAATCAATTGGTGATTGAACGGAATTGAACTATAAATGAAAAAAAACTCTAAAAACATAAGTCAGAATATAACTGGTTTTGGAAAACATTGTATTATCTTCATGATACCAATAATAATTTTGCACTGCTAAAATTATTCAACCGTAATTTTGTTGTAAAATGGCCTTTTTGGATTTCAAAATCGTAGAGATACAAAGTTAAAGTCTTAAGTAACCTTCTCTCCAGATGTAACATCTGTTAATTATGCATTACAAGTGCTTAATCCGATACTTATATAATACTGATCACTGCATATTTTATTATTAATCAGAAATGTTGCTTTTTACTAACGATGGGCTCAACGGCAGATCTCAATATAATTTACGAATCTCAGATAAAATAAAAAAATAGTCTAATCATTAAAACTTATTTCCGTATAGAAGCTCGCTAAGATTGAAAATATTATAATTATAAAGCTTGTAATAATTTTACGACGAATAGAAAAAAATCGCTTGCACGGCGTTACAGAATTCTGCGAGAAAAAAGAAAAGTCAAGCGCATTATACGAGCTATGTAAAAAAATGGCTATTGATCGATACAGGCACGCTTGAATTTTTCATTTCCAGTGGCAAGTCCACCCCACTGTATAAGTTCGCGTTCGACTACTTCTCAGTTATCGAAAAAGAAGAAGAAAAAAAAAAGAAAATCGTACACTTAATCCCGAGGCCGATTAATCAATGCTCCGTTATATAGACCTCGTTCTTGCAAAGAAATCGATTATTATTAGAAGAAAAGGAGGTATGACATCCGGATGCATATGCATATATATATATATATATATATATATATATATATATATATATATGCGGATCACGTCCCTGTCCCCCTTTGTTTTAATAATAATGGAATTTAGGTACAATTTTTAAGGAGCAACCGTCTTATTGGAGAAAGACAGAAAGACTGTGAGTAAGAGGGGGTGAGAAGGGAAAAGTTAATGGAAAAGGGAATCGATGATCTTCGTGTGCGTGATATATATATATATATATATATATATATATATATATATATATATGCATGAAACGAAAGACAAAGAAGAAGAGCGAAGCGCGTACATAAAGCGGACGAGGAGGAGCAACTGCGTGCGCGCTTCATCCCCGTGGTGGCGCGGCAGCAGCGGCATTGAGGGACGTAACCATAGCAATGACTGAGCGAGAGCGAGAGAAGGAGGGAGACGGAGAGGGACCATCCATTGATTTTCAGTGCCATCTTGTCGTCGAGAGACTGCGTTATCTCTCTCTTTCTCCCACCCTCCCTCTCGCTCTCTCTCTCTCTCTCTCTCTCTCTCATCCTTGCTCTCTTTATATGTCTCTATCGCTCTCTCACTCGCCGAGATCCTCCCGTCGGCTTTTTCTTTCTCTTTCTCACTTTATGGACGTCCCATCCACCGTCAAGCACGCGCGGCATTTTATATTACAGTTCCGCGTAAAGTTTCGATGTAATTTCAATGTTTTTCTTGGGTCGAATTCTACAAACAAATAGATTTATACTTTGTTTTTGCTTTTTGTACACTTTGCTTTGAGTAAATTTGCATTAGAAAAGTTGCTCGGGAATATACATATATGTATTTTGGAACAAAATGGGCGAACAGCGGTTTCTTGATTTGCTTGAAAAATTGCAAAATTTTTTGGTGTTTAAATGAAACTACAGGCATATAACAAAACTAAGAAGAAATACAATTTATATTTTCCTGCTTTAATTGTATAAAATTATATAGATGGAAAAAAATCATAAATAAGAAGAAATTCGTAAATAAATTATATAACATAGATAACTACGATTAGTTAATTTGATAAGACTGAAATTTGAAAAATATACATTTATTTTTAAAAAATATGTTATTGTAAATACTCATATATAATTTTCAAAGATTTATTTAATTATCATTCATTGCAGATTATATTATGACACACAAAATTTAAAAAATGACTAATTAAAACAAACATATTAACTAAACTAATCAACATTTGCCTAAAAAATTTATGAAAACTACGAAAGTTTGTTTTTTTATCTTTGTTTTTTACGTTTTCTATTTCCTTTCTGCTTTTGTCCTTAAATTCTCTTAATTCAAATTTAATATCTCATAAAAGACCAACATGTTAATCTTCTAAATGATTAGAAAAATTTTCATATTTTTAAATATTTTGCATATATAAATATTAAATTTTGAGTAAATTTAGTTAGTGACTTATATACTTTTTAATTGAATTTTTAAAAATAAAATTTTTCAATGAAATTAAACTTAATTAAAATTATTTTTACGTTTTTAAATTAATTTAACTCGTTTTAATAAGTATTATTTATTAAATATAAGTTAAAAAACATCAGATCAATCTAAATATTACATATCAGACATTGGAATTTTAGGTTTGTTATTATAATAAATAATATACTTTCCCAAAAAATATATATATTTAGTTAATATTTTTCATAAATATGAAATATTTTTTATCTAGATAATACATTTTTTTTCGTTAATTTTTAAAAATAATTTTTTATCATAATTGTATTTTGAAAAATTATTTCTATTCATAACGTTTATAAGTAGTATCAGTCAATATCCGTCGGGCATAAAATGTAGCAAACATCGAGTAACAAGAATTCTTTATCTGCATACAAAAACGTAATAAGAATTCTTTAAATATATGGTTATATATAACAATTTTAATACTTTGAAATTAAAATAAAAATGTGTATCTAATATTATTTACTTGTGTAGCAGCTGAAGAATGTTCAAGTCGAATGATTATATGTAATAAATTAATAATGAGGTATTATATATAATAAATTTTTATTTATTTATCTATAAAAACTGACGCATAATGGTTAATATTTTTTTAATAAAGCTTTTTCCTGTTTTTTTTTTTAGAAACGCTATTCTCTCTATAAACTTCAGATACTTTTACGAGATTTCGCCTGGATTTATAACTTTTAAAACGAATAGTAAGTAAATAAATACTTCGTATAAATTTTACTATTTATATTTAGTTTTTCATTTGGATGTATATAAGATATTTATTCGTAATGAAATATAATAATATAAAATGATTCAACTATTAAAAATTTTCAGTGGCCATTACAGCTTGAAAAACGCATTTACCTGTTTAAAAATTGATATATTTTTTTATAATCAAAATCAAAATATTTTATAAGGAATTCCTATTAGACTAATGTTGATTGGCCGATAATTAGTTATTGTTTACTCATTTCGAGAACTGTAAAAAATCTGATTATGTTCTGGTTTAAAAGTCCACTAAGGACGTACAATTTCCATTTGTTTAATATAGTAAATTAATTGTTTGTACTTTTGTGAAATATCGCGTTAATAATTAATGAGCACGTAACTTTATTGGGATATTAAAAGGAATTTTCCAAAAATTGATTTCAAATACAGACACGTTTTAAAATGATAGGTTTCAATATTGCACATCTTTACACGCTCAACTTTATCTGACCTTGTACGTCGGAGTTTTTCACAAAATTCTTTTTAAGGTATATAGTTACGTATTTTTTTTATACCTCATAAAAGAGTCAAGAGCAACGTTTCTGTTCGAAGCACCTTTGAATATTAATTTGTATACGTAAAAAAATGCAATACTTCTTTCAAACTATAAACGCTCATACGGTATAGTCTTTCGAGCATGAAGTTGAACTTTTTTAGAAAATAAAAAAAAAAAGGATGCATCCATAAAATTACATAGCTCCGTAAAAATCTATAGTGTGTAAAGCTCTACTAAGTTAATCATTTCGAAATCTAACAGGTCTATTTTATTTTTACTTAGACTTGCGTATAAATTTTCATAGTAAGCTTTGTAAAAATTCTACATTCCCTTCGCGTCTAACAACGTTTTTAGACAGAATGTTGTTATAACAACCAAATTATTGGTAACCTTATTTCCGGAAAATACTAATCTTCTATCGATTCAATGAATAAAGAATAGATTAAATTTTTTTTAGAATTTAAGCACCCTGCACTAGTTCGGCGTTTCTTCGAAAGCGAATATACAGCCTCTTTCGAGCATATATTTACATGCAAACCGAGAACATCGAGAATCAACACAGCGTGCTTCTCGAACTGTCCGTATACAAAATTTAACCCTGACGCTATATTGCTAGTTCCCTTTTACTGCTTCGCCGGTATCTAAGCTGGTTTGAAATGATGAAAAAAGTCTTTCCAATTCCGGTTTCTTGTCGGAAGGAACGGTTTTTTTTTAATACTAAGAAAAACATCCTCAAATCTAATGAAAATCTTGTACAAGGGATGACAAACAAATTAATAAAAAATCGATTAAAAATTTTTTGATAATCTTTCAAAAAGGATGAATCCTAAATTAAAAAAATAATAATCAAATGGAATTTATATGTATATATTTTGATACATTGAATATGAATATAATACTGGATAGAAGTCAATTTAGTGTAGATGAAAAACCCATTTATCGTGTATATCTATATTACCAATGTTTCGTGGTTGTCAAGCCAATAATCAATACTATACGACTACGTTTTTCCTAGATAAACCACTATTTTTAGAGTTTTTTCATACTTTTTTTTCTTGCTAATCTATATACTTATTTTGAGTATCATATTCATAATGTACATATCAAGATATAAAACTTTATTTGTTTTTATGTTAAGAGGTGCCTTTCTCAAATTTCATCACAAAAATATTAATTAATTTTTTACTAACTTAGCAACTCCTAGTGATTCTGAATGATTCTTATAAGGATTTTTACATATTAAATATTCAACTACGTTTAATATTTTAAATTTATGTTTCAAATAATAATATAAATATTACGTAAATCAAAAATTGTTTTCCTAAATTCATTAATAATAATAATATCAACAGCTGATTCAGCAATGAAACCCATCCTAATGTAACATACCAGAAATGAAAGCAAACCTTTATTTTCTACTTTGAAAATTACTCGATCGTCAAAAAAAGCCGTCGATATCTTTACTATTAATTACTTTGTAAAAGTCGTCGAACGTTTTCATTTAAACTTCATTTAATTTACCGCTTATTAAAATATTTTTTACAAAATGCTTAGCTAAACCTCTACGTTAATCGAAAATAATTTTTTTGACCATCCAATTGAAACGTAAATAATCGGCCCTTTTTCACGATCCCTGATCACCGTACAGGAACCCTTGCGCCTTACGGAAGAGGGGGGAGGGTGAGAAACAGAAGAAAAAACCAGAATACGACGACAAAGAACAGCAACGACAAGAACGGGACAAGCAGCGGCAACGACAAGAGCAAGTACCCACCTTGCAGATTGATGCTCGTGGGGAAGATGGAGGCGGCGTGCCGGTGCACCACCTCCTGGCTCCTGGCAGCGGCCATCACCGCGGCCGAGCACGCGCTCGCGTGGTGCGCGTGCGCCGCGTGCGGATGGGCCGCGTGGTGGGAGCCGAGGCCGGGGGGCGCGGCGATGCCTCCGCCCCCGGGCCCGCCGGGGCCCGAGCCCGCGCCCCCGCCGGGCCCGCCGCCCGTCTGGCCCGCGGCGCCGGGGTGATGGCTCGCGGGGCCGTAGCCGGCGGCGGCGGCCCGGGCGACGGCGGTGTAGCGGTAGGCGGCGGCCTGGCTCATCTGCGAGCAGGGCCCGAGGTCGCCGTAGCCGGCGCACTGCATCTCGCTCGCCGCCAGGGCGCAGCTCGAGGCCTCGAAGCCGGCCGCCGCGGCGGCCGCGGCCTGGTTCAGGTAGGAGTAGTCCATGAGGTCCGTCTTAGGCAGGGCTGCGCACGCTGTGTGCACGTGCGGCTGCTTCGGGTGTTTGTGTCCGTGGGTAGGCGGGAGCGCCTCGGTTCTCGGCGCACGGCGGAGCTGATGGAAATGAAACGACACTGTTAGAAGATTTTTCTCTAGATACAAGAAAATTTTACATGAATCAAATAAATCATAATGCCAGATATATGCTTGAAAAGGGTAAATAGTGTTTCAAAAAGATAATTCAACTATCTCTTTCTGGAAAACTGAAAAATAAAACTGTTTTTTTTTGTTTTTGTATTAAACAAACTTTTAGCTGAATCAAAAAAGATGTTAAAACATAGTTACTCGACAACTTGACCGAACTAATATTTTAACTTATTAGTCGGATATACTCGTACTCTGAAATTAAGTAAATTCACGTCACATTAATGTATTTTGATTCATTCGGCCCCATCGAGCTCTATTTTCACCAGCGTTCTGGGGTATGTAATTTAAAATTATCATTTAGTAATTATTTTTTTCTTATCCTATTCGATTTACTCTACTATGATATTCAAAATTGGTGATATTCAAAACCTGAATACCTTACGTATATAAATTTTTATGAAGTCCATGGTAAGATAATTTCAAAGTCGATGAAGCCACCTCAAATACAATTTTATTTACAGATTTTTATTATACGTACAGATTTATTAATGTCTATTTCACGCCACGCAACTTAATTTCAAATAGCTTGCAACGCAAATGCTCTGTTGTTTAAACATTTAGCCATGAAATTATAAATGTTAGAAAATCTTCACTTTTCGAGAAATTTTTTTAACAATAACATAGATAATATTTATTCTAAACAAATAATTACTTTTCTTGTCTTAAAACAATAAATCTACCTGCTTTAAGCAAATATTTTTTGGCTTTAATTATTAATTAAAGCTAAATTAATAATAATTATTTTCAACCATTTATAAAAGTAAAAATGTATTAAATTTTCATAACTTAATACGTAAATATTCTTGACAATGTGCCCATTAAATTAAAAAAATTAAAATACTTATTTTCAGAAATAGATTTAATAATGAAACATAAGCTTCAAATAAATTAATTGACTTATTTGACAAAAAATATATTGTCAAAACTATATACTCCTTGTTTTCAAACTAAATTGATATTAAGTAAAGAATTCTAATTTCTTTTCAGTATGTAATTATTATATGAATTTTAGACTCGTGTTTTATGATTGAGAGTGAGAATTCAAGGTGGTCCCATCGAGTTTTAGGTAATCTTAGCAACGACGTAAAGAAATATTTCAAAATATGCAGTTTTCGCATTGCATCAAGAAATAGTGGAGTAATCCTTAAAAATATAAAGAAAAAACTAATTTCAAATAGTAATTTTATATTATTTAGCTTTGAAAATTCAGTCGAAAATTAATCCCAACAGAATATTAATATCTTACCACGTTTATGAAACTAATTATAAATTACAAATTATTTATTTTAGCTCAATTTTGTATGTAAGAAATAGCACATCAACGTAGAAATTATTTAGATAAATAGAGATGAATCTTATTAAGGTTAGGATTTGATAATTTGAAATAGTTTATTAGTTGTACTGTAACATATAGTTCATACATCAGTCAATATTAAGAACTTATATTTTAATAAAATAAATTTGATATTTTTTATAAAAACACCGGATCCTAATACTTGATTCGACCATAACTTCCACGTGATATGTCCATATTTATAACTGTATCGGCCTAAATATGGTCTAGGTAAGCTTAAATAAATAAATAATAAAAAAAATGTCCATATTCAATAAAGCCATCTGAATTTCTTAAAGTTGTTAAATATAAATTAATATACGGAGAAATCTTTTAAAAATTCATTTACACCTTACTAGTTGAGACACTCTCGAATCAATGATGACAATGGTTGATCAATATTTTGATAACTTGATGCCCGGAAAATTATGTCAACTCATTGCTCGCACAATCAATAAAATAAAATAATACTTCGTAAAAATAAATCACAATTAAATCTTACTATGAAAATATAATATTCGAAACATTAATCACTAAGAATAAGTATATCGTTCAGAACAAAATCGTATATTTTTTAATTATCAGAATATCTATATCTAAAATATCTCTCTATCGAATGCGTTTTATGATAGCAAAGAAGAAATTCTTGTTTTGTAATAAACGATATCTAAATAATAGACTTTTAATATCTATAATAACATTTATATTTTTTATTTTAATTTTAACGATTTATTATGAAAGTTTGTTAATTTTAAAATATTCACCACTTTTTAAATAATATATAACACTTTTATAATTTTCATTCTATGATGAAAATTGGAGATATATATGAACATTTGTATTCAAATATTTAGAAAAATGTTTTTTTTTTCAATAAAATTCCTTTCTAAAAAGACTTTTAAAAAATACTTATTAGCTTTGACTAAAAAAAAACATTACTTAAACTTGAGTGAAACGAAGTTTTTAATATTTATATTTATCAAATTATAACCAAAAATATATTTCATTTAAACGATATTTTGCGTTTAACTACATATTCTTATTTAAAAGAGGATTGCTGGAAAGGCAATTGCGCGGGTTCAAACGGTACTTTTAGTGTCTATAAACAACACAAATTTTCATACTTCAGGTTTTATGAAAGAGATGCAAGTACTAAAATGCTATATATATATATATATATATATATATATATATATATATATATATATATATATATATAGACTATTGGGGAGTTCTTGATCGCAAGGTTTCTGAATAAAATAGTTATAAACAACTAAGCTGCATAATTTATATGTGAAATGAAGATTAAAACGAGTTTCAAAATAAATTGTTTTATTTCGATATATATATTTTATGCAAATAATTAAACCACAATCAAATAAATTCCTTTGACAATTTTTTATATTATAATACTTTTTTGTATGAATGTGTGCAAATTATTAAAACCTTTATGATTTATGATTAATTATTTTTATATTAAAAAGTTATTTATGTATTAAAATGTTGAAGTTCTATATCATAGAAAATCGTAAAATTCTTCGTGTATAAACGTAGTTATTTATTGTTGACAATAAAATTAGAATGTTGCAGTATAAGAGAAACACCATGAATTATATAAACCGGGTAGATTTGTGTAAACAAAATTACAATAGATAAATTTTACTGATCGTGATGTTAAATAAGGAGAAGCTATTGGACATGAACGGCAGATTTGATACAGATTGAGCTAGACATCTGAGATTACCTCGAAAGTGGGTCCTGTAAAATTTTAATATCTCGATCTCTATCATTCCTGAGATATGGGGCTTTTTTACTTATAATAAGCATTATTATAATATTCCTCTTAAATTAATATTCTTTGGAATAAGAAAAATTTGATTACTGAGAAACTCTATTTTGGTTCCAAATTTAAAGAACAGACAAGCATGGCAAATCATAAGTAGCATGTGCCGTATCTTCCATATTTGACAGTGTTAGATCTAAAAAATATTAATAGGGTCATTTTTGAACTTTTGGAGAGTTGGATTTCACTCAATTTGAAACAAATTCGTCATCCATATTCGATGATCTGTCTTTGTACATAAAAATATTTAATATATTTGTAATACAATTGAATTGATGATACATTTTTGTTTGTAAAAAAGTAATAATAATGAACTCTATGTAACGTAATAAGATATTTTTACTTAGAAATAATAGAAAATTCACAAAGAAATAATAATTTAAAAAACTAATAGCCAGATTATACTTCTGGGAAATAACTAGTATAATTTTTATCGACTAACTATTTCCACAGATTGATAATATGATTTCTCTAACTATAAAGTATCATTTCAAGCATAAATATATTACTAACATAGATTAAATTGATCGATATTTATAAAATATTATGAAAATTTTTTAAAATTGATTATAACGTTATAGAGTTTACTTCAATAATAATTAATTCATTTTAATTTTTATAGAAATTAAAAGATTTTTTTCGATTATATATGAATTATTTTTAAATTATTACTCGAAGAAATTTTGAATAATTAAATTATGTCTTGGCACTTAACATTTCATGTAAATGAAATGCACAGAATATACAACTTCTATTATTTACAAAATAAGTTTATAGTAGTTAAAATTTATGGCCATGGACAAAATTAGGTGAATTGAGTGGATAGTTAAAGGTTGTAAATGATAAAATTACATTTGTTATATAGAGTCGATATGGATTAAGATTGTTCAGTACGCAGATATTCATAAGTAAAATAAAATAAATATTTATCTAGTAATTGTTACAAAACGTTGCAGTCAATAATTATTTGGTTATTAACAACCATTTATTGAAATCTGTAAATAATTCTCCTTTTAATAGTCGGTCAATCGTGATTCGACTTCCTAAATATGGATAAATTTACATCGTTCGAAATATCTATAAATTTAAGGAATAATATTTCAAAAATTATACAATTCAGTATGCCTATATATGTTTTGAACTTTACGCGAAAAAATATTAATTAAAGTCCATACCATTGGAAATTTCTCTATTATAAGCCTTTTTCGTGAAAGATTATAACAATTTTTCACATTTTCATGAAACAAAATAGAAAAAAAAGAAAAAATATGTGTAGTCAACTAACTACACACCTTTATACACATATACTATTACACACAATCATAAGGGAACACAAGTAGTAAAGGAGAATACAAGAATGTGATTCTAAACGTTGCTCTTTCCTCTCACCTTGCGAATGCGTCGCTCGGACCAGCCTTCCGGGTTCAATGCTCCATCGCCGTCCTCGGCGGTCCTTCGTCCCTGTGACCGCTAACAACTATTACAACAATATCACAGATCTACCCGCTGGCAAACCTCGGCTACTTGCCACCGATCAGTCTCATACTGTTCACCACGACGATACTCCCGCTAACGAGACAACAACAACAGCAGCAACAACAACAACAAAAAGCAACCCTCGGCGATCTCGCGTGCGGCGAAAGGGCCGGGGACGCGGTCGCGTGTCGGCCGAGCGGCCTGCACGCCGGTGGCTTTCGGGCCCTTGTCGCGCGACGACACGGGGAGGGGGGCGACGGCGCGGACGCCCCGCGAGGATTCCCGCGCGTGGCCAGGTGCACGCGCGCGAGGACTGCTGCCGCCGCTGCTGCTCCTCGGCTCCTCTCCGCCACCTCTATATCTCTCTGCCTCTATATGCCTCGCTTTCTCTCTCTCTGCCTTTATTTCCCCCGCTCTCTGTCTCTCTTTCACCCTATCCCTCTCTGCTTCACCGAGCGAGCGAGCGAGCGAGAGACGCGCGCGGGCCTAATCGGATCACGGGGAGGCCGAGGCTTATATCGAATTATATCGCTATGATCCCGACTGCCGCGCACACGCGCGCGGGCGCGCGCGCGCCGGGGTGGCAGTTTTTACCCGCGCTGGCGGCACGGGGCTGCCGGTGCTATGAACGTTATTTTATGTACGGGGAGCGAGAGCGAGCGAAAGAGAGAGAGAGAGAGAGAGAGAGAGATAGATAGCGTGTGCGCGTCGTCGCGTCCGCGGCTCCCGCGCTCAAGACGAGACGACCGACTGGCGGTGCTCCTCAAAATCAAATGATAAGCCTAATTCAATAACGAGGCCTGCCCCGGCTCGCGGCCGCCCGCTCTTGCCGGCGCGCGCGCGCGCGCGCACGACAACCCCACCCCTAGGGCTCGGCGGGGAGGGGGTGCGGGAGCGAGTCGTTCGAGGGTGTGGCTCCCCGGCGCTGCGGAAGATGGCCGAGGGGTGCGGGAGCCCGACCATTGGGCGCGAATTCGTCCTCCTCGTCGCCGCTTCTTAGCGCGCCGAGGGTCCGGGAGGTGGGAGCCGTGCTGGCGAGGGCGCGAGAGAAGGGGACGAGAGCGAGGCGAGCGAGCGAACGTGGGGCGGTTCCACCCCGTCGCGATCTGCCGTTGCCCCCACTTCCATCCCCTCCTCGGCAATCGCGCCCCTCTCTGTTTCGTCTCCACTCCTCTATCGCTTAGTGCGCGCGTACATGTACGCTTGTCCTATACAACGTTGCTGTAATATATATATATATATATATATATATATATATATATATATATATATATATAGACTTGCGCTGTGTAGCCCTTCGTAACTTCTCCTCGCGTACGCAGTCGCATGCACCACGAACGAGCGCGAAAAAGAGTCTAAACGAGAGAAAATCCGCGCGGGAGCTGGTTTATCTGAGGGAGAGGACGCTCGCCGCGCGGCACCGGTAGTGCCAGACACAGGAAGTCGGCCAGCTGAGTTTGCTGTGATGCGCGTGGATCGAGGGGTGCAAAGGAGGAGGAGGAGGAGGAGGAGGGGTAGTATCGACACACGACCACAAGATGATTGGAGGGAGCGAGAAACTTCGCTATTCGCGCGTTTATGTACGAAGAAGATGGGAACTGAGGAAGAAAACGACGTGGAGATAGGGGCTGTTTAAAGGCACTCACGAATAATGCGCGGGAGGTTTGCGATGTAACGGAATACGGCGGGCTTTGATTCGAGGATATACATAAAAATTTTATAAACCGAAGTCAGTCTGGCGAAACCAAGCCACAATTAATTTTCATTCAATAATAATTTTATATAGGCAAAAACTTAAATTTATAGTTTCCGTTCCAACTTTTATTAAAATACGGTAAAACAATCCAAATAATTTCTAAAGTAACAAATGATAAATAAGAAATCAGCTGTCTTTTCATGGAATGCGACTTTCATAATTCATTTTTTTGAGACGATACATATCGATTTTATAAATTTTACGTTTCAATAAATTCAAAAGGCTGACTAAATTTGGGAGGGAGAGGTGCTTGAAATACTTGAAATACTTATCATGTATATATATAACTACCTGGATTATTCACCTCCGGGGCTTCTGCTTCCCCTGGAGATCGTTAAAAAACTTGAAAATCTGCAACCAGTAACATATTTTGCCGTTGAATTAATGATTAAAATTTTTACAAACAAAAATTAAAAAAAGATTTTGTTGATTGTTTTGCAATTCATTTACAATGTGCCATTAATTGTCGACTGAAGATTCCACTAGGAAAAATTTACCGTTTTGTTGGTTCATAAAAAAAATTACTTCCAAAATGCTGACTTTTTCGGTAGTTGTAACGATACTATCTAAAAAATCAGTAAAAATAATCTTAGAACAAGATCGACGGGCAAAAAATTTGTCAATTCTTTAGGAGATAAAGTTTGTATTTTTTTCTTATTTTTTAATTTAGCAACGCGATCATTGATCGGATCCCGAATTCGACGAAGGCGCACAGCAATACGATCGAAAAAAGGGGGTAAAGAGGGCGGTGAAGGGGGGGGGGCTTCGGCAACGAGTCCTCGCCTCAGTACACCGATAAAATTGGCCTGCGACGATAGCGGCGCACTTGTTCTCACGGCGCGGGCGCTCGCGCGCGCCGTCCCGCTCCCCGTGCGATCGTCTCCGGGGAATCCGAGTCGTCGGGCGATCGCGCGCGCACAATATTTCTTCGTCCCCTCAGCCTACGCTGGGCGTCCGTGCGCAGCTTTGGGATACGGGCGCCGGAGTGCGGAAAACTCGCATAGAGAAGAGCGCGATATCGAATATTCTATCGTGGTATTTGGGAGAAAAAAAATTTGTGTGTAAAATTTTTCTGATCGCGATATGTCGAGTAATATCGATTTGGCGTAGTTTTGTTTTTACGAAAGTGCGAGATTATGGCAAAAAATCGGTTTGCCTTTTTGAAACAAATTAGAACATACTTCTCTGTGCTTCTAATAGATTCTTCATTTTGCATTAAAGTCTGTTTTCATCATTTTTATTCCAAATTCATATAATATTTACATGTTATATGTTGCAATTGTCGAATGCCCAATAATTTTGGTAATATATTAACTAAGTATTACGACTTCTCTTATTTGTTAAACTAAATTTATAATACAATAAAATATATATAATTATAATTAAGAAGCTGTATTAATTGGGGAAAGAGTAGAGCCTCCTTCATGTATTGAAACCAAATTCACGCGAGAAACGGTTTAAGCGTGTGAAATAGAAAATTCATTTGATATTTGTAAAGATAATCTACAGAAAATGGGATTATCGTGAGATCAAGATCTAATGAACCAAGGAAATTGCCAGAAATACGTTGATTCGTCTAAGCCGATTGGATTTCACGCGCGCATGTATGTACCTTGGAATCCGATATCCCGGCAATAGTAACGCGTTTGATTTCATTATATTACTGTTGGGAAGGGTGATTATTAGATATAATACCGTTTTTCATTAATCAGTAAAAGTCTGTTTAAAAGAAAATTATCGAACAGAGAGACAAAATAAATAAAAAGTAAATAAAAATATATAAATAACGTAGATAAATAGAAATAAAAGGATTTAAATATTGAAATCAATCGTTTCAATACCTATCTGTTACACTTTCACGGACACTTACATAAAATTGTAGAACATAACGAGTTACGAAAATTTGTTATATATCAAGAGGGATACATTATTAAGTAAAAAGTGTAGGCGAATGGGGTATGGGTATACATAATCTCATTCACAGATTTGTATTTCAGTCCCTGATAATGCTCGACAGCCGAAGCGGCTCGAAACGTTGAATGCTGTAGATGGGGAAATTTTTTAATGAAAGGGATAGTCAAATTGACATTGCTAAGAAAAAGAATTTTAATATAATATTTTAACTTTCATATTTCAGAGCCGACGGGCATAATTAAATAAACAAAGACCAGCTAACTGGTATCCTAATTAGAATTATAAGAATATTAAAAAGACTGTAAGACCGATAAATATATCTATTAGTTTGTTTAAATAAAAGGTAGCTTATACGAGTATCAATTCAACAAAGCTGCAGATATGAGATAATTTAAACGTATCGGCGTAATCGTTTAAATTGTTGTATTTGCGTAAAAAAATACTGAATGATTAGGATTGTTTTCCGATTATCTGAAGGTAATTCTTGTATTTTACCAGTATCGGAATATCGTCTTCATAATCTTCAATGGGAACATAAATTTCTGACTTCGGAAATTCATGGGTCAGTAAATTTTACGTCCGAGTATGATAGATTAAACTTTCAATGAAAGTCAATTCAATGTCAAAATAATTTGCAGATTTAAATTATCGTTTTGAATCTTTCCTATCGATAGGACGTTAAAATCTCAATAAGAACGCGAACGCTAACCTGAAGGTCATAATACAGATGTCAAATTCCATGCTCTTCTAAAATATTAAAAAAAAAAAAAAAATTATTCTCCTTAAAAAGCTAAAAATCTATTCAATCATTCTTAATACACCTTAAGACCTCTTATCAATTAAAATTTCTTCGTCAACAACGAAATATCCTCTAAGCCAACGAGACTGCAAATAAAACCCGTACCTAAAACTGTGCAACACAGCTATAGATCTCACATCTACCTCCAATCCCAAAAGCAAAGTCGACAACAAAAGCTTCGCAAATTGGATTCACAGAGGGAGAATCGGAGAGAAAGAAAGAGTGAGTGAGGGAGAGGGACAAAAGTCAAACAAAAGTCATCGCGCACAAATAGAACGGGCGTCAAAACCCACTCTCCTCAAACATAACGTATACGCACACTCATAAAGATGTACATATATATATATATATATATATACATCGTACACTTATCCGATAGCAAAAAAGGAAGAAAATTCGAGCCCTTCTGATTTCTTGATGTTCGCTCGCGCTATAAGTTCCCCACACGGTAGTCCCTCTATTATATATATGTATGGAGCTAATTAGATATAGCAATTGCTAGCGTGCGCGCTTCCAACTCCCCACACTCCCTCAAATCCTTGAGGAATATATATACGAGCAATCTGTTGTACTTATAATATACACGCGCCATGCACCGCTCTTACACCGACGAAGGTGATCGCGTAGAAAAGAGGCTTTGAGCGACGAGTCGGCGCGGCCTACTGGGGGCTATTTAAATCATCATATACTGCACGCACTGCAACGATGCCGTATGTAGTTTTCCACCCCTCCTAATACACTCTTGACGTGCGCACAAATCATATCGTGAGTTGTACGACCTTTCTCACGCTCTTGATTTCACTCTCTCTCTCTCTCTCTCTCTCTCTCTCTCTCTCTCTCTCTCTCTCTCTCTCTCTCTTGCTTTGTATATATGTATGCATGTATATATATTATGGGCTGGTTATATCGTTGATTGGACAGATGAAAATGCATTGATTTACGGTTTGATTTCGTACCTGTGGGATAAATGTCGAATTAGCATGCATCGATTGACACAATTTTACAATAATATTTTTAATGTACAAATAGGTGTCTTTTTTATTTTTTTATATAAAGAAATGGAAGCATTTTTAAAGAAATTGAAACTATTATTGTCCATTTATATATATATATATATATATATATATATATATATATATATATATATATATATATATACTAGCATTCCCCTTCTCGGCTTCACCGGAGAATAATAAGTAACGGACTTTTTATAATATTATAATATAGTATACACTATTTTTCGCTACTATTTGATTTGGTGATAGTAAAATCTCTTAATTCTTCGATTTACCTGTGCTAGAAAATCCAATGTATCATCGTCGGTGAAAAAAATTCTGATGTTAAATCTATTGGAACACTTTTAAATTTCTGCTGTTTGTGCTTTATTAATTGTGATCGCAAAAGAAAGTTTTATTGAAAACGATAGTCTTTTAAACTGAAAAGGTGGATTTGTTTAGGTCACTGGATTTCGGGTTATAGTAGCTGTCTTTCCTGCAGCTGTACCAGTTAAAACAGCCGCTTGGATAACGTAATTTCGCATATTTTTTATCTTGAATCGCCAGCCATGACATAACTTTGGAGGGTTAAGGTTTCAACACAAAATAATAGGACTACCAAATTCAACACGAAGATTATGTGATAGGAATCCTGCAGGTATCAAACAATTTCAAAACTCTATTGGCAAATGATTAGCATCTTCATTATTAAAAATGATATTAATGAATCGATATATACTTCATAACTATACCTCGAACTTAGAATAATATTATTAATTAACACTGATGGAAATCGAATTTTAAGTTTATTCGTAAAAGTAATAAGATCAATGATTGTACATGATTTCAGTGAGTTATTTGATCCAGGAGCTGAACTTTTTTAGCATCATTTGTATTAAAAATGAAGGATTGTTTTATATAAAACTATAATATAGCACTTTTTGTTATACTGAAGATGATTTTCAAAAATTATAGTTAACAGTTTTGAAAAACATACATGTATAGCATAATATAGCTCCTATCAGTTTTTCTCGAATCATTAATATGACTGGCTAATATTTAAAAGTTCAGAAATAGTCGACAAACATTTCTTTTAAGGTAATAATTTGTCAATCACAAATACCTATTACAACGACTAACTGAAGAAAATTCCATATGAAACAAATTGTGAACAGTCCGTTCATTTATTTAATAATTTAAGATCTTGTAAATAAATAAGATGAAGGCCTACGATGGCTCGATCGCTTGAGACGAAGGACTAGTAACTTGGTGATTCAGAGTTCAAATCCCGGTCTCGGCCCATTGACACAAGCACCTTTGTAACAATTTACATGTACTTTGTTTACAAACACATCGTAGACCTTCGTCGCTGATTAGCACCGGTATTAGGAAGCATAAAAAGAGCAAGCAGCGTTAAATAACTTAAAAAAATTTTTTAAAAAAAGCAACAGACGCTACGATCTGGGTCTTTACAGTGACTCTAGTGAGTATAACCTAGGCAGCTGTAGCACCCAATCATTATCTCCAGCGACTATTCTCCAAATTTATTCTCAGAAGCCCAGACCTCCGTAGTCCCATGACAGCAACAACCTCGTCTAAAATAACGATAGGAGCACGGTACTCCGCTGTGTTACTATTATCACATTGACATCTAGCATGCCTTAATGACCCGGCAATTTTCTTTTACAGATTCCTCGCGTATCTTCCTTCGTTACGCAGCAATCGCAAACCGGATTCGTGCGAGCTAATGCAAAAAGAATGAGGTGTTTGTGCGTGTCGCTTTCTGACTTCTATCTCTTACTCTTTACCTCCTCGCAAAGATCCTCTTTCGCACGCGTTAGATAAAAATAAGATTTAAATAATTATATGAGTTTATAATTTCATTACCTATTAGCGCGCGTAAGAACGCCGACGGTGCCTGTACCACGCATTGAGTTTAAAATATATAGTAGCTCACCCACGTGCCGTTCGAAAAGAAAGGAAATGTGCTGCAGGATGAGAAAAAGAGAAAGAGAAAGAGAGGTTTTCGCAAAATTCGCAGAGCGCAGTGCGTGGGTGAGAGGCAATCGTTGGAATTACCTCGGGAGGAGCTCGCCTCCGAGATTGGCGAATTCCCAACGGATGTAAACGCCGGCACTGATCGAAAATGTACCTTTTTGCAGCTCAAATAGATACACACAAATATACAGACACGCACACAGGCACAGATAAACGCACATACTCACTAGCCAAGCTGTAACTCTAATTGCATGTATCTATATGTTCAGAGGACCGCTCGAAAGTCGAGCATTCTCTCGAATGAGGCACAAAATCAATTATTGGTACTATAGCGATGGCCTCTATACTATTACTTATCAATGCTATAATGAGTAATAATTGGACACCCGTTTTATAGTTAACGGGAATTCTACACGCTTCCGTAGACTCCTTTTCGGCTCATTCCTTGCACCGTCTTTTTCTTTTCGTGGCCCAGTAGTTATATTCAGAATTAAAGTGTGTGTGTGTGTGTGTGTGTGTGTGTGTATATATATAGAAACAATCGCGAGAAACTATTAAAGTAGCGAATAAGTATTATTGCTTAATGAGTCAAGTTTCAGGCCATTAAATACGTTTTTCTTAATTTTTACGATTATATCTATATATTTGTAAGCTCTCAGTTCTGCGTGAATGCTTTTGTTAAGTACAACGTTCTACTAGTATAAAAAATTCCGCTCGCTTATATCAATAGAGAGACAGACAAATACATAAAGGCAGAGAATGAGAGAGAGCGAGAGAGAGAGAGAGAGAGAGAGAGAGAGAGAGAGAGAGAGAGAGAGAGAGAGAGAGTCAAAAACCAAAAATCTATATATGTAATATAATGTAAAAAAATAATATTCTCTTTTCAAGAAATATACTTCTTATATATTATTACAAATCCATTACCTAACTCTAACATAAGCATTGTATTCTTAGGGTCATTAAAATTTATAAAAAGTGATAAAAAGATTATGCTTTGTTCGTAATTATTATTCTATCTTGCTTTGAATACGATAACTGTCTAATGTCAAGATATTCCGGATTTTCAGAAAAAAGAAATAATTATCATTACAAAATTGTTAATATATTGATAATTGGTATATTGATAATTAATATATGGATTTTTTAGCGAATAGAGAAAACATATTCTAAGCTTTATATTTTATAGTATACAATTCGAATCATTCCATTATTATGGATCGATTACGGCTATAAGTTAAAATGGCATCTATAAAATCATTTGTAAAAAATAACACTCGTACACTTCTATAAATAGAAGAAACAATTTTCTCCAATCACCAATAAAGCCCTGCAGTACAATTATTGCACGTAATTTACATATGCCAAGTAGATAGAACGATTATCTGAACTGCAATGCTTCGTAATTAAGTGAAAAAACATTATTTATAAATCATTCTTTGAATTTATGAATTATTATAAATATTTTTTCTTAGGATTTTAAATTAATTTACTGCTTTATTACAAATTATTTGCAAAAGTTTGCTAGAAATATTTTTATTTCTCACATTATAAACGTTGTTGTAAAAAATATTTATAGTTTGAAAAACTTTATAATTATACAATTTACATATAATGGTATAATTAAATCATATAATTGCA
Organism: Sycobia sp. Sy_11; assembly: GCA_018907035.1. Classification (NCBI taxonomy): domain Eukaryota; kingdom Metazoa; phylum Arthropoda; class Insecta; order Hymenoptera; family Epichrysomallidae; genus Sycobia; species Sycobia sp. Sy_11. The sequence goes on from JACCIC010000096.1 coordinate 242,118, forward strand.
CTGAAATCGTTTACATATACATATAGATTTTATACAAAAAGTAAAGAATAATATCATAAAATACTCATTAATGAAATGATAAAATGCGATTATAAATTTAATATATATTTTAAATTGGCATAAATAAGAGGCTGTATTAAATTTGTGGAATCCTTAAATAATATTCAATATTAAAATAAATTAGTTAAAAATCTGATTAAAAATAACTTTGTCACAAATTATAATTCAAACCATACATTTTTCAAAATAACTTTATTGCTCTCCCTGCTAATTATTTATATTATATAAAGATACTATTTATATAAGATTTTAACTACATTATATTGTATTAAAGGTGTGCGAAAGTATAACATCTTGTATACTGATATCAAAAACTTTCACTTAGTCACTTGGCAGAATCCTGTAGATGTATTAAAATGCATAGAAAAAACGAAATAATAAGTTTTCAATACGCTTGATATATTAAATTTTTAAAGGCTCAATTATTGTACTTACATTTGCTTAATGTCTATAAAATTATTGTAGTACATTCCCTCATAAAAATGAATAGGTAATCTCAGCTTCAAATAGTATAATTTAAGATAAATCTTTCAAATTAAAAGATCAGAAAAAATCTGATACCCATATTAATAATTAGTTTATTCTCAAAAAATTCTAACAAAGTATTCTTGTTTGGTTAGACTAAAAGAAAAAGTAGCGTTTCAAATAAATTTATTTAAATTGCGAATATGAAAATTATTATTCTAATACATACTTGTACTGATTTAATAATTGTAGTTCCAGTACAAATATATTAAATAATCTTATTTATTTTATATTTTGATAAATTTTTTTTAAACATTTACTGACAACTCAGTAAATCATTAGTTATTCTCACAGTAAAAATTAAACTGAATTTTGAATGTTTTTTCATTCATTTTTCTATGGAAGACATTTTTCTAAAGAAAGAAAATTCATGAATTTAGGTTACTTATTTCTGAATAAGTAACGATGCTCATATTCATTATCTTTTCATATTTTTAACTATTGTAGAGTATTTATTATTAAAAGTTTTAACTTAGTTTATATGTAATAGAAAAAACCATTTTTTATTATTAGCTTTACATCGAACTAAAGAAATTTTTATATTAATCACCTTTTTCAATATTTTATAACATAATTAAAGGAGTATGATATGTATATATTATTTTTTAAAATTTCAAAACAATATACATGCTTTTTATAATTGATTATGTCATTTACATTTGACACATTGCGAAAATAGTTAAGATATTAATAAATATCTTAAGGTATTAAAAATTATAAAATATATTTATGAAAATAATAAAATACAAAATCTAATAAAATATTATATTGTTTATATATAAAAATTAACTTTTTTGCTAAACACATTGTATTAACAAGTATCATTTATCTATAAAGTATTGATAAAAATATTAATAATTTATTTACAACTTCTATAGGTACAGGTAAATGAATCCAAAATACATACATAAAAACTACGAAACAAAAGTCCATCACTTCAGTTTACACGAAATAAAAAATATTTCTACCTTAGTGTTCATCACTCCAGTGTGTCAATTATTTTTAGATTTCAATTCAGAATATTGAAACTAATAAATATTATTAACGGTCATATAGCTTTTTTATAAACTAATACATATTTTAATGAGAACGACTCAATCATCGGACTCTGCAGATGCGGACATTTTTGTTGTTCACAAAAATAAATTAAGAATTTAATATGTCATATTAAACTGTCATTGTAATCATATCTTAGTATATAAAAAAGACTGTAAGGACGAAAAAAATAAATATTTATTAGTTTCTTGTATATCAGTCGAGATAAATAAAAATTTTTTAGTTTAAGAACATTTAACAAATATCATTCTTCGAATTACTTGAAATGTTCCCACTCAATGCATCAGGATTCGATGTTTTAATAGGGCCAACGTGAACGCCCGAATCTTCACCATTATCATAATCTTCATATTCATCATCTTCATCATTTTCCCCTTGATAGGAATGTTGATAACTCGATCCAGAACCAGGGCGGCCATGAAATCCCTTAGATCCTGAATGTCCTCCGAATGACACGTGACTTGAATAGTCAACACTAGAGCCTTGTTTTCCTTTACCACCTGAACCTGAACCATGATTCCCCGTATTCCCTGCATTGCCAATTGTGCCTGTAGCATATATATTACTACATGTAGTACATGTGCCACTATTAGCTAAAGTAATATTAATAGATTTTTGATTACCTGGATATCCTGCGACCCCAGAATTTTTATTACCAGGATAACTGTCAGTATTAGGAGTTTTATTTCCTGGAGATACACCACCATTGGAGCTTTGACTTCCAGGATATCCTGAACTACCTGGACTCTTATTACTTGTATATATGCTGGCACCAGGACCACCACTTCCTGGATATCTCACAGAACCAGGACTCTTATCACCAGGATAACTGCCGGTATTGGGACTTGCACTTCCTGGATATCCTGTTACACCTGTAGTCTTACTGCCTTGATTTGCTGCTCCACTTGATCCTCGGATACCAGAATATCCTGAAGGACCAGGATTTTTAATTCCTGGATTTGCACTGTTAGACGTACCTTGGTTACCTGGATATACTCCACCATTAACTCCTTGATTTCCTGGATAACCTGTATTACCTGGATTCTTAACACCTGAATTTTGACCGTTACCAGGACCTGGATTACCTGGATATCCTGAACCATTCGAAGTCTTGATGCCAGGATATAAGCCTGTACTAGGATTTTGATTTCCTGAATGCAGCCCACCACTTGATCCTTGGCTTCCTGTATATCCTGTTCCAGTCGTACTTTTAACCCCTGTATTTATTCCACTACTCGATCCTGGGTTTCCAGAAAATCCTGAAGCGCCAGAATTTTTAACTCCTGGATATGCACCGTTAATAGAACCTTGGTTTCCTGGATATGCTCCGTTATTAGGTCCTTGACTCCCTGGATATCCCGAACCACCCGGACTCTTGATACCTGGATATGAACCAGTACTAGGATTTGGTTTTCCTGAATATACTCCGCCACTGGATCCTTGGCTTCCTGTATATCCTGTTCCAGTCGTACTTTTCACCCCTGTATTTATTCCACCACTCGATCCTGGGTTTCCAAAATATCCTGAAGACCCAGAATTTTTAATGCCTGGATATGCGCTGTTATTAGAACCTTGGTTTCCTGGATTTGTTCCACCATTAATTCCTTGGCCGATAGAATATCCAGAACCACCGATATCCTTAATACTTGTACCTGGAACTGCGCCGTTAATAGATCCTTGATGTCCTAAATATTCCGCTGTACCTACGTTGTTATATCCAGAATTGCTTCCAATACTAGGCGTTCGATTACCGGAATGTGTATTGGGAGCAGGACCTAAATTATTACTATAACTACTACCACCAGATCCTGAATTTTGTGGAACTATACCAGCTCCAGAACCTGGATATCCTGCAGTACCAATATTTTTATTTCCAGGATAAGTAACGATATTAGGAATTTGACTTTTATGATCTCCATTAACAAATCCTGAGTTGGTAATACCTTTATTACTACATGCATTGCATGTTCTAATATTGTCTGGATTTTTAGGATATGCAGAAGCTTCAAAACCTTGATTGCCGCGATGTTCATTACTATTAGATCCAGGGCTGCCTGTAAAACCTGGATTTGGACTTCCAGAATACCCTATAGATCCAGGAACCTTATCATTCGAATTTAAACTAGTGCCAGGGTTTCGATTTCCTAAATACCCATTTCCAGATCCTGAACCAAATTTGTTGTTACTACTACAGGAACTGCAAATTCCAGGATTTTGAGAATCTATACGAGCCGCTGAATTTTGATTTCCTGGAAATATATTAGATCTAGGTCCTTGATTTCCTGAATAACTGTCCATCGCAGATGCCTGATTCCCTGAATATCCACCGTCATTGTTCTTCGAATTTTTCGGATACATACCTATACTAGCATCTTGATTTTTTTGGTAGTCAACAAAATCAGAACCTAAATTTACGGATGCTGAATTAGGATTAGCTTTATTTTGGCACAAATTGCAAGTTCCTGAAGTTCCTGGATGTCCACTGTGATCAGGTACTTTCTGAGGATAATTTCCTAAACCACGGCTTAGATTATCTGGATTTTCAGAATTTGATCCTAAAGTATTCTTATTTTTGCATGAAGAACAACTTGTAGAATCTCCAGAACCAACATCACTAGTTCCAAAACTACTGCAAGGACCTCGATCTTGGAGCGGGTAATCGCATACATTTACTTTAGGATTAAATTCTGTGCCAGTACCGCACGAAAAAACGAAACAGCCACTATAGTCGCACAATTGATACTTTGTGCAGTCCCCTGGATAAGGTTTTACTTCACTCTACAATAATGAAAAAATAAATTACTTTAATGCAATGTCACATAAATTATCATTCTTGGAATACCAAAAAGTTAGATTGATTTTTCTATTATATTTTTATTATTATTATTTTATTACATTTATGAAATAAAAACTTACTTTAAAAAATGACAATTAGTATAGAATTAATACTGTTATTTTTTAATTTTATAAGTATATTTAATACTCTATAAAGTTGAATAATAAAATTTTCCAGATGTATTTTTAATCTTTTTTGAAATTTTATTTTCCTAGAATAGTATTGATATTCTTACGTTCAAAGGAATGTAAGTCAAATACTAGAGATTAATCAGCAGAAATTGAATGGTAATTAAAGTAATTCGAAATTAGTTATTTTTACCTAAAACATAGACGTATTAATCACTAAAATTGACAGGAAGCCAAATATATATCAATAATTTTTATACTGAAAGTGATCCTCATATACATGCAAAAAATGTCAATCTATCCCAAAAAATTTACAGTAGCTTCTATCAAACTCTATAAGCATAAAAAAATACTAACATATAAGAAGGAATAAATTATGTGTGCAAACATGTACGAATAAAAACTGTAAGGATTTCAAAACTTTTCTTTAAAAAATTAAATTCGTATGTATTAACAAATTATATTATTATAATACATATATCTCATTTTTAATTTTATTTTGTTACTTAGTTTATCAAACAGTATTTGTCATTTGAAAGAAAAAGTTACAAATGTTCATAATGTAGAGGTCTACAATGATTCAATCACTACAACGAAGGACTAGTAATTCTGTAATCCGAGTTCAAGTCCCAGTCTCGGTCGATTGACACAAAAACCTTTGTAAAAATTTGCATTTGCTTTCGTTACAAAAAGATCGTAGACCTCCATCACTGATTATCACCATTTTTGAATGAATATATTTCGTCTAAATCCATTTTTGGAACATAAATAGTAATGTTAAATGACATTTTTAAAAACTAACATCAATTATCTATCTCTCGTTTTATACTCTAAATGAAAGCTATTTAAAATGTGAAATCAAATACTAACATTTCTCAGAAAATAATAAAAGAAGTTACTGAAACTTAAACTTTTACTTTTTTCAGAATCTAAAAATCATATGAAACTGACCGTTCTGAGCATATGTGTCAAATTATAAATAAAAAGAACTTTTATAAGTACTGTTTAGCCTAATGAATCACTTTATTTTCATATTGATTATTCTCTGAAACTCTTATCTTAATTACTATATATAATTTACTTAATTAATTTGGTAATGACAAGCAATTCTAAATTTATTTTTTAAAGCTGGTGTGTTTTTCGAAATCTTTCATTTTATGGAATTTTCGAGTAATTCATAATAATTACACGAGTAAAATCAACATTTTTATTGACATTTTATATAAAGTAAAACTATTAAATGATAATAATTATCCTAAAACCATCTATTAACCTTTCACCCATATTTCGTCTAAGTCTTTGCTCATTTTTAACTTAATCGTCATTAATTATTTATAGTTCTCTATAATGTCATTAAAATCAGGAGAAAGTAATTTGTGGACCATTATTAAATCTGTAGAAATTTAAATTTTATTAATAATATTTACAAATGAAATGGTATTTATTCAATATTAACGCAACATACAATATAATCTAATTAATTAATCACAAAATTTCTTAAATAATGTGGTTAAAATGTATCTATCAAATATATATGACTATTAAATTATATCGTCTTCTTAGATTATATCAAATATTATACAGTCAGTATTTACATATTGGCAATGATTTTATTAACCATCAGATAAGTAAACTATATCATAATTACGTATGAAATAGAAATTTATATAAATTTATATTACTCACGCTGACTAGATCGGTGAGTATAAAGACACTTAAAGTAATATATCGAAATACTAAACTAAACTTCATATTTACGAGTCAACTAAAATTGTAAAACTATTATGAAAAAAAAAGTGTTGTACACAGCTGTAAGAACCGTCGTTTAATGAACGGATGACGTTTTCCAGCATTCGTTTTTAAACAGTCTTCCCTCGCCAGCGAACTTAGAAAAACGTACGTGACGTAATTTTCTGACTCTTCGTCTCTCTCTCTCTCTCTCTCCCTCTCTCTTCGTTCCTCTGCGAACATCTCGTGAGATCTGTTGTCAATGTTAAACATAATCATCGTATTTTCCCGATAGAATCATCCGCGTGCATTTGTATATTTTTCCGCCTTGCTAATCGCCGATAAAAGACGGCGCTTAGAACGAAAGCGTGAAGATATATATAAATGAGAACCGGAAGCTGCGCGGAGTATAAAAGAAAAATAAGAAAACTCGCAAGAAAACGCGTATGTTCAGCTGTCGAATCGCGACTCGAGACAATTTGCGCCATATCAATTAGACAACCGAGATATCCAGACGAGATATAGCTCGAAGTTATACATAAGGGGGAAACATAGGTCGTCGGGCCTCTGTGCGCGTGTGGGCGCGTGTGGGCGCGCACGCGCACGTGTGTGCGTAGTGAACCTCCTGAAAAGCTCTATTCGCCGGTGAGACGCAGCCTTGATTTCAGATTGCCGTAGAAATGCCGATACGGATGTTCCAGGTGGTACTCAGTGATCGGTACTCGGCATAATCGGCGCAAACGCGTCGATTGGATTAGGAAGGCCTGCGTCAGGCCGTACGCACTGCTGGACAGCCAGTAGATGTTAACCGCCTTGAAATTGGACAGAAAAAAAAAGAAGAAATTAAACAGGATTTGCCTTGAGATTGAAATTATATTTAATACACTTATAACTAAAGGCCTTTATACTTTATACAATATTATGCATCGTTTTATATTTAGAATTATTGTTGATGAAAATAATCAGAAATGCAAATCTGATTATTATGTTTTGGCGTCTTTTAAAAAATTACTTCTATTAATTGATTAGGCAGTTCTAAGAAACTTCAGCATATTGAATAAAAAGATTTTATCTATACGAATGATGGTAAAGAAATGTTATAATTACAATTCAATATTATGTCTTTATGCATTCTTATATTAAAATTTTTTACTTTACTTACTAAACAATTTGAAATTTTTCAAATGTGTACTAATTATTTAAAATTTCTAAAAATTAATTATGTGCAAGTAAACACTCTGCAACATAAATTATTTCAAATCGTCATCTAGATAATTAATTATATGATTAAAGTATTATTAAAGTGAGTTGTAAAACCTCAATTCTCAATAGATTTTCACGCATTTAATCATGGAACCAGGATTAATTGTCATCGGTAAAGAAACGTTTCAAGGTAGGTTTTTCTCAAGAACGACCAAAACATCGATTTTTTTCATTTATGCATTCTGTAGTAATTTATTATATGTAGAATATATTTTTAAAACTGCTAATACAATATATATATATATATATATATATATATATATATATATATATATATACATTGTGTATACATTATAAATATTTAAAATTTGTATTCAAGAATTGCTATTTGGAAACTCATCCTTATAAAAACACTACATCATTATAATTAGATATAAGCGTATTCCATTTACGTAGAAAAGATGGTAAAAGTAAGAATGTTTATCGGTTAGTAAATCGTAAAATAAATGCTGTCGTACACTATTGCGCCTCAATCATTAAAAATTCAAAAATTACATGATTGATATTCATTTGTTTCCAATAAATTAATTAGCTTGTACCTAAATGTAAATGATATTTGATGTAATTTTGTTCTTTGCAGTTCCTTTAAGTGTGAAAAAAAGTACAAAAATTTTTATATTTTATAGTTTTTATAATTCTGGCTCCATTAAATATTATATATAATTAATCAATTTTTTTAATTTCAGATAATTTTTAAAGGTTCTACAATAGAAACTGTTAGCCACCTTTACTTAGACGATCATATTACAGCACATATCAATAAGTTATATAATTCTATTTTTGTTAAAAACGCTTCTCTGTACCTTAAGACTAAATGAAAAATGAAAAAGAACTAATTATTTATTTTTGGGTTTCCAATAAAAATTCAGAAAACTCTTCTTATCAAATAAAAATCAATTTATTACAAAAACATATAGTATCAAAACTATAATTCTTGAAAACGCCGTTTTAAGAAAAAAAAGCCTAGAGACCTGCGTTTGTACGGCCGCCAATCCTTTATAAAAATTAATCGTTAATGATCTTAGAAACCAAATGAAAATTATAATGTTAATGTTAATAAAAATAATATTGCTAGAAGTTAATGAGTAATGATTTAACAGTATATTGTACTACGCGTTTAATACAGCTGTCCATCGCGCTCCAGGGTTCGTTCGTGTGCCATGTTATTCGAGTAGCACAATTTTGGCAACTATATCAAACGAATTCAACGCCGTATTTTTTGATAAGTGCTGGATATGTAACATATTAATAGAAGTTTTCCAATGACTCAATTGAAATTTATATATTTGCTTTATGTTATTTTCTATAGTCTAACATTTTGCATTGTGTTATAAGTAAGCGTAACATAGACTAAAGAGTGCCTTATTAGTACATTACAATAATAATAATAAGTGTATGGAAATTCATTATTTTCCCGGTGAGTCAGTTTACTTGTAGATTGTATACAAAGTAGTAAAAAAGCTTTGTTCATTGTTTAATGTTAACTTTTAATATTTCGCCTTTACTAAATTTTGCATCTGCGGCGATCCTTTCAATTCTAGTTACACTGTTACTACTAGTTTTTGATTTTCAAAAATGTTTTTATCGTTAAGAAATTTTATTACTCTTATCAAAAAATGTATAAAATCATTCTCTTGCATCCAGTAAATATTTACTTAATGAACTTAGTAAATTTAAAATTACAAATAAGCTACTAATATTTTCTTCTTGAAATGACGTCAGTTTGTTGAATATAATTAGATTGAAAATTTTTACAAAGAATCAATAAAAAAACATTCTTGAATCTGCTCAGTTTTTCTTTCAAATTTAATACCTCAAGTCTCATGTTGCTCGTTTATAGTTCGATACTTGTAGTACTTGTATAATACCTGTATGGCTATTGCATATGGTATCGGCAGAAAATTTTGCAGGTGTCCATCTTATATGGAATAACGATTTCACAACTTTCTTCTGAGCTTCTAGAGCTAACAATAATTATTGCCATCAAAATTTTAATGTCCAAGCAAATATATAAAGCTTTCGTACTAAATTGTTAAGGTGCATTCTGCGCCATAAACACGTACTAAATTTAAGGAGTGAACCTCACATGATATGTGTTTTCGATATATTTATCGTTTTCTTTTATTTTCGTTTAGAGACCAGAAATAGTGCCTGGGCTGTTTATTGTATTTTTACTCTCTAAAATTGATTAAATTTGTACTGGCTTAATTTAGAAAATCGATTATAATTTTTGATAAATCTTTAGCATCGCGTACGTTCTATCTTATCAAAGGGATGAACCGGATAATATAGTCAAATCTGCCCCGATCTTTTTGTAAGACTTGATGAAAACTCTATTAGCTAAAATGTTCAGTCCCCTATCTAGTCCAGGTGTCCCAACATTCCGAAGAATATCTCAAAACTTTGATATAATATATTACAGCTTTTAATACAAATAGCAGAATTTTAAAAACTTTTTTTTGAAAAAGGCATTTACTATAATTTTTTATACTTTTTAGCGCTAAATTCAAATTTTTAGAACGGTATAAAATATTACAATTGCATTTAAAAAGGACATATTTACTCAGCTGAAAAATTTATTTTATTTACTTGATGTTGGTTCTTTTTTATGAATTTGTTCAGATTAGTCAAATTGATGGAGCATTGAAAAAAAAATTAATAATTATTTTTAAATAACATTTTTCCTAATTTTTCGACGATTAGCTAATTGTATCGATTATAAATATGTATTTTTATTTATATTTCTTCGCATTAGTAGAGTTATTAACGATATAAGATACAAAAGCAAATTTACCTAAATTAGTCGCCAAATAAATATATTTTACATACATTGATAAAATATAACGATTAAAAAATAACCTTAAATCAATTGAATTCTTTATATTATACACATTACTGTACATATAGCCTTTAAAAAAGATTCTAGCAACGTATCGGTAGATTTTTCTCGTTCATTCATAAATTGAAAAAACGAATAATTTATTTCATATTGTGATAATAAAATTTACATGTATTTAAATTATTATTCCAGGAAATAATTCCTAAATTTTTTGTAATTAAAAAATCATAAAAATTAAAATTTGAGAAGAACAAATATCTTTTCAAAAAAAATTAAATAATACAATAGTATAGAAAAATATATATTTATTCCCATATATTTAAAATATTTTAATATTAATTAAATAAATATGAGGTACCATAAGCAATCCTTTTTATTTTGACATTATTAATAGATATATCACTATTATTAAGCTGTATAAATAATTATTATATAATAATTATCTTAATAATTATCAAATAAATAATCGGCACTTATAATCTAATTAAATTTTTTATTTTTTAAAAATCATACGTATTTAATATTAACGTATTTAATCTTCTTCATCTTTTTTCGAAAGCTCTTAAAACTAAAGTTAACAATAATTGAAAATACTTGTAATAAGTGAGGCGTATTTATTTCAACCGAGTCTAGACAAAAGTAATTAATATGCTGCAAAAAAAGGGCTGTTGCTCACCGATAAATGGCAATCTGTTTTTCGACACACCATATACCGATAAATTAGCCATCTACTGACTTATATATAGGCGGCTTATCCAATTTGAAAATTTTTCTCGAATTGTTTTTCTTTCGGCAGGCTTACATATACATTTTATTATAAATAATATAACACTTCCCTTATTCTCACTGTATATGAATGCAATATCAGATTTAATCGATAACTTATTGATTTCTAGAGTTCATATATGTTGATTACTTCTTTGTCTTTTGAATTTAAAGTACAAACCAATTTAAATAGGATCTGACGACATCCAAAAATACTACCGTGAGCGCATCAAAGAAATATGAGGATTATCGAGAGAATTATAGGTTGTTACTCACATAAAGCTGTAGTTGTTTATTTTTTACGACATGCTCATTATCGTTATATTTTATTAAGTGTAAGTATAATGAAGTTAGTTAGTGAGAAATTTAGGTGAAGTAACTCTATGAAGTAACTCTACTAATCAAGATTTATAAACCAAATAACCATTAATTATCAAAAAATATCTATAAATACTTTTTTTCAATAGTCTACCAAATTGAAAACTCTGCAAAAATTCATAAAAATAAAACAATAAAAAAAAGTATAATATAAATTCTTCCAACTTTAAGTAAAGTTTAGTTTTTGATTTTTTTTTAATTGAATTTGGTTCTAAATACTTATAAAAAAATAATAGTTGATACTTTTTGGAAAATAAATTTGTTACTACCTGACAGACTGTCCTAAATGAACCAGAATCTGAGATACCTTAATTCAAAGTTTTGAGATATTTTTGACTATGGGAACACCTTAACTGGACTGAAATTTTGATTAGAAGAGTGAGAAGATGAATAATACATTGCCATAAGCAAAGCAAAACAATTAAGGGCAGAATTAACTATATCTTATCCCCGGCTATCCCTTTTAAAATGCTTAAGTACATACCGCACTATAAATATAAGTTAATCTTCATAAGATACATTTGGAATAGAGTTCACTGAAATTGAATAGTATTTTGCCACATTAGGTTTGTTGATTATATGTGTAAATAATTTTTTCGCAATATCATTTTGAGAAAGTTGACTCTCCAGACACCGAAAACATGCGCAATTAAATGACTATTCTTAATTACTTTAAATACGGCAACATTTTTTAAAAACATATTTTAGACATCATTTAGAACTAATTGTGAACGGTTAAAAATATTTTTGTTATGTATATATGGTAATGTTATAGCTATGTAAAGACTACCGTTATGGCTCGATGAATGTAGTATCTTGCGATCGAAGCAGTTTTCATAAGATAATAACGATTTCTTGAACGACTTTGGAAAAGACAAAAATTTTTAGTTAATATTTACGCGACTTGAAGCGACCTTGTCTCTGTATTTAATATTGATAAATAAGAGACGATTAATACTTAAAATATTTTTAAAAAATATATATTTTACCTAGTAGAAATGTTTAAATATAAAAAAAGAAAAAAACGATTTTATTTTACTATGTGCCAAACATTCTATACGTCTGAAAATATTGAGTATATTGTTGTATTATTTACAAAAATTTTAATTGTCTAGTTAAAATTAAAAAATGCCTTAACTTGAAAACAATATATATATATATATATATATATATATATATATATATATATATATATATAAAACATACAATTAATAATTATTTATCGTGACTCTTTAAATCTTATTACTAACTGGCTTTATAAGGGTATGGTAAATATGCTGTATATATATGTTTGTTATTAAAATAGATTTCAATTATCAAAAAATGTAATAAATTTATAATATTTATACCTATAAAAATCCTATAATTAATCATTATGACATTGAATCTGAGTATTACAAGAATTATAAATGGAAACATAACAACTTGCACAATATCCATTCAACTGGAAAAACTGTTATGCTCTGTTGAATAGACTTAAAAGATTCTACGTAAAATAACTTTTTTCATATAATTACGTCAGATTTGTTGTTAATGATTAAATTTATAGATTCTCTTCACATTGGGGCTGATCATAAACACTTAGCCTTGTTTTGGTCATATTCACCCTCCCCTCTCTGGAGAACGGATTGTATTTTTTTACGAACATTAAGATTAATAATACTTGATAAATAATTTATACGTAGTAATTTTAAATGGCATGTGATTTTTACTTGTTTAATTTATATGATATGTATAATATAATAAGCGAGAAAATAAGAAGTTCGCTTCCACGCGCGTGTGGATGTTATTGAATTTTGGCTCGAAGTGGACTAGATTCCCGGTATTCAGATCGTAGTCCACAAATTTTTATATACACGCATCGTATAAGTGGCATGTAAGCGACCGATGATGCAATTTTTGTATATCACACTAAATATTACGCGTGCTAGTTTAAACTACATATTTAGTACAATTATGTAACGACAATCCGCAAAAACCACGACCAAAATATACATATACCTTACCTCCGTCCCATGCAATTGACTTATAATTTTTCTTTGCACTCGCGATCGTACCCTACCCCCCCCCCTCCGTCATCTTGTCGCATCATTTATCAACAACCTTTTTATATTATATATAAATTAATAAAATATAACAACAGAAACTTTTTAATTTTTCTAAGCTTAAGGGAGAAAAGGCAGTATAATACTATTATTTTTTTCAGGCTCTCTTCATGAAGTGAATCTTTTCAACTGTAGATAGGTGATTCTAGTTTTATCTAATGGTGGAACACTGGATATATTTATTGAATAAGTGTCTCAACCAAATTTTTAGATTAGCGCTGTTTTTATTAATTAATTATAATAATATCAATAATTAAAAAATGTCAATTTTATTAATTAAATTCTGTTGTGAACTCATCTTATACAGAAACTTAATAAAATTTGGTACACAAGTATTTTCAAAATAGCTGATTACGAATCCAACCTCAGATGTTAAAAATTCAAATAATAGATTAAAAATTCACAAGGCAGGTGTGAAAATTTAAAAAAAATAAAAATCTACAAAATCATCAACTTTCAAAATTTGAAATAAAAAATTAAAAATTATCTGCTATAATATTTAAAAAGCTTATCCACCAAACTTGAATTTTGAAAATTGAATATCAGATTCCAAAACAACACTCTCAAAAACTGTAAAATCACTATATAAAACTATCAAATCAGAAATCACTATGAAGACATAATGAAAATATAACTTCCTGATTTATCAATATTACTAATTATATATGTATTAAAAAATTAAATTTTGCTTGGAATATAGTCATGCAAAATCTGTTTAGAAATTCAAAACAATTATCAATGATATACAACTATTAAGTCCCAAAGCAGTATATAAAGTTTTTTGAAAATAGTCATATACTTACCGCAGGAAAATTTATAGCTGTTAATGTAAGTAATACAGTTATACTTCGAAAGAAGTAAATTAACCATGTCTCCCAGCGTTGTTCTGGTATATTTCGAAATAATCGATGTACCTTAATAGTATTATTTTTGATTATTTTCAAATTAAATGGAAATTCAATATAAAATAATAATTACCTCGATAATTAACAAGTTTGTCAATCCTAACAGAATAGGTAATATCATATACTGATCAACACTTATCAGGTTTGTTACCCAACCAAAACCACCATTTATCATTTCCATGAATGCAATTGGAGAATCTGAATTTATTCAAAATTGATATTAATAATAACCTAACTAATTAAAAAAGGTATAATATTTAATAAATTCTAAAAAAAAATACTTGGATCAGATTTAGGTAACATATAGCAGAGGTTTCTTATAGCACATGAGAAAGAAATCCATACAGGGAACTGTATTAATATAAGTACATAAATTTTTGCTGGATGACAATTTTCTTTTACAATTAAAGCATTCCGCTCTTTCCTTATCTAAAAATAATAAAAAATATATATTTATAAGAGTTTATACTTTGTTTATATTTGATTACATAATTATAAGTCATACATGATAACATATATGTCATACATGATTTTGAACACTTAAGATAATAATGAATAAATAATTAATATTTTCATTTAAAAAATTTCTATTACTTAAAGTATTTTATTTTAAATTTTATTACTGTTTTGTTTCTTAGAAAATAAAATATTACTCTTATCAATACTACTTACATTCTTTTGAAACTCTCTTTTTACTACATTTTCTGGAATATTATATTGGATCGCAACTGCAGCTTCCCTTTTAAATCTTATAATATGGTCTTCCATTTCATATTTCAAATTTTGTAACTTTGCCGCAGTGCGAAGCTTTTATTTAAAATTATAAAAACTCAATTAGTATATATTATTTTATATCAAATTTTCAATTCAAGCATTAAAAAATAATTTAAATGGTTTAAAATTTAATGATAAAGATAATAATATAAAATAAATGATTAAATCAAAATATTTATATATCTTTCTTGATCACTTAAAAGTTAATTAAAAAAACAAATATCAGTAAAAATTACCTGCATAATAGCAAATGGTAAAGTAATAATTGTTCTAGCAGTTATTGCAGTGAAAATAATTGTTGCCCACCATGGTAATCCAGTTATTTCATGCACTTGCAAGACTATTTTTTGTGCTAATTCAGTTGTTGGCCAATCCGATATCTTAGTTATAAGATTTGATTCATTTCTTTTTTGAATATTCATGAACAAAGTATTTGGTGTAGGGACTAAACATGGTTTCAATAAATGCTTTGTGAAAGGACTCATGTAAACACACTTGTTATGATTATATGAAGAATTATTTGTATGAAAAGAACTATTACTGACATTAACATTATGTTGTATAGATAAAATACGACAATTCTGTTGAAATAATTTTATATTCATTTTATTTAATATTCTTGAACTCATTTTTATATGTAATAAAATTCTATTAAAATAAATAAAAATAAGAGAAAATTATTGTTCAATGTTCATCCTGCCCCTGTGTAATCATTTTTAAATTTAAGGTTAACCCGCACGTCATTGAATGGTACATCAGTAACTCAGTAGAACCAGAGAACCTCGTAGAATAATGTCTGTGCAGGTCTGTGAGTGTAGACCAGGTAGACCATGTAAATTATACTAGACGAGACCTAACGAGACCTTACTAAATCACTAACACGACCATCTGCCATCAGTGCCAGCACCACACCGGTACCACACATGACCATAGCCTGCCACAGCACACCGATCAGATCACACGATGTAGACATGGTTCGAGCAGTATACAATATTATCTTTCATCAGATTATCACTTAGCTTTTCATCTATCTATTTTAAGTGTATCTTCGACATAATCTTGCATAAGCTTGCACTCTGCTTGCACCAGCTTGCACCAGTTACTGCTCTATGCTACCTACAAAATCCGTCAGTGGTCAAAAACTGGTCAAAACCAGCAAAACTATTTCACGCACGATACGCGTACGCGCAGTTGCGTCAGGTTGCGTCTGGTACGCGTAAGAAGCACGTAACGAAAATTGAAAAAATTATATAAGATATTATCAAAGCATATTTATTAAAAATATCAAAAATATATTTTATGAATATCATAATATACAATATATATAAATACAAATTTTTTACTTAATATAACTTAGTATAACTTAATATAACTTAATATAATTTAATATAACTTAACTTAATTTTAAACCAAAATTTAATTTTACTGATAGTATTACTTTCTATTTATATTTATTATACAAAAGGAAGCCATTCAACACATAAATGTCCAAGCACATTGGCGTCTGTTGCTTGATCTAGTAAACACTGAACCTGTTTTAAAATTAAAAATGGTTAAATACTTTTATTTCTATTATCTAATTAATTTTTCTGTCTTAAAAAAAGAGTGGTGCATACTTGTTCTTTAGGTGTAAGGTCATCGTTTTTTATGTATGATCTAGCTGTCCTATGATGTAATTCATTACCATATATGACAGGTTTATAAGAAGCAAAAAATTGATCATCATCATCATTATCATCATGAATGTAGGATAATTCTTCAAGCATAATATTGGAAGGTTTAGCACCACTTAATTTTTTTTCTATAATCGAATATTTTTTTTTTGGTAACCACTTTATTCCTGTAAAATTAGAATAAAATCAATTAAATTATTTAAAACTGATAAGAATGTAATTATAAAAATAAACTTTAATTTCAGTATTTTTAAATATGCACATATTATAATAAATTTATATTTATTGACCATTTTATTACATTATTTAAAATCTGTAATAATAAATGTAAGAATTGTTTGAATAATCAAAAAGACGAAAAAATATTTAAAAATCTGTACCGTCAATGCAAAGTTCAAAAGTTCAAAAGTTATTAAAAAATACAGTAGGACAAGTCTTTTATTAAGAGAGCTTTCTTTAAAACATTACATTAAATCACAATTTCAAAATAAGAGTGTTATATAGTTATAGTTAGTGTAAAACGTTTTGTATTTTGGATTTCAAATAAATAAAAAATTATATAATATCATGATCGGTCCTATATTCTTATTGTTAATAAGTTGTGTTGATAGAAAAATTCTTTTGATATGATTATTATCAACTTCTAGAAATTAATAATAGAACACATAGTTTTTTAATATAAAGCATAAATGCTACATAACAATTTGATACCTTTGTGAGTTTTATTTTCATTTCTCCAGTAGTAGTTCAATTTTTCATTCCACTCCAGTGGCTCATATAGAATAACATTTAAACAAGCTAAAATCAAACGTTTTTCTTTTCTTAAGCAATGAAGTACATTACTCATAATTTCGCTAAACTCATCTTGGACACCAAATGGTCTCAGTAAGCAAGAAATTTGAGGTGTTAATCGGAACGGAACTAACTCAGGTACCGGTAAATCAATACCCGCACCAAAAACTAAAGCGAAATCGGTGGCAATACATAATCCGCTTTTGATTGCAATACAGGTTTTTTCTAAGCGCCGATCACCTACTCCTGTAATCCAATGAGCCGTACACATTGTTGCATAGCTGGTTATAAAATTTTGCCGTAACTGAAAATTAAATTTTAAGCATATTGGAAAAAATATAGATTATTGAACGACTACATTTTCTTATATGTAATCAACAATAATAAATGTGAATTGGCAATTAAATTTTAATAATATGTTAAAAGAAATTATTTACAGTGTTTTTGAAGTGATTGATCAACATAAAATATTGAAATTGATAAAGAAAATTTGTATATAAAAGTAATATGCTAATGTCCATCAACCAATCACTAAGTATTCACAATTAATTATAATATGGATATTAAAAAGACGATTGGCTGATGAATATTATTGGTTCATAGCACAAACAAATTCACAAGTTTTCAAAATGCATAATTACTTTTGCATGTAACTTGCAAATTTCGTTCCTAATAAGAAACCTTGATCAATCACATATAACGTATATGAACATAGATCTATTTAAATTTTAAAAAAAAATATTGTTTAAAATACTTTTATTAATATAAAAATTGTTACTACCTGTAAAAAACAATCTGCAGAAGAACTAATTTTTAAAAACGTTTTTCGAATAAGATAAGAATCAATAGAATTTGTAAATTCGTTCATTTTTTCAATAATATCTTTTACACTATACTTTACAAGTATTTGTTTGTAATTAAAGCTTGGTGGCGTTAAGTTACCACCAGCCGTATTTATATAATTTTGATATTGCAGAGACATAGCTTGCAGAGTTGTTTTATTTGTCATCGAAAATTCAACAAAATCTTTTAACGATTTTGTGCCATTCATAAATCGAATAAGGCCTAAAAATTTAGTCAAAGGCAATATATTATACGTGTTCACAGTTAAACGCCTTCTATGACACTTAACATCATTATCGAGGATGTCATTAATGATTTCAAAGATCTGCTGCATTCTTTGTTCCCGTCGTGTATCCGAACCAAATTTTACTAGAAAATCATAGTTTCGCCCATCAGTGCCAATCATGTTAATTTTCATGTATCTATTTGTAGAGTTTTCAATCTCCACAAATTCGTTAATTCTTTGAATTTTCACATAGTAACGTGACATTGGCTTATTACATCCCATATATTGGCCTGGAATTTCAATGTTTAAATCTTCACTTAATAAAGCTCTCAAACAGGAACTGTAGCAGCCAAGTTGTAAATACTCGGAAGATCTACATTTACTCAGTCTCTCTAGCATGCATTTCTTCAAGTTAATACAAATTTGTTCTACTTTTGTTTTGGCTAGGTCAAAATTGATTGCAGTTTTTAAATTTTCTAAATCATTGCGATATTTAATGAAAATTTGTTTGTACAGAAAACCTTGCCATTGAGTTTCCTGACTTGAAAAAATCTATAGTAAAAAATATATCAGTTAATATATAGCTTTATAAATATACAAATAAAGAACAAGATTCACAAAAATAAATAAAAAGCAGTATTAAATTAATTTGTATGAAATATAAACCTTTTGTAACAAAGAATCAAAATTTTCAGTAAACACTTCAAGATTTGTTGACGATTGTATTAACTCCATTAAGTGATAACTTAAGAACTGTTCTGGTTGACATAAATATTCCAATGCCTTAAGATATTCATATAATTTTGAATTTGCAAAAAGCTTTTCATGCAATTCAATAATTTTTGGTTTCTCTTGTAATTCAGCATATAAATCATAGGTTCTTTTAAAACTGTACATAACTTTATTTGGGTAATCTTCTATTAACCTTTCAACAATTGGAACAACCAGTGGAAATAATTTAGTTGTTAAATGTAAAACAATTTGTTCCTATACATAGAAAAAAAAACACATATTGTTATTTAAATCAAAACAATAGTTTATATGGAAAACAATAAAATAAGGTATAATGATAAAACTTAGTACCAATTAATTATTTTCAAATATTGCATGACAAAAATCCTATACAACTATCAGACTATTAATATAATATCCTAATAATTTTGTTCAAAATTATTGTTTTTTAAAATGATAGAAATTCAACTTTCTTACCAGCCAAGGTAAGAACATCCAACTGGGAATATTTTTAGATTTAATGATCCATTTATTAAAGAGCTGCTCAACTTCCTTATTTTGTTTGTACAGTGAATACTTCAAAAGACAAGAAAAATAATTTACAGCTCTTACAGATCCCAAACTCATTGCAGTTAATATACTAGAGATGAATTGCTCGATTAAATTACTGTTGCGCTCACCCTCCTCAATAATTAATTTATGACAGTAACTGATAAATTTTTCATAACTTTCAACCATGTTTTCGGTGTTACCTTCAAGACACATATTTTGTAATACATTTAAACTATAAGCAGGAAGGCTATCTTCAATTTCCTTAGTTTCTAATTCTAAAATTTTACAATAAAATTCATCTTTAACAACAAAATTATAATACTCCCTATGCCCCTGTATTAGGTTGTAGAGGCTCGAAGTTATGACAAACATATGGCGTTTGGCATCAATTTTTACTGATGGATTAACATTCTTATCTTCTATAAGCTCGTCACTTAACTGCCACGAATCTTTATAATAAATAATTTTCTTCTCGGGATCTTGTTGAGTTTCTCCACACAGAAATTTATACCGAGAGGCGATTAAAATAAAGTCATGATTCAATTTCATGAAAGGATCTGTAGTTTGATTTTGCAAACTTAAAACTCTCTCTATTTGTTTTATATGCGTTTTAGCTACTAACTTATTTTTATTTTTTAAAGCAAGATCGCTAATTTTTAGTCGTTCATTAATAGTTGCAGATAATAATTTTTCTTCTAATATACTGTAATAGTTAAAACGTAAGGCTTTTGAAATAATATATAAACGAATACACATTTACCTCAAATAAGTAAATAAATTAAGTAAATTAAGCATTAAGTTCAAATCCTATACTTCAAATCCCAAGTTCCTTGCCTATCTGTTAAGAGTTAGGTAACAATTTTCTAATTATTATCAACAGAAATTCAGCTAAAATTATAAGCATTAATTAGCATGACGATTTCAATGGAAAAATAAATAACAAAATACTACTGAACGGTTATATTCACATTTGAACTTATTGCTTAAAATTTTATTCACTATTCACAGCTAGAAGAACCTGAATGCTTTCAATAAAAGCTAGTATAAAACACTTACGTGAAATCCACGTTGGCAGTACTTTTAAGTCTACCAATAAAGAAAGAAGCAAAACTCAATCGGTATTTTACGAGGATATTCCAGCTAAGAAGATCGTCGCCCAACTCAGGTGAGTGTTGTTCCCAGTAGCTTGTCAATGATATCACTGCGTTTGCATGGTCCTTTGATTTCAGAGCTAATAAAAAGGTTCTAATATCACTTATTGCACGCAATTTATTGAGAACATTGAGCCTCGATTCTTCGATAAATTTATTCGAGTGAATCCAGCATCCCCTTAAGTTTTCGAGAGAATCTTCAACATATTGCATAGATATATCATCGGACGATTGTTTATTAAATAAATAGAATACGGACAGTTCTTCGCTAAATTTGTCAGTAACAGCATTTTTTTGTCCGTGTACCCATTCATCTATAAAATCAGCAAAATCAAGATTCGGTGTCTCACCGATAGAGATATCCTCTAAAATCTTTTGAAGTTGCCCCTGGGATAAAGTTAATTTTATGAATTATTTTATTTACTTCATTTATATTAATGTTTCATTTAAATTTAACATTCATGAACGTAAGATAATTCATCAAAAATTGATATAAACTCTTACTTTAAAGATCCAGGGCAGTAACGTATCCTTTTGCGGATTTTTCCATAGAGAATTATAATTTTTATTTAAAATTTCATCATTTTTAGTGTTAATATCCGCCCAAGAAGAAAGTTGATTCAAGCACTGAAATAAAAAAGAAAGTTTATATAGCATTTTAATAAATCTCACTTTTCTTTCTCAATTTATTAACTGAAAGTGAATCCTTTGAGATAATTTAATATTGCCCGTATAATTAATAAATACATAAATAAATATTAAATATCGGTTTGCAATAATATATGTATAACTGGGTAAAAAGGTATTTTTTTATATATTTTGATCGACACAATACGAATCCTGATTTTATTTTGTTAAACGGGATTGATGATAAATACAGACCATTATCAACTAAAAAGCTTCAAAATCATCAAAGCTTCAATCAAAAATCAACAAAGGTTTCAAACTTTACAAGTGCGGATTTAAAAAACTATAATTTCTTGTAAATTCGTTATTTTACTGTTTTTTAACAACTTGAATTACTTCTAAAATCGTAACTAATTAACGTTTTCAGAAAATTCAAGATGATACCTTCGGTTTATAACTTAATTAATTATTTTGAACCATTCTAAATCAAAAGTTCAGAGCTGAAAAATCCAAACAAAACATAACTGATAATAAAAACATTTTAGTCCTAGAAGATAAACCGTAACGATTCGAAATGTAGGACATCTAAGTAAATTTAAATTTGTGGTGGTGGGGGCAGTCAAGTTGTCCTTTGCTAACATAGAATATAGTTTATTTTTTTTATTTTTAATTTTAATCTAATGCGATGTTATTTTTAGTAGTGCTTATTTATATTTCAGATTCTTCGGGTGTGACTATAAACAAGGACAGTCTGACTGTCATTATATTAGAATAATATATGTATAAAGATAAAAGATCATGTAAGACCGATAAAAGTATTTATTAATTAAGATAATAAAAACGACAAATAAATAGATTTACATATAAAAAAGGGGTAAACTACTTTCCCGCACTCGGGGCGCAAAATAAGATTTTCTGCAGCTGTCTAGAAGGAGCAAAATACTACTTTTCCTCCCTAGGGAGAAAAAGTGTTTATGGCCGCTTCCCGACCAATCAGAAAGCAGAATTTTACTTTTCCTCCCGTGGGTGAAAAATAAATGAATGGAACCGTGTAGTCCAGTAGGATTCTCAGTTTTCCGTGCCTGCATAACATCTGGCACTTGCGATGTTTAGACTTACGAGTATATGCGCCAGTCGACTACGGGCTCGATCTTTTTTGCACTTTGAGTTAGGTATTCGAGATTTTAAAATAAAATAAGATTGATATTCTATGTGAAATTTATTATAAAAATTCTTATGTTTTTTAAATATTAAAAATTATCTATATCTTTTTTTAATTAGTTTTAATTTAAAATTCTATTTATTATGCAATTAATTTTTTTTAAATTTTAATTTGAGCGTAGATTATTAACAAACTTATAATCTTCAATTGATTAGTCTTATTTATTTATAGAAAAGGGGGGCTCTGCCCCCCAACCCTTGGCGGGGGTTTTGCCCCCTGCACCCCCACCACCCAATCCTACACCTCTTCTTGACATACTTTATCAATTTTCAAATAAGAGAAAATTATTTAATTTAATTTTATTCAATTCAAGTAAATTTCAGGTATAACCTTAAGAGAAAAAAGATAATTTTTTTTTTTCAAACCTAACGAATTACATTTTATATTAGGGCAAGTTATTTCAGAGCGAGTATCATTTGGACCTTTAGATTTTATACCTCCTCGCTCTATCTAAGCATAATTAATACATGGGGGGGGGAGGGTTGAAATTCTTTAATTCTGTGAGCTTGCCGTTCAATTTTTTGTGTATTTCTTTGAGAAAGAAAAAGCGCCCTCGTATGGGAAAATAGTATCTGACACACGGGAGCAAAGGCGTTTTCCGACGAGGGTATGTTTGCCGCCTGAGCGAAGCTATTTTGCTCCCTTGTGTCACAATGTACTATGCTATTCTTAAGGTGTCCTATTACTTCCAAGCTATCTCTTAGTATACGCCTATGATCTTAATGCGTTTTTCAAAAGCTTATCGCGATATAAGTGGCCTTTATCACAAACATAGTCTGAATTTCCGTCCAGTTAGAGAATCTATGTGGAATGTATCTAGAATCCATCAAAAATCAAATAGAAATCATATGGATTTTTACTGAATTTTTTAATTCTAACTAGCATACAAATAAAAAATAATATCAAAATCTAACAATATAACCACTTTGAGATTTCCAAGTAAGTTAATCTACAAATGAATCCCATTGGATTCTTGATGAATTTTAAATTCCATTAAATTCCAAAATTCTTTAACTGAAAATCCAATGAAAATCCAAATTTGTTATAGGGACAAACAGAATATCTTTCTCTCTCAATTTCAATTTCTGAATAGATCCCATAATTACGACATTAATCACGTCATTGCTGTATGCAAGGCGCATGTGCACGTGGCGATTATTGGAGGCTATATGCAGAAACTTATTCTACAAATTGATATTAATTTTATCTTCAATTAATCGATGACAAGGTATTTTTTTCAAAAGTATAATAATGTATGCTAAAAAATTCTATAAGCACCTCCGTTTTCAAACCCAATACATTACTGTATAAGAGGCTGAAATATTTCATTCGTCGTTTCCATATGATTGTTCGGGATTTCCCACAAGGTCCATGTAAATCGAAACGATCTTTCAATTTTTTTTTTCTTAAAAACTAAGTCCCTGATTGATGCTCTTCTTTTTGCCAATTGAAAAATTATTTGCTTATATACTTGATGTATTAAGTTTTTGTAATCCACTTGGGTCGATAACTCGTTGGAATCCTCTTATATATAAAAAATTAATTGATATAACAGTTACTTATTCATAAAGTTTTTTTATCATTAAAGAGAAAAACTTAGAATTATTTTTTCAAAAATACAAATATTCTTATAGTGTAAAGTGTAAGAATAAAATATTATGTGAACTTTCATAATCAGATCAAAAATATTGAGAACAAATCGAAAAATTTTAAATTACAAGCTGCGCGCCAAAGGTAATCAAAAGAGCAAAAGTGTGGTTTTGCTAACTGTATAACTAAACAAGTATAACTGTATTTTTCTAAAAATAATGTTCATAAATAACGCAACTTACAGAACAATTTATTCAACCGACTTAATTTGTTAACATCATATTCTACACATATATAAGTATCGTCTGAATCTGAATGACTAATTTCTATTAATATTTGATGTACTGTTTTTAAAAATTAAGAATACTTACGTCGACTATTTTTAAACTAATTAAATAAAAAAAGTAGAAGTTAAATTTTGCTAAATTCCGAAATGTTCTTAACATTTTCACAAATATATTATTTCTCTTTGGATGATAGACGCGTAAATTAATCTTAAAATATCTCTTTATTGTTCGGGTTTCGGATCCTTCAAACTCTAATCAATATCCTGTTAACAAGAAAAAATTTTTATTCCACAGATTGTCGTACTTATTGATTTATCGTGATAAATATTAAAAGAAAAGTAGCTTATGTTAATTTTGGACCAAAATTTTCTTATATATAAAAATTATTATAACATAATTCTATTTGTTATAAAATAGATGCATATATTCTAGACTATTCTGTTTAAAAAGCAGTTATAGAAAAAGGATTTTTTTTTACATTTTATGTGGATCGCATAAATTATGGGCTCTATATAATAACATTATATATGCCTTCAAATTTTGAAAATACTGGTCACTTTATTTACATATTTATATCTTTAAAAAAATACAGCTGAATAAATTGTCAGTATGTATATAGAAGAACCAGACTAAGAAAAGTTTGTAAGAATATCTTAGAAATTTTTTTGCATGCCTAATGCAAATAAGTTAAATTGTCAAATAAGTTAAAATAATATAAGTTAAATTACCGCGCTTAATTTAAACAGGATTTGAACTAGTTTTATCTTTTACTTTATCTATATATAAAATAAGCTATAGATAAATCATCAGCTGAATCTGGCTGAATTCGAATGCGCGTATCTGGAATGTGGATCATCTCTACAGATAGTTACAAGATAGTTTAGTGACCGTGTGCCATTTTCGTAGTAATATCTTATTAATATCAAATATGTAACTTACTTGTTAACAATTTTAACTAATTTGACATTGCTTTTAATTTATAATTTTGAAATAACTTTAGTGATTTTCTTAATTCTTGATATTATTTTTATTCATTTTATTAATATATTTAAGGATTTACTCATTCTAACCTATGAAAGAGATTGACTAAGAATCTTCATTTTGAAAAGTTTAAATATAATCTATAAATATATATAGGTAAGGCTATTTAAAACTTACGTCATAGTTGATTCTAATATACAAATAAAAAGTAATAATTTTTTAAGCATAATTACTGAAAAATGGGGAATGCATCAAGTTCTCAACCTCAATTGAATCAAAATTCTGAAAATCTTAAAAGTGAAGATACAAAATTTTCAAAACCATCAATTTCAGAATGCCCAGTACATAATCAAAGCAGTATGCCTGTTAAAAAGAAAAGCGAATGTCCAGTATCAATTGATGTTAGTGAAATTAATCCACTAAATATGATGCCTCCTGAAAATCAAACACCAGCACCAGATCAACCTTTTGAATTATCTAAAGAAAGACAAATTTCTACAATTCCCAAAGCTACTGAAGAAGCTGAATTTTGGGTTTATCCATCACCACAAATGTTCTGGAATGCCATGCGTCGCAAAGGATGGCGATGGAAGGATGACGATATTTCACCCAAAGATATGGATGACATTATTAAAATTCATAATACTAATAATGAAAAAGCATGGCAAGAAGTACTTAAATGGGAAGCATTGCATGCAATGGAGTGCAGTACTCCAAAATTAAGAAGTTTTGGAGGTAAAGCCAAAGACTATTCTCCACATGCAAGAATTCGATATTGGTTAGGATATGGTTTGCCATTTGATCGACATGATTGGATTGTAGATCGATGTGGCAAAAATATAAGATATGTAATAGATTATTATGATGCTGGAGAAATTAATAAAAACTATGAATTTGCACTTCTTGATGTTAGACCTGCTGCAGATTCTGTTGAAAATATTTGGGATCGTATGAAGGCAACATGGTGGAGATGGAGATATCAAAATGATACAAATCCTGCTTAAAATATTAATTATACATTGTAGATATTAAAAAAATGTTCAATATTCAGACTATTTAATTGTAAAAACTAATTTAATTTTATGAATCTTCATTGTTACTGTATTATTACACGTCTTTAACTTAACATTGTTTGCTGCAATAAAGTATAATTAATGACATCTTTGATGTGTAAATATTTATTAAACTCAACAAATATATTTAATTTAATATTATATAATTGTATTCTATGAAGGTTAAATACTTTTTTCAACATTAATTAAAATACACAGAAGGTTAAAAAAACTATATTTTATTTCAGAAATCAGAAGGCATTTAATATAATGATGAAATATTGATTGAAATGCTAAAATCTTATAATAAGTACAAAAATCTCTTTTGTATAAAATTTTATATTATTCAAAATAGTAATACTGAACAATAAATTTTAATAATAAGATGTACAAAAAATATTTTAAGTTTTTTTTTCGATTTAGAAGAAAAAAGGAATCTGAACATAATAATATCTTCATTGAATTTAATCTTTCTAATACTTTATCATGTAGAAAATCATTTGTATATTATATTTATTAATAGATAATTTTAGATGTGCTATATTGTTTAGTGGAATTTAATTAAATAATTAAAGTATATTCCTAAGAATATATAATATATTAAACTCTTAAGTAATTCCACAAGTTATACGATGTAAAACATTGACAAAATTTATTTCACCGACGATTAACTCAGATGTGAGATTTTCTTTCTAAGATATGTGCAAGATATAATTTTTTTAATTTTGAAAAGTAAGTTAAAATTATTAGCAGAAGTAAATACTATTTGTACGTTTCGCCCTCACTGACGAGCCCAGCAGGTAACTGAGGTCGAAACGTCCAAATAGTATTTACTTCTGCTAATACTTTTAACTTATTCTTCAAAATTAAAAAAATTATATCTTACACATTTCTTAGAAAGAAAAATTTTCTTCTAGGTCTGTAACTATAAATATTCATACATACTTAATAAATTCAAACTACAGAACCAGGTTGTATGTGCGAAGTGATAGTTTAAGAAAAAAATTCAATTTGATCTATATTTCAAAATGCATAGCTTTTTCCTTCTTTATAATTGAAGCTCTGTCAAATAATATGTTAGTGTAGACAGTCCGTAATGGTAGCGTGAATTATGTTCGTCATAAAAAGTCTAAATTATTACTAAAGTGAATTTTGGAATATAGGCGTCATTCAATTTTTTTTTGCTTAAAATCTGATTTTCTACATATAGTCTGGCTCTATAAACTTCGGAGATATAAGGTAAATGTTACTAGTAATCCGTATACTTGGCATTTTCAAAAAATGCTATAGTTCCATAATGATTTATCGATATGTGCAAGATTAAAAATAATTTTTAATTGAAGAAAAATAAAAATCTATTTTTGTGGTCTTACTCTATTTCTCTCAGAAAAATTATTTCTTACGATTTTTTCAAAAGATAAAATGTAAAGTACATTTTCAATACGAATGTTTGTGTTGTTTTATTTGCTACATATAATTTAATACTATAAAAATGCTCTTACCCGAAATAAGCCCTCTAAACAGTATTCCTTTTCTGGACTTTCAACGATATCATTATAGACACCTTCGTAAGCTTGCTTTGCTACAACCCAATTGCTATCAATTTCGGCCATAAAACCTTCCCGTAAATTATTCGTGAATGGTAACCAATTTTTAAAGATACTTTTAATAACGTCAGCATCACCAATGGATCGGTATAATTCGGATAATTCTAAAGGATGCTGCAGCGCAGAAGAAATAATTGAACTTTTTTTATATTTCTGCGTAGTACAAGTTAATTCATCTATATCCATGGAATCTTTCTCAAGTAATAAAATACCTGAAAAAAAATTATTAAAAATATATTTATATACATTTAACAATGTTCTTAACTTAATTATATATAGAATAATGTTAAATTCTTTATATAATTAATAGCAATTTAGACAAATCATAAATCTACCCAATGGCTGCAAATTCATGAATCTGGCTATTTTCATCACATGAACTGGATTAAAACTTTTAATACCAGAACGATAAAAGATTTCCATGGCTGTAGGAGCGAAATCGTTTGGCATTTCCATGGCTTTGGAACAGACATTAATAACCTCGTCTGTAAATTCTTTTTTCGTGTTTTTCAAAGATTTAAATAAAGCACATATGATTGAAATTACAAGATCACTTGCAAACTTTCTATCTTTTCGCGCAAAATCTTGAAGGGTTGCTACAACGTTGGCTTGTGATATTTCGACATCTGGATAATCACCGATTCTATATTTTCGATTAAGCTTCACATTATTATATTCCTTATACGCGTCTTTCTTTATTTGTTCAAAATAATCGTCAAGGGATGTAGGGGTAAATTTCCTTTCAGAAATAATGACTTCCGATATTCTTGATTCAGAACAAAGAAATCTCTTCGATAATAAATTCTCTGAGGGATCCAGAATTCGTTCATTTGCTCCGATGAATTTGGGGCTGTAAGTATAATAATAAAATATAATAGAAATTTGAAAATATGCTGAAAGAAAGTATAAAATATTTGTTATTAGAAAGTCTTTTTAAATAATTTAAAATCATATTTTCATTCATTTTTGAAAATTATTAAAATCGATAGTTTATATAAAAAGTTGAAAATATATTACTAATCATAATAAAATCTTAAGTTTCTGAAGATAAATTTCGTTAAATTTTTAACTTCCTTCAGCAATTGTTATATCATTTTGATAAATGAGTAAATAACAAATGCTATAAACATATGTTCTAACTCATAATGATGAACACTTACCAGATCAGCCATTCGAGTGCTTCCAATCTCGTCCCCATCGTAGCTGACTCTTTTGCCCGTCTACCTGGTAAAGACATCTGCAGACGACTGCCCTGCTTAACGATTACTTTATCAAGTACTGATGTCAGAGAAGGCGCGAATAGTGGAGCCTTAATTTTATTTCGCCTTGGGGTTCGCGGCACAGCAATTTCGTAATCCATGTAAGGAGACGAGAACGTTGAAGTGAACAAAATCTTGTTATTGTTCGGAGATTTCTCAGTTAAGTCGAGGGTCAAAAGGCACAGAAATTGGGCAAAACTCGAATGCACCTCAAAATCGAACATTTTTAATAAAAATACTAGCCTATCTATAATATTATCGGGCAGATTCGGATTTTCC
Source organism: Sycobia sp. Sy_11 (assembly GCA_018907035.1). Classification (NCBI taxonomy): domain Eukaryota; kingdom Metazoa; phylum Arthropoda; class Insecta; order Hymenoptera; family Epichrysomallidae; genus Sycobia; species Sycobia sp. Sy_11. The sequence continues at coordinate 272,353 of JACCIC010000096.1, forward strand.
TTCCAAAAAGACAACACATCATCTTGGATGTCGTCACTTATATCCGCGACTCCGGAGATGAGAACTTCACAGCATAGTTGTTTTAATTCTCGTTTACTGGAAACTTGTTTACTTTTACTGAAATTTTTTTTATTTTAATTATTTAATATATAAAAAGAGATTTTCCATAAAAATGAGTACATTATAATTACTATTATAGATAAATAGTATTGTAATTATCGGCTGTTATTTTACAAAAACATACAATTTTTTTAATTGAAGGTACTTGTATAGGGTAGGTTTCTCGATTAGTATGCCACGAAGTAAATTTTTTTTATTTACAGTGGTTCCGCTGCAAAGTCCCATATATATATATATATATATATATATATATATATATATATATATATATATATATAAAGGATTCTATTGTGTTTATCTATTATTTTATTCGACTATCGAAATAAATTTCATTAAAGTTATTTAACGTATTTATAATATGAAAAATTTTGAATAATTAACGTATTTCTACTTATCAAAATTACAATATTAATTTTGGTCCTACAGCGGCGATTATACTGATTCTATACGAAATAACGTAATTTTTTTTTATATAGATTGATGTTTCTACTAAACTAGTTTGCTCATGATATATTTTTTTATTCATATCTATAAACGTTAAGCTTTTAGTCTCTGATTTTTTTAAATGATCCGATAGATTTTGGCAGTACAGAAAGCAATTAAGCATATTATTGAGAAAAGTTGCCATAAAGCCACATGTAAAGAGGATCATCTTTCACAACTTTTATACTGAAAAAAATTTTTTTGATACCAAATAAATCACTTTTCTAAATTAAAAAATATTCATTACATTTAAGAAGACATTGTGATGACAAAATGATATTTAAAGCGAATATATAAATAAAAACTTACCTTTTATAGGGCCTACTGAAAAACTTATGGTATACATCTATAAAAATCCAATAGGTCATTTTTCTATACTCCAACAGTGTATTAACATTTGTGTACATTTTTAGAATTTGTAAATATGGAAGAAAATCTTCCACATCAAGAACATCTATAAGCAAACTAATAATCTGAAAAGCTATCTCGATGCACGGAAGAAATCTATCTTGCAATAATTCTTGTAAATCTAAGGATTTCAAAATCTCAGTGATCTCGTTGGCTTGTAAGTCCTTGATTTTTTCTAATAGCATCTCGTAACATTGAACTTTGTTTTCATCATTCTCCGCAATTCGAGGATTTATAAATTTCCAAATATCTTTTCGTTTTACCAAGCTCGGGAATCCCAAAAAAACCGTATAAATCAAGTTTATGCAAGTAGTTTTATTCTTTCTGAAACAATAAAAAATCGTATTTTATGCAATTATGGTACATACTACTTTTACTCACAAGATGCGGAAAGTTTAATGATAAAAATTATTCAAAGAATTCAAATCTTAAAAAATATTATATGCTTCAGATAATAATCATTATAAATTATAATAGTATATGATACATATGTATAATCATATTGTTTATAATATAATTATAAATTATTAAAGAATGGTTACAAAATAAATTAAAAGATTTTATAAATTAAAATTAATTAAAAATAAAAATCACATTTAATAGCGATTTAAAGATTAATTTAGAATAAAACCATTATTATTTATAAATAAATAATAATCTTAACACAACCACAACTTACAATTTAGTATCCTAGAGCCAATCAAACTAAAGTATTGGGTTTGCACAAGTTCATATTATCGATTAAAATTAAGCTTTATTTTAATAATAAAATGAAAAAATACATTATTCAAAATATTGTCCATTGTTAACTCTGTGAACAGTGCCCACAGTTCAGTCAATTTCTGGACTCTATCTCAAAAAAAGTTCTCATCTTTCGAGGCCAGTAACGAATCAAAACAATTTTTAATAACTTCAGGTACAGTGAAGCATACTTTAGTGAAAGCATTCTGCATTGACCGAAATAAGTGTTAATGAGAAAAGACAAAGTTTGGACTGTAAGGCGACTGGGGCAGAAATTCCATTTACTGCTTTTAAAATAATTTTTGACATAACGTATGGTTTCACATTCTGTCTGTTTTTCTTGCAATACTTGCTTCAGACGCATAAATTGTACTGGGTAAAATGTCCAACGACTATTTGATCCATTTCAGTAATTCATAATCCTTTTGCTCCCACCAAATACAGAATGTTAACTTGCTTTCATAGATTTTTCGCTTTGGCTGCGATTGACTTGGTTCACCATGTTTAACTAAAGGTATTTTGCGCTTTTAACCTTCGTCTTCGTCATTTTGATCTTCCACTTTTTATCTCCACTAATAATTCGATACAAAAACGACTTCTTTTTGTTAGTGTCGAAGAAAAAATTCTGATGTCAAAAAACTAGCACAAAATTTCCTAAATTTTAGAGGAAATCTATTGATTTTAGACGCTTGGAAATAGCTTCGCATCTTATTCCCAATGATGCAGTAAGTTTAAGTAACTAAACTTAATATTTACAGATATGGAGTTTGTAAGAGTTTTATAATTGTATATGAATAGCTTATAATTTCTAAGAGTGTTTAAAATATCAGAGATTACAATATAGAGATATATTGAGTTATAATTCTTTCTTTTTTACAGTTTTTTTCTTAAACTATGATAACATTTAAATATTGATTTATACAATTGTGAGCTTGGATTTGCAAATGGGACAATTTTTATCAAATATCAGTTACATAAAAATTTTAGTACGCTCCTCTATTGGTGGAGATTTTGAATCTGCTAAAATTGCTTTAGTAGATATACTTCGTGACACTAATATCTTTCTTAGGGCCATACATTAGTCTTTCATTTTTTTAAATTTTGGATGTAATCTTAAAAAAGTAAACGAAACCGCAATAATCAACAAAGAATGACACAAAACTTTTATGTTTTTAATGTTTCCGGATCACAGCTCCACCAGATATCGTATGAGCATTTTATAATATTTAGAGAACGCGTACCTTTTTGAATGAGGCTTAAACCTATACTTTTATTGCTTTTTTAATATTATTTATGACTCTTTTGGTTCACGACTATTTTGTAAAAATACATAAATCATCTACCAATTTTACAATTGTCATGTTCGGATTTACATTGGTATAGTAATAAATTAGATACAGTAATGGGCTCAACCCCATCTTGATGTAATCCTTTATACAAGGTTTAATGTGTGTCTACTAATAAGTATATAAATATAAATCTTTTATGAAATAGAAATTTTATAAATTTAATTATCTTTAACGAGCTTCTTTGAGTATCGAGTTTTGATAATAACATATCGATTTTGTCATTGTCGAAGGTGCTTTCGACATCAACAAAAACTATAAAGACCTCTTTTTCTTGTTTAAGACTTTCTCGATTTTAAGGTTAGACGAACTGAGTTATGTACACAATATACCTTTTCTAAAACCATTTTGACTAATTTGAATATAACTTAGGCGTTCGACCGGACATTTTAGGCAATTTTAATCCAATATGTAAGTCGCTATACATATACATCTCATTATTTCAAATAAAAAATTTGCAATTCGTAAAGATTCCATCTCTACCAGGAGCTAACTTGTCTTTTTTATAATCGAAAGCAGCATTAAATTTTGACAACTTCATGGTTTATCCAAAAATTTGTTCTCTTTACTTGTAAAAAGAAAAAAAGGATGAGTTTAGACCAATAAGCAAGCGCAATATTTGTTTAAGCAAGCACGATATTTGTTTTGTAACTGATTTGTAAATTTTCAAAAAAAATTTTGTGGTTTGGTTTAAAAAAAATTAAATTTTCAACCAAATTTCGAAAGCTACTTTTTTCCTTATTTTTAAAAGTTAGTTTAGAAATAATACATTATTTTTTGTAATTTATTAAATCTTCTAATAAGATTCAGCAAGACGTTCCATTTTTTCTTATATGCTTCTTAGTCTTGATATATGGCCACATTCGGAATCTAACCATTCGGATTTTTTATTTTTTTTTTTTATTTTTGTGGTTAATATTTGCATTATTATTAGGAGGCGAACTTAGTTTCCGACCTTTTTAACGGAAAAAGGACATTTGTGATGGAAAATGCATACACGTTAACTTAATGAAAAGATTTTCCGTCATTTTCTACTACTTTTTCCCATCCTTCTGGCAATATGGCGATACTGTGGCGAAAGAACCATGGCGGTTTTGAGGCGATCCAATCATCCACAAATTCCCGCACTTCTTGAACATGTCGGAAGTGCAAAGGTGCTATGTCTTGCGAATATGCTGGCTGCAGCAACACTTCCCATTCGAGCTCTAACAGGGTGTTTTTGACGGCTTTCGCTACATGTGGCGGAGCGTTGTCATGCAAGAGAATGACTGCGCCTATTGCTCGCGATTGCTGATCTATGCTCGATCAATTTCTGTTGCGAATCATTAAATTAGCGTTTGTATACCTCGATAGTGACGATTTCATTCGGTTTCAGTAGCTCGTAGTACAACATAGCCTGTTGGTCTTATTAAATGCACAGCAATACTTTTAGGGCGTGGATGTTTTGCTGTCGATGGCCGTTTTGGTGTCGATGTAGATAGTTAGATGTAGATGTAGAGCCTGGTCCACCCATGTCTTTTTACGCTTAGGATTGTCATGGTAGATCCACTTTTCATCACAAGTCAAAATACGCCACAAAAAACTCTTCTTTTTTGCCTGCCAAGCAAAGACAGTGCGATGTTGTATCGATTCGATTATATCGATTGCATTTTTGGTCAAATCGTGTGGCATCCATTTTCCTTCTTTATGAATCTTTTCCATCGCATGTAAACGTTTACCAGCTGCTCTGTCACTGACTCCTAACTTATTAGCGAGTTCTTTCTGCGTTTGAGCTGAGTTTTCGTCCAATAATGCTTATAATTCACTATCTTCCATCTTCTCGGTTGTCCAGAACGTTCTTTATCATTAACATCAGTATCTCCACTTCTAAGCCGCTGAAACCATTCTTTACATGTTGTAAGCGATAGAGCTTGTTTGTCATAACATTCTTGAAGTAATCGATCAATTTCTGCTACTTTTTATTCAAATGAAAATAGTGCAAAAGGATATGTCAAAAAAACGATTTATCACGATTCTTTTTTCACTGATCAAAAAATTATAATGTTTACACAAATGATGCGCCTCTTATCTGAATTTTATTAGTAAATGCCAAAACTGAAAAATAAGTATCAGATCCGACATATCTGACTTTTCGTATTACTTATATCGCCATCTAAACGTGAAGGTCGGAAACTAAGTTCGCCTACTAATAAGAAGTGTACTAGCTATTATGGATTTTCGAATAGTTTCAACTAATTTATTATTTTTTGCACTCAGTCTGAGACTATCAGAGATAAAAAAAAGTTTTATATTGTAAATAGAGTTATTTTAAAACGATATCCCAGTTGGTTCGAATAGATTTAAGTTTGAATATATATTTAGAATAGACATATTTCTCAAGGTTTAATTCGATCAAAATTGAATAATGATCCGAGTTCAGGTCTCGCCATTGACATTTACATTTACTTTGTCGTTCACATCTATAGAGGAAAACACTGAGCTAGGTTGATATAGGTTTTAGGTCGGAATTTTCTGCTGAATTAACAAGTATTAAGCCGTTATCGTCCGAAAAAAACTATAATTCCAAGAAGTACTTAAAGAATCAACATCACCAATAACTATACTTGAATCTTTATTTATATTTTGAAAAGCGATATCTCATTGATCTTCGAAAAGCGTGAGACCGGAAATTCGATAACATACATAAATATTACCTGCTGATTTTATATTATCTAAGTGTAAAAGGCATAATTCAACAGAGAAATTTGACGATATAATATTAGGTACTGCACTAAATACTAGGAATTGACAAATTAATATAGCGAACCTCTGTCTATAGAGTGGGATTGATCCTTTTTATATATTAAAAATTATGGTAAAATGATAAAAGTCTATTTGTAAGTCTCTAAAAATAATAAAATTTGTACCATATCTGAATTTCGTGAGTCCATTGAAAAAACTTCTTATTTTTCAGTATATGATTTAAATTATTTTCTTATATGTATCTATATCTATAGCATTCGCCATTATATAATTATTGTTTTTGCCTAGGGTTAAATCTTTAGTTGTACTGCCTGTGTAGTGCGGTTAATTGAAGGATTTACAAATTCTCTTGATGCGATTTTTCAATTCTATATCAATACTTTCTTGAAACACATAGATGATTTGAGACACACAGAATATATAGATTATTTGAGACACTAAACATTTTAAAAAGGGCTGATATATCATAAGTAAACGCATAGATTTCACTTATAATATGAGATTTATCATAGGTTCGTGTAAAAATTCTATTGTATTGGAAAAATCGAGAGAGTATTCTTTATGTCTTTATTCGAAATTATGATAATTATACTTCATTTAGTATCTATAGCTTCTAGAAGTGGAAATTCTTGTGTTTTTTACTTGTACTTTATGTATCTTTGCTTTAAACTCTCTATCTATATGTGTTTCTACAGTATTAGTTACATTGATGATATCACTGCTAATAGAGCTTAATGTTTTAGGTAAAGTTCGCTTTTTGCTAACGGTGGACGTGAAACCATTTATGATGAACAATAACTTGTAACAAGTATAAAATCGAATAAAAGTAATAATTATTAACTAAGAAACTAATACGTTTGAAGACGTTTATTCAAACCACTTTTCTGATGGTTATCCTTTTTATACATACGTGCATTTGTAATTGATGCAATCGACAATCATTCTGTAGACGATTACATAAGTTAATTGCTAAAAATGATAAACAGAGAAAATATTAAAGCTAATTCTAAAATCTCGAGCAATAGAATATGTGTATATATGGATTCCAAGAAACTCTCAAAGAAAATTATGAACTAATGAAAAAATATAAATATACGTAGAAAAACTCTATTTTCGCTGACTAATTTCATGTGCCATACGCATTATTCTTTCAAATATCAGGCCGTTTATCCCTCATAAAATAATCGAAAGAACATTAAACGAACTCAGTATAAAACTAAAATCGAAAGTTTCTTTTCTGAGAGCAGGAGATACCTCGATTCGCAGCATAGACCTCGATTCATTGAAAAACTATCTAACTCATTTCAAATACAGTATCAAGATACAACATTCCGCATCTTTGTTCCATCAGAATCAATAACTTGCTTTATATAAAAAGAAACAGGGCATAAATAGAGATTGGAAAAAAAATAGGAAAACTGCAATCTTATAATAACCAAATAAATAACTTAATTATAAATCTAAATAGAATCATTGAAAACGCGGCAAATTCACCCATACTGTAAATAAAAATAAAACATAATACTTAAATGGTGAGATGACTTATGCGATACAGCATTACAGAAAACAAAGCACGTATTAAACAAATTCAAAAAACAAAATACATTCTCAAATAAAGTCGAGCACAATAAAGGGAGGGTAATATTTGGAAAAACTATTAAAGAAGCAAAAAAAATTGCTGGCTTAACTGCATGAAAATCTTATATGTTCACACTCCAATTGCGATAGTATGGCAAAATATACAAAAGATACAACAAAAATATAAAATATCAAAAATTCCGGCGTGAAAAATAAAGACAACAATCTCATACTTGGTCCTCATCAGATTGCAGAAGAATTAGCTGTCTTTGCGTCAAATTCCAGCGATGAAACTTATGAAGAAAAATTTTAAATAAAGAGAGCTAAACAAAATTTCAGTAAAATCAAAACGAAATATCAAGACCAATGATCCTTCGCACTAAATACCCATAAGAATAGAAAAAATCATAAAAATTCTAAAAGAATGCAGGAATTCTAGCCCCGGCCCCGATAATATTCTAACTCTTTACTCAAGCATCTACCTCAAACAGCAATAGCCTATGTTAACAAACTATTAAATATAATCTAGATACAAGAAATAAATATCTTTTCACTAAAAATAAAAAATCAAAGTTTAGAAGAGGTAAAACAAAGTTAAAATACTCGGTCTAACATTCGATAAAAAACTAAACTGAAGAGCCCATGTTAAGAGTTTGAGAAATAAAACCTAGCAACGTTTGAGCATTCTACGAACTTTAGCTGCAAAAAATAAATCCTTTACTAACATAGAATATAGATTATTTTACTTTTTATGTTTAATTTTTAATTAAAATTAATTTTTTATTTTAATTTTAGTAGTAATTTCATTTCGGTTACTACGAAGGTGAATAATAAACAAAGACGATGTGACTATCAATCTATTAGCCTAGTATATTATTATACGGCAACTATAAGACTGAGAAAAATATTTATTAATTTAATTTTCAACAGCCGACATATGTATCATTTATAAATTAGAACCTAATAGTTGACAGTGTTTATTTACGATTATTTTGCTCAATCTAAACCAAATACATCACGGAAATATCATGAAAGCTCCTAATAACAAAGTATTTTTTAATACTTTCAAATAAATCATTTGAAATCAACCGGCAGAATTATTTTCTAAACATCTAGAAATTCCATTTGATGCCATATTTTTTTATTGATGTTATTTAACGTCAATCTATTTATGCTCCCAAATAGTGGTGCTATATATATAGTATATAGTAGAAAGTATATGTAGATAGCTTATACTTATATATATGGTTATAGCTATAGATAATAACAATATAGGTTTTTCAAATAAATAAATACGTGAAAAATATACAAACATAAAATATGTTATAAGGGATATATTTTCATTTTTTATATTCCAGTTTATATATGACAATACAAAATTTTACTAATTAGTTGTATTATCTTAAATCTTTAGAATTATTTTAACGATTCAAATTTCATTACCTTAAAATTTATCGCTGAAACAAATTAATATAAATAAAATACTAACCTTTGCATGTCAATGAATAAACTTAATAAATTCTCTTCGATTATTATATTTCTCTCTTCATCTTTAGAATGCCGCATGATCCATCCAAGCGTTTCATATACTAACGGAGTCAATGGCTCCTTCCATTCTAAGATTTTGTTACTCACTAGTATGTGGATCTCGTGTTTTGCAATTAAATCTGTACAGTTGACATCATATCTGAAAAATATAAGAATGATCCTCAGGGCCAATTTTGGATTCGATTCTATCTTATTCGATAGATTAACAGGGATTTTCAAAGTTTCAATCCACAATAAAACTAGTTTCTCGATCATCTCCATATTGTATTCATAAATTTCTTCAAAATGATTCTCAGCTTTTTCAATGAAAACTTCGAGTAAATCTTGAGCAATTAATTCCTCGTCTGAATTTTCTTTCAGTTGATATGATTGTTCAATAAAAATATACAGCATGTCTCTGACGATGTAATTTAAAGGGTTTCGACTGATATACAGACAAACGGCACTCATGAGAGGTATGAACAATAGACTTAAATAACGTATAAAAACATCTTTGAGGTTCCCTATTATTCTCATAAGAAATAGATTAATATTATCCTTGCCGGTATAGAAGGCTGCAAGAAAATGTAAGAGCCACTTCGGCGAGTTACTGCTTCCAATATCATCTTCGGGATCAGGCAATCTCATGATTCTGTTGTTATAAAGGTGTATTATTAGCCCAACAATAGTCGCCATACACTCGTGGTCATTAAGAACATCATTCTCTAAGTTTAAGCTTTGTCGAGAATCATTCATACTTTGATAATCCTGTGTTTGGCGAAAGAAAGAAGCGAAAGGTGGATCGAGAGTAGACTGAGCATCATCCATAGTTTTACGTATATTAATCATTCGCTTGCTAAAGAAGTTAAAGTTCGCACCAGTGCGGCTCAAATTGTATATTTTATCACAATCAATTATATGCTCCCAAACGAACTGATTACTTTCTGGGTATTTATTAAACATTTCGTCGCATAACTCATATTTACCGCTGATGCACATTGCTGCAATATAGCAGTTCAAAGCAGCGCAATGTAACAATCTGATCAGCTCCTTTTCTTCATCAAATTCTCTATAGTAGCAGCTTATTTTTAAAGACTGATTTATTAGTAATTCATTAAGTTTTTCTTTCCAGTTTTCGACAAAGCTATTAATCTTAAAAAGTTCAGCTTTACCTAATATAAGTTCTAAAACTCTATAGCAACCTATTTTTGTAACTAAAAATTGTCTAGGCTCTTCTTTATTAACAATTTCGTCGATTTCTTGAGTGATAAATGCAAAAAGATTTTCAAAATTTTGTTCTATAAATCTGCCAATAATACTGATTTCACAAGTTTCAAGCGATGGAAAAAGAAAGTATTGAAGGATATCAAACCTCTCTTCTACATCAAAATTTATATTTTTAAACATATTATAGGTAGTATTCAATGTTTTCAGAACAAAATCATCTGACATTTCATTAAAATACATTTTTAAGTGTTCACATATATTTTCTTCAAGTAAAATATTGCAAGCACCAATAACGTACTTTATGAGACCTTCATATACTACGTCCGACCTGGTAATCACAAGCATTTGAAGTAAGACTTGAAAACACTGTATTGCCCAGGATCTTTCTATTTCACTTTCTTCCAATTTTTTGAGCCACGTTCTTGAGTTTTGCTCTCGAAGATTTTGAAAAATTAATAAAAGATCAAGATTAGTTTTGCTTGACTTGTCAAGCATTACATACATAAGAAAACTTTCGACAATCGTCAACTTGGCCTCTACATTTTTGGCCTTGCTAAATTCTTTTACAATCCAGGAGTATAAATTATTCGACAAATCAGTGTTATTAGGTATTACATCTTTGGATTTAATTAGTAATTCCACAGCCATTCGGTTGATTTCAAAAAAGCTTCTTTTACGCGATTCATCATTGGCAATAAGTACTTCAAATATATCCCAACGTTTAATTATTTCATATGCGAACATTGCAGAATTTTCTATTAAATTTCGTTGAAGATAAGATAAAAGTTCTTCAACAAAGAAAAACACTTGATCGGGCAATTTATACAATACTTTTTCTATAGTATTTAATGTTTCACATGGATTTATAAGCATGAACCGATACGTTTGTCTTTTGATCATTTCAAGAATATCCTCTTTCAATATAGGCACGTTTTTATTCTCAATGGTAAATAAAGAGTCGTTTAAAATAAAATTTAATAATATTTCTGTGAAACTGGGCTAAAACAAATATAATTCAAATATATATAATCACATGTATTAAATGGCTTATTTACTAAATAATAGTTACATTATTGTTATATAAAAGATACATTTCTATATAAAGTTCTAGAACCCTTAAATAACTTGGAAAATGTATTTATATGAATTAATAAATATTTTCATTGGTCTTACAGTCCAATGAAATCAATCGAAAATAATACGTAATAATATCAATATATATTTATATTAATATTAATACACCAATGCACAAAAATAATAAAAATTAAAATTAAAAATTATAATGACAGTCAGACTGGCCTTGTATAAAATCACCCCTGTAGACTAATCTGAAAATAAAAATATTAGCTGAAAAAATTGTATGTTAGTAAAGTGCAATCTGACTGTCCCCATCACCCTTAGCTAATTGAAGACGTAGTCCAACGTTTCGAGCTCGTTACGGCTCCTCATCAGGGACTGTTTACTAACTTAAAATTACTAGTCTTTACTAACATAAAATTTTTCAGCTAATATTTTTATTTTCATATTAGTCTACGGGGGTGATTTTATACAAGGACAGTCTGACTGTCATAATTTTTAATTTTAATTTTTTATTTTTATTATTTTTGTATATTGATGTATTAATATTAATATAAATATATATTGATATTATTACGTATTATTTTCGATTGATTTAATTGGACTTTAAGACAAACTAAAATATTTATTAATTTGTATATAAACAGTCGACAAAAGCAAAATTAAAGTATTTATATGAAAACATTTGAACAAGCTTGGAATTTTCTTTATCTATTTACCAACTATTTACCTTAATCTTGACCTCAAAATACACACTTTTATAGAGTGATTTCAAGTACCTTAAATTCAATGGAAACTGTATCAGAAAAATTTTAGTTAACTCAATATCGACGTAGAATTTCGTGAGATTTCAAAAGCGACTATCTATTTAAAAAAAATATTTCATATAAATAAGTTGCTCTGCTAATTCTAAAAAAACTTAAGTTTGTTAAAATATTTTGTTCTAAAAAATCAATATTTTCAAATGGAAATTAATCAGGCATATGCATTATTAGTAAAATTATTGTGTGTCATGTAAATTTAATATACAGGTCTTCAAAATAACATCTTTAAGTAAAAAATGTAATCCGATATTATATTTTTTATATGAACAAATTAATTTTATACGATTTAACGTAAAAATTTGTATAAAGTATTTGTTCGAATTGTATATTATGAATCTGAAATTATATTTGCAAAATACAATATGACGGCACCAAGATTCCGGAAAAAAAATTTTAAATCACATGTATTAAAACAATAATGTACATTACTGGGTTATCTTGTATCTGCCACATGAAATTTGATAAATCTAATCTAAGATTTGTAATCTACATATTATTCTATATAAATTATATGCCAAATTATTCTATATAAGTATACAAATACTTAACGCGTTCAACTTTCAAATAAAATTTTAATTAGTCATTTTGAATTTACATACGAATACAATTATATCTCAAATTAAAGTCTGAGGAATCACAATTTTCACTTTTTTATCAAATATACAAAATGTTTTCAAAAAGTAAGGTGAATTTTGATTTTTTTGTTTGAGTTGCTCAAAATACTTACAATCATTTTTTTCTTATTTCAACATTTTCGTCCCAAACACATGCTCATACTTTCATAAATATAGTATTTTGTTGTTTTATTTGTAAGAAGTATAAAATTTAGAAGTATTTCGATGTTTTCATCCCTGCAATGAAAATGTAGAATTGAAAATATTAAAAAAATTTTTAATTGTTGAACTGACTAGACATCAATTATGGATAAATTATTTTTTAAAAATAGTATTTCATACTATTTATTAAAAATATTTCTCTTTTTTAAGGATAAAAATATGGATTCCAATAGGGGCTGCTTTTTCGAGTTCGTTTACTTATTCTAAATTCAATTCAGTTTTGCAAACTGGAACACATCACAGGATGCCAGGTCCCTGTGTTAAGTCTCAAGTTTTAAGCCAAAAAATACACGCAATTCGCTTTCGAGAATACAATTAATCCACGATTCATTGCCATTATTAGGATACAATCAGGCTTGAGGCGATGGGCATCGAGCGGAATTTCATAACATACAATCGTAATTTTCATTATTCCACAACTGTAAAGGACATTATAACTATTTATCGTGACAGAATAAGCTCACTAAATAACTAATTTTTACCATTGCAGTTTAGAAAGGATTAATATTCTGAAAAATCCTCGTTAAAACTTCTCTCACGTCCTTATGATGGTCAGACAAAAACTGCCAAGTAAATTTGATCATTTAATCATAAACTATAATGTGAAAATAGAATTAAAAAAAAAAGTACAAATTCCCAGTTGATTTAATGGGATCAAATACGTAAAATTGCTAATTCAGTGAAACAAAGCAGTTTTTATGAAACCAGTCTTAATATCTTATTCACGCGAGTTAAAAAAATTATATCATAAACCTAGAAACCTCTGTAATTTCAATTTGGAATTAAGAAACCAACAATATGATTCCATTTCTTACATGGACAAAGCGAATAGAAATGTCTCTGCAATGATAGCAACAATGTATCATTTTAAAGTCTATTTGTAAGAAATAAATATAAATATTCCATGCATCAAATGCAGTCGATGCAAACGTTTCAACAGAATTTTCTTGTATAGTACTTATTGACGGAGGATAATTGTTTTCAAAAGTTCTAGAATTTTTATTTCTAGTATTTAAAAAACTTTCTGAAATTTCTTACTTGCTGTGATAAAATTGAATTATGTTACTATACTGGATGTCTCAAAAAGATCCAAACCCTCCAATAACTTTTAAAAAATAAATTCAACGTCGACCATGTCTTTAACCTTGACTACAGTTTTCAGGAACAATTCAAGGTCTAATTACAATTTTTAAATAGAAACCTCTAATTTTTATTCCATAAATCGATATAGAACGTAACATTTTACATTTAAAATTTTTTTTTAAATAAAATCTCATCAAAGTTTTTCGTGAAATTCTAGTATTTGTCGTTGCCCTTATATTCTAGGTCAAATAAAATTTAAATTAAAAACTTTTGACAAAAACCCTTTTTAATTAAAAATCATAATAGAATAAAAGGAAATTTTAAACAATAACTGAAGTAATTGTAAAATCAAATCTCCACATTCGAGTGTAAAATTTTGAGCTCTATCGATTTATGGAATAAAAATCAGGGGTTTTTATTTGAAAATTTAAATTTGATTTTGAATTGTCCTTGAAAACTGAAATTAAAGTCAAAGACATGGCCGACTCTGAATACGTTTTTAGAATTCCTATAATTTTTCTATGAAATTTATTTTTCATAGTATTTTACCCTGCAAAGTTGTCGGAGAAGTCGTATCTTTTTGAGACACCCGGTATAATATAAGACTAATATAAAATATTGCTTAATCAACTTTAAACTATTTGTCATTATTTCAAAATTTCCTTTATTGTAATTTAAAATGCAGATTTTCGATAAACTTTTTAGTTATTTACTAACAATACATCATTTGTTTAAATTCTGTTAATATTCACGCAACAACAAAAAAAGCTATTATCTTTTATATAAAAACGTCGTTAATGTTCTGGCGAAGTAACTCAGAAGTTCATACCTGCTTTTTATTTTAACAATACTGAGTTGTGATAATAATTATTAGAAAATTGTTATGTAAAAAATGACGATTTTCCACAATAATATTATTTTATGAAAATGTACGTATCACTTATATGTAAAATTTATTAAGAAGCTTTGAGTAATAATTTTTTAATATTAATTTCGTATTCATGTAATATTTTAATATTTGAATATTTATATAGATATGAAACATTATTGTTCGCTTACTTCAACGTAACAACTATTGACCTATAAACTTTTTGAGGCGGGCCTAGCAAATTCATAGCCCGTGCTTAATTTTAACAATGAAGAGTAACGAAATAATTATGAGCAAATTGTTTAAATTTCTAATTTTTGTAGTTTATTCATTTTTAATAGACCTTAAATGATTTTCATATTCAATAATTTTGTTATTATACATAATTAAGAAATATTAATTAGGACCAGAAATTACTTATGCCGCATAAGTAATTCCAACTACTGCTTTTGGAAATGACTGGAATTATTATAAAATAAATCAAGCGCTTCTCGAACAACAAATTAGCAATAAAGTGTTTTATTTGTTTCATTCAGAAATATCAGTTAGGACGGCATATACCAAAATGATTCGGATAGCTTAACTCTTAAACTAGCCCAAACCCCGTTTCACGGAACTGGCTGCAGTAATTACCAAATAAATTATGAGCTTTTTAAATAACAAATTAGCAAAAAAAATGCAATGTTTCATTAAGAAATGTGAATTAGGGCTAGAGATACGAATATGGTTGCGATAGCTTTAGTCTTAAGATAGCCCAACCCCCATTTATCGGAAATGGTTAGAGTGATAAAATTGTGACAAAACAGCGAAACATAATAGCAACAAATTAGTAATAAAATTATAATATAGTTGTACACGGTTCGACTATAGTGGTTGGGCTAGTTTAATAGACCTTAATTCGATTGAACTTTAATTGACAAGTATTCAAAAATATTGTATTTTCTTATAAAAGTGTATATATTAATTGTTAAGGTAATCATCAGATAGATAGGGAAAAATCCGTGTAAAGTCAACAAAAAATTTTGTTTCGTAAGGTAAAATGTTCCAAAAAATAATTTTACGAATTAAAATATTCCGAAAATAAAATTTTGCGATTAAAAAAGTATCTGTAAATTTGTTAGTACCGAAAAGATAATTTTCCCAATTGAATTTGTTCAAAAAGAATAAACTGGAATCCAATTATTCTAATTAAAAGATTTTTTAAAAACAAATTTCATTTTTTGAAAACTGTGAATTTTTTGTACATGATTGAATAAATATAAAAACTTTTAGTTACTTAAACGAAATGAAATTAATAAAAATAAGCATAGGTGATTTTTTATAAAATTAGCTCTAATTTATAATCTATAGTCAAAAATAACTTTAATCTGGACTGTAGTTCGATTGTAGAATTTGGAAAATTTAGTTAAATATAACTTTATGTCGGCATTTAATAAATTTAGTCTTCATTTATCAAAACATATTAATTCTAATATATAATGTACACATAATTTGTCGGTATGAGTCTTATTTTCCATGTTATTCAACGATTCCGAAACTTTTCTAAAACTTTGTATTAATATTATTAACACTGTAGAAAAAAAAATTAAAAATATAATAAATTTATTATGTGATAATATAAAATATTTTCACATAGTATCTCTGTCAAATCAATTAATTTATGCAACTATCTTTGACTTAATAATATAATTAATAATAATAATAAGAATAAAAAGAAGACAAAGAAGAAGAACAAAAAGAAGAAGAATAACAACAACAACAATAACAACAAGAACAACATGTTTTTATAAAATAATAAAATATTGTTAAGATATGACTTTTTACTATAAAATACCTGATATTCAAGTAAGAAGAATGATATTACATCTTCTATATATTCTCTTATAAAAGTATTCAATGTTTTTGTACTATTGTCAGTATTACTCATAGCAACATTTTTTACATTTTCTATTAAATGAGAGATAGTGTGTTGTTTCTAAAATAAAAAATAAATAAATTTAGTATGTAAAATATATATTAATTTTTTCTAAAAAATTTAATCTACTAAATACCTCATCTTTAATATACAATAAATTAAATTTTTTTAACATAATAAGACCTTTTACAAAATCTTTAAATATTTGAATATTGGATTTGTAATATATGACATCATAAATTTTGATAAAATTTGTATAATCTTCATTTTCGTCGAGAATGAATTTATTTTTTAACTTTGAACAATAAACTTCTGGTAATTTACATATTATTTCAGACAACCATGTTTCTAGTATATTAACTTTTATTAATTGCAAATTTTTACTAGTCATTCCTATCTTGCGTGGATATAATATAAGTTTAAATATTAGTGTATTCATATCATCAGTCCAAAGTTTTTGAAGAATTTCTGTTGAATCTGCATCCTAAAAGTAAATGAAAAATTCGATCATTTCTGTAATGGCAAGCAAAACAATTTTCATTCGTATTGAGAATTTCAATTTGAAACATATTAGCATTTATTAAGCTTATTCTTTCAAAAAATGTCCTGAAGAATGTAAATCATATGAATAAGAAAATTTGATTTATTGAATACTGTTGTAGCTAAATTTTTTGCTTAAAATTTTATTCTGAATCCAGTACTATAAGAAAAATAGTGCATTTGAATAAGGGCTGAATATTTTACACATTTTCTAATTACAGGGCTATTAATTAAAGACTTTTATTAAGTGATATTAATTTATGTATTATCAAGAATGAAAGTGACAATAATAAAAATATATAATTCATATGAAACATTATTATATACATACTTGTATGCTTACGATTGTTGCTATAAACAAAACAATTTTCAATATCATTTTATTGATTAAATCAATTAGTTCATCAGCTTCTTCAATTATTGTTTTAGATGTTTTTATTTCTTCAATATTTTGAGTAATTATTGAAACAAACTTATTCCAATATTCAAAAAATATATTGTCTTGTCCATTAGCGGATTTTATTAGTAAAAGTGAATCTGGTAATAAGAATTGATTTTCAAAAATCCAGATATAAAAATCTAAACTTCCTAAAAAAGCTTTTGCATTAGTGATATTGCAACAGTGAAAATTTTCTTCTAAGTTTCTTAAACCTATATTATTAATATAAATATTTTCATAGGAATTCATAAATTCTTTAACAGATTTAAATCCTGGAACTAATATACAAATACTTTCAAAGAGTTTCATGCATTTATTTCGACATTGAAAATGCAATGAACTACACTGGCCAAATAGCCACTTAGTGGCACCTTTCAAGGTTTCATTTGAAAACTCTAAAGGTTTTCTTCTGTATGAATTATTTCCATTTAAAATGTTGACTTCATCTTTAATAACTGTTTCTATGTTATTCAAAGCATCAATAATTTGTATATCGTCATGTTCATTATATTTTTCTAAACTTTTTATAAATACATATAAAAATTCAAGCCAATACATATTTATAACACTTTTGCTTTTTAAAAAAATGATGTATAAATTATTGAAAGCTGTGGCAGCAGCTATACATTTATTTCTTGAAGGATGTAATGCAAAACTAATTATCTTCTTTATTATGCTACTGAAATTAGACGAGTTTAGTCGATCATTTTCCTGGGACTGTCCTATCTGCCATTGCACCAATTCCTTCAAACATACACTACAATAGTCCCTTAAATCCGTGTTGCACTCATTAGTTAAACCATCAAAAAGTAAATTTATAAACTCATCAAAAGCTTTTGATTTGATCATTGAAGTAGAACTCAAAAAATGAGTAAACTGTATAACAAAAGGATGAAATAAATTTCTAATTGCATTATCAGAATCACATCCAAGCTTTAATACTATGGAACATATATCCTTCGTTAAACATTGATCTATTATTTTTTTTCCCATAATAATTACAATAAATGTATGTAAAAGTTCACAAGCTGAAAATTTTATTCTACGATTTTCACTTTGAATTAAATTAATAATTCTTGGAACAAATTTATCTAAAGTAATTTCAAGGTATTTATCTTGAAAAAATAATTTAAATATTATTAGTTCTTTTTTATTCCATGATGAATCAGTTGTTAATTTTTTTTTGTGTATTAAATTCAGTAAAACATCCTGATTAAGTAAATTATAAAAAGTTAAAAACTTTGTTTGAAGTTTGTAAAGATTAATATCATCTTTTAAAATAAAACTACTTTTAATTTTAATATTTTCATCGTTTACGATACTTTCATATACATCTAAAAAGTTTTGATCACTTGTAAAATAAGGTTCCATTAAAAAAATAATATGTTTACTTAGCTTTTTCAAAAGAGGAGATTGCAAATTAATAAGCCAATATTCTAAAGTTTCCAATGCTAATAAAGCTAATGAAAAATTTTGTAAGCCAATTTTAAATGAAATTTCAAATACTGGTATTATTTTATCAATAATTTTTACAGCAAATATTAATGGAATTTTAAAAATTAAACATATACAACACAGTTGTAATTCATCTGAACAATTAAAAATTAATTGAATAACATCAGATAAATATTCAAGTATTAAATCAATGGTGAATTTATCAAAACAGCTCTCATTGTCACAAAACATATCAGTTTTTTTAAACAGACTATAGATCAGTTTATAAAATCCAGAAATTCTTAAATCTCGATATGAATTCTTAATCAAATATATTAAGAGTTTTTCTAATTGATCTTGAAATAGAACTAATTCAACTTTCTCAAATATTTCTAAATATAAATCAACGAGATTTGTGAAATATCTGAAATCTTTCTCTTTTTCAGCCATCAATGATAATGATGTTTCTGAAAGAAAGTTATTTTTTTGAGCTACAATATTTAAATTTAACGTATCTATTATAGACATTAAAATTAAAATTAGTTTATTAAAAATTTTATGTCTAAATTCTTCAGGATAATTGTCTTTTTCTAAAAGTGAATGCCAAAAAGGTAGATAATTTTTATAAGAAACTGTTTCCAAAACATTTTGGATTTGGCATTGTAAATCTGTATCGATAAAGAGAACATGAGAACAGGATCTTAAAATTCCTTCATAAACTAAAAGAAAATTAGGAGTAAGCTAATTATATTCATTGTATAATATGTTTAACTTAATTTTATAAAACCAATTTTACTTACGTAATGAATGAAAAAATTTATCTTGATAATTAGTTTCTAAGTTTCTAATATTTAGAAAAGTTACTTTAAATCTATTTATTACATCCCTCTGATTTTTTAATATTAATTCTGGAAGATTGTGAAATATAAGAATACCAAGTTTTGTTATAATGTTAATATCATAACAAGAAACACTTGATGAATGAGTAATGATTTCTGATAAAGCTTGCATGCAATCAGGTAAAAACTCAATATTGTTAATTAACTTTTCTTTCCTTAAAAAGGAATAAAACAATAAAAAATTTTTGAAAAAATCAGATTAAAAATGTAATAAAACTACAAAATTTTACTTTGAAGAAAATGGTAAAGTTCGATGAGCTATCATTCGAAATATTTCATTATTATCTAAAGATGAATGTTTCCAACCTACAGCAGATAATTGCCCTAAGCCATAGATTTTTAAACTTAATGTTGTATATTGTATATTTCTATTAGTAAACTGTTCCATCAAATAATTGTCAAAATACTAAAAATTCAAAAAAAAGAAATGAAAGATTATATAAAAATAATTATAAGCATATAAAAAGTATTACCAGAAAAACATCTTCTTTGTATTCGTCTAAAAGCTGCAGAAATATATATTTATAAAAAGCTCTTAAAGCTGATACTGTTAAATTAGATGGATTATTTGTGTGCATAGTATTCAATAAGTTGTGCCATGTTTTGTAATCTTTAAAAATTAAAAGTACAAAATATTTTATATTGTTGGTTACAAAATTTGCAATTCTATATTGAATTTCCTGAGAGAGCTTAGACAGTGACAATAGTATATTAAGTAATTTATTAAAATAATTTGTATCTATATCTGTCTTAAGTACTGCAAAATTTGTCATCATATCTGAAAGACAATCTAAATAAATTATTATATGTTCAGCTTGTTGTTTTTCCTTACGAAGACTACTCTGAAATAAATTTATGCATAATCAAATAATTTTTTATAATTATAAATACAAGTATATTTCATAAGAATGATAAATACTTTATAAAACAAATTAATACTTACTTCAAAATTCAAATCATTTAAAAGTGAATGGAATGTCATATTAATTGATCTATGTGCATTAGTATCTGAATCAGTTACTGCTGGACAGTATTTTACAATTGTAGAAATTATAATGTACAATATATTTTTTTCTATATGATCTAAATTAAGAAATTAAATATTTCAAACAAATTAACATACAATAAGTAAACTTATATATTATTTTGTTTTTAATGAATAAATGAAATAAAATACTTACAATTATGTACATCTTTTATATAAAATGTTATATTAGAACAATGATATAAAGTAATTAATTTTTTCAAAGTAAAACATGCAGCTTTTTGTATTGAACTCAAACTACACACTTCAAGATAACGAAGACAAATTTCCTAAAACAAATTTTACACATTTTTTGAAAAATAGGAAAAATATAAAATTTTTATTTAATATTTTTACCTTTGTTGGTATAATATATGGCTCATAACAATTAAAAAAATATTCTATTAAAAATTCTATTATATGAAAACATTCTATTACTGAATTACAAAATTTTTGTAACTGAGCTGCTTGCAGAAACAAAATATTTTCTAAAAATAGTAATAGTCCATTTTTTTTATTAAAAATCAAAGTCAATATTTTTCCTAAAAAGAAAGAATAAATGTATTAATAAATTCCATAAACTATTATTTATATAAGTACATAACATCCTTATTTAATCAAATAACAAATAAGAATAAATATCATAACAGTTTATAAAAGATATATTAACCTATAAAATTAATTTTAATTATTTTCAAATTGATTAATTTTATCGACATAGGTAATTAATAATTATTAAAAATTGATAGTAATTGCAATATATATAATAAAATAGAAAATGTTTGAAACAAAGTTTTGAAACAATAAAATCATAAATTTGAATGTAAAATTCTTATCATAATTTAAATTAAAACTATTGGCAACTTCACCTTTTCTGTTTTCACAAGTATTTCGTAAATAAGGCGGTGCATTCTTCAAAATTCTAGTAAGAGCTTCTGTATTATTGTTTTCATAAGACTTAATAAATATTTCCATCCAATTTTCTATAAGTTCCATTTTAAGAAAAAAATTGAAGAGGTTTTAATTATGGACAAGCAATGCTATTTTTTTATATTAAAGAAATATTTTAGTAATAATTGCATTGTTATATGCACTGTATAACATTATCATATATGATATTTAAAAAGCCGGTTCAAAAAATTCACTAATATAAAATTATATATGATAAGACGATAGCTGAAAAATTAATAGCTATTTCTTACGGCAAAGAAAATAAAGCTAAATAGAATAATATAAGACCCATAGAAAAAATGACGTCGGTCGCTACCTGGACATCAAAGTTACTATCTTGGCATAAAGATGGCGCATTAAAGTGGAGCGCAATCAATTCTGATCAAATCAAAAGGTGGGTGCCAGTAGTGGAGCACACATCAAAAGTGCAATAATATTAAGTATTGAAAACATATGAAAACTGATCATTGATCCAAAATAAAAAGAGATTTAAGCGCCAATCATTGACGTGTATTTCTGTTTATCCGATGCAACCGGATTGTGGAGTATAAAGTAATATAAGAAGTATAAATAAGTATAAAGGAGTATAAGGAAGAATGAAGAAGTATAATATAGGGATATCCTACATGCCAAGTCTGCCTACAGAGGGCAACTTGGCACCTAGTTAATCCGTGAATGACCAAATAGGCCTTCGATTAATATATAAAAAAAGCCTTTAACTGAAACGCACCATTCAGTCTGGAGGTAATCTGGAGCCGGTTGAGTTGAGTGGGTTCTTAAAACATATAAGCATTTACATATGGCAACACCTAAGTCTCGTGTGGATACACCCTATAAAAAAAATAATAATACTGATATAATAAATATTGAGTGACCAAAAATGTCTCATCAAAAGTCAATCTGATGAGAAATAAATAAATCTAAAAAGATAACAGTAGATATCAGTAACGCGACACAACGCAAGGAGCTAGGAGATGTCTAAGTATCTAAAAAAGAGTAAAACAAATGTTACCTATTAAAAATCAACATACCTTATTTCTCCAAAATGTAGTCTTTCTGCATAGATTATTAGTAATAGGTCGGTTCATTAAATTATTTTATAAAGAACGTTAAAATAATTTTATTGAATTGTTAAAAAATAAAATGTATAATATTTATTTGATGCAACAATTATATTTGAATGTAATATCACTTTACTCATTTAATTTTTAAACGTGTAAAGTAAAAAATAAAAAATATATAAATCTTTATGTTATACCTTAGATTATAGATATATCTAATTATTGCATAAATCTACATCTTATTGTATGATAAACAATGTACTTTGAAAGTCATAGATATATTTCAATAAACGCCTAATTTCCAGATTGATACTCAAATCTGCGTCTGTATTATTAAAGCTGTAATTATAATTTCTTGAGGTACAATTTGGAATAACATCTATGTCGGTTACCATTCGAGATAAAAGTATATTTTCAAGATTTATATGAGATTAGTGATACCTTCTTGATATATTGGACCTTTTAGTGCTTCAACTGCAGTTCGAAACTTGCAGCTTCAATTCCAAATTATTGCAGTTCTCAAAATTCTGCAAATAAGTTTGCATGTATTGTAGAACAAGATGAAAGAAGAATTTTGTGAGAATAAATGACAACTAATGGGTAAAATTGCAGTTGTAGCACGCGCTTTCGAGGGGCCTGGAACACGATTGATATCTCGCGTGGTACACTCTCATCGAATCATCTAATACATTTTCCAGAACCTTATTGTCATTTGAATAATTTTTGTAATATTGATCTGTTATATTATTCTCTGACACAGTGTGATGCGAGTGTAAAAACTTTTTGTAAGTTTGAAACCACTTTTAAATACTGCACTTTCCAAGCCACTCTAACGTAATAAGAAAATATATTTCTAATAAATTAAAGAAACTGTATATATTATTTTTCTAATTTAAATATGTTTTGATAATTAAATTTGAAAAATTAATATTATAGATGCAGTTCTTCAAATTTTATGCTGCAAAGCATTAAAAACTTTGTATATAATAACATAAAATGATACATGAAACAATAGAGTTTGTTAAAAACTGTTTTAAACAAAATTTGAAGATCGATCTAAAATAAATGTTTTACATTCGATATATTATTGCTTAAAAACTATAAGTTTATGAACAAAATTTAAAATTCAAAAGTACTTGTACTATATATCATCTGCGAGACGAGATAGATCCCTGACGTATGGACTATGAATTGGGTTAATAGTAGCTCAAAATGTTCATAATTTATTGTGTTTTTCTCGATAAATAGCTTTACAGCAAAGATGGATAGAATATAAAAAATTTATTTCAGTGGGATCGAAGAATGTTGCTTAAACAATTGTTGTCTAAACTCAAAATTATTCCATAAAACTTGCTTTTTATCATTTTTTAAACATTTTCACAAAGTATGGTTGTCTGGCGTTGCCACATCCAGATTAATTGATGCTTTAGAGCACATTGAAATGAATCATTTAAACGAATTTGCAGCATAGGATAAATCTGTGACAAAAAAATGTCACTGTCGGCCTGACTAACAAACGACACCGAAAGAAATACTCAAATCTAATGCTGCAAATTTGTTCACCGAAAAACAACTTACCAATATAACACATGAGATCTGACATTTCTTCCCAGGATCCACTGGTAATCCATCTTTTGACAAACGCTGGAAACTTACTTATACACCAAATAGTTACTTTCTGTCATCACTATCTTGAAATTATTATATTTGAAAATATTATCACTTACTCTCTACAAACAGATACTTTCAAAATGAATAAAAATCAATACAACATATATTGAATAAAAAGTAAAAATATAGAATTAAAACAGCAACATTAGCTCTTTTTATTTATAAAAATTCCGTGAATCTGATGGTATCCTTTTTTATTAACTGTACCTGCAGATATTTAAGAAATTCGAGTTTGATAATATGACTTTGGTAACTCATATATCGGCTCTTATGGAAGATGAAAAAAATTGTAGCTAGTATGATAAGAGTAGGACGCATCGAACATAGTCACATATATCGCCTACCGGCAAGGATCCATCCGAGCTGGACTCGGATAAATTCAAGTGTGTGAGGTCCAGATCAATCCACGGTGGTGATGAGTCTAATGCCGTCGTTGTCTGAGTAAGACGTCGATTCCTGAACGTTCAGAAGTTCTGCCTTCTTCCTTTGTGCTTGACTGCGACATTCGCGTGTCTTATGAAAGAGATTCATATCCAAGAGCATAGGGTGTGAGTTGCTTAATCCTTCTTGAGGGTTAAGGACCGTTGTTTCGAAAAACATCATTGGAGCTCTCTTTTGGGGGAAATAGAAGGAAAGCTAATCTGTAAGGGCGTTACGAACCCGAAAGATTGTTCGATTTCATTGACCAAGAGTCCCGAGTGAAGGGTCTTTGTACCTACTTTCAAATGTTTCAGGATTATGGTTTTGAAAATTGACAGCATTCTTATTTTTCATATAAAAAGCGCTACTTACAGAAGATTTTACAGCCAATATTAAAGTAGTCATTTCATAAACGTTTGATTCCATTTCTCTGTCAGGCCCGCACCATAAAAATCTCTGCGCTCCGCGATGAATTTCTCTCATTTTTATACATAAAAACGTATCTGAAATATCTCCCTTGATAGCTACAGCGATTTATCTGAACCGATTCAAAATTCCGGGTAATATTTTAATAAACCCGGTCCTCTGTCGAGTTGATCATTTAGGCTAACGCTTTTTATTTTGGCAGCCGCGTCGAACACGAGACACACTTTTCTGGGCTTATTAGAATATACTATAGAGAAATTTGGCAAATACCAAATGCAATGTCATTCAATATTTTTGTTAATTTTTAGGAAAGAACCGAATTAAAAAATGTTATATTTCTTTATAATATAACTTTGCAAAATCTGGATCACGGACTATTCTTTTTTCTAATAAAATAAGTCTTTATAAGCAGCAATCGAACTATCTGCATCGGGAGGATAATCAGATTTCCATAAAAGTCCTGTCGCCCAAATTTGGTCTTTTTTATTGTTTATTTTATCGAGAATTTTTAATGCTCATTCATGATTGGGGAAATTTCTATCTTTCGCTGTCACATCGCCTTTAAATATTTTGTTACCATGGTGACCGATAATTTCAACAACTAACTTTTCACAAATTTATACTGTTATTTTTTCATTACTTATACTACACAATGTTAAATCAATTTCCAGCCCTTTAAGACCAATTTCTTTTGCTACATTTTGATTTATCAAACATATCGTTGAACCTTCGTCAAGCAAAGCAAAAGTATTTTTTATTTTATTTAAAATAGTAACGCGTAATGGTAATATTTTTAAATACACTTTATTTTATCTAGTCAGGTAGATGAACTCATAATAGACACTGCATTTTTAGCTACAGTAGAAATATTCCTTTCCAAGGAATTATTGTTTGCATAATTTTGATTTGAATTGTAAAAACTATGTAATAATTTATTATTAGGAGTGTTATCTATAACAGTATTTGGTTAGTCACGAATAATTATACTTGTTAAAATTTTTTCGCAATGACCCGTTTTTAAGCACTATAATAACGTAGATCGATTGCTTCATTATTCGATGAGTGTTCGCGGATGGTTAACCGAATTCCGTCTTTGAAGATCGAGAATTTATGTTCTTGTCAAACGCAACTTGCTGAAGCACCGAACTTTCCAAGAAAGCCATGGGAATGATCCAAAAGCAAGCCGTATTGAGAGAAACACTTGCGAACAGCAGCGACATACTGCATCGTATCGTGACTTGAAAAGTGGATACGTTACGATAATTCATGGGGACTAATGCATCATCATTATTCATGGCGCCAAGCTCATGCTCTGGGTGTTGTCTATGAGCTTCTTGAAAGGATCACAGGCGAGGTCTATCTATTATAACATTTTGTAGCACGAAAATTATCTTGTGAATGCCCCGTTTTTAAGCATATATAACGTAATTTTTATTTTCTAGCAGTTAACCAATGTTTTAGAAAATTTAGTTTGTAAAAACGGCACACTTTGACGTAAACGCGATTAAAACAGACACATACGAATTTTATTATATTTATAAAATTCATTTTTTTGGTGTTTCGTTCTTATGTTCACTTACATATATGTTTCTGGAACTTTCTTTACGTTCATCTTTTCCCACGGTAGCAGATTTTTCTATCAAATAATATGTGCCTATATTAAAATCAAAAATTCCCATTTTTGCTACTAATTCAGCTTCTTCAAAAAGAAACTCGCCAAGTTTTTCTAATTCGGTTTTCTTTCTTTTACAGTTTCTTGCATGTCTGTTATATTCTTATTTTAAGGATGACGGAGTATTACTTCCAATAATTCATCTAATTCTAGGCTACGCAAATTTCACGTTAATTTCATCGAATTAAAGGCTATCATAGCATTTTTAAACTTTGTCACAAATTACGTTAAGCCGATTTTTCCGGAAGCAATACTCGGTATAATGTTTTTAAATCAATAATAATTTTTTCAGCTACAATTTTATTATTATCATAATGCAATTCTAAAGTCTTCATTACTGCACTCGCATCGCGACTTATTGCCAGTAATGTATTTACTACATAAAGCGCATCTCCATTTAAAGAATCAAAAAGGCGCACTATATTTTTTCTTTCAATATACGCACATAATTTCGATGTTAATGCAAACGCTTCTTTAAAATTGAGCCACTCCAGTGGATTTCCAGAAAATGGTGGCAAACTTTTCCCGGTGGTTAAGCGATTTACAAAACGCGAGCTATTTTCACCGATTGATGTTTCGCGCAGTAACGTTAAGGTTCTTTCAAACGCATTTGCAATTCTCTCCGCAAAATCGACATAATCAATGCTTAATCTACGAGGAGACGATCTCACCGGTGTTGCAGTGCTGTGTCGCCATTCATGCGTTGAATTTTCAATGTGCTCAGTTGATGCACTTGTAGCTGAAGAAAGGGCAGCATCGCCATCGGCTACCTCGATGTCGGATATTTGCGATGCAGATGTAGACGAGTGTGTTATACGCTGCTCGTTATCCTTTGCACGTGTGACGTGCGATTATTCGTATTAGCAGACCTGCTGCTTCGCTTCTACTGCGACGCATAATGAGGTATAGGCAGATCAGCTTCGTGGCTGCCCTGATAAATCTTTTGACAAACGCTGAAAACCTACTTGTACACCCAATGTATATATATACATATTTGATACTTTATTAGTACAAGTTACACACATTGAAAATATTCAATAAATACAAATCAGACGGCTGCGTCAGTCCGTTACGCAGGTCGAATGGGAGACATCATTTGAGTCTGCACACTAAGGCTGCACTCTTTTATTCTAGAAGAAATATTTTACGGAATAGGATTCTTTTTATTGCATATAACAAATTTTGAAATTTAGAAAAAAAATATTAAAATAAAATAGTTTTCTGCTTCCTAATACTTTTTTAATTATAAATTAATTTAAAACCACAAATTGCATTTGTACCTGTTAAATAATATTTAAATGAATTTTTTTTTAAATCTTGCTGAATTAATATATAAATTTATATACAATACAATTTTTTATATATATACAACACACGGAAATGTACTTTTTGAATATCTCTTTTATTTTATATAATTTATTCGTAGTGCTATACACTAAAATCTGAACAGTAAAGATAGAAAAAGAGACAGTTTTTATTTCTAGATTTTTGTCGAAAATTGAGATATTTTCTTCACAAAAAACTCTGCGATTGGTAAATTTACATATTGTAGTTAAAGGTATTGCTGAGGCCATTAATTAAAAAAGTTTGAGGATTTACTGATTTAGTTATATATCTAAAAAAACATTGTACTAGCCTCTTTTAGTATGACGAGGGCTTTATTGCAGTTTCGCAGACAATTAAAGTAAAATATTTTTTTAAATAAATTTAAGTACATAAAATATTAAATTAAATTAAATAAATTATTGTTTACCGTTAGAAATTCTTTTAATTTTAAAATCTTTTGTTTTTGATTAGCGCCTATAAGTTTAGTTGTATCTTTCTGATATTGTTCAAGTATATTGATTGGTGGTAGCCGATCCTCTTGCTTGTCACTGCTTCATCCCGAGTTGGATTCTTCGGATTATGGAAACCGGAATAAGCAGACGCTTGTTCACCATTAGACTGACTCGCTAACGGTAGTAACAAATTTTAATATGTTCTTGAGACAGATAGAGGGAATTCCCAGTTTTTCATTGCATTGGCTCTTCGTTTTTCGTCATTTTTTGTTTTAATTTTCTCTACAACTGATAAATTTGGCAATTCCTAATTTTCAATGTAGTAAATTTACTTGCTGATAAAACTCTATCTGATCTTGTGGTGCTGATTGAGTGTTTTCCGAATCATTGTTAATGTAGATGTGCGTCTTTTCCTTTCAATCTATTCATCATCTGTGTCTATTGAATCTTAGTGAGTTGGGTATTGATTGATTATCTGTTTCGATTTTCCAATGTATTTTAAGTTTGGAGCATGGTTCGCTCTCTTATTTTTTAATACTTTAATAAATTCCTTATCCATAGGAAACTCTCATACACTCCAAAGGAGTTCATTATTTTACTTTCTATGATTATCAGCTGCTGATCACTTTAATTCCTTTTTGTTTAACAGTCTTCATCTTGCATAATGGAGTTCGCAATTTACGAAGCTCACCTGTTAAGGGTATTTCGGTGTAGATAGTGGTTTGAAATTTTACTACCTTTTTTTAAATACTTAATAATTAAGACATTATCTTCATTTTTATTTGAAATGAAAATATAAATCTGCAATTTATTCATGTATATATATCTCGCGATATGTTACATTGAACTTTGATGCTCTTTATGTAATCTATAACTTTAGTACAAGCTTATCACCGTATTGATAGGCTCTGTGACAGGTACAGAACTTGAGCTTCTGCCTATTCGGAGGTTGAAAGTTGAACGTGGCATGTAGGGTATCCCTAAAATGGCTTGGTGTTTCAAAATCGGCATTTTCTTAATATGAAAATCTATTCATTTTTTTCTTCTACAGATCTGTTACACTACTATTATGATCTTTAGTATCTGAAGATGAAATATAATTAACATCTATTTCTATCTCCTGTGTATTTGAAGTCCAATATTTTATCTTCTTCTTGATTTCGTTCATTTTTACTTAAAACATTGCTTTATTAGCAGCTAAATATGAATAATGGTGAGCAAAAAAGCGCACATAGTTATGTCGAACAGCCGGTTGATCATATTTAGAGCTAGTGCACCGAATAAAAGTAAAGACAGAACATGAACAACATGAATAGAAAAGAGATGAAATGGAAATATCGATATTGACCGAAAAACTTTTCCCATTACGAGCCTGGACGGTCTTATTGATAGATTTCACGGTACATTCAGAATATTTATTTATCTTCGAAAACTTAATCATTTTTGTTTAATTCCTTGAATATGATCTGCACAGCAATTTTCTGCCATTAGAAGTAAATAAAATTATCAAATTCATTAATAAATAAATAAATAAATTAAAGACAATATTACTCATCTGTTTTACTTGTAAGTATATTAGTTTATTAAAGATATCGACAGAGACAGAGCAATTAGCTGATTCGTTGACGTCACGAGAAAAATGAGTCAATCATAATGCCTTTTGGTAGCCTATAATACAATTTTAAATTTTAATTATTGATTTTAATTATTAATCAGTAACAAAACTTAAACATTTTAACAAAAGTATTCTTACCAGCTTATACTTTTTTGTAAAAGTAAGAAAATGATAAGTTTTTCAATCTTCCCCTATTCTTGCTTTTGGACTTGGAATATTCAATTTCTATATAACATGCTTTAATTCTCAGATGATTTTCAAAGTAATAGATTTCGCTTTTTTCGAATCCAGGATCAAAAAGTATATTTCCATTTTAAAAAATCATTTTGACGATAAAATAATCTGGAATATAGATATAAAAATTAAGGGAATTAGCACTAATGGATGTGGTCCCCTCTTTTCCCTTCATATTTATTTGAACTATTTTTTGTCTATTTTACTTAGATTCCAAATAATTCAATTGAAGCGACTAAAATATCCCACCTTGTATATTTCCTTTTGTATGCGATTTACTTGTTGTACGGTCTTCTGTATGATATATACTTGGGAGGTTTAAAACACAGTTTTAATAAATTATTTTTAATATATATCTTAATAACGATACAAATAGCCACCTTGTACAGCGAATTACAATAATGCCTTTGCGTCAACAGCGCCTTATATCTTATGTCAAGTCGGCGATAAGCCCCATTCGTCGATCGCAGCCTAAACACTTCGCGCAGCCGGACGGTCGGAGAACCCAGGTGGTAATCTGACACCGTCCAAACCTCTTTCGTAAAATCTCAAGATTTTCCTCCGACTAATATTTGATCACCTTATTTGTAAATCATATAAAAATCAGTTTTCAGGAAAATCTTCGATTTTACCCGTCATGGTACGGATCAATTGCTTTTATGGAAGCATAACCAGTCAAACCTCTTTCGTAAAATCTCAAGATTTTCCTCCGACTAATATTTGATCACCTTATTTGTAAATCATATAGAAGTCAGTTTTTAGGAAAATCTTCGGTTTTACCCGTCATGGTACGGATCAATTGTATACCTTAGTTGTATACAGTTTGTGGCCTTTAACGAAGGTTTGCTCGCGATCCTGACTTCAATAATTAATTAATTTCAATTCAAACACAATTAAATTAATTCATTGAGTCCAATTCCAAAATTCAAATTATATCTTATAAAATAAGATTTCAAATCGCCAACCGATGATTTCGTTAAGCATTATTCAATATCTCGTGTGTACTTACATATCATTTATAAACAGTTTTTATAATTCGTGCGGCGCCGTTTTGTCCGAGGAGATCGCATAACATTTCTTACTCATATATTCTCCCACAAATACAATATTCATGAATCTTTTATTTACATTACTTCCCATCTTAAAAGTGAACATTTCTCGCAATATAATTTATAACTATATTTAGTTACAAAAGAAATACTAAACCTATGTATATAATGGCAACGCGATATTATAAAAATTTCTTAAAAACTATTACGCATTATTTTAATATGTACCAGATTAAATAATTCCAAAAATCGAAATCACAAATTAATTTTATCTTTATACTTCTACTTTCTTAAACTATAAACATATAACATAAACTATGACATGACCAACGGCTATAAAGAAAATATCTTATTTTAAATTTGAATTCAAACAATATTAAAACATTTCACGTAGAACTAATTATAATAATAGCTAAATTGGAATCGATTAATAAACTTTATTTTAGAAATTATAAACGCTGAAGGCTTAATATTAATTTTTACATCTAGTTTCGATTCTGTTCGTAACAACGGTCTTCTGTAATTATCATAATATCTGGTCTAAATTATCGGTCCTTATAATATAATATATTAATTAAAATAATGACAGTCAGACTGTCTTTGTTTATTATCACCCCCAAAAATCTGAAATAAAACTTAATTCAATTAAATTAAAAATTAAAACTAATAAATTAAAATAATAATAAAATAAAATAATATAAACTAAAATAAAAATAATAAAAATAATAAACTATATTCTATGTTATAGAAAAGGACAATCCGAGTGCCTCCATCACCTCATTTCCTCCTTTGGTGCTCGACGTTTCGAACCGCTACGATTCATCCTCAGGAACTAAAGTGGGAATTAATATCTAGTCTAAGCCAATAGAGTAGATTTTATTTAGAATGATAAAAGTAATAAGAACATTTGAAGAAAATTAGAGAATAAATATGAATAATTATTGTTCTATGCTATTCGGTAAAATATTTTTGAATGTTTTTTAAAAATAGAAAAAAATTATGTATTATTGTATATATTATTATACATTTACAAAAATAATAAGGTAAAAACCGCCTCTTGAAAACTTTTCATTCTCAAAAGAATACATTCTTCAAGAATGTAAAATAAAAAATTGCTTAAAACACAAGTATTTGCTATTCTATTCAACCTTCATGTGATGTTGACTCTTCTTTTATATCTATTAGTAAAAACCGTAATGTTTTAAAGAATAAAATATTTAAATATTAAATTATTGTAACTTATTGTAAATACTGCAGAATTTCCAGTTCATGAGATTCATCAAATCTCATGAAAATAAGAATGTTTCTAACATTTGATAACTAGAAATTATAAATACAATTTTTAAAACATTTTTCTTTCCGCACGATTCGATTAATCTACTTGAAACATCGATTTTGAATAAACATAAATGAACGGCAACATGAATTAAAATTAGAAATAATTCTATACTTAGGTGTACTTGTTTTTATTAAAAAAAGGATATTTTTTGTAGATCGTTGAAAATTGACCCCCTTAACTTTTATGCAACCTGAAAATGAACATTTAAGTACAGATGAAAAAAAAACATTTATTTTAACACAGCCGAAAACTTCTTAATAGTTGTATAATTATCCCTCAGTTTACAGCGAGCAAATAGAATTCATAAACTAATAAGGAGAGAAAGCCAGAGTTTAAATGCTGTTGCTACATTTATAAAGTTTTCAATATAGATAAATATCAGTAGTAATCTAATGAGATGTATTTTTTATAGAAAATCCGAGTATGTAATTTTTTTCGTAATTTGAAGTGAAAAAAAAGTAACTCTTGAAAACGTTATATTATAGTCTATCAGCAGTTTCTAAAAAAAATCAAAATAGTTGTAACACGTAATTATATATGTTTTATAGGGACTTACCATTCTTTTAAAAGGAAATATTCACATATTCAATACAAATTCTAATAAGTTAAATAAAGCTACGGGGATAACAGATTTAGCACTCATGAAACTCAACGGATTAAAAATTACTTTATTTGAGTAAAGTGAAGTGATCATAATATAATGTGAGTTACGATAAATCAATTTTCAAATCATTTAACAAAAATATACTTAATTAATAATTTTACTTACTTGCGCTTATTAAATAATAACTAATTAGTAACGTTTTATCATCTATTTATTTAAAAATCGTGTGTTCTCACTTATGACATAATATACGCGCAGCGTCTTCTTAAACACTGGGGCTCGGTTTTATTAAATCATTCCATTTCTCATAACAACTGTAGTGCTAGAAAATAAATTCTAAAATTCTTATTTTTAAACAGATTCTATAAAAATATGTTTTATTTTATAAAAAGTTTTCTCATTATGACTCCCGAGATCGCAAAATATGCAACTTTAAATATACTATCTAATAAAATCCCAGTTTTTTATCGCAAATCAATATTTATTTATGTTCAATTTTCATTCCTAGATATAAATGACGAATTTTTTTTTTCTAGCACTACTGTTTCAACAAAAATCCCTTGCATGTGCTTCTCCACTTATCTCGAGTGTACAAAACCATAAATATTAGATGCAGCAGTACAGAGGCTAAGCCTGTACTCTATGTGAAGTGTCGAACAATCTGGATAAGTAGTAAACAAGGATAATTTTATATCAGAGGATGTGCACGTGCTGAGTTATTAGTCTCATACTATATGCGCACAAAATACTTATGTAATATATAAATTTGAAGGAACATATTTTTGCTCTAGTGAATCAGAGAAATATCAATTTTCATTTCGAACGTAAAAGAAAAAACATTAAAAAAATTTATATTTTTTTCTTTTGATATTCATTAAATATGAACTACATATATTATTTGTACAATTTTGACTTTTATAATTAAAAGAACGTTAATTTTATATGGCGCGCGATAAATTTTATCATACAAAATAAAAAATGCAAGAAGGCGTTTACGGCTTCGCATGGCTTGCATATAAATTCACAGATTAACGAGTTGTTACTAACCCGTTTTTCTTACTTATAAATTTAATTTTTTACTTTATTAATCACATCTTTCTTCCCTTTAATGAAAAGTTCGCTTTGTAGTATCCTAAGTGTATGTGTCGGAGTGTGTGTGTGTATATATATATATAACTCTAAGTAGAAATTTATCTCATAAATCGATTATGCAATAATATAATACGTAGAATATTCGACATTGATCCAGCAATTCTACTCTCACATCCAAGACTCGATTACGCAATATTTTATTAATAATACAAAGTGAATGCGATCTTTAATTAAAAAAAAAAATTTGTTCCGAATCGCAACTCTATAAAGGCATCGATTTTTCTGGCTACTTGTTAGTTAAACTAGAGTGGTTATCACACGCTGGACTATCACCGTTTCTTTTGGCTTCCGAGTAAACGATGATACTTTATATTTAAATGTCGAGGTCGAACAATAAATCGTTTTTACATTCGGACGATTTCCATACTTCGTCACCGTCAGAATTGGTCTCAGTCTCATGTTTTTCCTCGTTCTTGTTCAGAGGTGTGTTCGAGCCCGCTTTACGTGGCGAACGTTGAATCTGTATATTGGCAGTTTTTTTCTGAATCCCTGAGTGCTTGCTATTCTGATGGAGAATAGGCCGAACCGCGTCGGAAGAATCGCGCTCCGGCGGATTTTTGACCTCAATTTTGTACTTGTCGCGTTCATCAGTTTCCGAGTTCTCGCTCTCGCTTAGACGTCGTTCGAGGGCTCGTTTTTTGTTTTTCAGTTTCCGTTGATTTTTCTTACGTTGACCAAGAATGCTTGAATTCGATCTGAAACCAACGATTTACGAATTAATACATCAATTTCCAATTAATGTAAGGTGAGAATATAAATGTATACGTAATATTAATATATTCAGTATTAATGGTATTATATATGTTTTTTAATGATGAAAAAGCCAGAATTTTTAAATGTATTAATAAAAAATATGAGGATAAGAAAATGACCGGGCATAAAGCAACTATATAGGAGTAACAATCAACAACACTCTTATATGTACTGTAATGGGAAACTGAACCTTTTCTTAATTTTCTTATTAAATTATGATTGATTGTAAAATAATAAACTTTGTTTAACAGTTTTTTTATTTATTGTGTTTTTTAAATCAATTAGTTGTGGCTTAAAGAAGAAAACCTTAATTTGAAACGAAATCCTATGGATGGCGTAGCTGATCAGGTGCAAATATATAGCAAATACATCTTATATTTAGGCTCTATGAAACATTAGACTGTTAATTTAATATTTATGGCATTGGTGCAGAAAGTCGATTACAAGCACTTTAATCAATCTTTACTTTATTGTTAACCAAAAATTAACATTGAGATCTGTCCTTCTAATGAATTAATGTTGTGCCTTAAAAACAGGGAAGACTTAAATTCTGGTGCATTAGGTTGTCGTATTCATGAGATATCTAGGTATGAAACTAATCACTGACGTCATCCTAATGACTTTTATTGAAATCGGAATTTAATATTTACACAATTTTAATACTCAATAAAATTTAAATAAATAATTTAAAATTATAGATAAAAAATTAATTTAATTAATTAATTAATCAAGAAAAATTCATTTTAGCTGACGAAGTTTCGTCCTCCATTAATGGTTCTTTTATTAATTACATAATTTACTTATATTATTCAGCATTAATGAATAATAATTTTGAAATAATCTTGAACATTAAAATAATACTAAAAATTTCTAATATTTTTTTTCTAAATACATATAAATTTTAATGTGTAGAGATAATTGATTAAATTGATAATTGATTGCAAAATTAAACACCTTATTCAAACTTCAGATATAAGTGCGAATCTTTTTTAGTCAAAGTTGAACATTGTTTAAGCAACAATTTTTTAATTCATAAAGTAAAAAAATATTTTATATGTAACAAATTATTTTTGAAAATATATACCAGTCCAAGAAAAAAATTTTCTAAATTTTCCCAATCCAATTTTGATCATCCTCCGAAAATGTTTAAATGTTTAAATATTAAAAGTTATGTAAATATTAAAAGTATTTAAAAGTTATGATTTTTTGAAATTCAGATTTCATTATTTTTTGAAGAACCTTGACTATTTTTAAAATTCAAAATATTTGTTTAAACCTTACTTAATGATTTTGAATAATTTAAATTCAATAATTTTTTTAATTAATAATTCTTTTATCAATAAATTACTGGCCCTTTATTTAAGAGCAAATCATATAGTTTCGGAACCTTTATTAGTCGATTATGTTTAGGGTTAAATCATCCAGAATCAGTGGTTAAGGTTTAAACAGACAATGAATTTTAATTTTCCAAAAGTATTAATTAATTACGATTTTAAAAGAAGTCAAAGTTGCTTAAACTAAGATAAAATCTGAATGTCAAAAAATTATAATTTGTTAAGCATGCATTTTTGGAGAATGAACTTTAGAAGCTCACTTGCTAAAAAAGCCTACATTTTCTCTCGGATATAAAATATTACATTTTTTAATTATTTAAATAAGTGTAGTTTAAACATTACTGTATCCTGTTTAATAAAAAATCTCCGAATTCGCATTCAGTAGATAAAAATTCATAAGAAAAATTTTTTTACTCGAAAAGACATTCTTGTAAACGGGGAGATATGAGTCAAAAACATTTACGAAAACAATTTTCGTAAAATAGGCAAAAGTACAGATAGTGAAAAAATTTAATCAATCTTTTCCTATTATATAAATAGAAGAATAATTAGGTTTCTTTGAGGAATTCAAAGTAGAAATTTCAGAATAGAAAATATTTAATATTTAAGTATTATTTATTAATTTCAAATTTGCTGTTTATTTTAGTTTGAATCATAATTGCATAGTCATTAAATATGTATTAACATTGTATATTAATTAATTGACGAAAAGTATAAAAACTTTAGACTTATATGTAAAAAAATTAATCAATACTTGTAAATATCAATATTCGAATTCAAATGGATAATATTCCGTGTAAGCAATTACATTTTACTTAGCGGATGGTTCTATTACGAAAATATTCTAAAATTACCATTACAACTGAATTATTATCAATTTATTAGTATCAATATTAATATTTAATACTTTGATATCTTGTAGATTTTATTTTTCTCTATAAACAGAACGTTACAGCCGTTTGACTTTCTCTTTTATGAACAAAAGAATGATTGTGTTTCGACGTTTAATAAAAATATAGTAAATACTTTAACAATAGTTCAATAAAATATATTATTTTTCATCTTCATTATGTTAGTATTATTAAGTAAACAGGATTATTATATTTTTTTAAATTAAATAAATGAGGGCATTAACAATTTTGAAATTAAACTAATCGACGCCTGCAGCAAAGACTAGCACAATTTATTTTGCGACAAACAGCAACACAATGCACAGTTAGCGGTGAAAAGGAGCACAACTCAAGATTTGCAACTAAAACTAGCACGATTCAATTTCCGCGACGGAAAGTAGTGCATTTTGTTCTGTGAACAAAGGTAATAGAATTCATGATTAGAGGCGAAAAATAGCACGACTCAATTATTATATCGTTTTTAAAGAAAAATTATGAATTGTACTAGTCTCCATCGCAAAAAAAGGATTGCGTTAATTTTCGACGCAAAATAACCAATTGTGTTAGTTTTCTAAGCAAAAATATGGAATGTGCCAGTTTTTGCTGGGAGGCGTCATAATGTCGCATGTTAAAATATTATTTGTAGTTAAATAATATAAGTTTTTAATTAATGGAATAATGATTGAGATTTATTCATGTACCGGCAGTATACACTGGAAAATAAGAGTAACAGGCCTACATATAGTACAAGATAGGATAATAGGTCTATCTTCAGGTTACACATCAGCATCGTAGAAAGGTCCTAAGAACAAATATTTTGGTTATTTAAAACTAATTTAAAAATATCGATTCACGTTTTTAAAAATGTTTTAAATTTTTCAATAGTTAAATCTTTCTCGAAATTTTATGTTGACAAGTACTTATTGCTAACGGTTTTGATTATATCTTTTGTAGAATATAAGTTATTAATATATAACAGGGGCTGTTCATTTACTTAAAAAATTGATTTACCCTAAAAATTTTTATAGCAATTTCAAATGAATAAAAATAAAAATAGAACATGAAAATAAAATATATTAGATATCCATACTTTTATATTATAATATACAGTTAACAAGTACAGTAAAGAACATTTGTAATAAATGTTAGAATAAAGTAGACCATATGTATTAAAAGTTTTTAAAAGCAGTACAATATATATGAGTATTGTTGAAATAGTGTAAATGTGTATAAATTCTTAATGAATATATGTACTAAAAAATGGGAAGATTTCTCAGAAATTTTAAGCAAGTATTTTCCTTAAATATTAATTTATAGATAAATGAAAATTAGAAGCTCACCTGTAAAGCTGACGAGAAACTACATCATTGAACCGAACAGTTTTCTTTAAACTGGAACCTTCAGACTCAGAATTCAATTCATTTAATGAGTCATTAAATGCTGTTAAAGATAATGGGGCAGTGTTATCATCAATACTTGATTCTGAAACTGATCGTGAAAAATGTTTGTGATGAGATTTTAAAATACTTTTATATCGTCCACTTCCAATGCTACTGCCAACACTGCTAGAATGTTCATCTCCACTACTTTCAGATACAGATCTTGATTGTGTATAATTCCTTTTTCGTTCTTCTTCAGGTGGTGAGTCTTTTTTTTCATCCTCTTCGTCATCTGAATCTACAGTTTGAGAATGAATGTTAACAATCACTTCTGCATTATTTCTAATTACTTCAACATTTTGATGTGTTTCTAATTCAGCATCTTCCTAAATTTTTAAAAATAGAAATGAATATAAAACTATATTACATTTACATTTATTTATCGAAGCACAGATATAAATCATATATTGGGTCAGAAATATAACCAAAAGCTCGAATATCTTACCTCTAAGGCTTGAAGTTTATTTTTAATAGAAGCTGATACTGAAAGATCCTTGATTTCCATAAAGTCTTCATTTACTCCAGCTAAATATTGCGATAAATTTTCTGCATTATTAATCTTAACAGATACCACAACATTATTATCCCAACATTCCACATTAAACGTATCCGGTATAATAGATTCTTTGCCTATTTTTAAGCATAAGGAATAATAAGCAGGAAAGAATCCATTTCCTATAGAGGTAATTAAAATATGAAGA
The DNA here is from genome assembly GCA_018907035.1 of Sycobia sp. Sy_11. Taxonomy (NCBI): domain Eukaryota; kingdom Metazoa; phylum Arthropoda; class Insecta; order Hymenoptera; family Epichrysomallidae; genus Sycobia; species Sycobia sp. Sy_11. The sequence goes on from JACCIC010000096.1 coordinate 312,553, forward strand.
CCAGCATTGTCTGTCAAAATTCTATGATTAATAGAATCAGAATCAACATTTTTCGCATGTATTGTAATGGCTAAAATGTTATCATATAAGTTACAGGTAAATGCTGGGAGAGAATACATTAGATTAGGATTCATAAATGGTATAGATATTATAAGATTTTCACTAGTCTGTAATGCTGTATTAACACAATCACTTTGCACTGAATCATAATCACTTAAAACCCAACCATTTTCTAATTTCTGTGAATTATTTAAAATGTTATTCATTGCTTGATCATTTATAACTTCTGATTCAGGTACAGGACTTCCATGATCGCTTTCAACGCCACTGTCCTCTTTTGCATCACCGTTAAAAAATCTATCACAAACCACGGGCAAAGTAACTGTTAACATTTTCAATTTAGCGTCAAACCTTGCATTACCATTATCAGGATCAACTCGATATGAAAGAGGTAATTCTAAATAGTATTTGGCAGGCTTTTCACTTTTCAATGATAAACTTTGTTCTTGAACATCTAATGTTGCATCTGTAGCAGATTTTAATAATGGAAGATTAATGATGATAACTAAATTATTAGGTATAGCTGAATGCATTTTTGCATCTTTTGATTCCATAAATTCATTCATATCAAGATTTTTCTGATATTTAACAACAAATCTTGGAGTTGTATAATTAGAATTCTTATCTTCAGTCTTATTGTCTCTTGAATTATAATATTTAGTAACAGGAGCAGGTTTTGTAATTTTTTCTTCCATGACTTTAGACCTTTGTTCCTTAGCAGTATCATAACTAGACATAATTTTTTGATATATTTCAGGTTCAATATCTAATTTTTCTACAGGTTTCTCACAAGGTTTTCTAATAACTAGAGGACGACCAACTCCTTTGTAGGTCATTTTTGGAAATTTTATATTCTTCCGATCTAATTTAACCTAGAACAAAACAAAGTTTTAAAGTATTTGTCATATAATATTAAAATGAATATTATACCTGATTATAATAATAATTAAAGTATAAATGCTCTATTCATATATTATTTATACTTTTTCTTTAAAATTTGTTTAAATATAAATTTAATTATAAACATAAATAAACTTTATGATTTTCATGACTAAATGAGTTAGTGAGAACTATTATTATATATTGTATAAAATTATTTCTTTGAATCATTTAAATACAAATCAATAATTGTAAGCAATAGCAGAACTATAGAAAATTATTGTAATTGACAATAATGTTCAAAAACAAGACTACAACAGAATATTACGATTCAAGAAAAATTTTACTTAGAAGAGAAAAATATTTTTCTAATATTCAAATTGGATTAATAAACAAATTATTACACTATGCCTATAAATGCATGTATAAATGTACATATAACAATGATTTCACTCTAAAAAATAATTTTTGCTCTTTAATAAATTCTGCATTAAATATAATTTCAACTGTTCAGAGTCATTCGTTGTTATTGAAATAATGAAGGTTTAAACGTTGTTATTGTCATTATCTTAATATTTGTATACAGAGCGGATTAGTCTATTGAAGACGCTATAATAATATGCGTAACGCGCCATTGGCTTAGGAAGTTAGTTACGTAAAAATAGTGTATAAACAAATCGTCTTGTGCATTACGTCGTAGTTAAATACAAAAATAGGCGTAGTCGCGTATAGTAGAAGTTAAAAAGCTCCGTATAATACGTATAATATGCAACTGCAGCATCGGCGCCTTCGTCTGGGAATCGATAAAACACAATGCGCCAACACGGCGAAATGCGGTCGCCGTGCAATGTATATAGTATATGATAATAATCATAATATACATAATATAAATCCTCACCTTGTAGCTACTCTCGACGCCGTCCATGGCAGTGTCGTTGACCATTTGTCGGAACCTCGTGTCCCGCTGGGCCAGGTAGAGAGTGTCCGGGTGAAAGGTGACGTCGAACACCCGGCAGCGCGTCTTCTTCTTGTCGAGATCATCGCGCGGTGGTGCCAGCATGTATGGGATCGACCATTTTAGGCCAGGGCTCCCGTCCTCCATGCTCCTCTCCGCTTGATTGCTCGGCTTGTCGACCTTAGGACTCTTGCAGACGTTGAGGAAGCACTTGATCCTGCCGTCCAGGCTGGTCTTTATCACGTAAGCCGGCTCCGGATTGACGAACGTCACGTCGACGCCCTGCTGCCGCTCCAATTCGATTATTTCAGCCTCGTACTGCTTCCTATTCTCCGGGTCGTTGACTTCGTCCGCGTATTCACGCAGTATTTTCCGAAACTCTTCCTTCTTCATGCACTCCATCAGGGTGCGTAGCTCGTCACGATTCACCTCCAGATCCTCCCATTCTTTTTTCCGCTGCTCCTCGTACGTATCCATGTTTGCAATCGTTCTGCCTTCAAAGTCAGTTTGTTACTGTTCTTCTTTGAGTCTCTTTCTCTCTTCTCCCCCTGATGATGTCGTCGCTACAAAGTTTTCTTCTTCCTTCTATAGTTTCGTCTCTCTTTCTGTCACTCTTTTTATTCTCTCTATCTCCGTCTCCCCTTTGCGTATCACTTATTTCGACGCCTCTGTTGCTTTCAACTATATATATATATATACATATATATATATATCCTATATATCTAGTTTATATACGAATACCTGTATGTTTCCAATGGAACTGATGCACAAATCTGAATACACTGATGTATATTACACATTCGTCACATCACATGTGTGCGTTCCGAGTGGGTTTTAAACCTTTTAAATCGTGTAAGGAACGAGATGCGCAGGCGCGCCCTATATATAAAGCGGTGCTGCAGCTGATGCAACTACGCGATGGAGTTAAAAAGCCAGAGCAGAGGATGGCGATCGACTGCGTGGCGTTTCTGGCCGCATATAGAACAATCCCGAAGTTTTACAGCAGCTCGATGACGGGGATGCTAGCGTTATAACTTCTACTATAGATATACATGTTAATATGCGCTGATATACGTGAAGTGAAAACGTGCTAAAAACCGAGGCATGTCGTGAACATGCTTATAGTAATAATAGTGTTCATTTCTCATTTTCACTGTAAAGATTTATCAATATTATCAATACTGATGCTTTTGTAAATCTGTAAATATGTATCAAAGGTTACACCGTCTTAATTATTTTCTATTTACTAAATATAATGCAACTCTTACTATATTTTAACGTAATAATTATATATCCTTGGTATGGTTTTTTAGGAATGAACTTTAGCTGGAGCTAAAGCATAAATAAGTAGTATATATTAAAAACTGAAATATATTTTAAAAAATATAAAATTAATTATATAAACTTTACTTGAAAAAAATACATATGCTAGTTAATTTTATACACGATGGAAAATAAATTATATTTTTGACAAAACAAAATGATAATAATAGTAAAATATTAACCTGCTACGGATGAATTCATTTAATACGAAAGATATATAAGGAAGATTAAAAAATAAAAAATGGTTAAAGTATAATTTATTTAAAATATAAATTAAGAATACATTCCAATATTTGTCTAATAAAATTAATAATTATATTTTATATATATTTCTACTCATAGATCTAAAAGCTGTAATTTTTCATAGATAAACTTGAATCGCAATTTTAAATAATCACATTTACTATAAGCTTTAGTTTGTGTTACGATAATTTTATTTTTATAGTCAGTACTCTCAAATCGACTCGTATTTTGATATTATTAAATGTTAACCTTTAATATTTTCATATATTATAATAGAAATCTATAAGTATGCAAGACATTGCCTCCATTTGTATCTGTCAATTCACAGCTATAATAAAAATATTATTGTTTACTTTTTGTAATCATGCTGCAGTTACACCTGCGCAATATGTACATGAGCCTGATAAAACCACGTGGAGTTATGGAATAGGTAAAGAGCGCTCCGACCAAATAGTGGACGCGCGAAGAATTAATCATTTGAATCGTAAGGGTTCTTTTTTTCAAAGCGCCGCTTCGCGCCGCATGAAAATTATAGTTTTTTAAGCTAGAGCATTCTAAATCGCAATTATTTGAGATTAAATTACAAATAAAATATGACATTGAGGTTTTCAGAATTATACATAAAATTTTAGGTAGTATATAAATATCATACTTTCATACTCGATGCAGAATTCATAAAGATCTCATAAATATATACATAAAGTTAAAATTTTACACTTTCTACAAGTATGGAATATCAAGAAAGATAGTTCTTATCGAAATTTAATAAAAATATGTTTAGAATGCGAAAGAGATGTATATAGCATTGTATTTGTAAATATGGGTTAGTGAATCAATGAGTAGCATTTGATAAGATTGATTTAAAACATTCATACTCTTATCGCAATGATACTTTCAACTTGAAAATGTATTTCATAATATTATAAGCAGCTTATAAAAGCATAAATATTTCATAATGAATGTATAATATTATAAATTCAAATCTGAAATTTTTATCACTCTATAGTTAATTAAAAAGAACATATTTTATTTAATAATTATATATTAATGCAATTTAAACGAGAAATTTTATTTAGAAGTTTTCGAATTCTTATACTTTTAGTTTTGATTAAACAAAACTAAAATAAAACGTAAACTTATGTATATACGAAACCAACGATAACATTTTTCTTTTATTTATATAAGTTTAACATTTTATGAAGATTTTGAGAATATTGTCTATTAATTATTATAATTATATTCACAATTTGTAAGGTCACAATTTTTGAAGACATGAATTTAGAAATAAAAATCGCAAAGTAAAGTATATTCTACAATAAATTAAAAATGTATAATATTTAAACCCCCCCCCCCATACGTGCATCAATTTTGAATTAAGCTTTGCATTTTCGACAAATTTTCATTGGAAATTCAAAATGAAAATAGAAAAATTAAGAAGATTAAACTCATCGAAAATACATTTTCATAATCTTTCATTTACATAATTGCAAGTTTGATAAAAATAAATGAATAAAAAATGATATAAAATAAATTTTTATATATAGTAACATTTTATATATAGTAACAATCACAAATTCACTCGAGAATTGCACGGTGGGGAATGTTAATGTTATCAAAACATTCACTATTATTTTAGATGGTTTTCTGTTATTTTTTACATGTTCAATAGGATTTTGAATTAACAATTTAATTTGTCTTTTACATTGCTTTGATTTATCTTCTAATTTACTCTTTTTTTGCAAATCAGACAAGTCAATAATATTTAAAATTATAATCAATAAATATATTTTAATGATTTGTAACAAGTAGGGGCCTGAAAACAACCTCCTTCCAGGGTTGTCTTTACATAGAGACTCAAGAGATTCAAGAATAAAAGAAGGTTTTTTTTTCTTATAGTAAATCTTTAAATTTATAAATCGATGGTTAATAATGCAACAAAGTTTTTAAATTAATATTTAATTCGAGCCTTTTTAATAAAAAAAAATCATTTCTTATTTCATGAAAAAATATTCTATCGAGTAGTAGATTCGTTTTTATAATTTCGTTAAAATCAAAATAGTATTATAGTTTTTTATTTAGCCTTTATTGATTTAAAAATGAAAAAGTAGCTTGCATTTTCCCAATTTGTTATGATTAACGGAAGATAAATCTGAAAGAAAATTTCAGTGTTGCAAGAAACGAGCTAGCAATATAATCTTTTTTTTATATTAACAAGCAATATTTAAGAGTTTATATATATATATATATATATATATATATATATATATATATATATATATATATATAATATAAATGTACATTCAGTTATTGAACATACTTTTCAATTTCATTTTTATATTTTTTAGAGATAATTTTGTAATAGTCTCATTGTATAGCGTCATTTTTCATCGAGTGCATCGAAGAAAAAACTGAAATTATTAATAATAATATTTTATACTTTTTACACTCGTTGATATTTATGCAGAGCGAATTAGAAATCGGGTACTTTACTTTACCTTTTTGATGGAATTCGATATCTTTTGCAAGCCCTTCAAAAGCAATTATTTTACCATTTTTCTCTCTTTATCATTTATTAAGAATTATTAATTTTCCTGTTAATTCTTTATTTCCAATAATTATATATATTGAAATTTTCTGATTAATAAGATGTAAATCCACGATTATTATTTTACTTTATAATTAATCGTAATTATATTTCTTTTTATTCTCAAAAAGCAAAGACTCTGCTAGATCACATGAATTTAATAACTTCAGCTAAATTTAAAAGTAGCTCTTTCCAATAATGGCATTTCTTATTAAATTCTCTGTAACTAAAGTAAATCAGTTATAATTATATAATTAGCTGGATATTCTATAATTATTTTACAAGATAGATGATTCATTGTATGAGATATAAATTTTCGAAGATAGTAATAATAGTACAATTTAAAACATGGTAGTTCAATCAAAAAACAATTTTTTTGAGTTCCCAGACTTACTTCTCTTAAGGCCCCAAAGCTATGAAAGACGGCTTTTAATCTCCACAGTTAAAAAAATATTTGTTTTTGACGATTTAAAAAAATTTAATACGGGTACAAATAAAAAATTTTTAATTTATAATTAATGATTCATCGTAAAAGCATCTTTTGATGGATAACGGAAATATAATGTTTGAGTTGATGTAAAGAACTCAGTAACACATAAATTATACTTTCAGCTGCTACAAAGCCAATTAAATTATGCGAATGATCAGTGAATTGAACAAAATGAACATATTTACAAATTTATATCAGTTTTGTAAATAAATCGAAATCAAAACCGCTTATAATTGCAGTATTGTTGTATAGTTGTTCCCAACAATTGATTTAAAAAATGTTACATTGTTCAAATAAAAAAGTGTAATGAATTGTCATATAAAAAACTTGCTACTATTTTCATTTAAAAAATATAAAATATTCCGATCAATACAACCTAAATACTAACAAAACTATTCACGCACGGCCAAATATTGTATTATTTTAAAAATAACCGCAATAGGCACAAAATATTAATGATTTTTCAATAAGAATAGTATTTATCTATAAATTGGTTAGCCTTTAGATATATGTATACATAGGTATTTACTTTAGGAACTAAAAGAGTTGTATTAACCGGTTGCACTCAGCTTGTCTAAACATATATAGACCTCCTGAAGAAGAATTCGTAGGGTGGAGTGCTAAGAAAATAGTAGATAAATTACTTTTAACAACTTATTTATTTAAATTAATTTTTTTATTATTCACTCTCACAATTGTTCTTTTAAAAGTAATTAAAATTTATATGGTATATATTGCATTATAATAATGGCTAAATTAATTAATTTATTTTTACAATGCTATTGTTATAAGTAACTAATATACGTTTTGGAAAAACTTGACGAATCCATATAATGCGTTGAGAAGGTAGCTCAACTCAGCTTGATTTGCTTCGATTACTAGTGATCTTGTAAGGAGTGATCAGACATCGAACATTGTGTTTTTATAATTTGGTCGCGAATATACCGGCATAATCTGGAAGTGATAAAGATGGAAAATGAGACTAGACATTGGTTAAATAGAGAGAAACGAACAACAAATATATTCTAGAAAAGCTTCTTAAATGAATAGACATCGTAATTTGCTTTTATTTTATACGAAATTTTTCATTATAAATCAAGGAACTATTCGCTACCTAACTTGCTGAATCTGTCAAATAGCACTTTAACCAAATAAAAGTTTATGTTCATCATTGCATTTGAAATATCTCGAATCCTAATAAATATTTTTGGCTTTTACCAAATTAAGCTGATTTCTATCAAAAAATTCACATAATCTAGAGCTTTAAAAATTGATGCTCATAAATAGATCTCGAAATTGCTTCGTTTCCACAGTCTGACAAACAATTAAATTGTCAATAACCAAATTTGAGTTCACCAGGTTAAAAGAATTTTGACAAATCTTGACGAATCTTGGTAAATTCGTGGCTTTTGAAAAGTTTTCAAAATCCTTCTGGTTCCATATATATATATACACTTATTGTTAATACATGAGACGCGAAAGTCTCACTTTCATTATATATACTCCTTCTCAAATACATAAAAGGTCAGTATATCTATATATATTTTTTTATGGATTTCTCCTTTCCTCGTTTGCTGATGGACGGTAAACGTGTGAATCTTACGCTGTTCAACCGTTAGGACATATAGAGGTAACAGTCATCCGCGCCCATCGGCTTTTCTTATAAATAATACTCGCATCAAATAGATTTACCTGATGTAGGAATTGCCCAACTCTGCAACGTAACACATTACTATACAGTTATATTCCAATGAATATCTATACGTATATCTCAGTCTATATGCATACGTATATATAGTTGATTATATGAGAATACAATTTTATCATGATTATATTTAATTCTGGAGATACTACGAGTGATTAATGAAGCTCTAAATGAAAGTATTATTTGTAGATTACAGCATTTACTTTACTTATAAAAGTATTTAAAATTAGAAAGAACTCCTAGGCTAACGTAAATGTATCTTACACCTATAACGAGATTTAATATTACAAAAAAATTTTCTATATTATTCGCACATATATGCAAAAAAATATAATTTTTTTTTCATTTTTAAAAACAAATTGCATATTTTACTTTGTAATCCGAAGATTTTTTTTTCGTTCAGAAAGAAATTAGAATATAACAAAATGAAAGCTATATGCCAAAAAGTATTTTTAGAAAATAAACTCAAATCCTTTCAAGATTACACATCGGAATGAAATCAAAATCCACCATTATCAAAAATATATAGTAAAATACGACAGATCAACGGGAATAAAAAAGTTACCAGAATTATAAATTTATACAGCGAAAACAAAAATATAACGACTCCTGCAGATATAACAATTACCAAAAAGAATTTAAGAAACATAAAATATATCACAAAAACAGCAAATATATCATGAATCAAGATATACAATGATGATGTAACATGTGAAGAAATCAATATTACCATAATTTAATGTAAAAACTTTTGTACAGGATCCAATATATTCCCAATATATCATTAATATATTCCCAATATATATTAGTATAATGTAGATTTCCCAATATATTATTAAAAAAAATGCCGCAGGAAACTATAGAGTTTGTAAGGAAATTGTTTAAAAAAATATAAATGAAGGACCTTTTCACTATTTGGAGGAATGAATGAAAAATATTAGAATAAATAACTAAAGCTTCCAAAAACTACAGCTTGAAGACTTAAAGATTTCCTAAACTATTCTAAAAGAGCAATCCCTCAAATCCCCACCAAAAGTTATCCGGCACTACCTCAACATATCGTCTTAACAAAAATAATAGAAGAAGACACAAGATATAAAGAAAAAAGTAATTATACATACACATTTGGACTAAACAAACGGCATAGGCATAAAATAACTCTATAACTAGGAGACGAAATATATTTTCGATTTTCCAAAAATCCTGCCGCTATTCACGTACAATGTAATTATAGTAATTAAAGCTCTGGAAAAATACAAAGCATATGGCAACTATACTATATCAACCAACTCGAAAATAGCAAAAGTCCTTCAGTTCATCAAAAATACAGTTCTAAAAGATAATATATGAGAAGAAAATCCCGAGAGTGAATATAAATCAAGAAAAATGAAAATAGAAAAAATAGTACTGTAGTATTAAATAAGATCTAGAAGTATAATAAATCTAGGAACAAATTCTGTATTTAAGTATGTAAATTTAAATCTATATAATACGTAAATATCTTACGTGATCGCTAATAATACCAATCGATGCGACATTAAATAAATAAATAAATTGAAAAAAATAGAGAGTTTTATAAGAATTTTGATATATTATAAATCTCATGGAAGTTGATGTAAAGAAATTATTAATATAAGTTAAAAAGTTAAAAGTCGATAAAAAATTGCATTGTTTTATAGCAATTGGATTTCATAATAAGAAAGAAAATTTTCATCGCATTAATTACCAATTGTTTTATTAAAAGAACGTATTAGTCTTGTAAAAAAAGGAAAGTAATTTTTAAACAATTAACTCGAATATTCTTTGTATTGAATTTGATTTGTATGTTTTATTAAGGAGAGATAACGAAAATTAACATATTAAAGAGAGATAAACGAATTGCTAAAATCGCAAGAAGCATACATTTATATAGTACAGATAGTAATTTTTCGATATGAATAATAGTTGATTTTGATTAACGAAAAATCTATTTTTTTTAATAATAAAAGCAGAAACATAAATAATGAACTAATTATCTTACAAAAAAGGGCGATCAATAAAATTACATAAGCCAAAACTTTTTTCTTTAAGTGCGGTCTTTAAACCATGTCATTATAAATATTATAAAGCTTGAAAACAGTCCAGTTTCAGTTCATACATATGGAACAAAAATCCAATGTTCTCATTCCGCATTATATCGATTCTCCCGTTTGTCTTCCTTTCGTCAATGTCGCCAACATTTCTAACTATATAATAGCTACACGATATGCATCACGATACGAATATATATTACCAATGCGACTTCTGGTAACATAAACTACAAAGAAAGTAAAAAATAATTTGACATTTCATTAAAATTTAAGTAACCGAGAACCGACGTAACTGAAAATTCAGAACTTAATTATTGCTGACATAGATTCAATGTATGAAGACATAAATATTTAAAAGCAAATTGATTACATTATTTGCAACTTTATATAAGTTTTGATAACAATATCACTAAAATTTCATTATGTCGACTGAAATAAATTTAGTATTACAATTTTTAATATTTAATGACTCGCGCATTAAATTTACGCATATACATCTTAAATTGTGAAAAGGTAAGCCTAAAATTTTATGCAACTTTCTAAATGGCAAAACATCACTCTCACACACGCGCGCGCAGAGTTCATTTATGTGTATGTATATATATATATATATATATATATATATATATATATATATATACTGAATAAAGTTTTATATGAATTTTTTATAGGAATGTAAATTAGGATATAATATTATTATCTCTTTAAAGTGCAATTATGTGTACATATAATACAAATATAAATCTTTACATTAAATGATAAATTAAATATATTACGTTAAATTTCAAATCGCATTATGATAAATTACAGGAGCATGTAATTAAATTTGTATTAATTGAATAAAATTCTAATTTATGAACTGTTATTAAAATATATACAAATGAGAATTCCAGAAATTTAAATTTCAAAAAATGAAGTAAAAAAAATTAATAGTATGTTTGTATCTACAGAAATAGACTACTTTCTGCCTGTTTTTTCACAGTGAACAGAGAAGCAAGATAAACGCACATGAATTAATATATGTATTTAGCATCAAATTACTCGTAAAAAATTAGAAAATAATCAGTATTATAGAAAATTTTGAAAACGCGGCCGTATTGGGATGTTGGACAATCGAAAAAATATAGAATTTGTAAAGAAACATTGGGTATAAGAATTATTTTCACTTTGATCTTTCTATGAAACTATAAGCTTAAAAAATTTAGTATAATATATTTTTATGAATAAAAAGGTTTTGTTCAGATTGTAAACCAACCCCTATATGTTCTAGGAGCATTGAATCATCCTTAAAAATACAGGTATTATACTTTAAATATTCTAAAAAAATATTCAGATATTGTAAATCATAGGAAATTTGAAACAACAAAACAACAATTTATAGTAAGTTTCGAGGAATAACTACCTCTCAACACGACGAGTAAAGCTACCTCATTAATACGAAAATGGACCAACTCTTAGTTGTAGCAATTTTCTAATTCCTACATTGTGGTGATTTCTGAAAATTTTCAAAAAACAAAAAGTTATCAAAAATGTTCTCAAGGACTAATTTTATTATAAATACATATTCTTATGTTTTATATTAATGCATATTCCTTACATCTCAGTGGATTCTGAACTTTCAAGATCGGATGAAAGTATGATATAACCTTCGGATCTGAATTTGAATAGGGCCCTTCTCAGCATTCACTGTGTTTTAATTTTTCAGCCTTTCAGGGTTCATTTTCGATACACAGCCAATTCTCGATCTTGGGAAAGAATTAATGATATTTTCAATAAATATCCAATGAAATTTCTTCCGTAACACTCTATGTATCTATAGTTATTTTTGTACTATTATAGTTGACTTTAGATATTTCTTCAACATTTAGATGAAGAAAAGTTACCAGTCCTATTCCTAGAAGAATTGGATTTATATGTCTAGGAGAAGTGGATTTAGCACATAAGTTTGTATAGGGGACATGAGAATGTTGTTTACTAACTATAAGTTTTTTAAAAAAATCGATATAAGTTGAGTAAAGCTGATTAAAATGTATAAGTTGTTATAAACTATTTCCAATTCTGAAATTTATAATAATTTATTACTTATATCTCTTAATGCAAAATTTTTAATAATAACATCTATAACTTTGGAGTAAATTTCTTGTCTATGCACATAATACGATATTTATTTAATTTTTTTGTGTTCTAGTATTCCGAAAATTATTCATTATGAAAGCTGATAGAGAAAAACAAATCTCTCATCTCTACAATTGATGGGTATTATATATAAAAAAATTCGAATAGTTATTCCATATTCAGAAAAACAGATGCAAGATTTTCGGTAAATATTAAATGATTTTATTGTTTTTTTCAATTACGCTCAGCTTTGACTTACAAGTATAATTTAAGATGAAGAAATTCAGATCTGATGATGAATTAACGAATAATGTAAATTATTTGCATAGTTTTTACATAGTATTTTACAGTTTTCTATTATAATTTGCTCGTATAATATACTAAGTAAGTACTTCTAAACCCAAATATATCGAATGTGATTTTCTATAAAGTGCTTCGATGTTCTAGTTCCATTAATAATTTATCTCAGTATATTTGGTATCGGCTTTTATTTTGAGACGAATTGAAAACTTCACCGACTCTAGATATTTTACCGGTAGTCAATCAGACTTTATAAATATAGACGTAATAGTATGATGATCTTAAAATTTCAGATTACACCTTATACATTTAAATAAAAGTGTTTTTTCCTAAAAATTATAGTCTTTATTTTATTAAGAAAATTTTAGTTTATCCAATTCATGTATATTGCATTGAGCTTTGTGAACTTGATAAGGGCCCAGGTAGGTCTATGTTTAGATTCGGCTCTGATTACTTGCATGTGAACACGAATTTTAAGGTCAGAATACTATGAAAATAATGGATAAATTATTGTAAACTATGAATTCGAATACGAAGATGTGAGGACAAGGTAATGTCTTGTAGAATCACAATACCAAAGTTCAAAATGAGGACGTTTTTAAGCTTGAAAATTCAAAGTAAAACGAAAGTAACGAAAGAAAAGCATTAAGTGCGGTGTTTGTTTTTATAACTTACGTCGATTCCATAAGTATGCAATATTTCCAGTTCAAATAAGTCTTTTTAATTTGAACCAACTCTTAGCTAAATTATAGATAAAAGTGTAAAGAATCTCGAACATTAGAATTTCATTCTATATAAACTCTTTTTCCACAGGTTTTATACACAATTAAAATAAAAAAAAACACACACACACACACACACAAAATTATTGATCATCATCTCGGTACTACTTTAGAGTTCGTATAAAATACATACTTTAAAAAACCTTGGTGGATATTTTTGCAGCATTTTCAGAACGCGTCGAATTACGAAACCCTTGTGGCTCCTAGGCCATATATATATATATACACATATATATATACATATATTATTTTTTCTTGCCTAGTAGAATAGAGAGTAGTACCCTCGTGCATAAAGTAACACATCTATATGTATCTTGCGTGCGATACGATAGCGCGTCGGTCCCAAAACCGCGACACGTTTACACGGGATACGCCGCGTGGTTGCACGACACGCATAGGGAGCAATCAAGGACCGTTGCGGGAGGCTCTCCGCGTAGAGGGGGTACTGGGCTCGTGTATATGCGCGGGGACTCGCGGGCCCTCCCACCCCCTCCTCCTTCACCACCGCCACCTCCACCACCTCGCGCACTGACCCACTGACATTCTCTCTCTTTTGCCGCGCGTGCGGCGCGCTCCAGTCCTCCGGACGCGCGCGTATCGTCTACATGTGCTATTTGGCCGGTTTATCGAGCGCGCGGTTGCGCTGCCGCAGCCGGCGAATAAGCCCGTCGTCCTTATTATTCCCTAAGCCTAGCTCCTATCGCGCGCGTAATACATAGGCATGGGCGCGCGATACGCGCCCTGCCCCCGGAAACTCGATGTGCGCGCAGGGTTTATTATATTAATATAATATAATATATAATTAATCCGATCACCGGCTGTGCGCGGACGATCGAGACTGCGACTTTCCGCGGTACGTATTATTATTGCTGTTGCTATTGTCGTTTTTGTTGTTCTTGTTGTTGTTGTTCTTTCTGCTATTGTTGCTATTAATGTTATTATTGTTGTTATTATTATTATTATTATTATTATTATTATTATTATCTTGTTAGTTTAGACAAGGTGGTTGGTGCGGCCCGCGGTACCATGCGCGGCAAGTGCAGGGGAATCTCTGTGCTCGTCTGCCTCGGTCTGACCATGTGCTTCGTGGCGCTTACCTCGAGGCTGGCGCTGGTGGGCGACGACGGCGCGGACGGCGGCTACGAGAACGAGGTAGCCGAGTCGGACGGCGGAGGGTTTTATCGGAGCGAAGAACTGGAGGAAGTTGCCCCTGCGGCCCGGGCGGTAGCGGCATCGAGGAGCTCCGAGGCGATGAAGGTACGAGGAGCTTGGGATGGGGAATTTTTTTTCTATAACTTCCTTCTGAAGGCGTGGAGGATTTATGAGAGGACCTTTACAAAATATTTGCATCGTTTTCAGATTGATTGCACTGTATGTCGGTGTACGGGGAAATATATGCTTTTTTTTTGTTTAATTGAAAATGAATTCTATTTGTGTTGTTACGTTGTTATACTCCGGGGTGATGAAGATTTTTGTCCAAAAATGGAACAACTTTATTAATAAATGGGTGTTTAAAGTAAAGAATGAAATTGTATTTTGACCATTATAGTTAATTTTTAAACCTTTTATTTTACAAGGAAGGTTTTTTCATTTAAATAAAGTTTAATTAGAACACTATTAATAAACAATACTTTATGTAAATTAAAAATTCTTTTATTTTTTATGATATTTATTTATAAATAAAGTCTGTACATCAATTTGATTTAATTTAAAAACAAAATTTATTAAAAGATAAACTATTTTTCCTTGCATATATCATCAAAATTTATCTATAATATTTTAGATATTTATGGTACATATACATGTGCGGGTATACCGAATGTACTTTTTTAATTTTACGTGGGCTTTGGATTGTAATCAAGAATATTGAAAAAAAATTTACATTCTATTAAACAAAATATCTTTTCCAATTTTCTCATAATAAATGTATAACATAATTGCATTGAAAGATGAACATTATTAGTTTACTTTACTTACAAATTGTACAGATAAAAGAATCAGTATAACAAATCAAAATAGTAAAAAAGTCTCTCTCCTTCATTATTGATTGAACTGTAACTTTTGTCGATTTCATTCTTGTAAATGATTACACGATTATCATATATATATATAAGCAAACCTACAATTGGGCAGACCATTTTGTGGTAAGGTACATCGTCAAAAAGAAACCGGATCGGTTGTATTGCCCGCAGGCGTGCTTTCTCGTTAATGAACAACTATAATATCGATTATTGTGCACAGTTGTGGAATCTTGCTTTCTTTCTTTATAATATATGTATATAATATATATACATATATATATATATATATATATATATATATATATATATATATATATAATCCGATTACACCATTTATACATTTGCGTACATAATTTATTTACACTTTCGAAATGTACATATAAAAATTATAAATTTTGCAGTGCATGAAAATAAACAATCTTGGATTCGCCTTATTAGCTATGAATACGTCAATTTATGCGTGGCCGATTATATTTATAATCCTCCTAGTCTGCTAAAAGTATATACATATATAAATATATGTATATAAAGAAAAGTTTCATACACGGCGTATAAGGCATAATAAAGTTTCATGTAAATGGTAAGTATAATGTATATAAACTGTGTGAAATCGTTGCAAAAGTTCACTATATATATGTACACAGTTATAAAAATTGTAGGAAAATAATATCAATATTTCACCGGACTTTTTTCACCTCCAAGCAAACGTTTAGTTCCTAAACGCATCTACATACAAATTCTTGCGAGCATCGCTTCGCGAATGTGCGCGCGCCGTTAAAGTCAATCAGGGACGCGCGCACGCGTTTCACTTTCAATTCTGGAATTAAACGAGCCTTACACAATATCAATTGCCAATTTTCAGCATACCGCGAGAACGATTTCGCAAAGTTCAAAAGCGCGTTTGGGACCGCCCACCACCCTCGTCGTTTATATATATATATATAATCAATAGAAAATTATTTGTAAAACTAGTATACGTTAATTATGTAATAAAAGTTTATCTTTAATATCTTATATAATATTTTTTTTAATTTATAAGTTATCAGCCTTTAACAAGTTGAATAAATCTTGATATCATTCAAGATTTATTTAAACAAAAGAAAAACAATTGTGACTCAAATATACGTTTCGTCTCAGATTGGTTACACTGTGCTCATCAGTAGGAGGAGCGTTAACTGATTATACGAATAGGATTCTTTGGCTTTTAAGAAAAAAAAATCTTAATTTGTTAATTCTTTTCCAGTAGACCGTTTTCACGATTAAATTTGTTTTTCTTTCTCATATAAATAAAACAGTCATTTTTGTGTAATTATAGTACTGGTATATTTTTAAAACATTTTTCCTACTACTATATGAATTAGTTACCTGTCGTTTCACCGATCAGCCCAACGGATAACGTGGGGCGAAATGTTTGTTTTAGTTACATTATATTTTTCCTGTGTGCTTTTCTTCTATTCTTGATTTACATTGAGATTCATCGCTGAGTTTCTTAAAAGCCAATAATATTTATAATTTTTAAAATGATAAAAACGAACGTTCAGGGAATTCCGCGACTCGAATGTATGTTAAATATATACACGCACATGCTCTAATCTATGCTAAATGCATATATATCTATATATATATATATACATATAATTAACGAGGGAAATCGGTAAGAAACATTTTAACCGCGCTTTTTTTCCTTTCATCCGAACGATGCAGATCGGCCTTTAAATACATAATAGCTGGAAAGTTCGATGTAAACATGTGGAAGGCGTTCGTTACGGATTATAAGAAAGCGCTTCTTTCCCTCGACGACTAAAATATAAAAAACGCATCTTGTATCGCTCGCTCGGCCGTATACTGACGAGCGGCCGCTGCTGACATATTTGAAAAACTAGGTATACACGTAAAAGAGAAAAAAAATACAAAAAAAAAAAAATAAAAGAATCCGTTATATGTAAAAATTTTTACGCAACGCTCTCTAATGAACGCGCCGTACCGCAGCCAAGTCACAGATTGTTCCATGGGCGCGTATACGTGCTCGCGCGCGAAATTGCCCTGGGATTCGCGCGCCGACGCGGCGCGCCGCGTAAAAGACGCGAATCGTCGTGCTGCCATGCACATATATAAAGTGGTGAAAGCGTTTTTCTGCACATACGCGACGATGCGACGTATTATATGAGCTCGTACGCATTACATTATAATGCTTCATGCATGTATATATATATATATATATATATATATATATATATATATATATATATATATATAATATGCACTCTATATCTCTCTGTTTTTGCCTCTTCACTCTTCCTTCATTGGATTCGCACACAGCTCTCGTGCGCGGGTGTGAAATACTATATTCCGCATATAAATTAATTAAAGCGAAAATTCACGTCCGCGTCCGCGCGCGCCTGTACGCAAACACGCATACGCCCACATATCCACACACGTGCATGGATGTACGCCCGTATATATATATATATATATATATATATATATATATATATATATATATACGTGTATATAGAAAGCGAGATTCTACATTGGTCTTTCTGATAAAGTGCCGAGTTACAGAATAGATATGCGCCACGCTCATTAACATTATGTGAAGAAAATAAGTTAATTATATATATATATATATATATACACACACACACATATATATATATACACATACATACTATATGTGTTCTTATTCTGCACTGAATTGGAGAGGTCGAGGGGGAGGGTTCAATTTTACAAGCACCCAATTTGAAAAAAGAATAAATTTTTTCAAAGGATAAAGTTAACGTTTATTTCATACGGATATCCAAGTAACAGTCTTTTTTTGATCCCGCATTAAGAATGCATCTGAAAGATGAAATTGTATCTACAAAACAGCTATCTAAGTAGACAAGTGCGCTGGTTCAGCTCCCGTATATAATATGGCGCGGCAATTTCAAAATATTTAGAACTTCTCCGGCCTTCCAATTAGGGGAGCACAATTAATTTACGTAACAGCGCGCCGCGAGAGTCAATTTCGCCTCTTTTAGCTCTCGCTCCTATGTACATAATACATACGTATATTCGTACGCTCACATTTACTTATATATTTATACTATATATTATATTTATATATATATTATCACTTTATATATATATATATATATATATATATATATATATATATATATATAACACTTTCGTATTTATAATACACCCGCTGAATTCGCGAGCTGTTCAATGAGAAAAAAAATGAAGGATGAAGCGCGGTGCGCGCGAAAAGCACTACCATCGCTGTCATATAGAGTGGAAAATTCAGAAAATCCAGACGCCGCGCCGCGGTGCGTGTACGTAATTTCCCGGGTATATATGCAGCAATGGACTCGCGCGAACGGAACGGCTCTAGGAACGGCCCCTTTCTCTACTTTTTCTTTTTACGTCGCGCGCCCGCGAAAATTGTTCTATTATACACATACATGTGTCCATATGGAAGTATACTACTATAAAGCATGTATTAAATATATCAGTCATTATGTACCCACTCGAGAGTAATGAATGAATTTTCCTGGTGAAATCTTTCATTGGTGAAAACTGTACAAAATCGCGTCTAATTATTATCACGAAATCGGCGAGTTATGCTGCCGGTTTTTTCTAAAATAACCTTTAATTAACAGTGTGTAATTTACTTTTTTCAGTGGTCGCTGTAAAATAGTTTAAAATTTTTCTTAAATTGTATGTGCGTTTGTGCGTACGTGCAAACACGAACTTTATCATAATGTACCTTTACTTACTAGCATTCTAAATATTATAGTATTACAATAATTATAGTTTTATATACTCTAGGAATTTTCCAAAATATATTCTGAAAATTTGAAGACAATCCATTTGCGTATGGGAATAATAATTTTTTATTAATACATTTTATGAATTTACGAGATGATAAATGTCAGTTCTTTGAAGTAGTATGTGAATCAATTTTGTATATATTAAAGTAAATTAGAATATTAAAATCTAAAAGTGTCGCTCAGTCAAATTCAACTTGATTTACGTGCGATTTATGACTTACCGCTTAAAAATTTGTAAAAATATCTCGTCAACACGAATAATGAAGAAGTCATATTGCATATATTATTATTTTTTTCTTTGCAGTAAAGCACTAGATAATTATTTTATAATTCAGACAGAAAATATTTTATGAAAACCGGATTATTGAAATTTATGGCGTCTAGACAAGTATTTTTCGATATGTTTACATCAAATGTGCGTTTAATATATGTAATGTCTGGTAGTTTTTCACCGCTCATAGATAAGTATAATATGCTTACTGAAGTAACTATAGAATCTAGAAAAACAGTTTAATTATTGAAATTGAATAAAAGTTTAGTTAAATATTTATTTTTACTTTGAATTTTGCTAAATATAATGTAATGGAGAATTAATGTAACATATAAAACTGTTGTAATTTCTAATATTTACTAAATCAAGAATATATAGTAATATTAGTATACTACGTATATTAACAAGGAATGCGAAGAAAAAACCGCCGCTATCTTATAGTGAGGTTTTATTCACCAATTTGAGAAACAATCTATAAAATACATCTGATTTTATATGTAGGATAAAATTTTGCATAAAATACTTAAAATTGAGTAAATATTAATGTACAATTTATATTTCTTTATTATGATTAAATTTTCCATAAATTTTTATTCAAAGCATTCTTGATATTAATATAAAATTTGTTCTTTGTATATGATATACGTAAATAAATAATAACTTTATTAGATTGATATATTAATTTAATATAAATAATTAGTAAATTCAGATTTTGACAAGTTAGAAAAATTGGAGAACAATTTTTCATTTTTCAAATCTATAGAATATTCATATATATTGTACCATTAATTTTCATCTATAATATATACTTGGTATATAATGAAATAGAATAAATTATATGAACATCTAATATTTTTTTATAAATTTTTATTTTTAAGAACGCAGTTTTATATTATCCCAAGAATGTGTTTTATATCCATTAAACATTATATTATAAAAAATAATAAGAAATAATAATATTATAAATTAATCTCAGTATGTAAAATTACCATGAAATACCTATTATGTAGACTTATTTTTTGGTAACTATTTAAAAAAAATAATTGAGGCGGACGAAATAATCGAAACTATAGTTTAAAATATGATATTATTTTATTAATATTTCGAACAACCATCAAATTTTTTCAAATATAGTATCTTTTATCGAAAATTTAGGAAGCTCTCACATAGATTTTAATTTCATTCTCTCATATTTCTAATTCTCCTTTATGCAATCAAATAATATGCCTTCATTGAATTCGCATAGACGGGTTGGAATAAAAGTAAAAATTGACGATCATAATACGAATATTAGTTAATATTTTTTAATATTCTCAATTAATCAATTTTGAAATATTGTCAGTGTCAAAATAATTGTAAACGAGTTAACAGCCATTTGAGATAAAAAATATACCATTACTAGTTGTGCAAAATAAAAATCTATAAAGACAGTTGCAAATTACGACGCGAGCTGGTAAACAACGTCTAACGTTACGAATGCACAATGTCTTTTCATACTAACTCATTCAATATTTTTCCTGAATTAATTTATTTGCAAGTAATAATGGTGGCAAAAAAATTAATACCGCTTTAATTTGTGCCAATCGGAAATTCGACCTCAAAATAATTTCAGAATTTTCGTATGTTATTCACTCGATTTGAAATTGATTAAAAATGCCTTAAAATATTTAAATTTCTTGCGCACACGATTAGCTCATTTCCAGCATGATTTACAATGATTCCAACAGTATATAAACGACTTCCAATAAATTTATGTTATTTCAAATGTTTTCAAGGGATTTAGAAATGGTTCCGAGTGGTTTTAAATGATTTAGTATGATTTGTAATATTCATTGACTTTATAATGCGCAGTTAGCCAGAACCAAATGGTTCTTCAGACTGAATAGTCCCTCGTTAAAGCATAAGTGCATGTTATATATATATATATATATATATATATATATATATATATATATATCTATATATATCGTATACACGCTAGCGCAAGTGTCTGCATGCACGCGCGCACATACGTACACGCACACATAGCCACAGACATATCCATACATACACACATTACCAGACTCAAATATACTTACAATATTATATGGTAATAAGAACAATCCTCTGTAGACGCAGCGCTACGTGACCCCGTCGCTGGCCGAACTCGGCGAGCGCGGCCTGCCGCCCGAGAGGAACGAACACGTGCTGATGGTGACGCGGGTGCCGGGCGCCGGCTCCGAGCTCCTCGTTCTCATACTCCAGCGGCTCCAGGGCTTCAACGCGTTCAAGCACATAAGGCTGCCGCCGGGCGACGAGGGCTTCCTCAACAGTCTGCAGCAGGTGCGTGCACGGACGCGTGTATTTTGTGCGTGAGTGTGCGTGCGTACAGATCGAATTAAACATTTACTTCCATGTCAGTCTGCTACTGGACGAATGAAAGACATAGATTGCACAAAAGATACAACACACTAAATATGGAAACAAATTGACTTTACAACTATAATTGTTTCGAAAGGTCATATCTGAATTTATGAGAAAAATGCTTGACAATTGTTTATTTTTAAATATAAACAATTAAAGTACTATAAACAATTCTTTACGCCTGCTACCCATTTCAATAGTAATAGATATTCAGTTTCTAAAAAATTACAATATTATAAGGATGTTGGGCGTAATTCTCTCTCTTTCTCTTTCTCCTTCTTACTTTTCGTTAAAATATACACTTTTTGAAAAAAAAATCAAATTTTATAATTAAAATAATTTATAATTAACTGAAAAAATTAAGATACCAAAAGAAACTTACTTCATAAAAGCGCAATAACGAGAAAAGAATATATAACTATACGTATTACGGATTACACAATGCAAAAAAATGTATATGTAAATCAATTACGCAAATGTAAAAAAGTAAAGAAATTACGAGAAAAGTAAATGGAAAATTATGCGCTTGCAAGTTACCCACCGAGACTATAACCAAACTAACTGATAAGTAGACCTATACGCATTTTCTCTACTAAATGAGAAGTACTATATAACGTTAACCAATATCAAAGAATATACAGCTCGGTCTTTCGAAGGCTGTAGTACCCATACTTGCCTTCGAAGCACGACCGCGCAAAAAAAATCCAGATAGAATCTTCGGGAAAGCTATGAAAGGTAAACAATACAAACGAGCTGAAATAAATTAAAAATAAAATAATTTATACCAACTATAGAGGGATCGCTGATACAATTTAAGTCTCTGGTATTGGTGCTAAAGATGAGCATGACTTCGTATAAATGCAAGAGAAAGTTGTAGTTAACTATCGTCTACGGACAAGTCCGTATAGTAATAATCAAAGTTGCGTACAAATATTACGAAGAGGTTTTCTTTTTTAATTATTGATGCAACACTATTACATCAATGTCTGCTCTGCAAGTACTGAATAATGTGACCATATAAAAGTAATATATACTTATTAACTTATTATTTTCTACGTTATATATGTAGTGGTTCATCAATTGAAGGCTAATAAATTTACTGATAAATCCTATTTACAAATTTTTTTCAAAGAAAAAAGTTTGGGCTCGGTCCAGGCGAAACCGGTCCCCATTCATTTATAAATAAAAATTATAGTATTTAAAATATTTTTTATTAAAGGTGATTTCGTACTGTATATGTAACATTCAAAATTATGAAAAATTGGAGCGACTGTTGTGGTGAAAATCGTGAAAAATTAGTAAAAATGTATGAATTCTTCGGTTAAAACTTTTTAATGCTGATATACGACGACATTTCTATTCAAACAGAAAAGGACGACGCGGAAGAATCGCGTTGACGATTGAAATATGGCCATTACGTTATATGTTAAAATAATCGAAAGGATGGAAAATGGAATTTATCCAGCTAATTGCCGATTCTGCAGCACTGTGCAACGCCTCTTGTTGACATTTTCCTTTTCTTTGTTATTAAAAAATATATGCATATAGTAGAGAGGCTTCTCGTGCTCATAGCCGTGAATTTTATTGCGCTCTCGCGCGTGTGCGAGCATTATCGAATAGAGCGTCATTAGCATAATGCGAGACCGACCTTTGGTTACGAACAGCGTTTTGGGCTGATTAAAAGATTAATATATATTAATATTATATATATATATATATATATATATATATATATATATATATATATATATATTTAGCGCGTAAACAGGAAGGCCCATTAAAATGCTAATCGTCGGTCGATGCCTTTTGCTTTTGAATATAAGGATAATGACGGATTATATTAATCAGTTGCCTCTTTGCCCCTTATAAAGAATAATTTATTGAGAAATTGAGATGAGACTTTCCTTAATTGTTTCCCTAAATATTTATTTTATATCATCTTTTCAACGGTTCACTTGTTACACACATACACGCGCCAAAGCACGCAGAACACGCCTACGCATACGGAATAACGTTTCTATCGAGTAAATTATTAACAAATTTAAACCAAATTAAAGATAGGTATATCTTTATATATAATTTCTCCTGGAATAAAATCATAATTAAACTATATAATTTAAGAAATCTATATTTAAATCTTTTTGGAAGCTATGTATATACAATTTTGAATGGAAGTCAACCAAAAGCTGCAAATATTTACTCTTACGCTCAGTTTTTTGTTTTTTTTTTTAATATACGTAACATTTTTTGTACTGTTTTCTCAGTTAAAAATTATACGTCTTCAATGTCGTTCTATGATTGATTTATTTTACGATAATATGAATTGCGCGATGTTTACACATACGGTTACGCTTTCACTTGTATTGCTATAGTGTTTCACTAAACACTTTCTTACGAGTTAAATACTTTTTCAGCAGGATGTATAATAATTGCTAATTCATTAAAGCTGGAATTACTATTGTAAAAACATCAAGTTATAGAACAATTTTCAAAAATGAATCTTAATTTCGGCACAACATAAAAAGTAAAATATCGATGTTACAACGGGAACGTTATTTTCTTTATTTGCAGTCAGTTGTTAAATTAGGTAATATAAAAGTCATATATTTTTGTTCTTGCGAAGGCGCAGAAATAAAAAAACAAAAATTGAATTCGATCGATATTATTTTTAAAAGGAACGTATATACGTATTTAATAATTCTTATAATTACCTAAATTGTCATTTAAATCGAAGTTATATGTAATTATTTCTTCCTGTGAAATATTTTTTCAACAAATGAAAAATCAATACATTTTTATTTTATATTTCAAGGTAATAATTGAAATTGAAACAAAACGTATATTGCATCGAGTCTTGATGGCTTTATAATAGTATAAAATATTTTAATCGGATGTAAATTTGAAATTTATAAAAATCGGTATAACTAGTCTGAAAATTAATTCGAAAGTAATGTTCGAGAAATATAAGTTCTTAAAATAATTATCTTATATCCGATTAATTAAATTTCGTCGCGATAAAGAGGCAAACGTTCAATTATATGGGACTTTATTTATTGGAAGGGGCGGAACGCGAAAACGTGTAAATCACATTACAATTAATAACGAATAACAAATATTTGAGTATTTCCATAATGAGTCATAACAGATTCTCGTTTTCTATCTACATATACGCAACTTTCTATATACGGTCGCACGTGAGGCATTATGACGTACGTTTGTATGTACGCAACGTACCGTACGTACATCTATTATACACATACATATATAACATAGCTATAAAAGAGAATTTCCGTTACTCTCGGACGACCGTCGTTTAAATTATTCGTGCTATACCAATTGTAAATTCTTATTAATTCACCCGGTAAAGTATTAAATAATATAAGTATATAACTTGTACAACAGGTGTAGGCGACGTAACCTAAAAATAATTTATTTTTTATACTTGTGTAAGAATAAATTTAAACATTTAAGTTAGAAATAGATATATACGTTGTAACTTGTACTGTAACTTTTCTTTGAACTTTGAGGCATTCGAACAGGTTCGAGATGTGCAAGTTACTCGCAGCGTAAGAACAGCTCCAACCGATCGAACTTTTCGAACATCAAAAAATTGTTAATCTTAATGTTTTATATCACGGTCCAATATATATTCCGTTCGTAAATATCTATACTGAGTCAGCTTTAAAGTAAAAAAAGAGAAAATAATGTAATAGAATCTCTACATATGTTTTCTCTCTACGATTTACTTACGCGAGGTGGCTAATTATTCGTAGACTTTTTTTATTTTATACATATATAAATATTTAATCGTACAAAGTTGTAAAAATGACGTGCTGAAAGTTATACTGGGAGCACGAGAAAAGTTGTGCATATGTAGTGTGTGTGTGTGTGTATATATCGCGGAATCTTCCAAGTTATTTCGCAGCTGCGCTGATGTACATTATAAATGCCCGCGCGCGCGAAGCGCACTGGGAGATAATTTTATACTCGTGCTGCTTTTGTAAAGGAGAGTCCCGGTTATTAGTGCAAGTGCAAAAGTATACTATTATTCTATTCTATAGTTGTGTGGCGCGAGCACTCCGAAGGTCTTGTTTGAACGATCTCGCTGCACGAAACATGACTTCTAATATATATATATATATATGTATAATGTACATTTCAGCACATTTTAGCCAGTTCTGTCGCTGAATAGCTCGTTCGTTTCAAATTCGTTCAGACATAA
Organism: Sycobia sp. Sy_11; assembly: GCA_018907035.1. Lineage (NCBI taxonomy): Eukaryota > Metazoa > Arthropoda > Insecta > Hymenoptera > Epichrysomallidae > Sycobia > Sycobia sp. Sy_11. The sequence goes on from JACCIC010000096.1 coordinate 338,790, forward strand.
AACGTTCGCGTCTATTGTCTGATAATAAGTTTCCACTATATATATCAGTCTCTTTGCATCTATGACATTTTAGATACGGCTACATATATATTCGAAAAGGATATTACACACTCGCTCGCGCGCACACACACACGCATCAGATTCGTCAGAAACCGTAAAATACATCAGCAGAAAATACGAGTATGCAATTTGCATCGCGCAGATATAAATACTCGACTTCGAATCCCTTTTCTGCGGATATAGGTAACGATGTAACGATGTAAAATTCGAGATGGATGCTATGTATATATATATGTAACAGTATAATCAAGCCTGAGGCCATGTTGTGTATTGAGCAGCTCTTTAAAAAAAAATTATGAGAAAGAGAGTTAAAAGGGGCGATTCCATTCTATAATATATATATATATATATATATATATATATATATATATATATATATATATATATATAGAAGCGGGATTGTTGGAATTTACGTAACTTTATTACGCTCTCACCTTCGCTCTCACATAGACACGGGATGCGCGCAGCGATGTATGCAAACACCTCTTTGTTCCTCGTGTGATCCTTCGAAGCCTATATACAACTGTGTATATGATGCATCTGTGTATGTGCACGTGCATGTGTAATGTGCAATGCAGCATTCTTTTACTTTCGATCCCCTCTAAGTGTAAGCAAGTATGTATATATACTTGCTTCTATATATACAGTATATATGTATATATATATATATATATATATATATATATATATATATATATAAGGTCGCTTCTTCTTTCGCCTCGAGCACGCTTAAATCTCTTTTCCTTTTTTTTCCTTTTCACCATCGCCGCCGTAAGTATTGCCAGCACGCCGCTCCTCCTTGATCAGCGAGGTTCTCATGATCGATAATGAATATCGCTTCGCATGAAGGAGTGCTCGATCATTTATCGTTTCTGCAAGAGCGACGCCGAGGAGGGGATGTGGGGGTTGGGAAAGTGTTTTCTGCTTTATACGACTGTTCTCTGGGCTTCCCGTGCGCTACAATATCAAGGCAGTGGTCGAAAATTTGCACATCTGTTTGAGTCGATATAAAGCTGGGTATACGCTCTTGTTGATGTTCGAAGAAATCGAAGACTCGCTCGAACCTTCAAGCGTACAAAAGCAAAAGCTGACCGAACTGTTAGAACGTTTCAACAGTTCGAGTTGCTCCAATAGTATATGTAAAAATAGTATATATGTATATTGAATGTCTAATTTAAACAATTACAGAGCTACAATCTTATTGATGTTTCAACTTTTATAATAAACCATTTTTCTTCGGAAATGTCCTGCCATTATTAAGAATGCAGTCGATTGTGCAGTTTATTAATAATAAAGCATCGAAGTCTATATCACGGCCAATATCATGTATTATTTTTGTATTTTTTCCAAATTATTATTACAAAGAATTTTTAAACCTTTTCTTATACATTCTTCAAAACAAATATACATATATATATATATATATATATATATATATATATATATATATATAATATAAATGTAGATGTATGTATATATGCATAAATTAGCGGATGCGTAAGTGCATGGAGGGCTACATAAAGAAAGTCGAAAAATCCGAAAATTGAGGGAGGGATTGTTAACAGCGGCTTGGTCTGTTATACCGGGTTTGTTTTGTAAAAAATATTCTCAAGGAGAAAAAGAGAGGGGGAAGAGACAGAGAGAGAGAGACAGAACATAGATAGAGTGTGAGAGAAAGAAAGAGAGAGAGAGAGAGAGAGAGAGAGAGAGAGAGAGAGAGAGAGAGAGAGAGAGAGAGAGAGAGAGGAATGGGAAGTAGCACGATGTGGTTACATGGAGGCGGACCTTTCCTCTCGAAACTCCTGTACAGTTTCTTGCATGCTTCATTTTTTTAGGTTAAGGTTCTTCGTACACTTTCGCGCAAATAAGTGTAATTGTCCATTAGTGCCGATTGGCGATGCGAAGGAAATGCAGTTTTTCCCGGAGAATTCCTTTTTTTGCCTTTGAATGTTGTTTCGGATACCATTAGGTTCATCTTATGCTTTGTAGTTACCTATTTAACGTTTATTTAAACGGGATCTATTTTCGAATTCTATAATAACTACTAATTTAGTTCAGTATAAAATTACTCAATAGATATATATTTATCTTTTACGTTGGTAATTTATCGATAATAAGGTACCTTTTTAAAAAATTGCAAACGTGACGGATCGAAATAAAATTCAATACTTATCTACTGTTATTTTTGAGACTTTAATTAATGAAATTGCTACTGGTAAAATTCAAATTTCCAGATAAATAATTGAAATAATAGTGTTTGTTAATCTAGTTTTTACCGTGAGTTTATAAAAAGCGACATTGAGCACAAAAAATATTAAGAAAAATTATAAATAGAAACACAGCATTTCGACTTTTATTTATCTTTTACGAGCCATAATAAAATACAATCCAAGCATTTTATATATTTATTACTATTTAATGTTTTGACATACTTTTAACGTGCATATACCTATATGAGACATTATATTATTGAACTTATTGCTTTGATTGTTTTTCAAATAAATATATAACTTTTAGTTTTATATCTAATTATATTTGCACAATTTTCAAAAGATTCTACTTTGGACTCTTACTTGACTTCAGTGTTATGAAGGGGTTGCTATAAGATGCATACGTAAAACGAATGAAAATTTTGTTAGCTGCAGTTATTTACTCAATACTTTCTATATACAACTCGTAAGAGTCACGAACTACTTCGCGGGGAGTTTAACCAGGTGTAACGAACAGCGGTTTCGTTTTAGTCAACGAAAAAAACATATAGGTTCAAAGTTTACATACTAATTAGTGTATACATGTAATTTAAATTTAGCTGTTTAAAAGTAATTAATGAAATGCTTTAAAATTATTAAAAATCTGAATTACAATGTCTCCTCATTTTATCAAATTTTCCTTTAAATTTAATTTACGTTATATGTAAATGATAATTGGAACATCTCAATAATTCAAAATTTGTTTTTATTTATATTATAAGTTGTTTTTATTTTTATTATATTCTATGTATTTATATTTTACTATATTTATAAGCTTTGATTACTATAGCAGAAAACGTCATTTATATTATCACTCAACTGATTTCAATTATTTCAATTTACATTATTATTATTAAATTTATATATTCAGAAATAGGAATCTATGAACTATTATCGATTGTCGGTTTATACTTCAATATGAAAGAATAAGTTTTTTTTCTTTTTAATTTATTGACAAATTTTCATCGTCTTGTGTGAGTAATATATTATCATTGAAAGTGGTACATTACAAGAAAGAATACAAAGAAATTGATCTAATTTGGAAGAATAGAATTTGAATACTGATTCTGAAGCTTGTATATCGCATAAAATCCCCATGTTGAATGAACTATACAGTTATCAACACTAGGTATGAAACTTTAATAAATTATTTGCCAAGTTATCATTCTTATAGAATTTATAAGTTTACTAAAGAATTAGAGCTTTATATTTAGTTATGTAAAGTTTTAAATCGATTCATTTGAGTGGTATTAAAACGTTTTCCAGTTTTAGGTTACACGAATTCTAGCTCAGTCAATATTACACTACTTATTTTCTATTTTCATTTTCAGTATTTGTAATTTTATGTTCAAATTTACTTTTTATGGAGCTTTGAAATGTGTGTGTAGAACGATAAAATAAGCTACGAGCCATCGTATATTTATTTAATATTATGTTTCATATTAGTGAAGTTAAAAGTTTTAAAATTGTCCGTTAATTAAAGTGAAGACTAACACGTTTATTTTTACATTATCAACAATAATTATGTAAGTATAAAATAATAATTAAAAATTAAATTAATAAATATAGATAAAATTTTAGAAAGATTAAAAAGTAGAGCCAGATAGAGAGAGAGAGAGAGAGAGAGACAGAAGAGAGTAAATGAATAATAATTTGGACAAAAATAGTTAAATGCCTTATAAATGAAGGAAGCTAATGCAGACATTAAATAGAAGTATTAAAAATCTGATTAAAATCTATTGAAAAAACCAAATTTCGAATTGTATGAACACGAACGTAAATATTTATTAACGTTACATGTCACTATTAGCATTATTTATACAATTATGTTAAGGCTATATATAATTAATTTTAACAAGTAAACTATTTTTGTCGTATGTTTACGAACGGTTGAATTTTATACGTCGGCATGGAAATGTTTTGTTTTTTACTGCAATGCTTGAGTAATGTAAAAATTTCTACTGAAAAATAGCCAAATTTGTACTAAGAAAAGTTTTTAGTGTGCCTATAGATACGATTATTAGCACATTTATTAACACATTTATAGACATTTATTAGCACGACGTTAAAAATATGAGTTAGAAATGGATTGATGTTTACAAACAATTCTGAGGAAATTTGATATTTTAAAAACTTATTGAAGTTTATTACGACTTCTATACTCAAGAAATGCTGGAATTTTAACCGAGATAAGAGTTATAATGATAGAGAGATTGAATTATACAAATTTAAAACCTTAAGATTTTGTTGTTTATCATTGGGGCTTCTCTTTAAATATAATAACAAAAATATTATGAAAAATTTTTCGGTGTTTTGAGCTACTGCATGTTTTTGTGTCCTCCTGAAAGATATGGCTATAATAAATAAAATTGCAGCGTTATTTAATATAAATCCTGCACATAATTTATTTCAAAGCTGTTTTATAAATGTATACAGTTTCTTAACAAATATAAAAAATTACAATGAAATAGTCATTCGTGGACCATTAAATACGTCATTAGTTGTAAGATATTGTGCTGTATAAGAACCACAATATAAAGCAGCTTAGCGTAGGGTGGGCCACTACACACTGATTTTTAAACATATTTAGAATGAACCGTGTATGTAAACTAATAACACTTAGTTTATAGAAACACATTCAGAAAATAATCTTTTAGAAACACAATTAAACGACGGTAAATTTTTCATAATTGTTTTTTTTATTATTTAATCTTTAATCAGTAGAACCATGAGATTCATAACTTTTATGTGATTATTACAATCATTAATTTGCCATTGAGTTTAACAATAATCAACTAACAGTTAAGTCGTTTTATTTATTGATTTTTTTGACACGCTCGACACATCAGATTTACGTACATGGTAAATTAATTGTTCTTAATTGTTATAATTTGAGATCATACAGGAATTCAGCTTTCTGTATATAATTTTGGAAGTATATAAAAGAACTTTCTGAAGGAATACATGTAATTCTAAAATATTTCGTTTTTAAGGGATGCACTTAAAGCGATAAATCTGTTACGTCGACCTAATAGCAATCGAGGCCGTAAAGTACATATGTATTAAAATATGCTTATCGAACTTATGAATTTTTACACACATTATACTTGTAATTTAGTCAGTTAGGGATAAAAATCAAGGAAGAATTTGATTTAAATTATATCGACGTCATGGAGCATCGATATTAAATGAGCTACATATTGTGTATGTGAATTTTTTGTTTTTTTTTTTTTGGATAAATAACGCTAAAATGCTCTGAAATAGTTATTTTCTTATATACATTATATAAGGAATTCTCAGTTAAAATACAGCGCGATAGTTTTTTGCGCCAATCAAGTCTCTATTGGTGATTCATTATTACTTTTGCAACAATTCAAAATAGAACACTGGACCGCATTTACCTATATTCTATATCTAGAAACGCTGTCCATTATACGTGAATTACAAAACAAAGTTGTAAAAATCAAATTAGTCCGCGAATTTCGTACACAGCGGATTCCGCGCGAGCAAGAGAGAGAGTGAGAGAGTGAGAGAGAGAGAGAGAGAGAGAGAGAGAGAGAGAGAGAGAGAGAGAGAGAGAGAGAGAGAGTGAGAGCCAGAGGGGGGATACGCGATTTCGACAACCCGCCTCTCGTGTTTTACATTTTTCCTCTTTCGATTCGCCATTCTTCCCACGAATCTCGACGCGAGAGTGACGAAAGCAAACGGCGCAACAGATCGCGGGCGAGCGCGCTCGAGTAATGGCATTTTTTCGCCAATTTTCCTTTTAACGAAAGGGCTCGTTTAGACGGTCGATCGTGAACTGTACATAGGCAGACCCCAGTTCTCAAATTATACGTTCATAACTAGTATTAGAGCGAGCTTAGATAAGCTTCAGATTTTAGTGGAAACCTATACGAGTATACATGTATATAAGGATTGTATTTTTTAAAAATTTGAAATAAAGTTTTATTTTTCATAATACAATATTATTTATTTTTTATTCGATTATAAAGTATGGGCCATAAATATTGTTATTATAATGCTTCTGGATTAAGATTTTATCGCAATTATACTTATTTATTTATTCGCATTTTTTGGCCAATTCCTTAATTATTTCAGTATAAGAAATATATGTGTCAATAATTGTCTTCAGGAAAAGATACTCATTATCTATTTTTTCTCAATTTCAACTTTGAACTTGTCTCTTGTATAATTTCCAGTCATTATCAGTACCGATGATTTTTTAAAAATATGTAGATATATTCCGAGAACTAATTTGTACATTATAGCTTCTGAAGAGTTCAACTTTATAACTTTAAAACTTATCGAAAAAATAAATTAGGACATTTTATTCAAAAACTAAAATAACTATCTGTCTTTTCATAAGTAGCAATTTTTCATGTCAACGACGTTACAATTTTACCAATTTCGATAAGTAGAATTCAACCGAAAACTTATCGGATTTATAAGTAAAACGTAATACAGCTTCACCTTTCGCATTGTGAAGCGGTTTAAATCGTATAAGTGTTTGCCGGCGATTTAAGTCTTATTACGCCCAAAATTTTGAAAATTAACAAAATTATCACGTAGCCCTATTCGACAATTTATTTTAAAGATTGACAATCGTACTTTTCTAATAAAGCTGTTTATTTTTTTTAATATAACATAATTATTATTTTGTATAATTTTAAACTTCGTTTATCGCAAATAATATATAAAAAAACATTGTCTTTGACTCGCGAGAGACTGTAGACCGTGCTGGTCTCTCTGTTCTTTACTATATATATATATATATATATATATATATATATATATATATATATATATAGAGAGAGAGAGAGAGAGAGAGAGAGAGAGAGAGAGGCTTATAGGGAGATATTCGAGCGGCCGGTTAAAAGCGATAGTGTTGCAATCGGTGTGCTCCATATTTATATCGGTACGTTAACAATCGCGTGTCGTACTGCATATTCATTCGCTAACGGCTTCCGTTGCTTAACGCACGGCGCGCGTTAAAATCATAGAACTATAGACCACAATTGGGACCACACACAGAAACGTCGCGTTCCGGGAAAATACACGAGTACTTATTTAGGCGTGCAGACATATGTATTTATACATACACGACTATGCGTATACTCTATGTACGTATTGCACCCTCGCGCGCGAGTGTGTGTGTGCACGAGTGTGAGCGTCGTATATAAAGAAAGAGTGTGAGAGAGGAGGAGAATGAGGGAGAGAATTTTTAAGTGAAGGCATATTTTGCAACTTTTATAATTTTATTTGGAATAGGATGGCGGTTCAATAAGTACCGCAGTTAAAAATGAAAATATGGTTTTTTCAAAAAATTTGTTTTATTTTTCAACATAGTCCTCCTTTAGAAAGATACATTTCTCCCAACATTCGGGCTATTTTTTTAACCCCTCCAAAAAAAAGATTTTTCGAACTCTCCAAAATAAGCCTCTGTCTCGGCGATGACTTCCTCGTTTGAGAAAAATTTTGTTCCCGCGAGACATTTCTTCATGTTAACTTCATGGAAACAGGAAGAAGTCGCCGGCAGCCAGATCGGCTGAAGATGGGGAGTGCGGAAGCAATTGATAATGCAATTCATGCAGTTTGGTGGCGACAACTCCAGATGAATGTGCTGGTGCGTTATTGTGATGACGCCTTTTTTTGAACACCTTTTTTTCATCAAATGTGGCCGTGTCTCCTTCAATTTTTTGTTGAAGCTGTCCAATAACTCACTGTAGCATTGTTCAGTGGTCGTTCCTCCTTTTTCTAAAAAGTCCATCAGGATGATGCCCTTCGTATCCCGAAAAACCGTCGCCATGACCTTTCCGGCCGATGGGATCATCTTCGCCTTCTTTGGAACAGATTCACCGCGAGAAATCCATTTTTTTTATTGTTGCTTTGTTTCTGGTGTGTAATGATGAATGCAGGTTTCATCAACGGTGACAACTCGACGCAAAAAGTCTTTCGGATATCGCTTAAATTGTTCCAAACACTGCTTCGAAGTTAACAGCCGCTTTCGCTTGTTGTTTATCGTGAGCAATCGCGGCACCTATCGGGCCGACAATTTTTTCATAGCCAACTTATCATGTAAAGTATTAATTGCCGTTCCGGTTGACGCGTTTTGGCGTCGCTTAATAGATGGTAGCACACGATAATAACACCAGCTTCCCTAAGGAACGTCCTCTGTTTTCAAAGACGGGTACTTTTTGAACCGCCCTCGTAATATACTATATAAGGTAAAGTTCCTACTACTCGGACACTTTTAGAAACATAACGTCCTTAATCCTCACTTACCTTAGGAATATTTTTATTTTATAATTGTACTATTTTTAACATAATAATTATATTTTTTACGTACTGCTTAAAAAATAACCAGATTAAATTGTAAAGACAAAATGTAATACTAATGTAAAAAAAATTCCTTTCTGTAGTACTCGGACAGGTCTTGTGGATTTTCCTCTATACTCGGACAGACTTTTTATGTCTAATTAAAAAGTGAATAGGTAGGTAATTAGTAACAATACAAAAAATTAAATATCATTTTTTTAATATAATTTTTATTTAGTCAACCCATTACTTAAATCGAAAAAAGAGAAAAGTCATATTTACAAGCACGTTTCCAAGCAGGGAGTATACATTCAAATGAAAGGGATCTAACCTCAGACAGAAATGGATAAACTCATTCAAGTATAAATGAAAAACTAAAAAAGTGGAACCTATAACTGGGCATCTAATTTTTAAATAATTGACGACTGTAATCATTAAAATAACAATAGATTGTATTGATTATGATTTTATTATTTATATATGCTTGGGTTTTAGTTTGAAAATAGTTTCTTTATGCTACTTATTAAGTTCAAATATTGCTATGGATTGTACGGAAAGTTAAAACGATGTGACTTTATTTATGGTTGCTATATTATCTCGCAGATGGTGATAATACATCATGACAACGAAAGTAGCTTTAATAGTATTACTGAATCGTAAATGTTTCAAATGGCGATCTGTTCTTATAATTAATCGTCTACGGGAATAAAATTTCTCATATTTTATAATTCACTCTAGTCGTGTTTATAAGAATTTTAATTATTTGTCACTGTCCGAGTATTGGATGAAATTTTTATTCTGTTCGAGGACTAGGTACTTTATCTTAGACATATAGTTTAGTTTCTTGTCATAAATACACCCTTACATAATGGTTTTTTAACCCTTTTAACCATTTCTAAATGTTCCAGTTCTTTAAGTCTGACAGTCACAGCGGGATGACGGTATTCCACCTAGAAAACCAATATCGATTTGTTAATTGTTACGAGCGGTTTGTTATTAATGTCGCTGTCGTTTTTTCAATCTTTCTTTCTGCGAATTTAGAGAATGTCACAAAAATAATGGTATTGCACAACTATTAGAAACAGCGATTGTTAATAATAAATTAGCATTACAAAAGCTTCAGAATTTTGAAAATAAATTCATATATCCAAAGGACATAATAGCTATTATTATCTGAGAATATATATACACAGAATTTTACAAACTTCAATTTACGCATCCACACTATCAAATTTTCAAAATTGAAAGTGCCGGATCCAAGATGCCTGAACGAAAGTTGAATTTTATTTATTTTTGGAATTTACTGTATATTATATAGATGTTTTTTGCTTTTTTGGAAGTATGGAATTTTGACTTTCTAGATTTATAATCAGCGGTCTCAACATTACGTACAGAGCAGATTTCAAGAAAAAATATTATTATTTTCCAAAATATAGATCGGTTCCATTGATGACAACACATTGATTTTGGAAATGAAAAATAGCGGATTCTTTATCAGTGACATAGCAAACCTTCCAAGTACAATTTTTTATGTCGATTGTGAATAATATTGAACTAGATTCATTCAAAGTCCACTATGATTCCAATAATTCTATCTCAGATTCGAATATTGCATGATTTTCCATCCATTCTTTTATAATTAAAAACTGAAAATTATTATAATATGTATTTAAAAACCATATGTATAATTTTTAAGCTTTAATTTTCAGTGCCGTATATTGTTCTATGTAAAATATGTTTAATACATTCGCAAAGTTACCATAAGAAAAGTGTTACTATGAAATATCTCGTATATATATGTACAAGAGTTCGTTCACCAATTCTCGATTCTTTATATATCACAGGAGCTGGTGGTCGAGGAGCTGACGAGCATAATAAGACAGGAGGCGATTCCCCTATCCTTTGACGGGGACGTACGATTCTTGAACTTCTCGGCGTTCGGGCGTCAGGCGCCCACCTACATCTCCTTAGTCAGAGACCCGCTCGATCCGAAGACGTTGGAAAGGTATACACGTATATATTATTTATATACGATTTGGCGCTTGTGCCAGGATGATGAAGAATGGATAAAACCGGTTCAAACCTTACAATCGATTAACTGCTTGAAAATATATTAAAGAACACCACGAAATAACGAGGGGTCCTATATATATGTGTGTGTGTGTGTGTGTGTGTGTGTATAAATGTGTATATTTATGCGAATGATGTGTATATAATTTGTGTAATTGCTCTTGACATTAATAGAGTGTATAGCAGGAGTACGATTTAGTCACCAGTGGAATGTATAGAATTTTCGATTTCTCGGAATGATATCTTCTTTTCTGATTGTAATTTTAAGAGTAAAACTTTTAAGTCTCAGAATAGCCGAGTGACATGCGCGTGCGTGCATATATATGACAGCGAATCGATTTAAAAATTTTAAAACACTTGCCGATTTAACCGCAAAAATGAGAAGATAACAATAAAATATTCTATTGGTTAGTTTTTTAAACGACAAATACGAATACATTTCGTCACATGTCAAACTGTCGGTTTTGAATTGGGGAAATGTTACGTAAAAGCTTTTTAAATAAAGCGATTCAAAGGATTTTTTTTCTCTAAAGATTTAATCTTATAAAGGAACAATAAGATTAACATTTACGATAACGCCGAGATATATATTGTAACTTATGTAATAATACGTCTTTTATATTTTTTCCTCGAATTACGAATAATTCATTAGCGTTCACGGGGTTACTAAAACTTACTGTATTCCGGCGGTCCAAGGGTTATTAAACTATCCCTGACATTAAATCAGTTTCTCTTCTTATGTCAATGAAAAAGAAAGCCATATGACCGTAAGTTAATATGAATACGTGAGACCAATTTTTTTACGAGCATCTCATTTGCGTGCGACGGTTAGGTGATTAAATAATTGTAGAGAAAGGTGAATATTAACGTTAATCTTATATAGGATAGTATAGCTAGTAAACATATATGTTAATATATACTCGTTGTGACAAACTGGAATTTTATTATGATTACTTATTGCATAAAAAAATTAATAATATATTTCGCATACGAGTCTCGTGCTGCGTTAAATTATGGCGGAAGCGGGCTACAATAACGCATGTAATGAAAATACGTTAAACAAAATTGATTATGTTAATTTTGATAAAAAGGTCTAATTTTCGCCGAAAAGAAGACCATTTCAAGAACTTTTCAAAATTTTCTTTTACTCTTAAAACTGAATAACATTTATACTATAAAAGTACAAAGTAACTGTTATTTTTGTTTTATTTATTATAGCAATTCATTCTGATTTGAATATACTTTTATTTTAGCATTTGGACTTATCATACAATTTAATAAGATATTTTCAAAAACATTATTGAGCAAAATTTAATTATGGATTTTTTTTAATTACATTTTTAAAATATAAAATTTACTACAGAAGAGTTTTTGCAATATAATTGATGGAAGAATGTTATGAATGGAGCTCAGTACTCGAATAGAAACTCATTAGGAGCACGTAATTAGAATTCTGTAATTATAAATTAATTATTAATTTAAAAAAAAACTTCAGATGACCTATAATTACTTTCAAATTACATATGTATAAAAATTTCAAAATTTCATTCCTTAATATAATTCCTATATATAATTTAATAATTTGGTTTTAATCTTTAATGATGGAGTTTTACTCTTGTTTTTGAAGATCGGGCACTGAAAAATTTATCTTAAAAATTCAAATTTGAAGATTCGAAGCAGAAAAATAATTTTTTTAATTGCTGTTTTCAGATAAAATAAACCCGAATAGAGAAGAGAAAAGTTATTATTCAAATTAAATAATTAAGAATTCGATTATTTATCAATATATTTCATAAAGCTTAAAGACAGTTCAATTATACTACACTATTGTTATAGTATTTCTGTAATACGACTTATATAGGACTTTTATCAGTATGAGAGAAACTTCCAACTTAACAATTCTGTTTAGATTTTTCAACGGGTTGCAGTGCAATAAAAATAGCTTCGCTCTGAAAATGTGCGGGCCATATGTTCTCGCGATTACAGACGTTTTGCTCTTGAAAATAAAAGCTAATTTAAGAAAAATTGTTCTTGGGTAGAACGAAATCAAATAAAAATGTATATTATAAATTCTCATACCGATGAATTTTATAATAATAATATATTGTTATATTCATTAGTATAAGTGTATATTAAACAAAGAATCATTGTTCGCCAATTCACTGAATTTTTGTAGTATATCTGTAACTGATTAATATTTTAAGAATAGTCAATGAATGCTTAAATGCGCATAAAGATGTGATTTGCAGTACAGATTAAGAAATAATTATATTCATATCTGGAGAAGAAGTTGAGTCAAAAAGTCAATCGCTATGAACGATGACAGAATTGTAAAAATAGAATATACAAGTTTTGTATTTTATTCTAGAAATTAATGGATTTTTCATGCCAGCAAAACTAAAAAAATTGTCTGAAGTCGATAAATCTTTATATTTAATCTATTGAAATAATACAAAAATAATTCCTTCGTATGTTCCTGAATCATTGATAAAAAAAACTATTTTACAATGTAACGACATAGTAGAAACTTTTATCTTATATATTTTAGGCTTCTGAATTACAAAGACTTTAAGAAAATTAATTGAATAATGCACGTATATAATATATAAGTTATATCCAGTCGAAAACATAAAAATGTTTCCATAATGTGGCGGACCTGCATCAGCGCCGTAAAATATCTTCCGATTCGAGCGCGGGAATTATCTAGAAAAACCGCTTCGGCGCGTGCAGCTAAAATTGTTTTCGGCCTTTCCACCACATTATATTGATAAGAATAGCAGTGTAACGAACGGCCATTTTTTTTTCGTCTTTTGGCGCTCGGCGCAAAAGTCAGAGGAGCTCTCGCTGATGGCCATCGACGTAAATTTATGTGGCTTTAATCCCACGGGATTATATCGTAACAAAATTTAGCCCCCTCTCCCAAATTATATCTTAGCCCGCGTCTAATCCAGTATGCAAGTATATGTGGTTATACACAGTACGGGGGCGGCTGCGAAAGTTTGAATCAATTATGTATACGTATTATAAATGTCTTATGTATGCGCGGCTCTTCCGCCGTCGTGTCCGCCATCGTCCCGAAAAATGGGATCTATCCTCGGACTTTTCCGCACGGGCGACCGCGCTTATAAAATATTCATGTCTGTAATAAAGAGATAAACGTGGATTAAATACATCAGTTTCACTATATATATACATAAGATTTTGAAGTCGCTTTGGTTCTAGAGTAAATTTATTACACCCAACTGTCTCTCTTGTTCACAGATTTAAGAAAGGCGACTCAGCGACCATTTACAGAGGCTCGATATCTCACTTCTGCGGACACGATTTACGCTGCTCGTGAGTATTATTTCCGATTAATAATATATCGACCGGTCAGCCTTCTTTTCCTCCTTTCTTTCCAATATATATAAATGTTATTGACCTTCATATCAGACGTTATTATGCAGATGGCGATTTAACTGCAATCCGAGTGTATATATAGAAAATATTCGTTTTAACTCGGCGTGAGTTACCCATTATTATGGTAATGAGCCGATAATTTGCCGTGCACATTTTAGACGAATGGTAAAATTAAAACTTGTAATGTGCAAAGCGACTTTTTTTGTTTAACTTATAAAAATTCAATAGTGATCCTTATCATAACTTATACAGAAACGGTTGTATCATATATGCATATTTTACAATCAGTTTTCTTCATTGTGTAGAAGTTAAAAATAATGTCATTTATAAAAGTTAAGCTATTACTCTGTCATTTTTATCAAATCGATACTTCCACAGACAAAAAATGCAACATTTTTTTGATAGATGGCAATTTCAAATTGGAAGCTACAGTATCTCTACACTGAAAAAACTTTAAGCCAAATGAGGTTTTTAGAAGTATTAAAATCACCGATGTCAAAATCTAGAAGCTATGTCTTCTTTCTTTTTTTGGCACAATGAACTTACGCGTGATAATTTAGCGATTGTCTAATGTGAATACTATAACTTATAGCTTGAATTTACTTGTATTTACCTTAAGACTGCCGGCATGGCTCATACATGAGCCACCTGTGACCTTGACAGCTACTCTAGAGATATGAGGTGTTTTTATGTATAAATTTTGCACATCAAAAATATCAATTTATAAGGCAAAAATGCCGGTAGTCTAAAGATTAAGCATAAATATTATCGTTATATCAGATCTATAGGAATGAATGATAACTGGACTTATGAGGTTTCTCTAGTTAACACGCATGGATATAATCAGTTCCGCTTATATTCCAATTTTTTTTTTTGTAAAGTGTGATATATGTTATACAAATCTGTCATATTTTCAAAATATAAAAATTATATTATAAACTTAAAATATAAAATAACAAGATACTGTTTATTGAAATAAGCGAAATTCATCTTTTCATGGATTTGCTCCGGGATTCAATGGATGCTAAGTATCAGAATAAAATTTCTATTTTATTCAGCAAAATTCTCATTTTCACGCGATCACGCGCCTAATTGTATTTTTATTTTTTTACTAATTTTCAGTTATGCAACTATTTATACGTTGATAATATTATGTAATAAATCATAAAACTATTTGATAATATTCACATAAATATAAATAAATTTTACATAACTATCGTATATTTAGTTTATTTTTCGAACCCGAATCGTGTTTATGTTTGAAGTGCATTGGTAATAGAAAAAGAAAATATCTTCTGAATGCTCCTTTCATATGCAAAAAAATATTTTCCAAAAAATTAACTTTTTATATCTTAATAAACTAAAAATACCATTACAGTTACTTTAAAGTATGAACGGATAAAGTAACTAAAGTATATAAAATTTATACGATATACTTTCGGAGTTTGCAGAATTTTCTTATTTATAGGATATTACATAATTAATATAGAAATTAAGCTCGATATTTGAATAAATTTTCATAATTCGAAGACCATAAGATAATTTGGCGATTCTCCACGTATGCTTTTTATTAATGAAATCCATAAAATATTGATCAATTTATGATTTATGTTTAATGCTTTATACTAGGGTATATATTCACAATATTGATTAACATTCAAGTATATGGATCTATTCTTTTTCCTTCTATTCCGTATAAATTCCATATACATATATATATAATATAGTACGGGAATAACTGCAAAGAATTGAATAGATACAATATCCAATAATTAGTAGAAATGAAGTCAATTTCTTATATTATACTTTTGTTATTGAGGTACTTTAAGGATTTCACACATCTGGCGAAAGGTCAAGTTCAAGAAACCAGTTTTAAAAGTCGAATCTGCGCCGGATGCAGAATTCACGCGCGTTAAAAATGATCATTGTTTTAAAAGTCACTATCCAAATTCATAATTGATCCTGAAAAAATTCCATCTTATCTCCCAAATGTTTTTATTTTGGTACACAATTGTTTATGGTAAATTATCAAATATACGAGGTAGAACAGAATTTTTCAATTATTAAGTCAATACAATTTCCATTGAAAATATAATTGTACGTACGCGATATATTATTTTCGATTTCGATAACTTCAATATTGATAATTATGTAATTATTTTTTAAGCTCAAGCTCTATCGTATTGCAGCGACATAGGATGGTCTTTTATCTTTTAGCTAAAAAACGATTAGATTAAAAATAATGAAGAATATATGCAGTTTCATAATGTGTACATTGAAATTTAAAAATATTTACGCGACGATACTGTAATATGTGAGTATTCATTAATCTTAAAAGCTATTTAGTTTTCGAACATTTATAAAACCAATAAGGTAATTTTAATGAAAAAAATGAAAACGTGAGCCAAATTTTTATTTACTGTATTGTAAATGTGTAATAGAGTCAATAACATATTGAAAATCTATTTTACGACATCTGACCAATAGTAAATTCAATTTTTGGTATATGTGATAAATAGTATATTGAACGCTAGAATGATATCCGAATGTCATATCCGAATTTCCGAATAAATAATTCATCTACAGGATTTCAGAGAATTCGTTAAAATTGCGCCGTTCATTTACCTTATGAAAAAAATTTCGAGACTGCAAGGCGAAGAATTTTATGGTCATTGCCGAGCCGCTGGTCGAACCAAAATAAATTATAATCTTAAAATAAATCCTGCGTGCATATCGTAACAGACCTATATTAACAATAAAAACGACAACCCAGTCGAGTTAACTAGATGTATGACGATAACCTCCGGTCAGTTTAATGCATATAATCGACTGTAGCCGGGATTCTTTCGCCGCCTGTGTATATGGAGAGGTGCGCCTATATAGTTTGCACGGCGGCAGTTGCGTCATCCGTCAGGTAAAACGAGAAATTAAGATCAACGATCTTGCGAGAGCTCTCCGATGGGGCGCTGCGGGGAATTCTTTGCTGTCGGAAGCGCAAAAGGAACGCACGTGCGTTGATTGCGTTGCGCAACGAAGAATGCCGAGCGCGCGTTTGCGTAAAAGCGACCGATGGAAGGAAAGAAAAATTGTACGTGTACGAATGTCCTGTCCGTCATGCGCGCTCGTTTGTTAGACATTTTTTTTTCTTTTTCGTTATGTCTCTTAACTGGCGAGCACGAGATTCCTAGCTTATTTATAGTTATATCACAGTGGAGAGACAGAATACACGGTTAAGCCGTGCTTGTATATACATATTTATTGGATTTTTTCTTTTTTTTTTTGATTGGATACTTATTTTCTTTTTCAGTCAGAGAAACAATGAGTGGGCATTGGAGCAGGCCAAAGTTAATGTTATTAGATGGTATCCTGTTGTGGGCATTCTGGATTCAATGAAAGAAACCCTTAGGAGCTTAGAAAAATCTTTTCCATATTTTTTTCAAGGAGCATCCATAATATACGAAAAACTTCGTAAGTCTTTTATTATATTATTTTTGTTACTATTATTATTTATTTCAATTTTCTTTTTGTATTTCATTCAATATTATTAGAATGAATAAATAAGAAATAAATACCACGAGCAACTGGTTTAAATATCGATTTAAATTAGTGTATATTTAAATAGACACATATTAGTTATATTTCTATTTATTACAGTTTCAAATTATATTCCATCCTTTATTTGCATATTTTAGCACTGTTTGTATCATTATATAATTGTGTACATACGATTTATTTGATATTTACAAAATTCAAAGAAATATTATAGATAAATATTCAAAAAAGCTTTTTAAAGAACTATTTGTAAATCCGTAGTTTTTAAGCTTAATTTTAAAAATTATTATTTTTCGACAGCTGGATTCTGAAAGAAAGTTTTTATCTCTTTACAGGACCAAAGAAGAAAAATGCTTTCAGCAACTTTACAACTATAAAACCCTCAACAAGAAAACGATTACAGGAACTTTTGAAAACAGAAGTTGAATTCTACGAATGGATCAAATCTCGACTTCTAAATGGAACATTAGAAAATGGTTGAAGTTTATTATTTAATATTGATTAAGAATGACATTTTAACAAGAAAATCTTAAAATAAATATTTATGAAATAATAAACGACGATATAAGCAGAATGAAAAATTTATATCAGTGGTCAAATCAGCATTTATAAATATCTAAGTTATCGACTGTAGGACAACATAACAGCTAATATCGTGTATGTGCTGACATCTTACGTTCAGCTGAAGAATGTATAACTTTGCAACAATTCTGCAAATAGGCCCGCAAATGCGCTATAATTTATATAAGTTTAATAATTTTATTGCGTGTGTGTATGTGTGTGTGAATATATTGTTACGAAATAAATAAAAAATGAGAAAAACTTTCTACGTCGATGTATTGTAAATAAATGCAAAAGCATAATTACAGAAATGCGTTTTTTACATAATTTTTATAATCGTTATTTGTACGTTCATTCTTCAAATCACAAAGCCAACATTCGCAATGCAAAATTCAATTAGCAACATTTCTTTTCCATTGTCGCTTAAAGCCAGGAACACAATCATAATGAAAAATGAGAAATACAGTCAATGTTTGATTACGGTGTATAGTGCATCATTCATACACCAACATAGAGATGCGATTCACGTAGAAAAGTAGGAAGTTCAGTCGATTTGTTTGACAGTTATGACACTGGAACAACCAAAGAGTCATAAGAATCGAATATTCGTGTGCATGTGAACGATCAGTGCAGTCAACAACAGCTGCCATCACTTTTTCTTTGCATCTTTCAGTCCTGCTCCAGCGTTGAATTTGAAAAAGATTATATCTCCGTCGTCAACGACGTAATTCCTGCCCTGCTGTCTGTATTTCCCCGCAGCCTGTAAATAACATTGAAAATATTTTGAATAGATTTTAGAATTTAAAAGAGAAGTTTATGGATAAGAATGCAATTGTGCTACCTTTACACCTGTCTCTGAGCCTTCATTCTTGAAATCATCGAATTTCATTACTTCGGCCATAATGAATCCTTTTTCAAAATCTGTATGAATTCTGCCAGCTGCTTGTGGAGCTTTCGTTCCTTTCTATAACGTGGACCAAATATTAATTTTCATATATTTTAAATAAAAAATAACATCAACAACAACAACAACAACAACAACAACAATACTAATAATATAAGAACAACAACCACAACAACAACAAGTGATTTAAGATATAAGTTCAAACTGTACGTTTACGATTTGAGTCCGAAGCTATATTGAAGCTATATTCTAAAGTAATTTAAAAGTTTGGAATATACTGAATTTAATTTTCTAATAATATTAATAATATCTTCTGTAATCAATATATTTCTTTAAATCGTTACTGTAGTTTACTTAATGATATGTACCAAATGTATCATGTAAAATAATAATGTTTAATTTAAACGATTTATAAAAAACATTTAAGAATTCTATAATACCATAGTTAGAATTTTGTACTGTATTTTATAAGAATATTATAATTTTATGTAACAAATATTTAAATTATATACTTTACTTTTAAACTAATAAGCTTGTTCGTTATCAATAAACTGTATTTACAAATATTTACAAATAAAAAATTGTATTTAAGTACACCTGTCAAACCTATCTTAATTTTTTAGAAATTAGCAGATTTTTGTAAAATTGTTTAACAAATTTAATAAAATTAATTAATTTAATAAATGCTGAACGATATTAATGTAAAATGAAATAAGAGGAAGAATAGAGTAAATTGTTGTTAAGTTATGTGAATTTTTTTGTGCTTTAACTTTCTATATGTAATTTTCAAAGATTTCATTATTATATTATTAATTATACAAATGTATATTAAACTTTTTACGAATGTGTTTCAAAAAAAAATTTATACTAAATCATTAAAAATAATGAAAAGATGTAAAATAAATTTTTGCAAAAAATAATAGTAAGAGGAAATGAAGAAATGATTATTAGATTATACAATAAAATTACTATAGTAAAATCAGAACCAAATGTAACAAAAGTACTTCATGAAAAACCAGACAGATATTAATAAAATGAACAATATTTTATATTACAGTAAATTAGTAGTAAATTTTTTATAATTTGTAACAGAGAATTCAGCTAGTTACTATTTAAATATTCATAACATTCTCACTTGAATGGTCCAAGCCTTGACTTCGTCGGGGCCGGCAGTGAAGAAATACTGTAACTGCAAAGCCTTGTATCCTTGGACGATGATTTTATCGAGGGCGCTGTAACATACCAACATTATCTCGATAGAATGAAAATTGGCGCATCCCCCTCCCCCACGCTTCCCTCCTAATACATCGATGTGTTCTACCGCTGGACTAATGATCGGTTTCGTCCTGGCAACGACTTCAAATCGTCTCGTAAAACGCAGAATTTGCCGTTCTATTCCGATTTTACGACCCTCTTGGAGAGAGAGAGAGAGAGAGAGAGAGAGAGAGAGAGAGAGAGAGAGAACGTGGAGGATGACAGGAAAGAAGAAAAAAAAGAACGACAGTGGTCGATTTTTTTAAGGAACTATATCGACGCGGCTCTCACTTAAGTTGATCCGGTGAAATGGAGCGAATGAAGAGGACGCATAGTAGGCATTGATTTCAAGAAAGAGGGACCTTAAAAGTTCAGTGAATAGAAATTATCATTCCATTTTATTTTGAACTAGGCATTTGTTCTACTGTATATTTATAGTATAAGTATGTATAGTTATAAAATTTTCAAAGAAATATTTTGAAGGCCTTATATAAAACCAATCATTCAATAATCATTCAGGCTCTATTAAACAGAAATTAAAATATTTCTGACAATAAGTTCTTAGCACACTCATTGCTTCATGCAAAACCAAATTACTCTATAATTTTTAAATATATTTTAACACTTTTTAACGTTTTTATTAAGAAATAATATTATTTATTAAGTAAAATAAATGTTAAGGGAATCTAAAAATTAGAACTGTAATTAGATTGAATATTAAAGAAAATAATGTGTGTTTTAAATGTATGCCAAATTTATAGGTAACTTCCAATTTTTTATATCGTTGTATAAAATTGTGAATTAAAGAAAATAAACCTTCTTTTTTCATTTTCAATATAATTACATTTCCCATTTGTAAATTATCTTTTGATTTATTTTACACGACATCCGAGACTAACACAATATCGAATTCAAATACTGACATAGTACGATTACAACTCCAATTTGGACTGAAGAAAATTTCAGGTCAGATTTTTAATGAAAACAATTGCTACTAAAAGTATTTTATAAAATAATCTTAATTCGAATTCCATTAAATAAATCTTGCTATATAAAATTTGAATATGCTATTAGTACAATGTCTGTCTGTTGTTTACTTTCTTAGTAAATAGCTTTTCTTTCGCTATTACATGAAAACGGAAGGTTCATTGAAATTTCAAAACATCACTCCAGTCAAGATAATAACTTATGATAATTTTTGAAAATATTTTGGAAGGATAACTTATCACTATCTACCATCTACCGAGTCTACCGGGTTTACTAGGTAGGAGTCGCTTTCATTCAAAATTCGCCGACGATCAAAATCAGAGTTATGATCGTGTGTTTTCAGTATTTGATTAAAGATTCTGCTATTATATCGACAGGTGTCGATAATCATCATTTTAAAAAATCGAATGGTACTCATAATTAGCATTTTAGTACATTTCATTGTATGAACTCGAATTACGCCAACTCTGTAATAAGGCAATTATTATCAGGAGCAATATTATAGTTGGACAATGAATCTCAGATCAAGTTCAAGGTTTTTGACGTCCCTCCCAATGATCTTTCTTCGCCCCAAAGTTTCACCTTGCGATATATATATATATATATATATATATATATATATATATATATATATATATATATATAGAGAGAGAGAGAGAGAGAGAGAGAGAATTGGAGCCACGACGGAATGCGATTCGACGGCGCGTCCTAGGCATCATCATCGTGGCTCCCTCTCGGTCGGGCGTTCGGCCGAGCGTATAATGACAGGGTGTATGGCAGGGTCGCGCGCGGCTCGAGCTCGAGTCATCGTGGACGAAGAAGATTCTTTTTCACTTTCTCACTCTCTCTCTCTCTCTCTCTCTCTCTCTCTCTCTCTCTCTCTCTCTCTCTCTCTCTCTCTTTTTCACCAGCAGTTCAGGGAATACAGATAAAGCGAACGACTTAATGCTACAATTTTATCATTGGCCAAGAGACGACTTTTGCTGCCCTCCGCACTCCTCTCTCTCTCTCTCTCTCTCTCTCTCTCTCTCTCTCTCTCTCTCTCTCTCTATCTCCCACTCTCTCTTTCTCTATCTTTCTCTCAGATCCACTCTGCGGTTTGCCGAAATAAAGTCAGGGCCCGAGCCGAGCGCTCCACCTCATTAACGGCCTCTACCATCGGTACTGCTGCTGCTGTTGCTGCTACTTCTACTGCCACTGCGGCCGCACGCGCTACGGGAGTTTCCATTATCCCTTTCTCGATTTTGGGGAGCGAGCAGCACTTCCTCCTCCTCCTCCTCCTTCTCCTCCTCCTTCTCCTACCTTTCTAAATAGGGACCGCGTGCGCGCGCCCCTCGTCGTTCTTTAAAATTGGAAGAGTCGTTTCGACGACTTCGACTGCGGACGTAATTTCAGCCGATCCGAGAGGGCTGACGGCAATAAGATTTGGGGTGTGAGAAGGGACGTCACCAGAGGCGAGATACAATTGCGAAATTTTGATTTTTGGATTATGGCTTTGGATTTTATATATATATCACCATAACAGATTTTCACCAAATTCTAAATGGCATTTTTTTATACAGAATTAATCAAACTTAAGAAAAAAATGTTTAAAAATCAGGAATTTGATCTAGGCTAAGGTCGAGGATCGTCATTTTTAGCTCTGAAAGAATTAATGGAAAGAATAGTATTTTTATGTAGGATGCGGCTTGAGTATTTTAAAAATAATTTTTAAAATTAATTGCTGCTATCTCAAATCGTATTACTTTTCACTTACATATAAATCATGCTTAAATCGGTGATCTAATAATACACGATAACAGAAAACTATGAGACAACAGAACTATTTTTTCTTCTCAAAATTGATGATAATCTAATAGTAGTATTCAGAATTCGCTTCTTATCACTAATCACAAATGAATGAATAAAAGAGATTGCTATATAAAATTTAATAATTCGTTATAAAAAGCTGCACGAAATAAATAATTTTTTTCGTCTATTAATTTTTAAAGCACTACAATACACCATAATGTATTTCGTCTGTTAATATTTAATTTTTTTCTCCTCCCAAATTTTACAATAACGCAGTTAAAACTAATAGTTTTTTATTACTACATTAATATCTGAGAAGTTTGACACTTCCGAAGGAAAAAACCGAATAAGGCCAAATTTCAGTTATTAATGAATGAAACATTTTTTCCAGATCGTCTTTTTAAATAATGAAACACTGTCCTTAAATTGCAATTTATTTAACAAAGTATACCGCAAAGTATGCCTCTGATCGTTCTTAATCTCACAGGGCCGTCACTACTGCCTATATTTCTTTTATTTTTAACACCACAGTCACCCTGGTATATTTCGAAAAATTATATATACTTTGACGTACAGCTCACTATAATTTTAGAATTTCAATACGTTATTTCATATTCCAAGCAAATATATTTTCAAGAATATGGAAAATCTTTTCTCGAATTTTAACCCCACCTCTTTTTATACTTCGCTTTAACGATAAACATATACATAATATTCGTAAAAGCAGTATATATAGGTACATAAAACCCTTGAAACCCAAAAAAGTTGCTTCTCTCGGAACGAGACACGATATTTAGCCACTTGACTCCGCGAAAGATCTCTTTCTCGCGGTCCGGCAATTATCGGTTGACCGAAACGTTAAAAAAATCGCTCTGGCAGCGAAATTCGAGAAATTCTCACGCCCCGATGTAGCCTACTCGCATCCTCCGCGCCGCGGATCACGGCCCTATAATATTACCTCCGAATATAAGCTCCGAGCGCGCGTTTGCCCGAAAAAGCGAGATGTAAAACTTTTTTACAAGCTCCTCGCCTTTCCTCCCTCCTCGTCCTGCCCTTGCCCGCTCCCTCTTCCCCGTGCGAAGCTGCAGTCAGCCAAGGCTCATGTATGCGAGAGCGTATGCTAATTTTCTTTTTTCATCCACGACCCATAAAGCACGCGCGCACCCCGGCCGGTTCGCATATTATGCGTACACATACGTATATGTGCTAGAGCGAGCGCGCAACGTGCGTTTAGCCCATATGTACGGCGAAAAATCACGAAATTCGCTTCTTTCGCACATTCGACGGGCGAGGGTGAGGAGAGAGACAGAGAGAGAGAGAGAGAGAGAGAGAGAGAGAGAGAGAGAGAGAGAGAGAGAGAGAGAGAGAGAGAGAGACGGCAGTGAAAGGGAAACCGAATTTCTAATTCCTAGATTATAGTCCGGGGTGTGTACAGCGTATAAGTAAGTGCCGCACCCCTTCCATCATAATCTCTCAAGAATCTGAATGAGCCTCGCTGACTCTTCCCTGGAGAGGTTAGGATCTGCTTTTTTTTCTGACAGAGAGGGCGGGAGAGGAACGAGGGCGAACCAGAGAGTCTAGACGCATCGGGGGCGATTCGACCGAGCGCATATAACTATGGCCATTATATATCTCTCTCGGAGCCTGGAACAAACCCCGCACTTTTAGGGGAGGATGGATTGCGCGCGGGCGCGTGCAGTGTGGGAACCGTTGACTCGAATTCGCGAAATTCCTCGCGTTCTCGCTGAAAGAATCGGACACACACACACACACGCGCGCGCGCGCACACACATATATATTTAATATGCGAGAGGCTCAGACGGGATTGACCGCAATGCAAGCCGTGCGTGCCATCAGTACGTGGAGCTCACCTCGAGACTTTGGATTCCTCGATGTACTTGGATCGCTCGCCATCGTCCATGTCGAAGTATTTGTTTTCGAACGCGCCGCTGAAGGGTATCAGTATTGCGCCCGGATCGTTCTTATCGACCCATTCTTTGATCTTGATAAGCCTGAAAGTAAAGGCGTTTCATTGAAATTGCATGTTACAAATTTTCAAAACAATAATAATTAATGAAATTGATAAAAAAGTAATGCGAGGGAAGTAACTATTAAGACACGTCTCTTGTATTGGTCGCGGGGGGAGTTCGAAATTAAAATCCGTTTGTATTTTGTTTTGAAAACATCATGAGTTTTCTGAATTTACGACAGAACCCATATGACAAAATCTAAATTGCAAGTCCTGAGATGCGTGGCTTTGTGATTCCTGAGTCTAGAGATTGCGATGCTTTGAAAATCGTATCCACAGATTGTTAATTAAGGTGTCACGAAATTGTTTCCTACAAATGCAGAAAAACTTTTGCCGTCTCAGAGCAACTTGCTCCAAGAATTTAAATTCAGCATCCAACAAATTTATGGAAGACGTGCATTTATCTTCGACAAGTTTTCTTTGTTTGGATTTTTGACCCGTTTTATATCGCTATATCAATTTTTTCAGAACTCTATAAAACCAAAATGTGATCGTATATTTCCCAGATTTTAATAAATTTGTAATAACATCGCTAAAAAGCGACTTCCAATAAATCGACAAATGAAAGTTCGTCGAATAAAACCTTCTCGTAATCCAAAGCTCCTAGAAAAACGAGATTATTTAGCAATACATAATAAATGATATATACAGATAGTTCTTCCTAACGTTTTGCTGCGTTCGCACGCCCTTTGTCCTTCCCGCGAGACGGTACCGATAGCCTCGATAACGGATTATAGAGCGGTCGGGATTGATTGAATTGTTCCCATTGTTATAAAAAATCCCTGACTATTGCTGCGATTCTCGCTCGTAACAGACGCGATATCGCTGCCTCGTTAATTCTGAACTTGGTCGGGAGAACAGTTCTATATAAATATATATATATATATATATATATATATATATATATATATATTGCATTTACCATTTTTTGCACTTACCATTTGTTTTTCTTGCGAATATAGTCCTTCTCCGAAAGGTTCACGAGGTAGATGACGGGCTTCGACGTTAGAAATAGATACTTATTCAACACCTCGATCTAAAATGTGAAAATTTTTTTAGAGTTAACTTATTTAACTCTTTGATTGTTGTCACGAATTTCCGAATGAACTTTTTAACATGATTAATTTATTTGATAAGATTACGAATAATGCTTTTAATGCTTTTTAAGGAGCTTGTATAGTTCTGTGCCAAAAGGAAATTAGGAATTAAATTTATTTGTCAAAATTAATAGATGTATACATTTTTACCAAGAAAAAAAAACTGAGCGTTTAAATGGTTTCTGGAATTATCACAAAAATTATCAAAAAACATTAGGACTTAAATCTATTTGTCAGAAAACATATTAGGACTTAAATCTATTTGTCAGAATTAATAGATATATACATTTTTAACAAGAAAAAAAACTGAACGCTTAGATGCTTTCTGGAATTATCAAATAAATTATCAAAAAAAATTATCAATCTTCGGTGCTCAAAATTAATCGTCGATAATTCTACTGATTCACACGAATGGAAATGGAAAAAAGCTAAAAAAGCGATGATAAAAAGTATCTAAAAAATTGACGAAAAAAGAACGAACGTGGTAGCCACGAAGGCCTCAAGTATATATATATATATATACGTGTGTGTGTGTATATAATAGTGTTTCCTTGGCACATTCAGACACCTCGGGGGCGCGTAGGCACGGCGTGCAGCACGCCATCAAGAAATTTTGACCAAAAGACGATGGGGTCATACAACCGCTGCTGAGCTCGCTGGAAATTGTAAAACCGCGCGATATTGCGCCTGTTCTGAGAACGGATCGCAATTGAATCTCAGCGACTCTCTCTCTCTCTCTCTCTCTCTCTCTTTCCTGGTTGAACTACCGACACTATATATATATATATATAGTTAGCTAACTGACCGTGGACGTCGAGATAATCCAAAGAAGAAAAAAAGCTCCATCAACGGGAGCGACTGAAAGCGAGCGCGCGGGCTGCAATCGCATCAGCCACCCTCCCCCCTTTTCCGGAGCCCAGAGCGCGAACGCGAACGCACTTCGTGTCTCTCGCGAGCGCGGGGAGGGAGTGCGAGAGCGAAGCTATAGAAGACCAGAAAAAAGTCGCCCTTCTCGGAAGCTTTCGAGACTCTCTTTTTTATCCTGCAGCCTGTCCTCCTCCTTCTCCTCCTCCTCCGCGCAATTGTTCTCGCTGCGATTGGTTTTCAATTCTTTGTGCGATCGCGAACCTGGCTTTGGGGAGGAGAGACCGATGATTTGAGGGCGGGGGAGAGGGGGGAATGCTGCCATTTATGTATGAGAGGTGCGGTTTGCGAAACGAGTACAGTGTTCGATTGGTAAGAGGGACCACGTTATGGACAGTGTCTTATATGTATATCTATATCACATGCGGCACAGAAGTGTTCCAATATCTATGCGTGTATATGAATTCGAAAACTGATGCACACGTCACAAGTATTAAGATTTTATAGAATAAAAAGAATCTAAATTAAAGCATGCAATATGCTATAAATGACAATTTAAGTTGTAAAATATTAGAAAAACTGTTCAACCGCTTAGGGGGACAATATTTTTGAAATGTGAAGGGCCCTACGTCAAATCTCCACTAGTTCTAGCTATAATCGAAGGCAATAACGATCTTTCATTTTGGTAGTAACATATTTATCGAATACTGCGGATCGTCCGAAATCTGTGACGTTTCCAGTCACTATCTGTTTGCCTGATTATAATATGCTAACTCATGTTAAATAATGAAAATATTCTAATTGCAAAAATTTATAAAAACTATTATTAAAAAAATCATCACAATAATTATAATAAGAATAATTAAAATGACGTATAGATGAAAGAAAGATGAAAATACGCGAGCAAAATACATAATTATTCGTAATATTGTAGAAACAGACAGTACATATGTTTTTCTTTTGGAATCCAGTAACATCGAAAATTATCAAAGCAGTCGTTGCCAATTTCTTTTTTTCTACATTTTTGTTCTGGTTCATCCGCCTTAGGGCATTCGTCCTCCCCCGACTTTACTGGCTTACGACTTAAGTTAACCAATTCAAGGGAGATTGTATACATAATGTTGCAGCCAGAAAAACATAGCAGGGCTCATCATTTTTATCTCTACAAATACTATTAGATGCGCTATATAGGCAATGCTTCCAAATAGAAAATGTTCCACCTTTATAGTTTAAGTTTTAAACTCGCACGTGCTAACGGGTAACCGATGCAAATTTATCGTTTAAGATTCAAATTTTTAAAGTCGCATGTGCTAACGAGTAACCGTAGGCTGTTAATTTTTTTTATTACAATAGATAGAGGAAAATTGGACTAATAATTTCTGTACTATTTGCTTTGTGTTTTTCTAATCTTTCTTATTAAAAGCATTTGTTAATATAATCATCAGTTCATTGGGCTCTAATCATTCTCTACAAGATAAACGAGTAAAATATTGGAACAATATCTAAATTACTCGAATCAGTTTAAAACATTCAGCCAAAGATTACTATATTACCCCACGAATATGTAAAGTAAAATATTTCGGTAAAAATGTCATTATTTATAATTTGAATTTTTGAAATTTTATGGGATTACATGGCGAGTGAAGAAACGGAAGCAATAAAATTTGAAAAAAGAAAAATAATGTAGTTAAAAAATTACGTTGAATTAAAACAAAGTTTAGAACAGACTTTTTATAAAACACTCCAAAGTTTATAAAATTTATAAAAATTTTCTTTCTATTTCTTATTTGATTTTTTCTTAATATTTGGAAATCTATATCTTACTTCGTTTGTACTCCAATCGGCGAACCTGATGTGATTTTTGTCTTCCACCAGAACATTCTTGACTTTCAAAAGAGTGTCCTGTAAAATATGAGAAATATAGTCAATAACGACCTATAATTTTACTATTTTGTTTAGAGCTATTAACTAAATTTAGTCAACTGATTATATATATAGTATATAAAACGTAATAACAATATTCAGCTAAAATTTAATTTATTTTAAGCTTTTCAACGAATATGAAATGTGAATTAAAATATATGAAATGTTATAGTAACAGAGAGATATATATAATAAATGTGATATTTTTTTTATTTTATGATTTGTGTGTCCAATTGTAATTAGCACCGAAATCAATATAAATTATATAGTTATTTATATAACTAATTTATATTTTATATCAGTATAAATTATACTTACAGTTACATTTTATTGTAACTATAACTTGCTATTATTTTGTCGTATTGAAATTTTTGCTGTACGTCTATAGACTAATTTTGAATTATTACTCGTATATACAGCACATTCAAAATTTGTCGAACTTTATGATGCTCAAAATTTAGAAAGTTTTCACGCATTCTTTGTGCAGATCATCAAGATTGCGACTTAATCACGCACTTTATAAGATTCCAATTAATGCTAAATGGTACTGCAAAAAAAAAGAATTTTTCATTTAGCCGCCCGTCGTTCTGATAATAATACTGCAACCCCCGTCCAGTCCTCGAGTTTCCGAATGATTTCTGAATTCTCGGATTTCGAAAACAAATCGAGCTTATAATATACATACATACATCTCTATATACATAAAACTAAAAAGCTTCGAACTCGCATCGCCGTCAGGCCGGTAATTATGCTCCTCGCTCCTCCGCTCCGCCTCCACCGAATAAAACTCAATTTTCATTATTTCTCCTCGCGCCCCGGACTTCCACCTATATATACAAGAACGATCGTAAAACAAATCGCGAGTTGCGCTTGCAATTATACGCCCGCGCTCGCTCGCTCGCTCGCTCGCCGTTAATTGAGCCGACTGCGTCGCCGCAGCGACGATTTAAAAAAAAAGTCTCCATCTCTCTCGCTCTCGGGTATTTAAAAAGAATCGTCGAGGTGGAAAGATACGAGAATGGACGGGCGGAGGATGGGGGGGGGCGGAAGGGGGAGAGGGAGAAAAGTGCAGCTAACCAAGAGTCCCGCCCGAGCCCGGCTAAATGTATATTGTCTTCAAATCGAAACTGAGCGAGGGCTGGAGGAAGGCTGGGAGGGATGGGGCGGCCGATTAGAGCCCGCACGAGCGACGCGCATTCCGCGAAAAAAAAATTCAGCCGCACGCCATGCCATCGCGGCGACGGCGGGCTTCACGAAAATTGGCCGCGGGCCGAATTACTTCGTTGGATCGTGTATATGTATACGTGTACACATACAAACGGTATAAGCTGCGCCAGCCGCGGGTACTCTTTCTCTTTCTCTTACCTACGTACACCATGGTAAGCCCCCCTGACTCTGTGTACAGCACTTTCGGCGTTAATATTAGGACAGAGCGCGTGCTCTGCTGGCGCACTTAATGAGAGCTAAGCTCTGCCGATTGCGGGAGAGAGAGAGAGAGAGAGAGAGAGAGAGAGAGAGAGGCGGGGATATGGGAAACGGCGCACGGCAGCGCGCAAATCGCTTTGTTTGCGTTGCGTCCCGTGTGTGCGCGCGCGCGCGCTCTCGGATTTTCGGCATTCGATCGTGGTAGGGGTGACGTATATATATATATAGCGCAGTGCTTAAAAACGCTGCGATTGCTTAACAACACTCGGGCTAAGCGTGTTTTTCAGATTGCTTTAACATTACGGAGGAAGGGCGAGGGGGCGTTCGGTTTACTTCCCCGCTGCAGTATGTGTGTGTGGTTTTTTTAGTTCCTATGTTTTTTTTTTCTATTCGAGTCAATCAGAGAGATACAACCTGAAAGTGTAGCTTATAGATTTTTCTCTACTTTAATTGGCGTGACTCACCTCAATCGCCCTCGAATGATTAATTTACAAACGAGGTTTTGCATGCGAAATCTCCGTACAGAAATCGCACTAGCCGAGTTTATCGCGTAGATTTATTGTAATTATTCAATGTAAAAATGATCAGAATGACAAACATTATTTTAACAATTTACGACTACTTTTATTATTATAGAATGTATGTAAAAATATTTTTATCGGTTACACAGTCTTTTTTTATAAACTAATATAATTAAGAGAATTATAGTTTTATAGATATTTGATAATTTTAACCAAGTCACGGATTACATCGACGCGCCTTCAAGGCGATGAAGTCAAATTTAAAGATTTGACATTTTATAAAGAGAAAAAAAAAGTTTTTTTAAAGGATATCATGATAAATACAGATAATTTTAAATGAACTGAAAACAACTATTATTCTACGTTTAGTGCTAAACCATCTGTCGGGCTAGTCAGAAAAATGACAGTTGGTCTAGTCTTATCGTACTTACACTACTAAATGCTTGGTCAAATATCGAGATGGATTTATGACACGAAGCTATATAAATTCATTGAGAAAAGAAAATATTGTGTTGAAATAAACCATTAGAAGACGTGTCGGTGTGTAACTCATCGCACTGTGAGATTATTGGTTTATATTTTCCTCTAACGTATATGAAATCAAAAATAAACGTTACATTCTTCACGAATATAATTTCTATCTTTTAATTTTTGAAAAACTTATGCTACTTATATGCCCATGACTTCATAAGTTGTCTTCTGAATTTATGAAGGAACTCATTTATCCTTCTTCCAAAGAGTCGTTTTCACAATCAAAAAATTAATTTAATAATTTATTATACTCATTTTTCAACATAGACAGACAATTGCCTACTGATACCTAATTATTAAAAATTAAATCTATGTGTTAGCCAATTTGTTAGAATTGTTCGGAATTTCGATAAATTAAAGACAGTATTAAAATAAAACATTTATCCAATGTTAATGTGCCAAACTTTAATGAGCTGAAGATTATCAACTTCTTTTTGGTCGGTTGAAAATTATTGCAGTTTTACTTTAACACAAGCTCTTACGCAAACTGATGGCACCTCATCGCGCTTCGAGAATTTTTTCAATTTGTTCAAGTATTTTTATATTGCATAATATTAGTATTCATGCATTTTTAATAAAAAGAATCAAATTAATTTTTTGTTAAAAATGCAAGTAAAATATCAGTAATATTTCATACTCGAGGCTCAAGCATATCACCACAAGTATGTTGGAAGCACCAAACGGTACACAAAAAAGAAATAAAACTGAAACTTGAGCTGAAATGTATAATACTTCTTTATTTTCACTCTTTAAATTTACATTTACATAATAAGCGCTGTAAATTTTCACAATAAGTATTATTATTTTGAAGTTCTAGCAATAGAATTCATTTGCATTTGTTTCACGTGAACGTACAAAATCATGTGAATAGGTACGGATATTTTCAGGAAATAATTGTTAATGAAAAATAATTGTGTCATTCCGTAATTGTGTTGATTTAATAGAGATTGATTAAGTTTAATTGTGATTAACAATATATTGACTTTTACGTAAATTAATAAGCTGCTTTCTGTTGAATAGCTATTTTGAAAATGATGAAGTTCATCGCAGAGTAATAATAATTTAAACAATGTGTAGTAACATTTTTTTACGCTTTATAAACCAGAACTATAGATTTTGAAAATACTACCACTTACACGATTAATATAGCTGTAATTATCGCAGTATGCTTTTGTATAATTGTTTATTAAACTATTTTATACATAGAAAATTAAAATGCCAAATAAAAAGCCAGGCTATAAAAGCGCAAATTTTAAGGGCAATTTTTAATTCAATTGTTATTTGTATAGCGAAATTATTTGTATTTGTATAGCGAATATGTTATTTGTATTTGTATAGTGAAAAAAACAATGAGACGCTATGCAAAATGACTTAAAAAATTATAACATTAAATTTTCCATATTATGTAAGTGTGTATTAAATGCAACTTGTCCTCGAACCATTCTAATAAAAATGTAATATGTTGTGGTATTTAAAAAATCTTTTGGAGATGCTAGTTTAGAAAACATTATGTAATACAATTTTATTGACTATAATTCTAAAGAGAAGAACTATATTATATTAAAAAAAAAAAAACAAAAAACAAAAAAATACAAAGAAATAAAAGTCGTCACCTAACGGAAATTATTTTTGTGGATTGATTTAATAAAGGTATAGTTCGCCTCATAAAATGTTTCTCGACTGATTAAAAAAATTGACATATTTTTTATTTATTTTAAGTATATAATTTCAATTTCATTTAAAATGGATCAATTGGTGTCCTACATATCTGAGATCATTTTCTTGTTAGTCATATTTGGAATCTGCTGACTTAAACGTTAAGGAACTTTATTCGGTATTCGACCGGACCCTTCTTTCCATGCGTTTACAGCATAACCATCAATTTTTACATGAATTACGCTAATATTATATATATATATATATATATATATATATATATATATATATATGTATCTTGGTTTTCGTTTTTTTTTTAAACGTACCTTTCCTTCTCAAATAATCGGCTTAAAATTTGTAGGTTCAAGTCAGCATATGCAACGTTTGTATTATTGAATCTCCTCCCCACCTCCCATTTACGAATTAAAATGATGATACTTATACCCCTGGCCCCGAATATCTCCTAGGAATGTTTCCCACGTGTCGTTTCCCCGAATCGAAAGCAACGAGGCAGCGACGGCCAAAGGGAGTTCGCGCCGCTGCTGGTGGTGCTGCTGCTGCTGCTGCTGTTCGCCCGAAGTTATATTAATGCGACGCGGCGCGGGTTTCGCAAAACGACGACGGGCGGAGGGCAGAAAAGTGAAAAGGGGGCGGGCCACGGAATTAAGCGCGAGGGCAGCGCGGGCGGAAAGCAAGTTGGGGGAGAGGGGAGGGGGGGAGAAAGAAAGAGCGAAAGAAAAAGCCCCGCGCGCGCCCTCGCGCTTGGCCGATCGATGCCGAATTAGCGCTCGCGCGTTTTTCCCGGAACGAATTTCGATCGCGCGCTCCGCGGCAGCGGCACCTCCGCGGGCGTGCGCGCGCGCGCTCGCTCGCGCATCCCGCTTATTCCCACATTTGCGAAACGCGCGCCCGCTCCTCCCGCAATCGTTTGGGCGAAAACCTATACATACATACATATATATATATATATATATATATACGTATATATATATATATATATATATGCGGCGCGGTCGGGGGAGGCCGACGTTAAAGCTTTCTTCCTCGAACACGCGGGCTCTCAGAGGAGGGGGAGGGGTAGGAGGCCCCGCCGATCGGATAATTCGACGGTAATCTCGACCTTTGGCCACGGCTTTTATTCGAGGTAGAGGTGGAGGAAGAGGAGGCGGTGGTATAGGCAGGGAGGAGAAAAAATCTACAAATTGCGCGCGGCCGAGATCTCACGAGGAATTAGGCAAGAATTTCTGGACGCGCATCATCGTCGCTTTCGGGCGAGATATTATTCCCCGGGGGCGACTCTCACCCACTCACTCTCTCTCTCTCTCTCTCTCTCTCTCTCTCTCTCTCGCTCGCTCGCTCTCTTTCTATATTCAGCGCATTTAACCAGGGGAGGACGGAGGAAAAATTTGCCCGGAACCGTCAATTTCCTGAAATAAAGAGATTTAATTATAATTCGGGTGCGCGCCCTGGACGCAACGCCGAGGGACGGCGGTGCCGGCGCATTCGAATTCTTTCCCGGCAAAAACGCAGAGCCCCGTGGTGCTTTTTCGACGCCGCGATTAACCCGACGGAGGAGAATATAAAGCGGGTGCAGCGGGGGACGGCATTACCGAGAAAACAGGGACTCGCGCGGTAACGACGAGGAATCGATTTGGCGTACACCTATAGACGCATATACACGCACTAGTATACCAGAGGCTGAAAGTATAAGGGGAATGACTGCGAGATTATTTGCTGATTCGCAGGAGGGGCGCTTTTGTCTTTGTGAGAAAACGTAGCTTGGCAATGCAGTTTTGCGACTTTTAAGGCGCAAGCGTTCCGTCCAAGTATAATACGCGAACATACGGCACTTATTTATGCGGTATGGAAAATTGGAACACGAGTTTCGCCCAAGGTTATAATTTAGAGATTTTTTTTCCTTATCCAATAAGTCATTAACAAGAAATCGCGATAGACATAAAAAAATTATACCAAGAATCTGATAAATTTATTCGATCATCATACGATGATGTAAAATATTAATCTATAGATTTTGAAATTGGAATGGAATTCTCTGTAAGAGAATGAACAAAGTGATAACAATGACCACTAACTTCTGGTCCGAAAAGTGAGATATATGTACTTAGTTTTACATTTCATAAACATGTAATATTCTCATCTGGCTTCAACTAACTAAAATTTGAAACAACTCTATAATACATCATGTTCAATTGAAACAGTTATAAGATGCTTATCAGCCCAAAAGAATCATGCGTAATCTAGTAACGATTAAAAATTTATAAAGTTCCTAAAACAGAAAAAATGATTGCAAGGCTTTATGAAAAAGTTTATGTAAATGAAAGATACCGATTATTTTTATGTAAAATAGTCGAATTAGAAGTACGAATGCGAAAAGACCGATGTAGTATAACGAAATCGTTGTTTCAACCAACATAGAGATATGTATGGTAATAATATTCAAAATATAATGGCAGATTTATAATCAGTATTTCCCGAAACACATAAAATATGTAATTATTCTGTTGAGAAACTTCTGTTAAGAATTGCTGTTAAGACCACGATATTGGACCTGGCATTTTGAATTTAGAATATCAAAATCATGAATTGGAATTTGGTGACTTCAAAAACCTATGACAGCGTTGTATCTACGATAAGAAATGTTATATATAAATATATACAGTAATTGATTGTATTTTGTATATCACGTTACATACCCTAGTTCGATAATTAAAGATACACCTAGTCCATATCTTTAATTACTTTATGAATCTGTTAGATTATAATTACTTAAGACTATTTATTACATTGATACTGTCAAATTTTCATCTTAAACTTTACATTATTTTGTGATCATAAAAATCCCTCTGTAATAATAAACATCTATCTGAACAATGAGGTTTGTGATGTGAATTAATGCTTAGTTTGTCAATTCCTTTTTTAGTCCATAACAAAGCTAAGAGCACTAATACCATTATTTTCAGATTAGCTACAGTGAATTTATAATCTTTCGCTGACCATATAGAAAAAATGAAGACTATAATGAAATCAATTTTTTGTACTTCAATTAAATCATCACCACCGTATTTTTTTCAAAGTAGGAACGTCAATATATACTTCAAACAAGGCTTCATTCGCAATATCGTGCGAGGTTATGCCTGCGACTATAGTATTTAATGAATTTCTCACGGTGGAACCGAAGAATTTCCTATAATATTTATCATTAGCAGAAAAATGACTATTTATAATAAATTTTATAATACCGATAAACCTTTAAAAACTTACACTGGTTTCTAGTTGTGAAAGGTTTTGCGTTGACTGTAAACATATATATTGTCGTCGAACAAGAAGAATAATTTTTAATTATCATTTTGGAACGTTTGTAATGGGGTGAATCTAACCTATGAGAAAGATTGCATAAACAGGCCTAAAAATATTAACAAGAAATAAAGTTCTTAAATATTTCTGTCATATATTTCTAATTTGCTTGAAACAATAATTTTCCTATTATAGAACATGCTCGTTTTCGCGTCCGTAATTGTAATTCTACTCTTTTATTTTGATAGTCTTATTTAAAATTTCAATCGAAAAACTTTTCATCGTTCATTGCAGTGAATTTTTTCTGTTTCAGGAACTTCATAAATCTTCAGCTGTCATTTGACTAGGTATGATCCTCTTGGTCAGTATCTTTATCAAGAGCAATATCGTAGCGTGTTATCGAATTGGTTTTGATTCTGATTTTTTTAATAAAGCCAAGTCAAAACGTTATGCCAAATTGTTTCAGAATGAAGAGAATGAAAAGACCCGCTATTCGTTCGTACCTATCTATAATAAACTACAATGTGTTTAAAAGCAAAGGTCTAAGATTTTTTTATATATTCTATCGGATTCTTCGAACCATGTAAAAAGTCGGCTAACTTCCTGGCACATATAAACATTGCCATATTAATAGTCAGTTCACGACCTTTATCTCCTCTTACCCTCACACACATTAGAACATATATTATATATTTATACACACAAACACGAAAAGCACCATCGGCCGCGATTACCTATACCGAGAGTTAACGAGCGCCTTGCTCCCAGAGCAAATTGAATGTAATCGCCTTTCGAGAGAGAATAAGTCGATCCATAAGAAGCGACTCTCCTCCCCCCCTCTCTCACTCACTCTCTCTCTCTTTCTCTCTCTACTATATAACGATTCGCAATTACCGCGCCTGCGGTACCGCGTGGGCGAAATCGGCGCGCTTCGTCGAACGGTATACGCAGAATCTAAGGATGCAAATATAATATGCATAAAAGCCAGGATGTACGGTATATATATATATATATATATATATATATATATATATATATATATATAATACGCATGGTGTGGCATGGCGACGGACTGGCGCGCCGTCCAGTCGTTGCTGCAGCGCCCGACGTCCGACGCCCGACGCCCGTTCTACAAAAAGGAAAATTGAGGTACTCGTATATATACTCGAATTTTAGAATTTGCGCACATATACGTATTAGAGCGTTTTTGCTGTTTGTAAATTAATTTACACACACACACACACACACACACACACACACACACACACACACACACACACACACACACCCGCGCACGCGTGTGCACGCGT
The DNA here is from genome assembly GCA_018907035.1 of Sycobia sp. Sy_11. NCBI lineage: Eukaryota > Metazoa > Arthropoda > Insecta > Hymenoptera > Epichrysomallidae > Sycobia > Sycobia sp. Sy_11. The sequence continues at coordinate 376,606 of JACCIC010000096.1, forward strand.
GTGCACACTAAATTAACAAAATGATAATCGTGCGTATTCTCTTTTATCGAGTGAAAACACAAAGGGAGGCAAATCCATTTTTAAGCAGGCGACTATGAGTGCCGCAGAAGTCGAAGTTTATGTCAATATTTGGCTGGAAAAATTATACGAATACATAGGACAATGTTATGAAAAATTAAAAAATGATTGTAATTTAGAATTTTAGTCGAAATAAATATACTACAATTATTATTGGGATCAATTACGTAATAATCAACATCAAATTCCAAATCAATTTCCAAAATCTCCGTTACATTTTTATTGAGACGATTGCAATAATAACGAGATTCTTATGCATATGCATAATGATGTTAATTTCTCGTGTATTAAATGCAAATAGAATCATATTGGTAGATCAGACTTAGTATGGCACTTGTTCGTTCAATATTAATATCCATAAACATTGAACTCGGCGATTTTTGTATCAGTAACATGATTAAACGGTTAGTGTTTTTCAAAACTCGTGTTTACTGATTCCGATTAAAGCCATCCTAATAATTATATTGCTCGCGATTAACGTTCACGTTTCTTTCCAAACATGCATTTAAAAAAAAAAGGTGACTTCCTTTAATCGAAAAGATATCCGAAAAGTTCACCTGGATATACGATATCTCGTAAGTATAACGGAAATAGTGTCCGAAAGTGAAGCTTCGAAGATTTTACTCATACAATTGTACCGATTCAACTTTGTTCGTGGACTTAGCGACAGCTGGTTTTTCACCCATTTTTTCCGACGGTGATTTTAGCGAGCTCATTAGAGTCCATCTATTAATGATGCATATATTTTCAAGGTATTTTTTTCTTAATATTACGATACTGTGTAATATTCAAGGAATTCTTATGTATTATAACATTATGCATTAAACTATACAATATCTGCTTTTATCGGTCTGACGATATTTTAAGAAAATTCTATAATATTAGTTGTTAAACCATCGATGAAAAGGGGCCGGGCCGTGCTCGAAACTTCAGAGTTTGCGCATCCGGCTTACAAGTTGTAAGTAAACACCAGATTTTTTCTCAGCGACAATCTTTCATTTATATTTATTTTGTTATTTACTTAATTTTCAATTATTCTGCGGGGAGTAATTTTATAAATAAAGGCACGACTGTGACCACTAGAATAATTATGATTGTTTGTTAAAAAAAAACTGTTTGAGCGATGAAAATATAATAATAATTTCTGTAAAAATAATCTTGGCCTCTCTGGAATGATTAGAAGCACATTATTTTTATTGGCAATCTTGAAATTGAAATTTGTTGCAAAATCGAAAGTTAATCAGGCACACATGCACACGTGTTCGCGCACGTACACACGCACCAAAATAAAATCTAAACTGGCACAGAGAGAAACTCACGTATTCGGGCTTGAGCTTCTTATCGTTACCCCTCACTACGAGCTTCTCCAATTTGTCGAGGTGCCCGTTCAGGAATTCGACGTCCTTCAGTCGGAGCTCCTCGCTGATGATCTCCAGGTCCCTCACCGGATTGACGTCGCCCTCGATGTGCGTGACGTCGTCGTCCTCGAAGGCCCCTGGAACAATAATATCGATGGTGACGAGAGCCCGAGCGTAAGAGCGTAAGCTTCCTGCAAATGGATCCCGAACGCGACATCCATTCACGGAAGCTCGCCCTGGACGTTATGTATTTTCACGAGATCGCAAGAATATACTTTTTCATTTTCAATCGCAACGAATGTCGGATGCCCTCCTATTGAGCGCGAACTTATAGTTTTACACGTGTACATTTTGACTTTACATAAATCTAGAAATTGATGGACGATTACGAGAATTTGTTTCAAGATGATAATGCTTTAAGAAAATAAAGAATGAAGAAGTCGTATGTGGTAGAAAAAGAATAATCTGCTTTGGACGTACACAAGTACACAAACATCGTTCACTGTCGTTGCATAGCTATAAAATAAATATTACTGATCTGGACTGAATGAAACTTTACATTACAATCCTTGAATATTATCTAATCTATATGTAAATATATGGCGACTATGCGAGTGAGAAAAAAATTTTTATTTAACTCGGCAAAAAATAAGAAATCGTTTCGAACTGTGTATGAAAAAAAACATTTTATTATTAACGTAATCTTACAGTAGAATTCTGGACAATTAAATCTGTAAAATATTTTTTTAATGTGATTGAGAATTTTCAAAATATTAATTTTGATCGATTCGAGATATTTACACACACTCGCATACGCACGCATGAGAGAGAGAGAGAGTGAGAGAGAGTGAGAGAGAGAGTGAGAGAGAGAGAGTGAGAGAGAGAGAGAGAGAGAGAGAGAGAGAGAGAGAGAGAGAGAGAGAGAGAGAGAGAGAGAGAGAGAGAGAGAGAGTGAGAGAGAGAGAGAGTGAGAGAGAGAGAGAATATGCATTATAATTTATTTCTTCTTCAAGCTGATGATTTCCAAAGCATTTTTTGTTCTGAAATCGTAAAGCTGAATTTAATAACTGTTTTATAGCCGCGGGCAAAAATTGTCATAGCACAAAAACGATTTCTGTTTTCCATTTTATTATACATAATACAGAAATAAACATATATTTACATGCTATTAATCTGCTTTGAATAATGTTTGGTGAAATATATATTTTTATTACTTGTATTATGTCGTAAAAATTAATTATTAGTAACATGTTGGAAGAATTATGGAAAAATTTATTAAAATCAGTAATAAAGGGCTGTTGGTAAACCACGCTAATCTATTTTGACATGATTTTAAACCTTTCCCCCACTCCATGTATAGACAATTGAGGTTGTTTCTCGTTTAATCGCCCTTTGTGCGAACGAAACTGTACTTTTATGAAAGAAAATTATAGAAATTTTGTAACCTGGAAAAAAGAACGGCTATTCAAAAAGCTCAATATTTTATTTCCAGTAAGATTTTTATACTTTGTTAATTCGTGCGATATTATAAATGTTGAAATATAACTTCTATACTTCATGCCTTCATATATTCATGCAATATGCGCCATTCGTTGCGTTTGCACGAAAACTTTTTTTGTATAATTGGATCGTGCAATTGACAATAGTAGCGTAGATTTTGATTAAAGGGTCAAACATTCCGCGCGTTATGACTTTATACTCCCTTCCATCCGTGTAACGTAACCTATTCATCTTTTGATAGACCCGTCCCCTTCTTGTACCAAATAGTTTATGAACAGCCGCTATATAGCAGTAATTATTCTTACAGATTATAATACATTGGTTAAAAATAGTATTTGAAATTTCTGAAATGAATCTTTTATTTTTTTAAATAAATATTTATACGTTTTTAGCGGACATGTACATATACATTGAAGACTTCTAAGCCTTACATACTTTTTCAAATCGATATTCGCTAAATTATATGAAATTAAAAAATATACTTGTATTATATTCGAATTTCGCCAATTTTCTTAGATAATAATCATTTGAAACGACGCACGCGCGCGCGCGCGTGTGTGCATGCATGTGCGTGCGTTATCATACGACGCGGCTTTGTGCGCGTCCATTGTATAATGCGAGAGAAACGCGAAAATAATCAATTACGACCATTAATATGTGCAAGCATCGTTGTTCTTTTCTATGTAGAACTATACATATGCACGCTCTCGTACTCCCGGACGCGCGGGCGACCTGTCGCGCGACGCTGAAACCCGAGGCTCTCTTGCGCGTTATATATATATAATATAGTAAGGGAGTTAAACGCGGACATAACGAGGCCCATTGTGCCAACGAGATGTATTATTGAGGAGCTAATAAAGCATAAGTGGGCATCGTCGAGGTGAGCATTTTTTTTTGAGGGATGGGAGGTGGGCAGCCACCGGGAGAAGATATTACACCAACACGCGCGTCCGCGAGGAGGCTGAGTGCGCGGCACGCATGAGGGCGGGAGTGAGAGAGAGAGAGAGCTTGGAGCGGGAGAGGAGGGGGCACGCACGAGCGCGTACGTGTATAATTCGCGGTGCTCGCGCGCCATAGGCTCCGATGGCGCGCAAACGAAAAGCAAAGCAGGGCCCGTCGCAAAAAGAAGGAGGCACGGGAGGGACGGAGTACGTCGGCGCACATACTGTATAATGACTTTGACCACATGCAAATTATGCGCGCGAGGAAAACGCGGCGAAGTCGCTGCCGCTGCCGATGGATGCGGCCAGCGCAGAGTCTCCGACTTGCCGGACTCCCGAACTTTTTCTCTCGTCCTCCCCCCTCTCTCCTCTCTCTCTCTCTCTCTTTTAATGGAGAGCGATTGTTCTTGAGCGATAATTGGCCCGCGCGAGCGCGGTTAGCTTATTTGCTCGTTAATGCGGCGAGTATCAGAATTCGAAAAGAGCCAGCAGAGAGAAAAACGCGTCTCTCGCTATATACTTCGCCCCGTATATGTGCTTGTGCGTGTGTGCGTGTACCGGCCGCCGAGAGACGGCTTCTTTGCATATAACGCGATTACCTTTTATATATATATATATATATATATATATATATATATATATATATATATATATATCGGGACGCAACTCGTCGGCGCAGGGGGAAAAAAGATAAGCGTTTAATGAAAATGCATATAAACGCCGCGTTGCTTTAATCCAGTAGCTCTCTTTATGGGAAAAATTATAATTGCGCACGCACTACACGCGCTGCCGACCGAAGGTAGAATGAGAGAGAAAGAGAGAGAGAGAGACAGAGAGAGAGGACGAACAAAATCTGAATATTTTAAAAATCGTTTTTTGCTCTGCCGAGCTTCAGACGAGACTGCGAGTGTTCGGATGTTTATTCCGGTCTATTCCACTTTGACGCCAGTCGAAGAAAAACGTTTTTCAAAGTCGTAATACTTTTATATTGACTATTATATTTTATTTTCTTTCATATGTGTATATATAATCGCACTAAAATTGCTTGCACCCGAGAAAATATCGAGTGCATTTAAATTATATTATTTTTAGCCCTTGCAGCTACCCACAATGTTCATACTTAATGTATAGGCGAGTCCCGGGCAATAAAATCGTACTATATGAGAAGAAAATATTAATAAATCACAGGCTCAATAATAAATCATAAATTTTATTCGATCAACGTGATTTAAAGTTAAAGGATTGTTAAAAATAAAAAAATAATCGAAAACAAAGAAAGTCAATCAAAATAATTAACAAATGAAAATTTTATAATTGATATAAATATACGAAGAAATAATTCATACATTTTCATAATTTTCAAATATAACAACACCTTTATCCATGTTCTTCGAAATATACACAAAAATTTGTTTGAAAAGCATTTTCGCAATTTCTGAATAATTGATTTTCTAAAGAAATGTAATAAGTTGTTATGTATAATTTACATATAGCATTGTTTGCACGTTTGATCTTAAATACGTTCCAACGGCTAATACGCATCTGCTGAGAATGATTATTATGCCTTATGTTATACGATGAGACAGAAGATTGTATTATATATTTTGGAAGTGTATACGTTCTTTCCCGATTTCCGTTCCCGAGCTACTGACATTCCCAACCGATTCCACCTTTTTAATCAGGACAGTAACGATCTAAATATAATCACGCGATGAAACCTTTGTTTACAAATTATTCTAACTCCAGTTTGTATATTTTAAATATCGAACCTCGCTGTTGTACCTTGTTTTTCTAACAATTGTGTTTCTAATGCTGCTCAAACAATTATTTTTTAAATCTTTTACTTTTTAAGTCCCTCATTATGAAAGATATTTTGGAGCTTTGAGTATTAAACGAAATTAAGATTAAAAATATTCAGTATTAGTGAAGCTATACATTTAACATAAAATAAGGATAAAGATTCGGTTTGCATAAATAAGATTTTACTGAGCTAATTAAGAATAGTTGGCAATATTAAAAAAACTTGTATCTGCATAGTTCTTAATTCATACCTAAGGCTCTTTAGATATGTATATGTATAAAGAAATCAATTAAATGTTGTTACTTTATACAATCAAAAAAATGTTAATTTTTTAAAATCAACGATTCTTACTATATTATATGATCATTGAATACAATACAGACACACACGCGCGCGCAAACACACATACCACACGAAATGCGTAGCATTTCAGAGTTTTACATCGTGTTTTTTTCTTTTCTTTTCTTTATTTTTTTTTTTTCATCATTCCATACATTGTGATTCGTAAACTCTTTTCTTGCAATGTCATCTTACATATGCATAGATGTGTAATTTCCATACATAAAGTATGCGCAATACTTTGCAATCTAATTTCATAATATTGCCAAAAATACTTTGTAATTATATTATTTGCACAAATGTACAACTGCCGCGCATATATTAAACGGCTGATGATAATAGGTGCGCGCGACCATCAGTATGCATCCGGTGTATATATACACATGTATATATAGTACAAAGAAACTTTTATGAAAGCAGTGCGCTTTACTATTATTTTCAAATCCATAGTGTAGCTGTTACCTACCTGTCTGTGTGTGTGTGTGTGTGTGTAGTTTCATATAGAATGCATGAAGCACTAGACTCTATCTAATCCAGGAGAGCAGCTCTCTTTAACATACGGTTAATTTTTTGTACATAGAGGGCGTCGACTAGTGCATCGCAGAGATCTTCTCTCAGGTTAGGAGCTTGCATCTCCTTAAGATCGCTTCATTCTATTTTCGCATTACGCGGGTCCTGTATTATGCGAATCGGATGTGCGATCCGCCAAAGTCGGCCAAAAAAGGGTCGCAAAAACCGATAAGTTAAGCGAGTACCTAGATTATGTACCTACATCGCAGTAGCGAATCTGCAGGGGCGGGAATCGAGAGGGTGGGGGAAGAAGGTCGGAAGCGCTACATATAGACAGGCGCGAACGAGGTGAAAAAAATTGAAGAGAAGCACGCGCGCGCTCATCGTCAAAGAGTCGTATAATAATAAAGGACCAGAGGGGATGTAATAAAAGACTATCGCGGGTATATACGCGTACTGGAACGTTCTATATATATATATATATATATATATATATATATATATATATATAGCGTGAGACATGGGCACAGATAATTACGACGGAAGGGATTCGTAGAGGATAAGGAGGGCGAGGAGGTAGGGGAAAGAAAAATTAGTAGAGGACGAGGATTGAAGGGTATGGGGTGCGAAGAGGTAGGGTGGAAAATTGGAAAACGCCAGTATACGTGAAAAACTGGGCGCACATCCTGGATATAAAATATTTTGTCTATTACAGCGTCTTTTGTGTCTACTACGCAGATTATTGCGAAAGATTTTAATAGTAGCAGTTGTGCAAAACCTTCGATACAGAAATTTTCATAGGATGGTGGACTTTCTGAATTCTATTTCTATATGCTAACTTATGATAAAATAAGCAAAATTATAATTGACAGTTTTATTTATATTACATTTATATAATTATGTTCTATAATTATTTCTGTATTAATTAGCTCTTTTTAATGAATATTTTGCACACAATACAGCAAAAACGGAAACTTATCTATAGGTTTTAATAAAATTTATAGTCACTTAAATAAATTAATAAGCATTATGTAAAAATATGTTCATATTTTGATAACAACTATAAAAAGAATAATAAATTCCATTTCACAAGCGCTTATTAATTCTGACTTTCGGTATAAAGAAGAATATTCATTATAATTTATACGTTAAACGTTATTAACAATTTTTTTGTAGAATTCTGAATTACCATTTCTCACTGTCCGTTGAGTTGTATTTGCGGGTCCCTTTATCTTTCAATAATAAAACTACATTTAAAAGATATATACATAAAAAATTCTACACGGAGTCAATCTCCATTGCAATGATGGCAATATATATAGTGAGAATATAAGTAATAAGGCTGAATGCAAAGAAACGCCGCAAATTAAAAGCAATACGGTTACGGTAATCGTCGGAATAACATCGAGAACGGCTCGAAAGCTATCTGAAATTGCGCCAATGATGGTCACGCAAAGTGTAAACACGCATTTCACACGGAGTGCATATAGCTTTTGAAAAATGATCGGGCGGATTCCAATTCCATTCCCCGAGCGATTTCTCTTTTGTAAATTTATGGAAAAAAAGAAAAAAGAAATAAATTGAAATACCTCTGGTAATTCAAATAAGATGTTGAATTTCCTTTCGTTTCGACACGATCTCATAAATTTAACTTTAAATCTTTTAAATATATATATATACATATACATAAGATTACGTACATTCTGACTGCATTTCTATACCGACTTCGAAAAAAGAGAAACTTCCCAATTCAATCTTGTATTTTTTTATATGCGATGTAAAACTATTTGACTGATTTTGGATAAAACTTTTTTTAAATAAAAGTTCTTTGTGCCACGGTAATTAAATTTGATTATGGTAAGAATTTTGACCTTGATTTTTGTAGAAACCACTGAGTATATAAAGATACATACGCCTATATCGCATAGTTTTCAAGAAAAGTATTGTGCAATAACTTTTTTAAATTGATTAAAATTATTTATTAATAATTATTTAGAATTAGCAATAAATTATTGTAATTTTAGAAAAATTGTCTGAATGATTTACTTTGTAGTGAGCATATTTTCCGAAGTAGGAAAGCATGAAAATAATTCTATTATTTCATTTAATCCCAAGAATTTTAATAGTAAAAGTTTACCAAGTGGAGTTTTTTTTGCGAAAAAAGTTCTTCCTACATTAAATATATAACACATCTACTCGCTCCATTCAAAAAGTTTAAACATTTTCCGGCTTGTTCTACATTCTAAATTACATAATTATTAATGCTCTACACCATATGATATGCAGTTGTATTGTAGCTAACGTAATATCTACATCTGTATATATATATATATATATATAAATAGATGTGTTAACAAATCGAGACCGCGTATGCTAGTAGGATTCTATAAAAGGAATTCACGGAAAACTACGCGAATAAAGTTTCACCCTTTCCTCGCGCGCGCTTATCGATCCCTCTCCTCTGTCTCGATTATTATTGCGAGAGCGACAATTTAAACATTGCGTATACATAAAGTGCGTGCTTTCAAGCATTTCCTGACCAAGTTTATATTTAAATATTAAAATATACAGTGTGGTCGAACATATATATATATATATATATATATATATCAAAGTTCTCGGACAAATATAGCCGAGAAGTTTATTTTTCGCGAAGCTCTGAAGCTCTAGAGGTGAGCTCGGAGAGGGAGAGAACTCGTACGTAGTACTATCGTGGAAAGTTTATAGAAACGATGAGCCATGTGCGAATAGGCGATCCATTTTCCTGTGTATATATATATATATATATATATATATATATATATATATATATATATCTTTTCCTAATATATTATATAGTAAAGGCTGCTTACAGGCACACTAGATTCGCATATACGCGGACGAGATATAATAACTGAGGGGCTCTCGTGAATAATTGAGAAAATCACCGATACCCGACGGTGTGCGTCTGGGCTTCGAGCGGACTGCCCGCTGCAGTGCGACTCAATGAAGGGCGGGGGCGGAGAGGAGATGGGAGAGACCTGTACTGGCATAGACTATTATAATATATGTCTGGGACGAGCCGCAAGCGAGGTATTTCTGGAAGCAAAGGGTTGAAGCTAGATAGAGGCAGAGTATGCGCAGTCTATAAGACATTGTATGAACTGTGGGAAGGGGGTGGTTAATGCGTTGTGTATGTGTGTCTCTTTTATTAATGAACATGAGCGAAGCGCACGAATGCGCGAGCATCGCAATGGCAAAGAAGGGGGCGAATACACATACATGAGAAATGCTCCCACCGCGCGGTATAAATGGCCACGAAGAACGGGGAAAGGGGATGGGAAGTGGGGGGAGTGGGTAAATTAAATTAAAAGTACACGTTGGTCGATGAGATATTTATATCTCTTCAACGTCGAGCGAGGTAGAATGTCGGTTATAGAAAGTGCTCATGCTGCTCGAACTAATCGTTGATTTGCACTACTTGAAAAAATATATATAGAGACGTTGACAGTTGCGCGATTTTAAAGTTTATTTATAGCTCAGTTATATACGATCGACGAAAGATCCGCATTATTGTTTTTATTACGAATGTTGACGCATATATCTGCACAATGCACATAAATGTGAAGGGAAACTTTGAAGCGCGAGTCGACCAAGGACAAAACGAACTTTGAATTGTGTATGTATAATATATATACTTACGGCACAGGTGGAAGATACCGTCGCAGGCGCTTATGTGAGACAAGAAGGCATTTCCCAAACCCTGGCCCTCGGCCGCGCCCTTGACTAGTCCGGCAATGTCGACGACGTTGAGAAAAGCAGGAACTTTGCTGGAAAAAAAAAAGAAATAAATCTCAACGAGATTCGTAAAAATTTATGCGGATGAGGCGATTTTTATGCACGGCAATAGTTTTGTACGAGGAAAATTACATTGAAATTAGGGCTGAATTATTGGCAATACAATCCTGGACAATTTTTAAAGGAAAATATTAAAAAACTCAAGCGACAATTCCATTTCATAATTTACCGTCGAGAGTGCCAACTTTAAAATGAACCATTCTTTGTAAAGATTGTAAATAGTTAATAAATTTTTCTTACGAATACAAAGCCAATTCTAAAATTTAAAACAAAGACATACACCTTGAACAACGTAATTCATTTTGTCATTTCATCGTTTATTGGAGATCACTTTTATGCAACTATAAATTATTTTTAATTCATATAAATTTGAAAAAAATTCTGTTTTCTACGAACTATAATGTCTCATGTGATTCTTAGCTATGACAATAGTGCATTTAAAAATTACAATTGTCAACAATTCATCTATTCTGTAGGTATAAGGCATCTATCTATATAAAAGCGGCATTTATGACTGATGACTTCATCGATTAACGACGGATATTGATTATGACCATGACCAAAAGTAGGATAAATATAACTTATTTTATGTTTGTGCGAAATACTTTCTTTTCAAAATTATTAGTCATGTGCACAAATCCATCAACGCATAATTTTTAGCCAATAAACTTTTTGCTATAAACCTAAAACCCCTCTAAAAGAATGGATTATAAATAATTGTTTCTTCCGATAAAGGTTTCTTCCTTAATACGGCAAACATTTCTTTTAAAAATTGTCGAAGAAAATAAATGATAGATGGAAAATTAAGTAATTCGTAGTTTTTGTCACATGATTGGCTACATTGCGATGCAGATTCTGTTTTGCAGTAAACGATTTTTATTGAAATATCGAAAATGAGTGTAAATAGGAACAGAATTAGTGAACATTTGCATATTTTGAAAAATTGTTTACTGAGGTATTCGTATGCCGTATTAAACTATTATAAGCATTGCATTTTTTTAATGATATCGATATCGATGGAAATTGGTGGAGTGAGTATTATGCGATTGGAAGACTTTAACTAAATTATCAAATAAATGAAACTTTTTATATAATATTTTATTAGTTTTCGATTAAAAAAAGTGACTTTTTAATATTTTAGAGGTCTCCAATTGTCAATTCCTATTTCGTTTTAACAAATTTGGGGAAAAATGGTTTCTGTTCGAAGAAATAACGATAATACGTAATCAAATTCAGACAGAAAATCCTTCAATTCAATAGTCTCAAATTTATATACATTTAAATTTCATACAATTATTATTGAAAGTAGCTCGCGGAGGCGAGGCGATGACAATATAAAGCGGAGAAAATAAAGTTGCGTCGCTGGGCGCGCCCTCCTCCCTCAAACATCCATAAAATGCTAATCCGAGCCTCATTAAGCAATTAGCATTTAACGCCCCGATGCGGCCGGGCGACGTGCGACGTGCGACGCGACGCCGAGATAAAAAGGGAGCGACCGAGGCGCGTTCACGGCGCATTAGGGTTGCTTTCATTGGGCTTTGATCGATAGCGCCCCCGTCGATGCGTCACGTGTCTTCAAAAGAGTCGGGGAGTGTGGCGATGAAAGGTCTCTCGAAATAAGCCCGGCAGCCCTTCGTCGTCTCTCTCTCTCTCTCTCTCTCTCTCTCTCTCTCTCTCTCTTCGTACATCGCGGCTGATTTCCACGGATCAAAGGATCTTTCGACATCACGACGCGCGACCGGGTCGATCCGACTGATACCGCGGCTATTTTGCATTTTCAATTATCGCGAAGCTGCGGCCAGAAGGGGCTTTACGCCCGATCGGCAGCGGATACATATACCATATATATATATATGTGTGTGTGTGCGCGCGCAGTGTATGCCATATATAAATACAGCTGATTACACTTGTCACGTGCCAGCACGCGTGACCGACTGATATAAATTTGCTGTATAATATGTACTTGTTTACTCAATGCTATAGAGATGCATTAGCTGACCGTTGAATACCTTGCCATTTATACACGGACAAAAAAATAATTCCATTCTTGTAGATTCTCTAAGATACTTTCGTCTTTTAGCGTAAATTACGATTAATTTCAGAGGCTTTGTTTAACTAAGCATTATACAATTAATTAACTCTAAATATTTATACCTAACGTTGTAAAAAAGAATTTTGTAGAAATATATAGTCAAATTTTTGTATAAATATATAAGGAGGAATATCGAGACTTCGGGTTACAGATTTTATTCAAACGAATTGATATTTAATCTATATTTATATCTAAATGGATTATTTCCAACGCTGAAAATTTTTATTCTTGTAGAACTAGGCACGGTTAGTTTAATTATTTACATTATCGGTAATGATTTCCCCGTCTCCCTTTTTGACGTCTGCTGCTTCCTTGCTCCAGACACTTCTCCGTCCGGATATTTTCACATTTTCTAAGATATTGCTTCATTGAAGACTTAACAAATTGTTCCGAATTCCACCTCGAGAAACCAAGAGCCGTCGACCGTGGTGTGGCTATTTTGTGACAATAGAAAGGTATATGACTTTTATGGTGATTTTTGATCAAAACATATTCTACGTAGATAGGAAGTCGCAGACGTTAAAATGAAGGACGACGAATATATGCCCTGATACCATTTTACCAAGAGCATATAATTCTCATATACTTTAGAATAAGTTCTGTTGTCGAATCAATGCATGAAATCAATGGATGAACGGAGTTGTAAATAAGAGGAATATTAATAAAAAAGGTTTACTGCCTCTTTCATCCTTATATATGATAAATTACTGGATATTCATATACTAATTATTACACGTTTAATAAATCAGAATAGTCTGACATTATTTGCTGTGTCCATTATGCAGTCCGTACAAGAGTGGTACAAGTGCAGTGCGAAAGAAATTTGGAGCATTAAGACTAGGCACCCTAGGAGTCATCTGTATGTTCAGATATTAAGCATAACGATTCATTAATTTTAATAATATCCATATGATCCTCAAATTATATACTCCCATTTAGAATGAAGATATGTTCTTTATCCTTTGTCTTGCCAAGTACTTGAGCAAAATTTCTAACAGACTGGTAAGTAAATTCGGTAAGAAATTAAATAAAAATGGAATTTACAAATAATTAACAAGATATTATTTATACAATACAAAATCAGATAGGATAAACTACAATCTACATCGAGGAAATAAATTCATAAATTCTTTTGTTTTTAATTGATAATAAAAAATATTTCTTTTATCTATTAAAAATCGTTCATTTATCTATTACACAAAGCTTTCTGATTATTGGCAATCGCAATAAAAGGAAGCACTGCCTTTTATTACTGAAAGATTTTTTAATGGTATTTTTTATAAAGTACATTCAATTTTATGGACTCTATCTTACTGAATATACTCGATCGTAGAGAGTACTAAGGAGGGTAAGCATCCCAATTTTTACAGCATAACTTTTTCATCCTGATAGAGTTTGATTTTAAAAATGCAATTCAACACTCAATTCGAAAGATGGTTTAAGAAAAGGTGATTATTACTTGCGATGAGCAAGCATTGAATAGCTATTATAATTTGCAAATAAATTACAAGAATTTCCTTGAATATATTCAAGCTTTATCTTCGGTTTAGAATATTCAATTTTTCTTCCTTCGTCTTCTCGTTATAACTATATATATATATATATATATATATATATATATATATATATATATATATATATAGAATCGCTTGTCACCACGTTCAATAATCCTCCCAAGTTTTGTGTTTATTTTAATACTCTATAAATCGAACACAGCCAATCTCCCTTCCCTCGGAAAACTGAATACACAACTAGACGCTCTGAATAACGCGCAATTATAGAAACGATTAATTAGCCTTTCTGCGCCTTTCAGTAATTCAGCCATTCAGCTGCCTGTGGCACAAAAGCCTCCGAATCCCCTCCTCCACGCGGAAACTTTTCAAAAGCATCGTTCGACTTTCTTGTGCTGACAAACACACACACACACACACACACACACACACGCACGCACACAATATTTATATATATATATATATATATATATATGTATATATATATACATAAAATATAAAGGTTAATCGGTTGGGCCAAGGCGCACGACCTGGCATAGAAAATCGAAAAGCATATTATATATTATAACGAGCACTTTTGGCGTTTCGCACCACGGGCCATGGCAGCAGAATACAAAACCGAGTCTCTACCCCTCGTGTATATATATATATATATATATATATATATATATATATATATATATGAAGAAGGGTACATCAGTGACATAGGTACATCCATGGAGTTAAAACGTGGCGGCGTGCGTCGAAAATTTGTACAGTCAGCTAGAATCGTATATATATATATATATATATATATATATATATATATATATATATATATATATATAGGCGTCGATTCTGCCGCAGCGGAAAGAGAAAAGAGAACGCTTCGGATGTGGGTTGTACAAGCAAGAAAATAGGAAATGAGAGAGAGAGAGAGGGGGAGAAGAGAGAGAAACAGAGGAGTCCCCGACGGAAGAAGACGCGGGCGCGATCTGCATTGCAGATATGTCGCGAGCGCGGGCTACGCCGAATAAAGGACCGACGACGCGACGCGACGTCCGCTCTGCGGCATCAGCTTGGGGGTGAGAAAGACGCACGAGACCTACGAAAATGTCTCTCGCTCTGCATGCCTCTCCCGTTATTCCGACTCGCTGAACCGACTGCAGACGTGCGAGAGTAAGAGAGAGAGAGAGAGAGAGAGACCGAGTACGCGGAAAGCCTTTGGCTCCTTCATGTACACGTACGTTCCCTCTTCCCTCTTCTCCCGGTAGCCGTTCAAATCGCCTCCTGAGATTATGCATTAAGGGTGGAACTTTGCTCGGGGTGCATGCGTACGTGTCTGTACGTATACGTATAGTACGTATGTATAGATATGCATGTACTTACCTAGCCGGCTTGAAGTAGTCGCAGAGGTAATCGAAGCGCGAGTCCGGAACGGGTACCCTACGTGCTTCGGAGGAAAAACAGTTTACGTTAGTTAAATCGACGGTTTATTTTCTTTCTTTTTTTTATATTTTGTGCAGCGATTGAGTTTAAAATATTTTTGTCTACTCATACCTAATATTTAATATTATCGTAGAAACTTTTCCGCGTTACATTTTTAACGCTAGTCACAAAATCGTAATATTTAAAAAATTATTAAAATTTGTATACATTATTATAGATAATCTATAATAATGAATTAGTAAAACACTTAATTGGAAAAATTGTCACTATTTGGTCAGTATTGATTTTCGCTGTGAAACACTTATTTTTCACTGATAGTTGGTAACTGCTGAATATCAATGAGTATATAACAAGTGCTAAAAAATTAAGTTAAACCCAATTTTGATAATAACGTGAATATATGTGACTCGCCTATGATAAATTGATTGTATATATAAAACTTCATGTCTATTTAATGCCAGTGGCCTTGAAATAATGAAGATTCTCTACAAATGAAGAAATATAAGTATCATTTCATACCTATTAGATTCACTAGAGAAAACAGTGAAAAATAATAGATTGAATTAGTACTCTTTCATATACTAATCAATTCAGAAGTTAAAATCAATAATTCAAACAGAAATTATTTATTGCTAATCATGGTTAACTCTCATTGCAACTACTAATACTAATATGTACTAATTTGCTGTTTTTTTTGTTTTTTTTTTTTTTTTTTGAATATGTTCGGTTATGCTTCAAGTAATCTAGTATCAAATGTAAAAGGGTGTTATATTTAATGCATATACATTATGAATAGTTTTTTTTTAAATATTACTTATTTTTCATTAGAAGATATGTATGTGTTACATATCTATAAAAATGCGTATCTTACAGTACTCATTGAATCGTAATTTTTTTTATTTAATTATTTTTAATACATGTTTCGGCTTTACAGGGCGTTACTTTACAATGTTGTTCAATCTTTCGCATAAATTATATTTAAAAAAATAATAGTACATTTATAGATATAAAATACTGAAAGTTAAAAACACAGATTACAGTATTTTTTAGCAGATACACGAAAATCTCCATTTATTGAAGGTTAATGTTAAAAGTACTATATTATTATGCATAACAATGTATTAAATAGTAATAATAATAGTAGTAATAAGAACAAACAGAATATTTAGATTTAAGAGTCGCTATCCTCGTTGTCAAGCATTATCTGCGTATCCGACGTTCTTTTAAATTTCACCGTCAGCGACGGTCGCATCGTTGCTTTGTAAATCTCCTTCTCCCTCTTGCTCTCCTCCTCCGTCTTTCTCTTCACCATCGGAGTCCCCGTCCACGGATCAACCTGTATGGTCGTGCAATCGGTCATCTCTCTCACGTAGCGTAGACGCGCCTCCATTTCCCTGAGCCTCTCCTGATAGGCGGCCGCCTCCTTCGTGTTGTGATGCGCCATCATGTACGTGCCCATGAAAACGGCTGCCGAACCCGCGGCCGATAATCCCGAGACCATCGGCCGCAGCTCGGCGATGTAATTTAACGCCCGGGCGATCGCCGCGGCGACGCTTTGCTCTAGGAAGCCGAGGACCGGCAGAGTTTTCGCGTCAACGCAGTTCTCCAGGCTACGCGGCAGGTGAATCTTGGCACGCTCGTAGCTCCGAAATTCACGGCAGAATTTGCGTCGACAGGCTTCGGTGCAGAAGAGTTGGAGGGCGCCTTTGTGAAAAGCGCCGAGATTCGGCCTCCCGGCGACCAGCGAGCGGTGGGGGATATTGTCGATGTAGGTAACGAGGCAGTAGCCGTGGTTGGCTAGTAGGTTCGACCAGCAGTGGATTTTTAGATCGACGATATCGAATATAATCTGAGGAAAGTCATCTGGCAATTCCGTGTGCAAGAAGAGCTCCAAGTGCTTGAGAGGATTTTTTATGAAGTTCGACGCGTGCGATTCGCAGAACCAGTAGACGTAATCTCGAAACTCCAAAAGTCCCCTGCGGCCCTGCGAAATGTCCATGACATTGAATACTTGCTCAAAATGGATGCAGCTTGGGCAGTACAAGCGGAAGCGACTGGCCTTGTCTTGAATAATTCGCGGGGTTAAGCAGCTACTTTGGAGATCGCGTACCTTGTCGTAGCCGGTATCGCGAATGAATTGCAAAAATTTGAAATAAAAATGTCTAACGCGCTCGTCGACCTTCTTCCAAACGGCAATCGCGGACTCCGTTGCGTTGATCTGTAGAACGTTGCCGTAGAGTTCGTTTAACCAGGTCCGATAAGATTCAGCATCGGCTTCCCACTGTTGATAATTATTATAGTGCACGGGATTGCAATAGCACGAGATATCTTCAAACTCAAAGTGTTCGAGGGTAAACGAAAAAGGCGCTTGTAAGTCGATAACGATTCTCGGATTTATTGCAAGTCTGATAAAAGCTTCTGCTTCCTCCGTGCTTTCGGGGAACCCATCGAAGACACATCCTTGGGTAAGGCAACGTGAATTCGTCAGGAAAAGCTCGATGACTTCAGCTAATTGTTCCGACGTCACTGCCTCACCCTTTTGAATTTGATTTCTCATAGAACAGGTTAAATTTATGCAAGGAAAGTTCGACAGAACGTAGCTTATAGCTTCTTCCCGCGAAATAACATCAACGCCGTAAGTCATTGATAATTGTTTGCTTATCGTAGATTTCCCGCATTTTGGTGGACCGATCACAGACATAAGCACAGGAATAATGGGAATCTGGTTATCGTGTTTCAGATATTTAAGAGGCTCTTTTTGAAAAGACTTTAGAGCCTTTTTACCTGCTAAAAAGTAAATATATTGACGATACAGAACGGAATATATTTGATTGTCAGATGCTAAATGTAAAAACATTGGAAATGGATTATTTCTATAAAATGCTTGTACAGGACAAAATCTACCTAATGAACTTAAAAAATAATAACCAGTCGATAATAACTTTTCTGCAATTTCAATGTCAATTATGTAAGTTTTTTCAAAAAATGATGAGGTTTGATGAACAAATGGAGCTAATTCATATAATGTTTTTATAAGTACATCATCAATTTCGTACCCCCCATTTATTTGTATCCATGGAATAGTTTCATTTTTTAAGAAATTACGAATATTAGACAAATTTTTTAGATATTTTTCATATTTTTCCTCTACTTGCATAGAAATATATTCTATCACCGACTCTTCCGATTCCCAATTACTAAAAAATTCCGGTTTTGGAAAAATGTCACAAAACTGATTCTCAAGTTCTAATTCTTCTTCACCAGATATTAAGGACATTATATCAGTAGAATCGGAAACCATTGAAGATTTTGATAATGTTAAATCATGGTCCTTTAAAGAAGAACATTCATCTCTCGCTTCAAATATTTTTCTTGCCTCGTTCTTTATCCACTTTTTCATGTTTAGTAAATACTTCTCCATTTCTATAGAATATATTTTGTGTTCTTCTTCCATTCTTTCTCTTAATTCTATTTTCCATTTACTCAGTAATTTGTTTATTAATCGATTTTTTGAATGGTTTAGAAGACATTTTAGTTCAATAATCACCTCAGGTATAGCAAACTGTTCTAAGATTACTTCGAAATCTTCTACACAATTAGGGAAAGAATCCATTATTATACCACAATTAGTAAAAGGAGGATGAAAGAAATTTAAAATACATTCATTGGCTATACTTGAAGGAAGTACAGATCCTTGATTGTGATATTCTGAAAAAAAATTAGTTATTGTAAGTTCGTCATTGTTATATTTTATGTCTTGCAAACTTTCAGGAAATTGAAATTCATCCAAGGAATCTTCAGAATTTTCTTCTTCAAATTCTTCTGGTTTAAGTTTGTAATCAAACTGTTTTGTGTTTATGTTTCGATTAGCCATGTAATTATTAAAACGTTTATAAACATCAACATGAAATAATCCATATTCTTTTGAAATTAAATTGGCTAAAGATGATTTCCCACTTCCTGGTGGACCAATAATAAAAATTCGAAGAGGTGGTTTTCTTTTAATCGGTGATTTCAAAGGCAATCCAAGTTTTAAGTAATTAAAAATAAAACTATTTAATGCGGATTCAGAGGACATAAAATATAATTCATTATCAAGTATGGAACGATATTTATGACTTCCTTTCCACAAAACTCCATACTTTAATAATGCAATAGGGCAGTAATCTTTACAATCACCTAAATAAAAATCTTTATCTTGATCATCTCTGTCAATAAGTCTACTATTCTTAGAAAATTCAGAACCTTCAAAACTTTCTATAGATCCTTCACCACTTTCTTCCATATCACCATCTTTTTCATAATCTTCAAGAACCTTTTCAGAATCTTCATGATCATTTTCGGAATCTTCATGATCCTCTTCACTATCTTCTTCATCCATATCGACCTCTTCGGCTAGTAATTGATATTCTCTTCTAATGTGTGATATTGCATGTTCGAATGTATTTTTTACGAATTTTAAATCGCATAATATAACATCTACACCAATAGTTAAGAGCTTATCAGCAATTTGTTTAGCATTTGTATTAAAATATTTTAGTTCTTTTATATATTCGTTCAGCTCAACTTTCTTTTCATTCAAACAATCAATCATTTCTTCAAAATAATATTCATTGGATTCATCACTGAAATCGCATGGATGTTCTCCTTGCATTTTATGCCAATGTTCGATCAAATTAGAGTATGGATCGCTTTCAAACAATATAATAACAGTTTCTAAAGAAATATCATTCTCTAAAAACTTTTTACATAGTTCATAATCCAAAGTAACATTATCCAAAATCCAACCTCTATTTCTGGTGAACTCTCCACACTTTTGTTCTGGTAAATTTTCAAGAATTTCTATAATTTCATAAATTATATTATTTGATACATTATTTACACTTTCATTTGAATTTCTTATATTTAAATAAATAAGTTCCACCTCTTCCATATTTCGATTTAATCTTCTTATTATATCGCGTACATTTATAACAACACTATCGAGATTTTTCGCTAAAGCAAGGCTTAATTCAGTCTTACCTGAATAACGAGGACCAATTACTGCAATTCTACAGGAGGGTCTTGGATTCGGTGGTAATAAATACGGTCTTGGATTGTCAATGAAAGCTTCCATTGCTTCATTCGAGGATAAAAAAAATATCCAATTCATGAATCGTACGGCTAGCTTTTTCTTTCCTTCTATTTTCTTACCCTTGGCAAGTTCGACAGGACAAAAGAATTTCCAACGCGATAATTTCCATGGAAACATATCAGATATACTTCCAGTATGCTTTAGATTATTGAATGCATCTTGGATATTAAAATTATTATCGTCAGAATCATCAAAAGATTCGTTTTCGTACATTTCGCTTCCGTCCTTCTCATACTCTGATTCATTTTCTTCACTACCATTGCTTTTATTTAATATGGGCGATACTTTTTCAGGTGTTATTGCCATTTGTAAAGGCAGTGATTGAATGCGTAAGATTACAGCTTGGAAAATATGCTCGATAGGATAACGACCATCGATACACATTATGTTTTGTGGGTTATGTCGTGTTATATATTTTTGAATTACTGTTGTAACATATTGCTTATAAATATGTAAAACAAACGTTAAAGATTCGAAATATTTAATTTTTGCAAATGTACTATCATCATTATACAGTATGTTCGCACATTTATTTAAACTAATATTACTTAAATCTGATACAGTGTCTGATGGATTGCTAACTTGCTCAACTAATGATGAAGAACTATATTGTTGAACCCTATATTTTGCTAAAATTTCTTCATCAGAGCATGTAACATTTATAATGATATCAGGCTTTAAACGCCAACTATCAAAAATTTGTTCTAATTGAAATAGAATATTGCATTTCGAACACTTTTCTACATTTTCAGCAGCACATGCACATTCGTAAGTATCTGAACTTTTAGTACTTGGTTCACTTGTAAAAAAACTTTTGAACGAATCAGTTTTTTGACTAGGTAACATAGAATAGAGCGACTGAGTTCTATCAGAAGATGTAACGCTTTCGGTTGAAGTGATTAGAGATGTAGATTGTTGAGAGTCTGAATTAGATAAAATATTTGTAGCTGATGAAGATTTAGATGAAATTTCACATTTAGATATTGTAGGCATTGTGATTAAAACATAATCAGTTTTTGGCTGCTCATACTCCACTGATACAGTTGTTTCTGTCGATAAAATTGTAGAATTAGTTTTCTCAATATCTGGTTTTTTGAAATTATTAATGAGTGGTAAACCCTCAAGTACATAACCTTTATGCCACACATCTCTTCGATTAACACGATCAAGTATCAAGTTCCATATGAGATCTTCCAATGAATCACATCCACATTTCAACAAGTCTTGCTTAGATTTTTTTTGATCATCACCTTTAAGTTCTCGTGATATTTTACTTGCTGAAATTAAAACACAATTTCTTGAATCGGCAATCAACTCTGCCAATTTTTCGGATTCTAAACCCGGTTTACCAAATATTACATAACATACGGGTTTAGACTGGAGATATTTTATTTGTGCTCCTTCTTTAGAGTAAGGATCCTTTCTAGGAGACTTAAAAAATGGAGGAACAATGCCATTTTTAATGAAATCCGAAGATTCTTGGTAAAAATCTGTGCTTTCATTTTCACCGTTGTAAACAGCCGATAATGAATCGAAACTTTGCTGTTGTTCATACCATGACTTATCCACTGTTTCTCGGTTCCTACCTTTAATTAATGGTAATATATTGCGCTTGGCAACAATGGAAGTATTAGGTATAAAATCGACAATCGCAGCAAATTCATTTTGAAACATATTTTGATTATTTACTTTCGTTTGTAACAGCTTTAAAATTTATTTGAGGTTATATTGCATAAAAACAATTGTCTGACGGTTTATTAAATATTAGTATTAATAATTAGTCAATATAGTATATAATATATACCTTCATAAGTTAATAATGATGCTGAATGTTTCTACGATAATACTATTATATTATATTATTTCCAATATACAAAATAAAAAATCAATTATATAAAACTTTTTTTAGATTTTAAATTATTTCTAAACGATAATATGCTTAAATTTTATAATATCTGTAGATTTGTAGCTGATGTTTTATTTTTAAAAAACTACCAAAAAAGTTTTATTCTTAAAAGATTGAACTAAGAAAAATGTAGATCAATATTAAAGCAACATTGAACGGCATTTCAGTGCAACTTGCAAAAAAATAGTTAAATTATATGACATAATTTAGATTTCAAGTATGATCGGAAGTTTGTGCTTTATTCTACACTGTAAGTAAGAACTTGCTTGACGAATTAACATTATTTTATTAGGCGTCTTTTAATGCTTATAACATGAAATAAGAATAATTTTTATCTTTTACGATTAGATATTTTCATTTTAATTTTCTTTCACTTTTCTGATAATTTGAATATTTGAGCATCTGTCAATCAAAATATCTAAATTTCTTATTATATAAATGAATTAACCTAATTTAAAAAATAATAAACTTAAATCAAAACATTAAACCTATAGCAATCAAACTTAATTTAAAAAAATACTTATTCTCATTTGGATCGATGGTACAGAAAGGAAAATTTTCTGCAGCTGCCTGACTCTTTGTAAGAACATTAAAGAAAGTTGATTTTCCGACATTTGGAATACCAACAATTCCAACTTTGAGATTTGTCCCTACACGGCCAATGAGCGGCTTCTTTTCTGGTTCCTCGACTTTTTTAGGTGGCATTCTGCAAACAAGACAGAGCAATGCGTTAGTAAAAACTTGCAATATTTCGATTAAACTATATATTTAAAACTACAGTGTACACGCAGTTTTCTTAAAATTATCACAATATCTCATGATGCATATTAGATAAGGCGAAGGATAAGAATTGAAATAATAGCATTTCCACAATTCTATAATTGTAAATGCCCGAATATTTGTAATATATATATACTTATTATCGAAATTTGAGTAAGACAGTATCGACAATGTATGGGCAATAAAGTATGAAGCGCTTAATCTCTTTCTCCCCTCTCCCCTCCCTCTCAAATACGGAATATCCTCGTCCTCCCAGCATTTCGAAACTTTTTGCAACAGACGAAATAGAAATAATTCTAGGATTCTAGAAAATAATAATAAAAATAAAATAGCAAAAATTCGAAAAAAGAACGGAACAAAATGAGAATATTAGGACGCGCATTCTCGTTTCAGAGTACATACGTTATAAATACTTCACTTATTAGCTTCGTCAGATCCCTATCGGATTTCGGAGAGCCACACACAAGCGCGCGCGCGCTGGCGCTCGCGGATCGTGATCGCGCGTCTTCCTTTATCATTACCAACGATTGCGGCGAGGCAAATCGTTTCCGCGCGTTTACGGGCTCCGCAGCGACGCGGACAAAAAGACCGCCGCGGGAAGCTAAGTGCAAGAGTACGACAGGAGGGAGGGATGCAAGGGAGGAGAGATGCGTGCTGCCCATTGGCGCCAGTGGCGAGTTTTGCATAGAACAGCCGTGCACTAAAATTACCGCACTAGCCAGGATTATCTTATAGCCTCTGTACATCGACGAGCTCTCATTGGCAAAATGTAAGGTCTTGAATTCCGGGGATTAAGGGAATGCATTTCTTTTTTTTAAAAATAATATTTATTATGCGTTACTGTTAAGGGAGCGTACTTTTATCTAAATGTAACATATATATTATGCGTTGAATAGAAAGCTATTGCTTATGAAAAATAGATGGAATCAGTGATTTTAGAATAAAGGTTAGTTTAAAATAAATAATTTTTTTCAATTGTCATATGGGTTTCACTCGTTAAAGGTCTATCGGTTTGCTCTTCTATAAAAAAGGAATAAAAAGTGGTCTGTTTTAAAAGGCGTATTTTATGTAAATATTAAGGTATTATATAATGAATCATCTTTTGTACTTATATGTCTACTTTGTATTACTGCCTGGAAGAATCGTTTGGAAATAAAAACGCTTGAAAGATTTCATATTTAAAAACAAAAAATAAAATTTTAAAAAGGTACTTGTTGTCACCACGTTTTGACGAATATGCTTGAAACTATTTCGAAGCTATGTAAAATATATGCATTTAAAGTGCAGGATTGAAACAAAAAGATCCAATAATATAATGTTACATATATTCTAATATTATTTAGAACAGTGTTTGATCTAGATCGATTTGTAAAAAAGCGATCTCTACATAACATAGCAGATAAATTGATTGTTGAATTCGTATACCGTCTATTTTAGTGATGGGTAACAGTTAATTAGAACCTACAATAAGGCAAAGTAAGATAATCCTTTGACCTGATCCAACGATGCGTTTCTCCGTACGCGCCTCTTCGAACGCCATCATTTAGTTAGCTACATATATGCACTTATGTTCAACCCTCTCCCCACATGCATTCTAGAAGCTCGTCTTCCTGCCTTGCCATCGATGACGATGGTGACGAAGGATCATCCGGGTCTATATATATATATATATATATAGGCATTACTCGCGGTGGCTAATTATATTAAATGCGCTAGCGCGAGCTGACTGATGATGCGGAGCGCGCGCGTGGAATTGCAGTTGTTTCACCGCGCGAGATTGGCCAAGCGCGCGCCGCGGTATCTTGCATGTAGTACCGCCCGGGGGTCGAACCGCGGACGCGCCGGGGCTGCCTGATGATGATGCTGAGGTGCGTCGCCGTCGCTCGTCGGCATCTTTTCCAGGCACGATCGCGGCTCCTCAAAGTCGGCGCTGCGATTCTCTCTCTCTCTCTCTCTCTCTCTATATATATATATATATATATATATATATATATATATATATATATCTCCCCGATATGCTCCACATTATGCGGACTATTGCACATCCAAGAAAGATCTTATAGGGTGCGAGAAGAGATTGATCTCTGCAATAGCACGTCTCCAGCGTACACGTACATATACATATATATATATATATATATATATATATATATATATATATATATATATAATATACAGCGTACATACACGCGCGCGCGCAAACGCACACACATTAGAAGAAGCACCCTCCGGCGGGCTTTCGATCGATATAATACTCGCGTTGTTTCGTCGCGGTTATATTTCTTATAAAAAAAGAGAAAGGAGAGAATTACACTGATTCGGCACCTGAAAATAATCAGTTGCCGCGGCCGATACCACTCGCGCACGAAATGGGGTATCGATCGCTCGTGCCGACTACCGAGTTCGGGGGACACCGATCATAATTCGATGTGGAACGCTCGGAGAAGCAGCGAAGGGATAGGTAATGCTGCGCATTTTTTGTTAAACAAATAATTGTGTTCGAGGGTATAAAAGTTCATTACAATATATCAGACTAATATACAATAATATAGGTTACAATGGGGTACAAAAAACCGTTGCAGTTAAGGTGGACCATATCAGATTTGAAAAATAAGCGTATCATTTCTATCCTAAAATTATGTTCTCTTCTTCTAATCTTGTTTACGCGCAATTTTACATATAGCAGCTGGAAAATATCATTCCTTCCTTTGAAGAGGTCGAAATCTAAAACTTTATTTAGTCAAATTCGAGAATAAAAGTTATTCGAAGATGCACATTTCAAAAGAAATAAATACCAGTAATCATCAGACTAATTTAGCAACAATTTGAAATAGGAAGAATAAATACATTATTTTGCGATGAAAAAAGAAAATTTCAAATACATATCGGTGTATATTATAAAAATTGTTGAAGATTACATTAGTTTTTATGTATTTTGATGTGCGAAACAGGATTTTGTTGCTAAAATAAATTTCAGTCTTTCTAGTTTAGTGTAAACTTTTGGATATGATTTTCTGGGGAAAGGGGGGGGGTGGCGAAAAATACCTATTGATCCAAATAAAAATTATTTTTTGCAGCCGTTCTGAATAGATATCTACATTATGATTGTACATTGCGACATTAAACACACTAAACAACCGTTGTTCAGTGTTGCAACATATTTTGAAATATCACCATCAAAACTTCTATAACATTGCGCAGCGTTATGACTGTCAGATTTTATTAAAAAATGTTTATGTTTTGGGAGGCGTGGTTAGGAATAATGTAAAATATGACTGTATTTAATATTTCTAAAACGCAAAACGTGTTAAAGTTAGACCTGTCGAAGAAGCATAATCAAAATTTCTTCAAGTCATCGAATCATGAATGAAGTATTATAAAAACTGTTTTGCTGTAAATAAATTAATAGTTGTCATGAGAGCTGTTGGCGTCATGGAGTGATGGGGATAAATGGAAGTTGGTTGAGAGACATCGGTATACGAATTTCCGATGAAGTATCACTTCTTTTAGAAGCATTTTTTTTTAATTTTTTAAATCTGGAGAAAAATTTTAGAATTCATAATAAAAATGTGAATTTTTTTAATTTAATTGGATTAAATATGTTAATAAAACTTTCTAGTTAATAGAATATTGATAGTTTTACCAAAAGATTTTTTAATGAATTCGCGACTTCCAAATCAGATTGGGAGAAAGAATAACAATCATATAATCGTATAATATCGTATCATATCTTAAGTAAAAAAGTTGTAATGATCTTCTATTCTCAAATATATAATTTCTCAAAGTTCTGTCAAATTATTCATTGTTTATTAACCAATTACTTAATTACAATTTAGTTAATTATGATAAATATTAATATATAAGATTTTGGTATTTTCACGATATCTAAATATACAGCTCTTAAATTCTTACCCATTAATTTTTTACTCAATAAATTAATAATACAATTAAAATTTAGATAATTAACTTTTAGTAATGGTACAACTACAATAAGTGTGTAGCTTTCGATTCGCATTTTCAACAATTCAAATTTGTCATGATCAAAACTAATCTAAATTCAAAGCAGAACATTGAATACATAAATGTATATGAACTCTCGTTAGATACTTATTTTTTTGTCAGAAAGAAAATTAATGTACGTCTGCAGCATGGTAATATATAGACTTTGAAAAACGATGAAAGCTAAATCAAAACAAAGAGCTGACTATTGTTCTCATCTATTATAGAAACAAAAACCTGTAAATTGCTGGCGCCTTTCTCCGGTGAGAGAAAAATCTGCGATATATATATATATATAAAAGAATCTATTATGTAGTACATGTTATAAGTAAAAGGCCGAGGACGGTCCAACGACGACGGCAAAGGGAAGATGGAAGAGCGAGAGAAGATGACGAGCATCATGGCGGTTTAGGAGAGAGCCGAGATTATTATTATATACCGGGCACCGCGAATCATCGCCGACGTCGCGCCCGGGGATCCGCGACCGCGCCCGAGGCCGCCAATCGGCCACCGCGCTGCAGCCCCGCGCATTAATATCGAGAGTCGCTTTAAATGCGCTTCCCTTTCGCCATAATAATACGATCTTTCTTTCTCTTTGGCGCTCGTTATTACTTATAGACACTGGTTCATCATCGCGTCGCACGATTTTGTACCTCCCTTATTTCTCCTCTCTCTCTAGATCTTACTTTTTCTCTCTTTCACTCTCGCTCTCGCTCTCTCTCTCTCTCCCTCTCTCATTCCGCCCCTCTGTGTGTGTGTTTCTGTCTGTGCGTGCGTGTGCGTGCCCTCCTACACATTCCGCTGCACCTCACTATTCTGAGACTTTGCCAGTTTTACTCCCCTATAATATAAGCGTATGAGGGAGACAGAACGAGAGAGAAGAAGAGAGACAGAGAGAGAGAGAGAGAGAGAGAGGTTTTTATGGCGTCTTTATGATCGCTCATAAACGGCACGACGTATATTGTTAAATCCGCGGTTGATTCTCGATCTCCTCAGCCTCCTCCTCTTGTGGCACCTTATGCGAAAAGCATGCAGGGAATTTGTAAATTGCATTAACGAGAAGAGCACCAAATTCAAATTACCGCGGGGGACGCTTGGTACGGTGTGCGCACGCGCACGCCGTCTATACATGCCTCGCATTTTTCCACTTCTCTCTCGTTCTCTCGTTCTCTCTCTCTCTCTCTCTGTCTGTCTTTACGCTTTTTTCCTTTTCTCTCATTCTCTATATCTCTGTCTCTTGTTTCCTATCTATATTTCTCTCTCTTAAATTGGTTATTTTAGTTATTAATAATAAATTCATGCATTACAAAGAATTTTAGGATACTTACTTTTCTTCTTTTTGTCATATATATATATATATATTTTTTTTTTCAATTTTATTTCATTGTGAGTGTGAGTGTGACTGTGAGTGAGTGAGTGAGTGAGTGATTGTGTGTGTTCATTTCATTAAAACATAATGATAGTCTTATAAATTAATTTCAAATATCAGCAATATAAAACAAATAATTGATTATATATAAGTTGTTTATGTACATTACTATTCAAACGAAAAAAAATAGAAGAAAAATAAGTACCTTAAAATTCTTTGTAATACATGAATTTATCATTAATAAATAAAATAACCAATTTAAATAAGAGAAAGATAGAGAGAAAACAAGAGGTAGAGAGATAGTAAATATATATATATATGAATAGAAAAAGAGAGAGGGAAGGAGAGAAAGAGTTTTTAATTTATTTGAATCTCTAGATATAAATGTAACGGTAATAAAATAGTTATTTTTAGACAAAATGGAAATTCAATACATAATTTGTAAAATAAAAATAATTTTATATGATACGATAATAATTTTATTTGTGAAAATGTTTAAAAATAATGTATTGTTTACAAAATTCAGGTGTGTGTGTGTGTGTGTGTGTGTGTGTGTGAATCAAGAAAACTCATATATTTGAAAAGCTATACATGCTATATTTTATTTAAATCCGTATACATACAGTTATCGGATTCTTTACTTAATTTTTCAATAACACTGTAATTTATTATGTATAATATAATTGTTCAACTTAAAAAATTATTCTTTATGCCGTTGAATAATGCCTTTGTAAAATTGGAGAAAAATATTATAACATCATAAGCATTTATGCTTTTAATAATTCGAAAATTAATAATTATAGAATTTCTTTTTATTTTAAAAATAAAAATAAGATTATTTAATTTGTACGAAATTTTTATTGGATCGAGAAATATAT
The DNA here is from genome assembly GCA_018907035.1 of Sycobia sp. Sy_11. NCBI lineage: Eukaryota > Metazoa > Arthropoda > Insecta > Hymenoptera > Epichrysomallidae > Sycobia > Sycobia sp. Sy_11. The sequence continues at coordinate 406,067 of JACCIC010000096.1, forward strand.
TTTTCTTATTCCATAATTTCTTCCAAAAGAATTTATAAATACATAAAAAATGAATACTCGATTATAATGCAGGCGTACACAATCTTTCGCGGGCTAATTCAAACGGTTTCAAAGCAGGTGCTGCAACATCGCAGGTTGTGGCTACAGTCAGTTTAAAGAGCAGAAGAAGCGGCGGGGAGAGCAGCAGGCCGCAGCCACAAGGAGAGCGCAACCTAACCTGCCTTATATCGAGTACCGAGGCCTAACCTCGCGTTCCAGAACAATTCAGCTGTTTTTATTTGTCCCATTTCTGTTATTAAAACACGGGCAAACTTTTTATTATTAATAACTTGCTTTGTCCCCTTCACGTGCGAAATGCGTTGTCTGTGTATATTTATAAAAATGACGTTGCACCGACGGCGCTCGACACGTTAATTTCGCTCCAAATTTTCGTCGCGAATATTTTTACGTATCCAACAATTGTATAATTATGTACGCCTCGCAGAAACGAGCGGAGATTCGAGACAAAATTGACGGGTTTTCCGCACGGAAATAGATCATGGGAGAATGTAACGAGAAGAGTGACAAAAATGGAAAAGTACCTGACAGTATAAGATTTTGTAGAGTCGTTGAAGAATCGCCGCTGCCGATGCCGATGTTCAAAATCCGTTAGTCTTTTGGTGCCTATGTATATAGACAGATCAGGGCACGTGCACCGGTGTTTTGTCTCACCTTTTGCACACACCAGGATGAGGAAGAGGTACTATAAGGGTGTATGTACAACAGCGTGTATGTTTCACAGAGCAGGAGAGTCGCGTACACGCCGACGGACGGGATCACTGGCTGCAGCGTGTACCACACGCGGACGGGAACTCGTGACGTCACATTATATATATGCGAGAGAGAGTAAGAGAGAGAGAGAGAGAGAGAGAGAGAGAGAGAGAGAGAGAGAGAGAGAGAGAGTAAAAGTAAGAGACGGGAAGTGTGAGAGATAGAGAGAGAGGAGAGATAGAAAATCACTTTAGGTGCACACAGTTGGCGATTATAAAGGAGAGCTCGAGCAGCCGGCAGCAGCCAGCACTTGAACGATATATATATATATATATCGACGCGGTCTATTTTATCGACTGGACTGCCCGCGTAAGCTAGCTTAGAAATAGATAAATTTGAACTTCTAAAATTGAAGTAGAACATTTACGAATCGTTTATTAATGGATCAATTCAGATATAAAAGATTGTACGGTATAATAATATTTTACGAATTAGAAAATATTCGAAATATCCACTTCTAATTCTGATATCAAAAGTTCTGTATTAACTTAATAAAAATGTTGGTAGTAATTTATTAAACTATAATCTGATTGAAATGCTTTTCTACTTTATGAGTAGAAACTGATATTCTATTAATATTCTCGAAATTGGTGCGTATATTTTGGGGACTACAAATTGAAATAAACTCATGATTTTTTATGTATTCTTTAAGTATTCATATTTTTAAATTATATTTGCTGCCTTTAAAACTTTAAATTATATATACGCAACACAATAGTTTTAATAAAAAATCAAGCAAGATTGTCAATTTTGAAAATGTTTTCAAATGTTCTACAAAAATGTATAATAAAAAGGATAATTAAAAATGAACTATTTAAAATTATTTTTCGTTCTATATAATACTTCTAATAAAATAATATTTTCTAAATTGTCATATAACAAAACTCCTTGAACGAAGAAGTAAATTTTATGACTTTCATTTATCATATTTCATCTAATGATGTTGGTATAATGGCAGACATCATCACCATTAATTTTTTAATACTGAAAACAAATCTGACCTTATGTTTGTGTTATATTCTATTGTACTCCATTGTTTATTTTATGTTTTATTTTATTAATTGAATTAGATCAATAACTATGATTTTGAATAGATTTTTTCGCACAAGGAGTAATAGATTTATTTTTTTAAGCGCATGAAGGGTTTTTATCATAAAGCTATTATGCCTTAAATAATAGACGGTCATGTATATAGTATAATTATAGACAGACCGAAAAGCGAACTCATATTATCATGCCGGGGGTCCATTAGTTGCGCGAAATTCCCATGTTGGCACACTCGAATAATACGCATTCCTCCCTTTATATATATATATATATATATATATATATATATATATATAATGCCGCAATTCAAGGCCATAGATCGCAGCTTATATCTATCCGTCCGCACCTGTTGTTCGAGGAGGGACGGGGGTGAAGAAAGCATCTCAGAGGCGCCAGGCGCTTACGCCCCTACTTCCAAGGCCGTCATATAGGCCACCGGCCTCGGAGGCGCAGCAAACTCCGACATTATATCTTAGAATTAAGGATCTCACCGGCGGCGAGGCTCCGCACGATCCTGATGAGGAGGGCCAAGCTTATAGGATTCGCGGCGACCGTATGAAGCGTCGTCGTTACCGTCGGCGGATTATGCATATCATATACATTATATATATAGGATGCAGCGGAGAGTATCGCGCCTCCGTCGCGACGGATACGATACCCCGCGATCATTACGCACATTATATATATATATATATATATATATATATATATATATATATATATATATATATATAGAATAAGTGAAGAATGCAGGCTTATTACAGCTAGGGTCGGTGATTCATCCGGTGGTAATCGTGATCCGCTCACGGTCAAATATTCTAAGTATTTTCAAAGAGTGGGAAGTGCGCATATTGAGAATAGGTCTGTATAATACAAAGACCATTCGTTATACAAGATTTATGAAAAAAAATTTTTTTCGTCTCGAACATCAAATTACGTACTTCAGAAAATTCAACTTCCCGCGTGAGGGTCGCAATATAGTAGTTGTATCAATTCTATAATCAAAAAAGTTAAACAATCAATTAAGTATTATTTTTAACGAAAAAAAAATATAAATATAGGCAAAGATAAAATTTGTGTAATTTTTATATAAGATTACAAACAGTTATTCGCATAAGCTACACGCCACTGATCCAAAATCGTTATAGGTGCATTATCTAAAGAATACGCTGGGTGCAATAGGTCTTCCCATTGGAGTGTTTCCAGGTACGATTTTACCAGTTTTGCAACATGTGAGTGAATATTATCGTCAAGCAAAATTACTTCATCGTGTTTGAGCATTTCAATCGTTTTTTTTTCCATTGACTGCAGTCGGTATATTTTTCAGTAACGACTTCATGCGATTTTAACATTTAATATGATTGATTTATTTTATGTGATTGGCAATGTTCTGATTCTACCAAATGTTTTTCAACGGAAACTTGTGGCCATCGATACTCGATTCTGCCACTGATACTGATAGTTCGTTGGTTTTAACCCCCATGACTGTTTGCGATTTGAATTGAAGATCGTTTCTTTCGAAAGAACATCTCTATAGCTCCATCTTCATATTTTATAGTTGTAATTCATATGTGATCCAATGCCCTTGCTTCTGGATCATACTCCATCTTTTAAGACGCTTGCCTGCGTCGTGAACCTTATGATTGTCGTTGGATAAACGGCGATAAAGACCTCAAAAATGTACTGCAAAATTTAACTAATAATAAAAGAGGGATATTTCCACGTCCACCAAATAATATATTTTCACGAAAACTTCAAAAATTCCTTTTGCAAGATTTTAAAGATAGATTATAATAAAAAGAAGTCATAAAATGAAATTTTAATCGTATTTATCATATTGTTAATGAAACAGATCAAAATCACGTAACTAATTTTCCACAAACTAAAAAGTTTGTGCTCACTTCTAGAAAGTATAGTAATTTTCACCACAACGCTTTCTACGTATGGTAGGCAAGCCTTCGTTACCTAGAATTTTAACATAATAAAAATAATTTACGCCACAGTCGACGTGCTTATTTGGAGAAAATCAATTAGAATAGGAGGAAATTTTCATGTACTCGTTGACGCCGCTTTAATAGTCACGTCAACGTCGTCAACCTAACAAACTATCTGGCTTTCCAATCCGCCTGGTGGATTAGCCAATAAATTTACGAACGGCCATACACGAGCACGTCCGCAAAAGGTATGCGCCGAGAATTACGCCGGCATTCCGTAAAGCAGCTCGTGCGCCATAAAAATTCAGCCACGCGGCGAGATTTAGCGCGAGCAAAAGAGCTCCGCGCTGTAACGGAGACGCGCGCGCAATTGTACGCATATATATAGGCCGAACTCGCGCGAGAAATAACATTCGAGACATATCAGTGCATGCGGCTCTCGTTCGCGCTAGGCTCTTTCCGATGCACCATCGATATACATGTAGTATAGCGCCGTTGCCTATACGGGCGCGCGCGCGCGCGCGCGCGTACGAATACGCGACGCTCGTAAAACGATGCGCGGCAACCCCAGATCTGGCTGTAAATAAAACTTCATTGCCTATATACTCTCGCGCAAATCATAGTAATCACGCCCGGGCGTTATTTTCTATACACTAGTGTATACGTGCGGCGCGCACGCGTTCGCTCGCTCGCGCGCGCAGTGCGGTGCGATTCGCTCTCTTCGGCGGGAAAGAGAGAAAGAGAAGGGAGAAAAAAAGCCAAGACCTCTAAGGATGATAAACGCGCGTAAGCGCTTCATGCCGGCTTCCAGTCCCTCCTGCGCGGTTTTCGCCGCTTCCACGCGAACGCTCGTTACTATACATGGATTTTAATAACCGGCGTAAATTTACACTTTGCGCCGAGCCGCCGCGTGCCTGGTATAAGAGAAGATAATGCATTTTACGGCGATGCTTGCGAAAGGGCCGCTGCTCTCTTGTGGAGAGACAGAAAATGAACTAGAGAGCGCGAGAGAGAGAGAGGGAGAGAGATGGAAAATCAACGGAGTGTTCGATTTGAGAAGAGATCGCTGCTGTTATACGCGACGGAGTAATGGGTCCCGGGCGCCAAAGGCATTCGTGTGGCTTTATCGGCGCCTGACGCACTTGAAATAGTGTAACCGGTTGCCGCGACAGAAAGACGCCCAAGCGTCAAGCTAATATATAATAATATATGGAATTTAAATAGTTGTTTTGATCTCTATTTAATTCATCAACAAGATATTTTGCTTTTATATTGAGAAACTGATACTTTCTTCATGAATGGACTTCATAGAGAATAGACATTACTAGAGGTGCATAACATGCATGGAAACGAATTTCACTATATTGTAACCGGAAAATTAATCTTAATAAATTACTGGGTATCAACCTCGGCATTATCATTCTTCGGGTGAATGTTCTATTTGAATATTTAGCTGTATATATAGCTATATAGCTGTTTGAATTTGGCTTACGCCATTATAGCACAGAGGTAGAGTTACTTTTTTCAGAGTTGGGTCAAAGAATGCAGAAACTTCAGATTTTAATCATCATATAAATGTGAGAATGGCGAAAGTGTTGATCCCGATCTTGACGATCCAATCGTTGGAATAAAAACCTATTTACCACTCTGGTATAGCTGTAAAATTAATAATGGAAAAGTTTTGTTTAGTTATAAGAAACGATTTTAAAATACATGCTTTGGCTCCGTTGTTGCAATAAGTACAAAAAGATTAACAAATAATGATATTCTTGAGTCGTAGTCGGGAACTTGACTGAAGATGCTCTATTTATGGAACGGACGTTTGATCAGAAAATGATATTCACTATCGTGATATAGTATGTATTCGAATCTTCCATTAGCTAATTGCCTATTCTGTCATTTGAGTACATTATATGTAATCTGGATTAAGACAGCTTTCATCCAATTTTTGTGAGTCATTTACAGACCACCTTACCTCTTATTTTTATATGATTCTGATGTTGTTGACAAGTTTCGAGAGTCATCTATGACTTAAACCATAAAATGAGTTTGAAAGAAATTAACAGAGATATGGGTACTAACAGTAATGGTGTTAAGTTTGTCAATCAAGTTCCTGGATACTTGTTACTTCAGATTATCAACATGACTTTACATATAACAAACTCTCAGCGCTCACGCTTGGAGGTTCATCACGTTTGTAAATCATACTGAAACTACTCAGAGGTATGGGGTATACGATGTCCTTCCAAAATGACTACAGCATAGTTGGAATTGAACTAAGTTTACTTAATTAACTAAGTGTTTAAATGAAATATTTGATTTTTATTATGGAAAATATATTGAGATTGAGAAAGATGATCTTACGGGTATAGTATTATCATGCAACTGGGTATAATTTAATTTCTTCAACATTGATATCATACCAATTGTCAATCTCATTAACGTCCATCCAGATAATATTATTTAGAATTTGCTACCATTGAAGCACTTCATTCGTTGAATAGAGCAGACGTGTTTGGCCGATCACGTAAATAAACACAGTCCAAGAATTGAAATCAGCGCTATAGTAGTGATACGTGCAATAGTGTAAATTCATAACAACTGTAATTCTATGGCTAAAACTGTGAAGTTTGAGCAGCTGTGTAAAAAAATCAATCCAACCTGTGTAAACAGTGGAAATCATAATGAAAATTCAAGTCATATGCAATCTATAGTAAACAAAACGTACGCTAATGGTAAAAAAAAATGTATGTTAATGGTCAAGAAAGCGAACGCTAATGGTCAACAAAATGTACTAATGGTGTCCATAAAGGAAGAAGCTGTTATTATAGACTCTCCTGAAGGTATTTCTATAGATGATTATGTGGATAGTCTAGAAAAACTAATTGGAGTAAGTAATATTAAATTCATCTCGAAAATATCTGATGCTAGAGTCTCTATTTTTCGTACTAATAGAAACTTGGTAGAAAAACTAACAGACAAAACTGTACAAATTAAAGACAATATATTTAAAATTAGACGATTAATAAAACTAAATAAAACAGTGGTTATATCAAATGTATATTCTATGATTCCGCATGAAATAATAAGAAAAGCCTTGGAAACTAAAGGGTTACACTAGTTTTTCAAATGTATTATATAAGAGCAGGATTAAATAAACCGGAACGCTCTTACATTCTATTATTTAGACGTCAAGTATACATTAAGGAAGGAGACGAAAATCGGCTGCCAGAAGCACTACAGATTCCGTACAATAACAAAGCATATTGAATATTTCTAAGCACCGATTTAACTCGGTGCTTCATTTGTAAACAAAGCGGGCATATAGTTAATTTATGTCCAAATAATACAGAGGAAATAGACGTCTCAGCTACACAGCTCGAGAGTGAAAACATGGATTATGATCAACCAAGCGTTGAAACAACGACAGTTCCAGAGGAAATTAATAGAGCTATCAAACGCCCTTTGCCCTTACCGCCACAGAGGGGACAGAGAATAACATAACAGCTGATATAATAAATATTGCAAAAGATAACGAAGAACATTTTGATGGTTCAAGAAAAGAAACTGTTGAATTTACTAAACCCAAGACTCATGTCAGCAAAAAGAAAAGTAAAGTAGATATTACAATAAATTACAATTCAACGGCAAATAAAGCTCACGAACTAGAGTCCTGACTAATGCCATTAAAACCCTTCATTCAAAAATACAAAAGAAACTTCGTCCTAAATTATGAACAATTTAAATTGCTTTTCATAGTTATAATGATAAACGTAATATATGTAGAGAAAAAAGAAAAAAGTTTAAAGCAAAATTGTTAAGAATCAAGAAGAAATTATTTAATAAATATAAAAATCATTCCGAAGTAGAGTCAAATTACTTTTAAAGTTCAGACACAGAAAAAGACGAAAAATAAATATATATATTACAATATATTATAATAATTATATATTATATATTATTATATATATTATAAATATATATAAGTTCAACCAAATTGTTACATAAATTAAAAAAGATTTAATTGCAATATTCTGGAATGCCAGAAGCGTAGTGAACTAAATAGAAGAAATTTTGCAGATATCATCTAATATAGACTTATTGATATGTGTCGAATCTTGGCTATCAGAAGATAACGATTATAAAAAACACTTCAACTTTTTGTATTTAGAACGTTCTGCAAGGAATGTCGATAAAGCAAAAGAGGAGGAATAGTCATGATAAGTTGGAAATGGCATTGTATACTGCAAACTTCAGCATCTCAAGTCGCCCGACCAATCAGTAGAATTAGCCGGTATTCGTATCACAAATTTTAACCCTCAGATATACGTAATAACTTGTTACAAAGTCCCAGTTTTAGTTCTTTCGCAGCAAAAATGGGATGAATTATTTAGTGAAATGAAAAGTAAAAATAGTATAATTTTCATGGGAAACTTTAATGCACACCATTACCATTGGAATTGCAAAAAAAATGATAGCAACGGGATAAGATTACTTGAAAGTTATATTAACACAAATTTCTTTTTATACAATCCAAAAACATCTAGCTATGTACAAAATGATACAAATAAATCTCTTTTATTTAATTTAAATTGATATTTTCTTCCATCGACATCAAAACGGAACATCCACGGCCAAAAGGTATTGCTGTGCATTCGGTGTGACCAATATGGTCTGCTTTTCTACGAGCTGCTAAAACTGAATCAAACTGTTACTGCCTAGGTATACCAACGCCACCTGAATGATTCACAACAGACATTGATTGAACATAGTTCAGCAATAGCGAGCAATAGGCGCAGTCATTCTCTTGTATGAAAACGCTCGGCCACATGTTACAAAAGCCGTTAAAAACACCCTGTTGGCACTCGAATAGGATGTGTTGTCGAACCCAGCGTACTCGCCAGACATAGCGCCTTCTGATTACCGCCTATTCAGCTCGATGCAGCACGACCTCGTTGATACACACTTCTAACATATTAAAGAAGTGTGAGAAGTTCTGGATTTCTTTGCCACGGTATCGCCATATTGCCAGAAAGATGGGAAAAAGTAGTAGAAAATGACGAAAAATATTTTCATTAAGCTAACGTGTATCCATTTTCCATCTAAATGTCTTGTTCCGTTAAAAAAGGTCGGAAACTAAGTTCGTCCCCTAATATCTTTAAATAATGTAGATAAACATTTTCTCATTTTCACAGACTCACTAAGTATATTAATGTGTCTAAGAAACAAACTACAAAGCATTTCATATCGAAAAAAAATTCAATTATATTAGATACCATCGCACATAGGTATACGTGGAAATGAGAACGCAGATAAACTAACCAAAGACGCGACTAAAAATATTCTGACAAATGTAATCAAAATTCCTTATATAGATTATAAAGAATATTTTAAAAAAAAGTAACAGATAACACAACAAATAATATAACTGTTACGGGAGTACAGAAGAGAACCCCTTATTTAAAATATTATTACGATAATAAATCCAAACCCTGGTTCAAGAGGAAAATGTTGCCCCGAGAAATAATTACGATGATTAAGAGATGTCAAGCAGGATATTACAACCTGGTCTTCTCCTTGTATGAAATAGGCATAGAGAGCGATCAAATCTATCAGTGCGGAGAATAAGTTGAAGATATTGAACATGTATTATCATAATGCCACTTTTACGATGAAGAAAGAAATAAAATCATAGCAAAGCTACAAACCATAAACTTCAATTACAACTCTCCAGCACTCTTTTATTATACAAACCTACAAGGCAGATCTGCACTATACTGCATTCTTTCTTAAAGGAAAGCAATCTAAAATTGTAAAATCTGAGAAAATGTATTTTCATGTGAATACTGTAGTAATTCAACTATGTAATTCAAGTACGTTAGTTGTACCACAATAACATGGTGACACATTTGAAGGATATATAAAAACAGAGACTATATATTTGGTATATGAATTGCTGTACCTAAATAAAGATGTCTTAAAAAGGACGGAAAACCGAATAGATTTACTTTCGTGCAATTTACCCTCGCTGAGACTTTTCCTTAAAACTAGTGGAAGTTAGCATAGTTCCTTATGATCTCTTAATCTTCGATTGATCATACTTGATTTTACTGCCTAGCATAATCAATAACCCTTAAGAATTGGTTTTAAGAAAATAAGCTTCACATGTATTAAACAAGCGATGTCGCATTTTATCACTCTTTTTATCACGCGATTATGAAAGCTCTTGCTTTTTCAAATTCTGACATATTTCTTGTGGGTTTATTTCACTGCAGTCTTTTTGCGGATAATTATTCAGATATATAGAAACAATCATACATTATTCGTTGTACATACCAAAGTTTATCTGGAATTCTGTTACGATGGTCTTGTTTACTTTCTTTGGAAGATTCTTGAGAATGTTTTTCATTCACATTATTTCAGCATCGCTGAAATCCTTGCTCGACTCATTTGAGATAGACTTTTAGATAATCGAGTTCGCAGTATTCTCTATAGAAACTATTTTATCTATTCTGATTGAGACAATACCGATTTTTTCTTATTATGACTTCCTTTTGATTTCAGTAAAACTGTGAATACGATCTCGTTAGCTGTTTTACTGGATAACGTGAGGATGGATTAAACAAATTACGATATGCAGGGAATCCGGTCTTAGGTATATCTATGAGTACGTGAGACATTTTTTCTACGCTGCTGATTTGTATAGGACGCCGTATTGATCTGATGAAAAATAGTTCTCGGTTAAATTAGCTAAATCTTTGCAGAAATCTTCTTCAGAAGATGCTTACAACTCGAAAGCAACCGATTGCATTAACGAGGTCAAAGAACCTCTGTAGTTGCGGATTTTGATTCACATGCAAATTTGTAGATACAGACGAAAAATAAAATATAAGTAAATTGAACAATCCTTTATCAAGATGCTAATTGTATTTCGACTTTTTTACTTGACGGCGACTGCTTTTTTTCCTCGGTATTTTTCTGAATTTCTTATTGCTCATATAAATATAATGAAATTGGAATAGATGATATTTTCTCAGAGATGTTTAGCTCAGTCTTTTTACTTCTTTTTTATTTATGTTTTTTTCTGTTTTTACTTACTTATTTTACGAAGTTCTAGTGGTTTTTTATATGATTTCTTCAACCTGTGCTGTAAAACTATAAACTGCGATTTTACCTATAGGATATTGTATATACTATATTATTGTAATTGCTTTAAAAGCCAACATAAGATTCTACCTATTGATTCGAACAAAATTATTCTGATCAATCGATCAATCAATCTTTTCGCTCGCTAGAGGTAGTGCGCAGTCTATCTGCAGAGAAAGTTAGTACGTTCTTTTTCCTTCTTAATTCATCGAATATAGACTTCTCTCGTTTAGCCAAGGTTTTTCTCTCTCACGCTTGTACGCGAAAGTGACGGATGGCCCTTTGTGCTCTTTAGGCGGAGGAATGCTTAGCCCTTGACGTTTACTGCCGCTTAAGTAATTCCTCCGGTTTTATTAAAAAAAAGATGGGGTGAGGCAGGAGAGATTTTTTAAGGAGCTGCTGCCGGGCAAACCGTGACGTCTTTAAAACTCGATGAGCGCGAAGTTTTCGTTAGGCTTGTCAGACAGGTGGAAGAGATTATCAGCTTTACGATTGAAAATAAAGTACTGAACCTGTCATGTTGAGGGAAGCTCTTTAGCTTTTTTGAGAAATTTATAAATTATACGAGTTTTGTATACTACATAAATTCATCGAAGAAACATTTAAACGATTAAGTATATTAAAGATGTTCAAAGTATATTTTTTATAAATAAATTCTCACTAGTGAATTATATTTATATAATATGTATTATTTGGAAGCTATTAATTATATAAATTGGGATAATGGTAGTAAGTTTAAATATATTTTTCTGTATTAGAATTGGATCATTAATTTACATAGTGTTTATTTCTATTAAAAAACTGCAAGTACTTTTGCTAATTGTCTCAATTTACAGTGTATATATAAATATTTAACTATAAGAATATTCATAAATAAATAAAAAACTATTCCTTAGCGGTCAAATTTATGTTAAAAAGATTCCGCTAATTTTTTATTTAATGACCAAACACAACATAGTAGAAGGCCGTCGACATGGTATATCTTTCTTATTCTATTTTATTTATAGTATATGAACCTTTTTTTAGATATCCAAGTATTTCTTATGTACTTAATAATGTAATATTATTTTCTAACGATCTGCAATCAATGTTAAATAAAAATATAAATTACATATAAATTAATTTGATAATATAAATTCGACAAACAGCCTATATTATCAAAAGAAAGTTAGAAAATATAAAGAATAAATAAATGGTTCTTTTATTAATTCAACCACAATAGATTGAGTATTTCATATTATATTTTTCAATAAGATACAATAAATATTTTTTTTAATATAAAAGATCGAGGATCTCTATGGATACCCTTTATGATTGTGAAACTCGTATAATGGAAACCTTGTAAAGTGAAGGTCACGTTCCGTACAAATCCAAGTTGTTTACAAATCCAATATGTTTACCATCATAAAACCAAAGATTCTTAAGCTTGACAAATATTATTTATGTATTAGAAACACCCTTTATTAAATTTTAAATGCAATTTTCTCAATCAACTTTTCTTGATATACTGATAGTGGAACAAAATATTTACTTGAAAGTTTTATTTTTGAATAATCATATATTTATCCTGTATCAATTTGGTGAAACTAATTACAATAATTTTAATAATATAAGATAACATATTTATCACCTGATTCATTTCATAAAAGTGATGCAATGTATCAACAAATCTTTCAGCGTATAAGCCACATTATAAGATTTTTAATTTATAAGAAGTATACGAGAAAATTTTTTTTTAATATTAGAAGGAAAATAAAAAGGCCATCATTTTAATAAACTAAGAAATAATAATTTTGTACATTTCATTCTTTACTACATGCAGGGCTCGTTCATCTGCTCATTCAACCCTAGCAGTTAATTTAAACACCTTTATATTATACCTTTATATTACTTATTGTTGGAACAAGCAGCGTTCGTCTAAGGTTAAACCACGTTACTGATTCTACTGACAAGCCTCGTATGTGATCTAAGGGGAGACGTATAAAATATTAATTTCTCAGTTTATTAATATAGTGTTGCTTTTTCATTTTTTCTAAGATAAAAAGGCTTTTTCTCGCATACTTCTTATAAAGTAAAGTTTTGTCATACGGCTTATAATGGTCCAAAGATTTGTCGATGCATTGCATCTCTTTTATGAAACGACTCAAGTGCTAAATATTATTTTAGATATGAGATTTTGATTCTTAAACGTATTGATTTTATAATTAATTTTTTTGAAGCTTGAAATTCAATGTGGAATGTAAACCTCTTTTATATGCCGATGTTGACGTGAAAGCATCACAAAAAAGTTGGTATATTTCAATATAAGTATAGTGACCAATATGCCAATAAAATGACGTTGCGCGAGAAAATACCTGCAGCATGTCAAAATATACCTGGAAATATAGCAGCACGTTTAGTGCTCGTTGGGATAAATTGAGATGTGTTCATTTTTTACCGCATGTTTTGTCATATAATAGTATTTCATTACTGTAATGGCAGTTATACTTATAATGAAATAGATTAACTTTAGTGTGGTCAGTTTCATCTAAAGTGAAAGAGATTTAAATTTGGGATTGAATTTGGTTTATGTTTCAATAAAGAATAATTACTTTATAAATTAATTAAAATTCTTATTTTTCAAATATATTCTTTATAGAAAATGGTTAATGTCAATTTAAAAAAAGATCAGTAGTTCCATAAAGAATACAATTTTGAAGCTACTGTCAAAATTCCAAAACGATCAATACAATAGTGCATAGAAACAATAGGTTCTCATAGCTTGGAACAGTGTTTTTGAGAAAAACGCGTTTAACCACTTCGAAGTATGTTAAAGCGTAGTATTTATGCACTATAGAAAAAATCTTTCAATATATCTTTAAATTTTTTTTTAAAAATTAATGTGATATTTATTCTATAACGTTAAATTATTCTTTTCGTCAAGAAAATTCTGCATGGAGTTGACCGTTAATAAAAAATATATTTTAACAAGCTCATAGATTTAAAAAATGCCACATATAATATAGATGACGAAAAGAAAAGAAATGTTATTAATTAACTATCAATTAGTAAATCAGCTTTTAATATTATACAGGAGGTATTAATCCTGTGATCAGTGGCGGATAAAGCTTGGGGTTTAGGGGTACGATTCACTTCGTGCACGAACGCTAATACTGTGCGAGCGCTACCCTAATCAAGCTACTACTGATGATTAAAGAAAGATGAAGATGATATCAACGATACTCATTATCCTACTTTGATGACATATAAGACATCCAGAATGGAAGTTGTATATTCTAGTATCAATTAAAACTTAAACAGTATAACCAATAAACAAGGAATATCACATTTAGGTTGTATTTCGTTTAAAGTTTTTAAATTATTGCTAAAATTGTTGATCTGTGAAAAAAGTAGCTCGATAATAAAAACATAGTCACGATCAGTGGAAGGTGATTGATTCAACCACTTGTTGTTCTTATTCTCATCCATTGTTTCAATAAACAATTGTATATAAGCAATTGTATACAAGCTGGTTAAACTTAAATTACTTAAGAGTAAATCACGTGCTTTTAACACAGGAAATTGTACTCTCACTACTACGTTCAAAATAAGATCATCTATGATTCTATGAATAAATAAGTTTAATAAATAATACCCATGTTTGATAAGACCAAAGATAAATTTATAATAACAACGAAGATTCGGTGTTCAAGAATGACCGCCATAATAAGCTGCATAATGCGCTGCATATTTACTATTTTGAGCGATATGAACACATTGCCACTACTAATTTTATATTATATCTACTTTCTTCAGTAAATTAGCTTAGTTTATAATATTTAGTAATTTCAAATCTATTATACTTTTGTACGTCGTAAGTATAAGATTAGATCACTTGTAATCTTACTGAGTTCGGGCGAAACCTACACTACATTTTTCTTATTCTTTGTTATTATAAAGTTATATCTAATTTTCTATATTAAATTTCTATTATTCTTTTTATTAAAAAATAGATCGTAGAAACTAATAATACCTGAATAGATTTATTATTAATCATATTTCGTAATTTTTTTATTTTAAAAAAATATTTCCAACTAATGTTGTGATCTCGATAATTAAGACCTTTTTTCCATAACTTTTTTCAAGGCAAGCAATAATTTTTGAGTAAAAATACTTTTAAAATTCTCTGAAACAACAGCGTTTATGTAGTCTAATTTTAAAGATATAGATAAATCTTTATACATACTCAGGTAATTTATCTCGAAAAATTTGTAGAGGATATAATGTATAAAAATAAAAATGAAATTTAATTTTCCTATTTTGTGAAATAAATTCGAAAAACCATCTTTTTTATGGGCTTCGATATAAAATTTTATATTTATATTAAAAAACGATGTTTGTAATGTGTGGTTTGTAAACACACCAAAAAACAGAAGTGTAAATATTGTCATTTAAATAAGGGATAGGTGTTTTTTGGAAAGTGCAGCGACCAACCGCTCATCTTCAGGAGAATCCACGACAGAATTTTTATTTCTTTTTGAGCAATCTTGATTGTATCGATTTTTTTTCAAATATCTTTGATATTTTTCGTATTTACAGAAATAGATTTAATAAAAGATCATTTTTATAGATTTTCCCGTATTTTAATTAGTGTATAAATTTTCATCAAAATAGGGGGTTGGGTGCTTTTCGAAACTCTATGAAAAAAATGTCAAATTAATGTAACCTATAAATATGAATAAAAGTTACTAATAAAGTTATACTGTACATATTTTTTATTACGTCAAATTGAAAAGAATAGGAATTTCTTTTTACAATTTATTTTCATTTAGTTAGAATTTTTTCTGCCTATGGAAAGAAACGGTGGATGGAAGTCAATTTGTATTTCTCATAGCACCGTGCTTCGCAGACCTTTAATTCGCCGTACCTCGGTAGTATAAACTTTGTTTCAATAACGGCATGTTTCGATAATTACAGATATTATGTTATCAACAATTACATTAAGTATTCCGTATGATTATAAATTTTTAATTATTCAAGTGCGTAAAAAGAATATCCAATTATATCTTAACACATTAAGAGTGATAATTACTTATTGTTAACTGTAAAAAAAATCGTAAAAGTTAAAAGTCAAGCAAGAATCCGTTCATATTACAATTTGCTTCTATGAGGATTACAAATGTGATGGAATAATTTCACGGTACGGACCATAGAATTCTATCACCCTCTTCTAGCTTACGCTTTCGCGTACTAAGAGGGATTGGGACTGAAGGTTAAATACTTGCTTTTTAACCTAGTTTTACTTTCTCCCAAACCCTGTATTTCTCTACGCTACAAGGATTACGTAGGTTTTCAGAAGGCCAGAAGTTAATCAAAGTTTGCACTTGTTAAATTAGCTCCGTATTGTTAAATAATAAAAGGAGCATAATACTCGGACCTCGATGAAATTTACGTGCTTTCAATAGATTTAGATTTTCATTCGAGGACAAGTATATATAGATAAGGAATATCTAGTGAGAAATAAAAGGAACATTATTCCCTTTTCCACGATATTGCTTCTATTTTTGAATCGCTGGTGAATACTCTGAATAAACTTGGAACGAAGCAGAGGGGCGAGATGGTTGGACATAAGAGACGAACAGACACGGGAAAGGTTGGCGTACTGAAGTCATTGATCTCCTCTAGCGAGATGGATGAGTGGTGGAAAGACGGAAGGTCTTCGTCAGTGAAAAGATTGAAGTGTGCCTCTAAAATCCGATTTCGCCGATCTATCGAAAGTTATAAAAAGTTCTTCACTCTAGACGTGCGTCACCTTCCGTCTGATTCGGAGGAATGATTTCCTCTGTATTTCCTCGAAGAAAAGGGTATCGTTCCAGCTACTTTTATACACAGTTCGGCGAATTACACTTATGGAAAACTAATTCAGTCATTGAGGAAAGTTCGGCTAACGAATCGCAGAGCTTCTTTTCATCAGGTTTTCTTCTTCCAAGAAAAAAAAATCAATCCATAAAGCTTCGTAAAATTGGGGCGCAGAGGGCCAAGCTTTGACTTAGTTTATGAGCTTCTGATGAGTGAAAAAAAGGAGATAAGGTTGTCTATGTCGCACTTCTATTCGTGTTTTTCGCATAATTAATCATTTTGATCATTGTAATCTTCGCGAAATTTTATGAATATAAATTTTTCATTGGCAATCATTGTGCAGACATTGCCTGCATTATGAATAAATATATGTCTGTTGAGAATTTTACTGATAATTATTATAGTTCGGTCTTATAAAACTAGGATTAGTATATTTGTTGAAATATGCTTATATATTAGAATGTATAGTTACATCAAACTAATTATAATCATAATAGTTTCATATAATAATATTAAAATGTAATTATAATATGGTAGATAATTTTAATATGGTTAATAATTTATGAAACTAATAGCTATAATAAGCTTTTATGGATGGTTAATTATTATCATTATCATTTTCTTACGTATTGCTCAAAAACCGTTATCTATTTAATAATAATTATTCCTTATAAATTAATTATAATTGCGTGAAAACATGAAAATAAATCAAATCCGAAAATGTTATAATACGTAAACGTTATAAATTTAATTTTTGTATGTTTAAAACATCCATGTATTTAGAATGAAAAAAAGTATAATTTTTTAATCAGAGAGTTGAAAGCAGAATGAAATTAATTAATATATTAGATAATATATTAAGTTCTTTTTGCTGTAGCAAAAGACCATATGTTGAACGCGTATGTGATTGAATCAGAAGTTTGTAAAAATTAAATAATACAAAAATTTCTGAAAATATAAAATTTTGATTGAATTCGAGATTAGAAGAAGTTATTTAAATAGTTGAAATAAACGTACGATTTGATAAAATTCTCTAAAACAAATGAAATTTCACCATGAATACGATAAATTTAGCAAACAATTTAATTCCTTCCTTTTCTAGATCTCCGAAAAACTGGTAGATTATTTTAATTATCGTTTATATAATTAACATAAATAATTTTATAATTAATTACTATAATTAAATTATAGTGAATTTTTCGATTAAATTATACGTTTATAAAACATTTAGTTTAGTTATTTGAAAATCCCAGATTCGATCAATACAGCTTTAGATTATAGAAAAACAATTTTATATTATGCACATCTCTCTCTTTTGTTTATTTATTTATTTTATTTATTAAATATATACATTATTACGAATATTTTTACACATTTGTTCCCTTGCACATTTTTTCCACGTTGTTCCCCGTCTTACAGACTGACCTAACCTAATTCTTAGCCTAGCCCATCCACTCCGTATTCGCCCAGGGTTCTGGCTGTGGAGCGGGGAAAACCTGTGGCCGAACCCATTGGGATAAATGTCGATTGAGAAAACCCACTTCGGAGTGGTCGGTGCATTGAAACTGCTCGAACACGGTATCCGTGTCCCATTCCCTAGGCTCGGATACCGAATTTGTCAGGCCCACACCTTCCGCCCGCATTTTTGTATGTGAAACGACACCTAAGCGATGAAGAAGATGTTACAGTCTCTCACCCATTCAAACGGTGAGCGCGGCGAATGCTGCTCAACCCTATGCTCATCGCCCGAGGCGCGCTCTCGACACTCGGCCGATATTATGCGTCGGTTCTCTTCGAGGCATATCAAAGATCGATATTTTTCGGATGCCCTTATATGTCCACATATATAGGTACGTACCTTTGGCGAGAAATATATATATATGCGCGTGTATGTATGGGCGGAGGCGGGCATCGGGTAAGAAGCGTAAAAGTGAACGAGTCGGATGTATCTAAAGGGGAGAGGAATCCCTCTTAACGATGTCGTAATAACTTCCTGGTCGCAAGTCGGAAATCAGTAATGGTCCATCCGGCCGGGGGTTTCGCGCTCGTAAAGTCCGACACGATCGCGGGACGGACTTCTTCTCTCCGGTTGCTTTCGGGACGGATTCGCTTGCCCATTGCTATCCTCCCATCTCCCTCCCAAAATAATGGGGCGTTATTACGCGTAGAACGAATAACGCGTTTGACTCTCGGATCTCTCCTCGTTGCAATTGTATCTCCCCTCCTCCGCCCCTTCAACCCTGGCAGTGAGGGATACCGCGCGCGCGCATTCTGTTTCCTTTTCCATCGCGCAGCGATATCTCGCAGAAGCGAACACGGCGCGGCTCGCCGTTGGTTTACTTATTGCTATCATTCTGTTCGGCGGATATATTCTTTTTATATATTTTAATACATTTAATACTCAATTATTAGTGTACATTCTATCTGAATCTACTATATCTAATATATGTATATCATACTTGTGCAGGAATCAAAATAAAACAAAGTTTATTAATTCGTTATATAATTGAATCGATTATATAATCTAATAGCTTTAAATTGGAGCGTTGAATTAAAGGCGTATGAATTGAAGGCGTTTTTACATATCATCTACACCTTCCTTTAGTATCGTAACTTATATCGTAACCTTATAGGTATAAATTCATTGCAATTGAATTAAAAAATGGATCGTTTCCCTAGGTTTTATAACAATGGTGTTAATTTATTGACTTGAGAGGAATAAATTATTAATAAAGAAACTAAATGACTTTTAGAAATATAAATTTTTATATTTGTTATAACATCTTAAACATCGACAGAGTTTTGATAAATAATAAAGTAAAAATTAATATAAATATAAATTCTTCAAACATCTACTAAGAATGAATATCTATAAAATTAAGTTACATCTCAGTGACTGTAGAGAAATAATAAATTTTCACCTCCGTAATCTTAATAAATTGAAACGATATTAAACCTAAGTTCATAAAGTGCAGACACTATCGTTGTATATGTATCGTTTGGTACTCAATTTACAGTTTATAAGAAAGAAGTTTAATGAGTAACAGCGTCGCAGAGAAGCGAGGTCAAACGAAGTGCGTCGACGAGGCAGTATTTTTTTCTTTACAGGCGCAGGTGTAATCTAAGAAATTCTCATGGTGAATACAAGAATTTTTTGATAAATTGTACGTGTATGTGTTAGTAGAAGGGCTTGGTAGTTCGATAATAAAATAATAAATAAATAACTAATAACGCCATTTGAAACGTATGCTTGAAGAGTTCAATCTTTTTAGGCAAATAAACACAAAGTAAATGTATATCAACCAGCCAGTGCAGATTAAGAGGAGAATAGTATGAGATTTAAGGTACATCTATATCGTTTTTAAATATGTTATGTTTAGAGCAACTGATATGTTTTCTTCAAAATACAAGGTTCGGTGTCTAAGAAAAAATTCACGACAATTGATTTATAGGAAAACCGAGGATCCTTTTAGAGTCATCTTATCGCTCTTTCTAACACTTGACAGTGTACGTCTCGCGTGATTCATAAAATATATTCGTATAAATATATTATTTTGAAATACCAATTTGCAAAATGCGAATTATTTTGAATTATCAACTGTAATAGATTCTGAAACGTATGTCGGGAAGTCTTGAAAGCAGAACAAGATAATATGCCTTTGTCCAGCGAGGTACATTATGTCTTTACTCGCGCATTTGCAGTGCGCGCCAAGCCAAGCGCAGGAGGGAAGAGAAACATAAAAATTTGCAAGCGCGGCCACCTTTAATTTAAGCGGAGGCTTAAGCGGATTTCAAGGTAGTGTATATACGACGACCGGCCTTTTCCCCACGAATAAGATTTTATCCTATGTTGAAATTGTTATAGATATTAGTTATTAATAGTTGTGCACGACTTATGGAACGTAGGGCAAAAAGGATCGTGTCCGGACCTGGCGAAAATAATTAAAACCTCAGATTTATCGTTTAAAAATAAGAAACCTATATTCATAATTAAATATTCTTAGAAGAGTCATACAAATAAATAAATAAATGAATATTGTTGTATCGGATTCGCATGTAATTCACTACAAATTGGGTATGAATCGAAATAAAAACTCCATGGAGTGATAGAAAATACAATAACTACGGTTATATGAGATCCAAAGGCACAAAAATAAGTTTATTTGGCTTATTGGCATTTCCGAGCCTTTTTACCCCACTCGAACAGTCAAACCCCAGCGTCTCTTTTACATCTATTTTCGGTTCCGATTTTTTATCTTTATTACTCATTTCTGCATTCAGAGCTGAAATATAAAAAATTCAAAACTGAAATATAGAAAATAAATGTATAAGTTTCTAGCAGGATAATAGTAAATCCCGTGGGTTTATATTATTGTGGACAGCGACGCGACTGTCATATAATAAGGTTCTTTTATAAACAGCGACTTTGTGGAGGCAGCGTCTGATTCCCAAATTTTGCTTACGTTGCGTTTACTCTAATTTAAATATCCTTGGTTAAAAATAAGCACTGGTACATTGAGCCTAATATTTTTCTTTAAGATAATTTTTACTATATTTTAAGCGAACGATTTACCTGGACAGGAGAGCTCTTTGTCTAACAGTTAACCATTATACCCTCGTCTAGCACTCAATAGTAGGGCCTATTGCATCTCAAATCGAGAGTTCTCCGGGAGTCGGGAGTTCGGCCGATAAGAACGCTGAATTTCTCTGCGTATCGGGGCGAGGAGACAGCGAGAACAGTAGGCCTTTTGATCGCTCTCATCTTATATCCGAGAACAGTACGTTGACGCGATCTTATTTAATAGAATCTTCTACAAATTTAAATTAATTCACGGGAAAACTCGCCGATCGGAATCGTTCCTTTTTTCTTTTCGCTATATCGGTTATGATATATCCTCCGATATATAATATGCACGACGTAGCATTTTCCCCAGTTAAAACTTAATCAACGAGCCCTAGTGGAGGCGAGAAAGAATTGCCGAGATCCCCGCCATAAACCAGAGGGCATGAAAATTTTACGCGGCGCTTTTATTCTCTGATTCTTAAGCCGTGTTTTAATTGTACAAATGGCGACGCAACGAAGTATCAGCTTCGACTCGAGCAGTTCGAATAATAAATTCCCAATGTATCTAAAGGTTCTCCTATATACGACGGCGTGCGCCCTCTCTTCTGGAAGTCACGCAATACGAGATGTCTGCAGTGTTATTGCAGTCATTGGAAATAGCGGGAGGCTTATGTGGGATATAATGGGAGGCAGCTGCTGGCACTAATGAAAAGTGCGAGTAGCGAGCAGCCGAGAAAATTACAGAAATTATATACAGACGTATGAATCTCGCGATGAAAGAGACTCGGGCGCACCCACCTGTAATCTAAGCGTGTTCACACCTTGATCGCGGCTTTCTTATATACGTATATGCTTTGATTGCTCGAACGCCGCGGCGGAGCATCGCAGTTCGTGTATGTATATATATATATGGATACGAAGAATTCGCTAAAAGCGCGGCTCCTTTACTGCCGATGGTCCGCGGCTATTATATTCTCTGGCTTTTGTGCTCAAATGTGCTAGAATTAAACTTAAATACGATAGATACCGCCTCTTACCTCTCATTTAAAAGAGTATAATTATTATCACACAACGATAGGCTTTGTTCTAAATATTTGAAATTTCTCGACCTCCACGAAATAAAATAAAAAATATCTTTGAATCTACGAGCATGTATAAAGAGCTTTTCTTACTTGCTAAAATAGTCTTTATTGCACACTATTAAAAAACACTCACATTTACTATAAGATATACTATAATACTAAATCATCACTCACTTGGACGATAAAAGTAATTTAATTTCTTAAAATTTCATTCTTAATGATTCTATTCCAGTGATTTTGTCACTCATTTATCAACTATGCTACTGAAATAAATTTACATTTATGATTTAAAAATGAAAAGAACTTTAAAATGACTCCAATTTTAAACGTGCTGAAATCTATATATCATAAATTGCGACTTTTAATGATTTGCATAATATTTTTGTTCATATGCTGTTCTTGGTACCAGTGAATGGAATATAGAATGCCCAGTGTTTTGTGTGAAAGCAGTCGTATTTTTATTACCTTAAATTAATTATTTCATAATGAATTATTGCTTAAAAATATATATATTCCATAAAAAATTTTGAGGCTTATATGACCAGAAATATCTATATTAGTTTAATCTTCGCACTGTGACACCAAATAGTAGAAAGTCGCGCATGAAGGAAAAAAAATTATACAATAATTTTTAGCAGAAATGCTTAAGTACATATTGACAACACTTGAGAGAATCAGAAAATGCTAAAATTTAGATAAATATATTTATTTACTAATAATTATACCGCTTTAAAGCAGTCGTATCGAATTCCAAATGTGAAAATATTATTTGGTTAATAAAAAATATGATTTATATGATAAAGTAAAAATGTTTATGTATTAAATATTTATCAATTTTTTATTTTAAATCCTACGTAACAAAAAAGTGCTACTTGCCTCAATATTTTAACATGAATCAATTTGAAGTTGAATATATATATAGAATATATGCTTTCAATTTTAGCTGCTACTGCTTGATAATGTGGAAGTTAGATAATATTAATTAAATCAATTCTCGCTCGTTTTGCTTTGTCTAGTCTGACGCTTAAGCGCACACGCGCAGAAATTGCATAATAATCTATAATTCCGATTTTCTTTGACATCTCTATATTTCCAACTTAGTTTATATTACTAACATACCACAAAATGATATGTATAAATTTTATTACTCATAACTTTTAATGCATGTGCAAAATAATTTTACGATAATTGGAACAATGTATACGAGTTCGTTTCCCGTCAATCGAATTTTTCGAAAAAACTTTACTTTGTGTTTTGTAGTTGCTTCTGGGTCACAAATTCAGCTCGTCATATGCCCAATATGTCTAAATATTAAAAGTGGACTATCTAGTTCATATAAAAAGTATTTAAATAAATGACTAAATAAATAAGATCCCTTCAGGAACAGAAAAATAAATTTGTAATTATATATATAACATTTTCAACTTAAACCAAAAAATAATATCAAAAACCAGTATATTCACATAAGTATGGTGAATATATTACGCTTGAGATTTACGATACTAAGATGTTAAACAATAAATAAATACACAGAGTTCAATACAAATGGTTAATATCGAATATTAAAAAATACTGAGTTCACTATAAAATTTTCGAGAAAAAATTTATAA
The DNA here is from genome assembly GCA_018907035.1 of Sycobia sp. Sy_11. Classification (NCBI taxonomy): domain Eukaryota; kingdom Metazoa; phylum Arthropoda; class Insecta; order Hymenoptera; family Epichrysomallidae; genus Sycobia; species Sycobia sp. Sy_11. The sequence goes on from JACCIC010000096.1 coordinate 430,098, forward strand.
ATGTTTCTATGATTTATATATTTCAATCGACTTCAAAATTTTATTTTTATATAGTAAATATTTTTTTTGTACTTCTCGTTTTTTATTATTGATTATTAAAATAATTCATTAATGTGATTACATTATTGACGGTAAATCGTTGGAAAAGTTTACATCGGTTGAGTTTTACTGGTTTAATCGCTCAAAGCAGGAGGTATTATTTCCTAATAAAGATGGCTGAGTAATCAGTCACTGTTATTTCCAGATATATTATTACCTGTTTTGAATTATATTTCAAAACTTTTTAAAAAGAAACATTTTACTTCTATTTCGGGAAGTGATAATTCATTCAAATCGAGTTAATGTAAGTAGTTGGTACAAATCTGTTGGATTAGTTAAGTTTTCGGTCTTTATAATGTAGTAAACGTTGTTTGAGAAAGAAACAGTCGTACTATGCATGAAAAACGTGGTAATTAAACTGCACCTATTGTAAACTGCGCCCCAGTGTTTGTATTACGGTTTTCGTTACAGCTGTTTTGCTTAATCGGCGCAGCACGCGTTTTACTTCATACTCTGCATTTCTGGTGTTTTTTCCCCGATTTCCTGTGGAACTATTTTCTAGTCTTATGCAGAGTACTCGGGGCTTTTATTTTTGTATAGTGTATACTTCGTCTTTAGTATCGCAATGTTTCTTTTTGGTATTAAAGAAATTAATTTTAGAAGTATATTCCTTAAACATTTTTTATTCCTTATAACATTTTGCTCTTTTTTATGTTCTACATGCACTATATATAAGCCAATAAAATCCTTAAAATTTCTGGAAATATTAATATTCTTTTAGAAAATTCTATTCACAGAGGTGCGTATTGCTTTGGTAGTCCTTTTAGAGTTAAGAAAATAGAGTGATTTTTGGGCCGACATATCTACATTGTAGAGGAGAGGGAGCCATGTCGCAGAACAATTGGCATATGTATTTCCCTAATATTTATCGTCAAAAAGGGTAATGTTACGTGCGCCGCTTGGCGTCAAGTAGTGGCTCTGGCCATACGTCATCAGTCCGTGAAGTTGATGGGTGACCTGCGTATTGGTAGTCTCGGGCGCACTCCCATCCCTCTTGAAACACATTGTGTTGCTCGAACGCTGGTCTAGGCATCCATAATAATTTCGAGGATCTTAGCGACGACTTCTTTTTCGACTTTTATCCCGAAATTATTGACCGCTTAGAATTTAGGAGCAGTATTCGAGAATTTTCTCCATCTTGGTTCGTAACGACATTTCTTAATCTAGAGGTTCACTGAATTTTGATAGATATAAAATTTTGTGACTACTGAAGGCTTTTCACCATCATGTCCAAACGGCCGAACCCTTCCCTCTACCAAGCTCCTTCTCTACAGAAATTAAGTCCTACTACATTTTAATTCTATATACACCTGTATCAATTTGCAATATAAATTTGAAACCGTATGTACCGTATAAATTCTTCGCGTGAAATAATCCCACGAATGCTGAAACCGTGCCGTAGTGTCAGACGGGATCCTGACCGAGATGCGAAACTTTCAATCGTCTACTAAACCAGGCCTCAACCCCCACTCACCCCAATAGTTCACAAATAAGACCCCGAAAGGAGTTATACGGGCCAAATACATGGGCGCAAGGGGTGTCATCTATCGTAAACGCGCATCGCCCAAGGCGGCAATCGTTATACAGTGCGTGCGTGCACGTGCGCGCGGGCGCTTGTGTGTGTGTGTGTGTGTGTGTGTGTGTGTCTGTTTCGTATATGGTATATGGGGCGCGCCAGTAATACGTGTCATTAGGCCGCGGCTGCCGTCTGGGACTAGAGTCAACGCGGTGCGCGGCTACCGAGGCTTCCGCGCGGCGGGTGCGCTCCATGCTGCCCTATATATATACATTAGGACTCGAAGTCTTTTGCGCTTTCCGTCCCTTACACAGGTTATACATTCCCACTGAGCGCTCTTAACTTCTCTTTTTTTGCAGGACCGAGCTCCCGATGCGCGTGCACGCGAGTCTTCATTTCTCTTTCTCTCTCTCTTCCCTCTCTCTCTCTCTCTCTCTCTCTCTCTCTCTCTCTCTCTCTCTCTTTCTCTATGTCTCTCTCACTCCTATAGATACTTACTGCGAGGATAATTTCAGGTTTGTAGGTTTGCGAGCATATATACGAAGAAGGGAGGCGACGAGCGGGAAGAAGAGCCGCGTCAAACTCATCTTCGACGAGCATCTTAGTGATTTTCTAGTTGCCCGGCGAAACCAGAGCATTTTAATTTTAAAAAGGTGTTTTAACTTATCTCCGCGGATATACTTTTCGCAAATAATATACCTGCCGCGGTGTCTATGTGGTCTTTATTGAAAATGTTACCGTATAATATTATATTTCTACTAAAACGCTCCTGAGAAATGGAGCGTTTATTACACCAGGCGCATACAAACACAGACGTTTTTGATTGCACAGTCTGTATTCGGTTTCACGTGCATTATGTCATTGTCATTTTCAGCTTTTGAAAATAAGTTTATGGCCACTTTCACTGCAGCAGTAAACCGTTTCATATTAAAAAAAAGTAATTAAGTATTTAATATATATTATATTAAACAGATTATGATTGTGCGAGCGCAAGAAAATGGCCATGACTATCGTCTATTTTTTAGCCTGCAATGAAACTCTTATTCTGATATCTTTTTAGCATTTTATGAAACCACCGTAAAATGCTATTTTTATAGTGGGACAGTAATTGAAATTGAGTGCACGATTCACATATCATTTTATCTTTATTTAATATTGTATTCATATATCACATGTTTTTAAACCTTTCTTGATTCTCATGTAAGCAAATTGACCTTGTAATTATTTTTGATCTATCATTATATCAATAGAACATTTGGCCTATCTGGCATATAACAAAATGCTTTTTCTGAGAATGGCAATCCAAGTACCGAGGATCATTAATAGGAATCAATACAAATATTTTTTTCGCATTATATTTTAATTGATCGATTTCTCAATTCACAGTTTTCTAGTTCTTCTTCAGCTCGGTTCAAAATTTCTTCGTTCTGTTTTTAGGTACAAATCTTCTAAATATAATTTGTGATTATTTTTTAATCATTTAAAATAGGTTGAGATCTACAATAATAAATTAATCTATTTTCCTACTATTTATTAGTTAACAAAAATCTTCAAATTTGTATCCATGTTAGTTGTCCATTTTCTATAGTTCCAGAATCCGTTTGCGCGCATAGAACTCTGATGTTTACGGAACGCATCGGTATTTACTTTTGACACAGCTTGTAAATTGAAATATATGTGTTCATAAAAGATACATAGAATATACTTCTTTCTGATATCTTCCGCTGCTGTACTGTCTCATGCAACGACTTTTCGTCTTTCTTTCTTTTCTCCAAAAGCTTGGAAATCTGGATGGTGCTTTTGAATGTTATTGTCGACAGTGTAGCAGAGCTTTGATAGCGCACGAAAACCACAATTTTTCGTTTTTATTAAATCAATAATAGATGCCTCCACGAAACTATTATACACAATTTTTTAACAATATTTTCGATTGCCACGAAATTTCGATATCTAGATGCTGGTCAAAAATTATAGACATTCTGAAAAAACGTATAATTTTTTTTTTCTCTACCGTTTCCAGCTACGGGTCTATGATTGAACAGCGCGTCGAAAATATTTTTTAAACAATGCTCTATTCACATATCCCTATTTCGCCGGCGTGGGATATTTTGCCCTACATATGGGTCTTTTATTACACCAAACCCCCATGTTCGCCGCATCAAATAGTAATGTCGAAAGAGCCTGCCGATATTACGGGCTTCGTAATCCTGGCGCATATCCGACACTTATTGGTACGTAATCTGAAAATCTGCAAACTGTAAAACCAATCCGCCTCGTAAAAGGGTGGCAATTATTATGCATCCTTTTAGCGCGGCGACGACAGCGAATTTCCATATGTATATCCATATAGAATCGCGCTCCGCGTCTCATTATATATATATATATATATATATATATATATATATATATATATATATATATATATATACACGCACGTCTGCGTATAATTCTCAAGTTTCTTACGGGATAAGAAAACGCCTCCGTACCGCCTATTGTAAGAAAAATAGCAGCCCCCTCTGGAGCTCGCTTATAAAGTACCGCGATAAGAACCTTAAAAACAGAGTATACACCGACTATAATAGCGGACGAGAGAGGTGTGCGGCAGGAGGTGCGCCCTATGCATATATAGCGCGCGACTTCGAGAAAACCCGGGTTCCTCGGTGTGTATATGGCGCGAGACCGCGGTGGAAAGTCGCGCGTTAAAAAGCCACCACCGCCGCCTCGGCCTCCTCCTCCTCCTCTTCCTCCCCCCCGCGGGCAGATATACGCTCAGCACGCGCGGAGAATGGCGGAGGGAGGGGGGGCTCAGCCATGCATATATATATATATATATATATATATATATATATATATATAAACTAGGAGAGAAGCCGAGGCGCGATGAAGGAACGGGCGCCGAGGCCACGCCCCCATAGACAGCCGCCAGCCAACAATTAAGATTTGATCGGCAAAAATGGTCGAGGCAAAATGGCGCCGCCGCCACCGCCGCCGCCGCCTCCGACGCCGCGGCCACTTGAATGCGTAATGTCATGCGAGCGCGGCCGCGCGCGGGGCGAGGGAACGGGGGAGTGAAAAAAGTGGGGGAGGGTGGAGGGAGGTAGAGGATCCGGAACCGGTATGGGCCGGCGCGGCGGCAGCGGAGTCGGCGGCGTCGGCGGCGGTGCCGATTATATCATCGAGGACTTGGAAACGCTCGCGAACGGGCTTTAATGCGCGCGCGCGCGCGCTCGCAATGTAGCTCTCTTTTGCTCGAGAGAAAGAAAGAGAGAGAGAGAGAGAGAGAGGAGGAGAGGAGAGAGAGAGCGCGCGAGGGAGAGGCGGGGGGAGGAAGCCCGGGCGCGTTTTTATGCCCGCCGAGAACGCGCTGCACACTCGACGCTCATTTGCATATAAGTGCTTGGGCCTCTTTTAAAGACCCTCTCGCGTTTCTCCTTTTTCTCCCGGGGGCTCGGCGTTGCTCTTTGCCTCCTCCCCCTCCCGCTACTTTTTTCTCTCTGTCTGCAGCGTCTTATATATATATATATATATATATATATATATATATATATATATACACGTATACGTATACACCGTTGTCCCGGCGCGCATGCAACAACGCAAGTGCGCGGCCGCTTTCTTGTTTCGGTCGCGATTGCGCGCGATAGTTTTTTTCGATGCTAACGAAAAACGACGGGCGATTAAGAGTGAAACAGCGCCAGTCGGGGGAGGAGAGCCGGCGGGGGGGAGAGAGGGAGGGGGAAAGAGTTCTGAAAGCTCGCCGGGGGAAAAATTATAGTAATCTCACGACGCGGGACGTGGAGTAGGATACTTGCGAGCTATATATTAATGTTTTGGACATATTTGGCCCGGTATATATTATAATATGCATACAAGGTATATATATATATATATATATATATATATATATATATATATATGCACCCGAGGTAATTGATCAATGTTATATATAGCGCATTAAAATTGAGATGGCGCAAAGTTGTTTCTGCAAAAGTCAATGGGCATTTTGGATATTACATTATAAGTGCGTATATTTATAGTTATACGAATCAATTATGCTCTCTTCTCGTTCGTGTTCATCGGCCAATCATGTACCAGTTCGCCACCGTTATAAGCGTGCAATGAAAAATGAAGAAACGAGCCGAGAATTTTATTAAGCATTTTCGATTGCAACAAACGGAGTAAATTACGCCGATTTTATTATAACAGATCGTCGTGAAAATCCCTCCCCAGTTATCCAAAATCTACAGATGTACATAGTGAATTCGGTACATAATATCGTGATGGGCATTGGAAAATACGCGTTGTACAAAAGCGATTCGCAACTACCAAAAGCGCGCATATGAACTTTTGAATACGCAATTTTTGCCTTCCAATCCCATATAATTATACTACACGTTGGCCGATTGTCTATGTATATAGAGACTCCGTGTATAGGGACACACGAGGCAATTAACGTTCGCGCCATTCATTTTCCCGCGAATATGGCGCATTATCATTTTTATTGCGCGCATTTGCATAAAGCTGCGTGCACACATAGACATACACAGACACATATAGGTATAAGTGGCCGCACAATGGGAATTCAGAAAAATTTATAAGTCTTTCTCTGCCCGAGACGAGTTCATAAATCTAATTCATGCTTAATTAATTGGCCTATACTACAATTTCTTTCTGTTTCACATTCTTGATGAATTTAATGTAAATGTATTTAAGAAAAGTTAATTAAATAAGAAAACAAGTCTTTTCTAATACTTGAGGTTTGTTATATGAAAGTTAGGTTTAGCTTTGAAATATTTAGAATATACAATCAACATTAATAATTCTTCAGTTTTCTAAAATTTAAATTACAAATATTATTGTTTTTGCAATTAATGTCATTTTATATGATGTTAATTATAATATATTTCAATAGATCGTATTTTTCAGTATTATCTAGGTTCGCTAATTTCATTATGTTTCCACTTGAAAATCACGAGTATCCATCATGATAATATGCGCCTAGTTGCCTGCAACCAGAAATGCGTAGAAGACTTTCGGTGACCCTACGAATTACGTATATATTTAAAAATAGATATATATGACGTGTTTTATTATGCAATTGAATATTCAATGTAATTATTTACGTACAATAATAAGTATAGTTATATATTTATTATATTTATTGTACGTATTATAGGGCAAATATATATCAATGAATAATCTAAGCATCGCAATGTTACATTATCATGTAAGTTGAAGCTTGAAATTGTGTAATTTATTCTGTGTTTGTATTCTTTAAATAACAATTTTAGTAAAAACATTCGCCTTAAAAATACTATATTATAATTTAAAACGTGATTAATATCAAGTATATTATACATGTGATATAGTATAGCTGACTGTATTGATAATCAAAAGGGTAAAAAGGTTATGTCTCAATACATGACAAAAATAACGACTATCCTTATTTGTAGCTATATTCGTTTAGAATTTGAAAATATAAATAAGACATAATTTGTTTCGTGAAGGACAATATGGCTAATTCCCATGACTGTGACAATGACAATTTGACGCGGATAATATTGATAAAGGAGGCAGTCAAATTGTCCTAGACTGTCAAATAATCATTTTGATTGTTATATCAATTTTTAATTGTTTGGCTGCTATTATAATTGTAATAGTTTATAAACGAAGCACTCTGAGACCGATCAAACAATATTTGTTAGTTCTTAAAAATGTCATTACTTATAAATGACTATCATTACTTATATGTTGTATAGAAAAGACTATCAGTATGAAATAAAATAATTGTACTTGCCATCACTCCTTGCAAATTAATAATATAAAATGAAATCGTACATATATATATGGCAATATATTGATATAAATTTACTCATTGACCAATCATTACTTTTTTGTATAATTTTTGGATATGGGAAAATACTCCTTCATAAAAATCGTTTGAAATTTAGTAAAAGTTCTACCCGTATCAATTCTGAAATTCCAGGAAATTCCAGCCATTAATAATATAATGCAAAAATCTCCAAATGTAAAAGAACAACTCTTCCTATTTCTCGGAAAGAACAGCATAATCATAAAAATAAGCCATCTATGAAATCCAACTTGCTTCCCCGTATATATATATATATCCATCTCATCGATCATTTTCAACTTATTTCCTTCTCAATCGTTCTCTCCAGTCGCTTTCCACGAGAGCCTTCCCGGAATTAAATCCGCGATTCGCGCGATCCCTCGCTGATGGGCGCGCGCGCGCGATTACACGATCGGGCGCCGTTTCGACGCGCGAGCTGTGTGAAATCTCGGTGAAAAGCCGGTACCGGGAGCGCGGGAGCGGGAGGCGGAGGGGGCACAGGGCGCGGCTCGCCGTGCTCCCGCGTCGACGATGTCTCAGTCTCTGTATCTAATGCAATTGGCGAGCTCCTCGATTACGCTAATCTGCGGCGCGGATGCCAATAACGCGAGCGCAGCCCTTATATCGTCGCCACTCTCACCGCGCGCACCTCGCGGATCTCGCGCCGAGCGACGGGGCCGATTCGAAGACCATATATGTAAAGCCGATCGGCGATTGCGCGTACGCGTCGAGAACGTCCCTCCCACCCCCCCTGCTTTTCGGAGAATCGGGTAAAATAGCGAGAGGAGGCCGTAGGCCAGACGAACTCGACTCCAGCCGTGAAAAGCTGCATGGTGTAGTGTTATAGCGTGGCAAAACATTGGGAAAATTGCCGGGACTTGCGTGGAATCGTGCGGAGGGGCGACTTTTATTATAATGTCGATATCACGACGGATTGTACGCGCGGGATGAGTATCGCGCCAGAAAATTGTTATACCGTTCATTTATCGATTTATTTCTAGAAATTGGTCTCGCTTACTCAAAGAAGATTTTTGCACTGTTCCATGCGAATGAAATGATGGTTACAGCTGTATATAATTCAAAAATTAATACATTGTCAGTGACTAAAAAAGACTGTGAAATAACGACTTATTATTTTTTGTAGTACAATAAACTACATCGGATATATTAATGAAATTTAAAAAATATTCGATTCTTATTGATAAATTCTTATTGATATTATTATTTTATTATTAGTATTCACGCCAATGCTAGTTTCTTTCGCAGTTTTACCACGAGTATCAAACATTATCTCAAATTATTACGATTTTGAGCTTAGAGTCATTTTTAAGTAACTTTACTACTTATCATTGTCGTCTACTATTAAAAATGAAAATATTTTTCTGTAATACTGCGAATTATTAACTTGTCTTTCGTAATTTTATGCATATATAAACTGCATTCGAGACGATTACATAGGAAAACAAACGTTTTCATGTGTAAAATTACGCATTGAAATTATGAATTTCTGATTTTGCACCCCTCGCCGAAACTAACGGAAACAAGTACAAAAAATATGGGATAGAGATGAACATCGTGACCGACGTGGAACATACGTATTGATGTTACGATAATAAAAGACTAAGGTTCATCAATGCAAATAAATTCCTTATAGTTAAATCCCACACTTCCCTTCCTTATTCCTGAAAGGGCTCGTCCGAACTCAGCATTATCTGGAGGAAAACATCCAGGATTGGCCGGCTCAAGCCGCAACTTCCGCGACATAACACGCTAGCTTTTAGATCCATTATTCAACAGCGAAATCGGCACGAACTAGCGACTTCCGCGAGCTCGGCGCGCTATATGTAGATTTCGCGCATAATGTAAGGTTCGTTTATTGCTGATCGCATCTATATAGAGAATTCAGAAACAGGTTAGTATATGTGTGGCTGATATGCCTATTGCAGTATTCCTGCGCGAGACGAGGCGGGTGCCTTTTTGGGACAAAACAGTAATGAAAAAGTGCGAAATGGAAATAGTAATTTCAATGTAAACCATTTTATATCCCTGGTAGAAATTCTTTCCATATTTAGGATATAAACAAGGTATTTATTCTCAAGATATCTAGAAACAAGGCAAATAATCATCGGGATAAACTAGGAAAATGTGAAACGTTTTTTAAGGTCATTCTCAACGATGTTATAGATACGTCTTTCTAACTCGTTTATTCTCAGTTAATACCTAGAATAAATGGTATAGAAAAAATTGTTCTATGATGCGCATAAAAACTATGCGTCAACTAGATATTGTGTGACCAATTAGAATATACAGACTTTTTCACATTAAATATATAAAATTTAAAGATCTTTTGCATTGAAAAATATTTTAATTCCATTGTTTTTTGAAATTTTATATTTATTTTATTTTGTCTAGGTTCTCTCATTGTTGACTCTTATCTATCTTCATTGGTTTGTTACTGTTTGTAGAAACACGATTTCATATATATCGTATTTGATTAAATTCTTTCTTACATTGATGTAATTTTTGTTCAACTTTTCTTACTTAACATTATTAATGTTAAGTAAGAAAAGTAATTAAGTAATCTTATTTAACATTATTAAGATATTCAATTAGCATTTGTAGCTATTTAAGTAAGTGCTGAACAATCACATCAGTATGTAATAAAAATGATGTAATCAGTACAGTTTAAATTGTTTGTGAATATAGAATGAATTTCTTCAATATTCTAGAACGTAAAGGAAAAAAAATATGTAAATGCAAATCGGTGACTTAAATGAAAATAAGACATAGCCAAACAGCACATTATAGCATTATAACTGCGAAATTATTTGCTACTTTTTTATTTGATTACAAGAAGCAGAAGGAAAATGTCATCTAATAACTAAAAGTAGATATATATATATATATATATATATATATATATATATATATATGTGTGTGTTGCGTATTCAAAATTAGAAAAGTTTTGAGCTCAAATATCTGAATAATATACAAATAAAGTTTGAAATCCATATATTTATAAACATATATTTTTATTAATTTTAGATAGTTGAGGTAGCAAAAACATGAAGACCAAAAGTCATTTGAAAATAACAATGAAGAACAGAATTGTCAAATATAGACTAATTCCATGTGAGTGGACAGACTATAATCAGGCTGCTGGTACCTATTTTATAGACAAATTCAATTATTTATTCAACAAATGCAAAATTGTATATATCTCATTGAGAAAAAAGGACAAATTAATAAGCGAGAATATGTAATTAAAATTTTTTTCTTATCCATAATCAATTGCCTTGCATCAGTACTTGAACATATGATTATTAATGTATATGTATATAATAAAAGCGCATTCAATCAATGACCTTGAAATACCAGATATTTTTCTGCAGGTAAAGACGATTTAACGTCATCCTTCACTGATTTCACGACCCACCTTCTACTAAGTTGAGTCTCTTTAGGTATTGAAATAATAAATTCTAATAATGAAAGTACAATGTCCCCTACCGACATCCCCTTTTCTAATTTTAGAGGGAGGTAAGGATAAAAATGTACAGCCTGACTGTCATATTAAGAGAACTGTAAGACCGATTAAAAGATTTATTCTTATTTTATAAATAAGAAAACTATTATTGAAATTCATTCATCTGAAAATTTTGGAGAGACAGTATATTCACCAGAAACAGTGTTTTTCAGTATCATAGTGTATGGCAATTGTAACAAAAAGCCTCTATGTAATAGTTTAAGTAAATTTTTTATTTCAAATAACCAATGCATATTGTCGGTCGAAATAAAAAAATATTGAATGCGAAAGTTACGAAATAGAACAATTCTTAACGAGCTTGGAAAGACTTTTTTTACTAAACGAGAGGTTTACAGCCTGAGCTGAAGCCGATGTTGTAACGAGATCATCTTTTTATAATAGATAAAGACTACATATTGTAGATGAGAATCGGAATTAAGCGGTGAAGGAACGATTTGCAGATTCGAATGAGGAAAAAATATTACATCCGGTTGCAATTTTCAGCCGATTTAAGCTCAGTCAAACGACGCGCATTCAAACACTTAGTATTCAATTTATTTTATTTATTTTATTCTAGCGTCATAGTTTTTAATTTCCTGAATACAACTGTTGAATATCCATCAAGCAAAATGTAGGCACAACATAGTTCTAATTCTACAATTAGGTTGGTTCGGTTAACATAACAGATAAGCGGACAGTGGAGACAAGCATATACAGACAAACTCAGAACTTATAAATGTCCGTCAGAATTTTTCTTTAAAAATTTTTTTTAAAAATGTAGAATATAGAAAAATAAAGAAAAAAGTATTGGAACATAGTAATGATTGAATGGATATTGATAAATGAGACTGCTGTAAGAAACTCCTCTTTTAGAAGTGTAAAAATAATAAAAATACAATATAGGAAAACAGTTATCTACTGCGTATATGACAGTTATGTTTCGAAACAATATGCATGCATTATAATTATTAAGAAAAATAAATCTATTTGAAAATTTCTTTTTTATTATCTATTCGTCCCACTTTTAATGAGATTTTTTGTAGAAAACTAAGCTAGATTCTGCTAAGTAAACATAATTAGAACGAGCCAGAATTTATTAGGGAAATCTAATCTGATTCTAGTTCTTAGTGGTCCCATTTTTATTGGGATTATTAGTAGGAATAGAAACTAGATCCTGGTAAGTAAACCGAAATACATCTAGTCAAAATCAAGCAAAAAGACTAGTTAAAAATTATTTAAGATATTTACTGTTATAATTTTTTTACTTATTGAAGTGGAATATTTATTTAGTTGTTTTAAAAATATTTATTTAAAAGAAAAAAAAATCGAATGATAAAATTTTTTTCGATATTTATAAGCATTTAATTAGATTTTATATTAGATGTACAACTTTGTTTCCAATGTTTTTTTTCCGAATTTCGACACTTTATTGTAAAAAACTGGTTACGCATTTTTATAATTTAAAGTATTGTCTATCACTAATCACTACTTTCTTCCACCTTTCGCACACCATACGAATCCCGTGTTGAAAAACTGGTCATCTTTTGAAGCAATCCACGAATCGATCCAAATTTTTACTTCTTCATAAAACCGTAAATGCTGGTCAGCCAGGATGTGTACGATTCATCAAAACAAATGATAGTCTAAGGGAGCAACGTCTGGAGAATAAGGTGGGTGGGGTAAAACTTCCCATTTCAAAGATCGTTATATTGCAGCCGTTTGTCTTTCAATGCTCGGCTTAACCGCAGGAATTGTGTTCGATAATGATCGCCGTGATTGTTTCAGGCGGTTTTAACAGCTCAAAATACACTACGCCGAGCTGGTCCGATCAAATACTGAACATGACCTCGGAACAGTGAATATTCGGTTTGGCTGTTGACGTGGAAGGATGGCCGGGATATCCCCATGATTTTCTGCACTTGGGTTTATCGTAATGAACCCATTTTCGTCTCCAGTCAGAATGCGATGCAAAAATCCCTTCCGTCTTTGCCTTGCAAACAGCTGTTCATGGGCAAAACAACGCCGTTTAACCTCTTTCAGCTTCAACTCGTACGACACCCAATTCCAATGTTTCTGAATCATTCCCATGACATTCAGGTGTTTTGGCATGGCTTGTTGCAGGATCATCCAAATGATGCTGTCAATTCTTGTTGCGTTTGACACGAGTCTTGATCAAGTAATGCCTCCAATTCTGCATTTTCGAAAAATATCTCTCTTCCACCGCCATACTGATCTTTGACGTGAAAATCACCGTTCTTAAAGCGTTGAAATATACAAATTTTTTATATCGCTGAAAAAATTGTGGACCTAACAGAGTATCGAACCCACTACCACCCTGTGATTCGTAAACTAACTCCTTATAAACTAGCGCGGTACATTAACGTGATTTATTACTTGTTCCCGTATATTTCGTATATATAGTATAAACATAAAAATATATATTCTGTATAAATCTGTACAAATGGAGATATAAAATTATAGTCAAATTTGACCAATATAGAATTTCAATATATAATTAAAGTTATTCATAAATATATACGGGCTCTAATGGAAAACGGAAAATACTGATATGGAAAGAATACGAGATAAATTCGATCAATAAGAAATGTAGAAATCAGAATTATGCTTTCCTTTTTCTTATGAAAAATTAAAAATTATTTACACGGAAAGTCTCATTCTCTATTATTGTCCTGCAGTCTCATATTTATGCATTGTAATTGTATAGTGATATTTAATATAATGTACGCAATATTCTAAAGAATCCTTTTTTCAGTGTACAATTATTTGTAATATAAGAAAGACTGTTGAGTATTAAATTTTACTTTTATTTTAATTCTAAGTATTCACGTTTATTTATAATATCTTACCATATTAGTATTTACGTTTTAATATTATTCTTTGATCATATTTTTTCAAATATTTTTTTCATATACTTAGTATAGTACTATACATAGTACTTCATCAATTACTGAAACTTATAAGAAACAAGCAACTCTTGTGAGTATATTATTATAAAAAATTAAAGTTCATAAAGATATTAAAGGGAATTTTGATTCGACCTATGTTTTAATTATAATATGATTAGTCTCTATTTGAAGAGTGTTTTATTTCAAATTTCGTAAATTTTTACGACTCCTTGAGTAGGGTACAAAGACAGAGCTGGTTAAGCTTTACTGGGTTGGTTCTAAAATTAAGACAGGTAGCTCTTGAAAGTTATGATTTCTAGAGCATATGTGAAAATATCTGTAGTTTGTAAATACGAGCTTCTCACAGGAACTGGAATTTTATATAAATATCTTCATAAAATAAATATTAAAATTTATTTAGATTTAAACATAAAATATCAAATGACAGAATTTATAGCTAAATTATATTGCTACTTTTTGTTTTAGTAAACTCGCTTATTAGCTCATTGAGATGAAGCATTTTGAGTAACTCCTTTTTGATAGTATAAGCATGGTGTGTGTAGATACACTTTCATCGGGGATTATAGATCGATGCGTAAATCCTTTGTTTTTTTCAATACTGAAAACGATTGCTCGCTTTCTCAGTTGGCTATTGGCTAGGAGTAGTCACGAGAATTCCGAATGCTACATAAATATTTAGATAAGTTGATAGCATTGCATTATTAATCATGCCATTAAATACTCTATTATAAGACGGATGTTATGGTCCTAATTTTTAACGATTTTAACGAATTGAGAAAAAATCTGTACTTTGCATTTGGCCAAATCTATTTTCATACCATGAGCATTTACTTTTTAAAAATTACCATTAGCTGATTACTATTAAGATCAATACAATACACTTGAATTCAGTATTCATTATTGTGTTCATTTAGTTATTTAACATAACTATCGTTGAATTCTATTCTTTCATAGTTATCTATTTTCGAAAATCAGATTAAGTGCTCGTACACGAGTCCGTCTAGAAATTCTAGAAAAACAATCGATAATTGATCATCTGTGAAATATCAGATGAATAGAGTCGACAGCAGACCCAATGTTTTGCTTACTTTGTTTCACTTTTTGTATATACGAAAGCTTGTTCAGTCATTAAATTTATGAATTCTTCGCAAATTGTGTTCGTAAGAAGCATAATCCCCGTGTTTTTAGTCATGTCTGTCCATATGTTGTATTGATATAAGATCGTGCTCAGCAATCAGCTCTATGACTCCAAGATATGGTTAACATTGTGAGGGGAATTTAATTCCTGGTTGGTGCGCGGCATAGTGATTCTCGTTCTGAGAAGAAACGGCTAAATCGACCTATATTCGACCAATATCATGCATATGCGAACGACCATTGGATGCGTGGATCGCAGCGGAAATAAATATTCGCGCACATCGCCCGATATGCAGATTACGCGTGAGTTGTGTGTACGGGAGAAAAAAATCCCTGCATCGGACAGTTACGAGTATATGCGTATACAGGAACCAAAGAAAAGTTTAGAAGTCCGATAGGTATATATATATATATATATATATATATATATATATATATACGTCTAAGGATGCAGACATCAGTCGCTCGAGCGATCGTTAACTGTTATTATATCCGGCGCGGTTCTATATCTTTCGCCGCGATCATCGACGTCTCCGTTTCCTTCTCTCTCTCTCTCTCTCTCTCTCTCTCTCTCTCTCTCTATCTCTCTCATTCTCTCATCGCTTTTAACGAGCTGGGTCCACTTAGCGTTTTTGTACGTAGAGGCGCGAGCGAAAGCAAGCGAGCGAGCTTTAGTTAGACGTCGTGGTCGCCGCGCGGGAGCGAGTTATAATATTTCTTTGGCGCAAAGTCTGCGAGCTTCTGTGTATAAGTCGAACAGTGGCTATATAGAGAGAAAGAGCGAGAGAAAAGAGAGAAGAGAGAGAGAGAGAGAGAGAGAGAGAGAGAGGGAGGGTAGGAACAACTGGGAATGCGCTTCGAACTTATACACACCGGTCTGATGGCGGACGGAACCCTTCCCCTGCGCCTGCATTTGTATAATGCGCGCGAGTTAAGTAGCTGCTCTCTATAGTTCCTTCCGTTCCAACTTCTATATATATATATATATATATATATATATATATATATATATGCATATAATGCATGCCGAGCAGAATGATATTTCTTAATTTTGCCTGTCGGGAAAATCGGTTGGGCGCGCGCGCCAGCGGTAGCCCGCCGCCGCCTTTTTTCCGCGGCCGGAACGCGCGGATAATAAGCTATATATGGAAGGGGAGAGAATTATGTCTTTAAAGGCTAAAGGATATTTACGAGCGGGCAGCGCAAGTGGATCAGCCGAGACGAGCGCTCGCTCGCTTTCCGCGCGTTTATTGCTTGACTTGTGAGCAATGTATATATATATATATATAGTTACAGGTTTTCTAATTTTCAGACCATATGCGGGTCTCGTTTGCCGCCACCAAAGCAATTCGATTCATTAAGTTATGAATGATCGTTGGTCGAATGATTATCGCATAATGTGTGTATGCTTATTTTGGTATTAACATTTATATAACGCTTATATATATATTACATATATTAACGCTTATGTTTCTATTTAGAACTGTATTGTTATACATGTATACAATAATGTCAACTATCAAAAAGACATTGTGCATTTTCTTACATTATAAGTTAGGCAAAATAGTGATATTAAGGATATTCATAAAGTTATTTAGGACTCTGAATATGTTGTGTGTACTTCAACAAGTTGGAAATGATTGCAAATCTTTCGAACATTGTTGAAAGTTTTCGGTAAAGTTGTTGTTTTGGATAAAACGTATAAAAAAATTTGGTAGAGTAACTGTCACTAGCAGTAACGCGAATGCCCAAAATTTGGATCATGTAAATACAATTCCTTTTTCAGGACGCGTGTACTTGTCAAGATGCTCTATCTTTTACCAGAAATTCAATTAATTTTTGAGTTATCGGTAGACGAGCTGTTGTATTCAGATTAAAATCGCTGCTCTTTCTTTTACTGATTATGCGCATATTTTCCGTGTTCCCCATATATGTGCTATCCGTGATTTGGGAACTAATATTTTATATCTTTTCTAATGGCGACTCTACTATAAAATGACACATTTTTTTAACATAAAACTCAAATTTTGTTCAGGTTATCCCATACCCTATTGCTAATTGAATGATTTGGGCAACTATCTCTGGGTTGATGTAATCATTATAAACGATTAAAAAGGTTTTCAGATCGTGTTCGGAACTTACCATAAAATTGTTTAATGAATATTACACATTTCTCATTCGAAGCATTTAACAAAGCTGTCTTGTATACATTTTTTATTTAAATAAAGAAATAAAAATATTTTAAGGATATTTAATAAAAATCTTATTTGGTATTATTGGCATTTTATAATATAGATAAAATATATCGATAGAATTTTGTAATACTGTTATCTAAAAAAACTCATAAAATTACATGGACAAGATTAAAAATAAAACAAGTGGCAAAATTGATGAAATTTTACCAAGGAACATACGGTGATCTCCAAAATTCCAATTTATTTGTATCGCAGTACCATTTAATTTTATTCATTTAACATTTGCAAAATTATTATCAAATACTACTATAATAATTTTTTTCTAACAAAGCTTATTAAAAAGTTTGGCAGTTGCAGGAATATCGTTTCTTATGTAGTGTTTTTACTTTCTCGCTGAATGAATCCGTCGTTTATTGTGACAAACCACTTAGACGATCAATGTTCCGCATAAATCCAACGAAAGCTATCGGCAACGTATAATTCAATAAAAAAAACAATTTCCCTATAAAACTATAGTTTGTATACCTATAGGAATATTGCAGAATACTCCGATTCTCGCGAACTGTTCTTCGCATCGCCATTCTCCTGCTCCCACCCCCTCCTCAAATGCTCCACGAATGCATAACCGATCGAATCGATTCGCAGGATGGCGCGGTGCAACGCTTTCCCGAAATCCCATTAAATCTGCCTCGAGCGCATATACATATATATATATATATATATATATATATATATATATATATATATATGCCCGCCATTACCGATTACGCCGATTTCAAGGTAAAATCAAGGGTTTCGATTGGCTCCGCCAATGCTTCTCGTTGCGCTCGTTCTTCTCTCTCTCTCTCTCTCTCTCTCTCTCTTGGAGGGATTGTATATAACTCTATACCATATATTCAGAATGCGCTTCAGCCGTTCTCTCCTCTTCTTGCCCCATACCCACGTCTCTCCGTTATTTTGCGCCGGGCCGCGCTGGCGCGCGGCGCGGAGAGGGAGCCAGCAAAGCCTCGAGAGTACTTATCATTAAGCCGCATCTCGCCGTCGAGGCAGAGGAGTAATTGTTTCCTTTGCTTTATAGTTTTATTCCGACTCGCTATACAGCGATGATATCTCTTCCTTCCTCCCTCCCTCGCTCCCTCTCTTTATATATACCGTTTCCTTCTTTCGTATAACAGAGGGTTCGGATCGTTTGTAGGTCCCCCGTACGGAGAAATCTGCGGTCATCTCGCCGATGCCTTTCGGGTTGTCACGCTATAAACTACATTTCTAGTTAAAAGGTCTGATTTATGCTGATGATCCTCGATTAATTAACAATCAGTAGGGCTTGTTTTACAGCTCTGGTCTGGTATTGTTAACACACAGTTTCTTGACGAAGTGAAATTCTGGAAAATGCTTGTATTGTGACTTGGAATTCAATTTTCATCATGCATATGGTATTTAATAAGTTTTTATTTAAAGTAATGTAGGCAGGAATTCATAATTAATATAATGAGGAGATATTGAAAAAAACTAGCAGCGCTTGATTTGCTCGGCGGAAAATAGATTCCGCGAACTTTCGTTTTCGCTGCTGATGCTTTCTCGTTGAGCTATCGATACTACGGCTCGCTTTTTCCCTATTTGTCCTCGGATAACCACTATACTCGTTCTTTAATTCGCGTTAGACATGAAATTTACAAAGAATAATGCGTAACAAATCTGTAACTAACGACCATGCGTAAAATCAAACCTAGGAATCCTAATACATCATCTAATACAATTTTTCTTAAACAATTGCTTCATGATTTGTTCCCGGACGATCAAGAAAGTCATATTCGTTACTGATTTGTATACTAACAGCGGCCGTCGTGACATTGGATTAAAATATGTTTATCTTATAGACGAATTCAATTTCATCGAAATCACTAGGATTGGAATGAACGTGAAACATGATTCACTAAATTTTCATCACATCTTTGACGAATCGTGGATTTCTCATTTTATGAAAGGAATTTTTTGGTCGCAGTGTAAAGTATAGAGGTTGACGTTTCTTATTGAAGCGGGAAAGTCCAAGGAAAAAACATCTTGCTTCGGATCCCTCAGTATTCGGATATACCCAATACGCAGTTTGGTTTTTGTAAAGGACGTTCGGCATTCAACGCCGTGAGCAGAGTAGTGGTATTCGTCTTATAGTTGTACTACGAGGAACGATAAAACAAGCACATGTGTACTATTATTTCACTGGATGGGTCGATGTTTTGCTAACTTGAGAAGATCTTAAATTTCCTCTTCCGCTATGCCCATGAAGGAATAATCCAGTCATCTACTTGAGGAAATTTAGCTTTATGACACTAACCATGACAAGTATACTCTTACTCTTATACGATCAGTAGAGGTGTGCCTCGGGCATTGTTTGCGGGTCGCCAAGTTTGGAATACGTTGTGCGATGACTAGTGAATGCAGCCGTTTCCAGACAGGGTATCAATGATATGTAAATAATGATAATCTAGTCTTAGTTATCTCAGTTAATAGTCTTCACGAGGTACAGTACCTTAAAGATTATGCAATATAACTAGTTGTAAACTTGCTAAAAAAAGTGATCGATATTTGCTACCTTTTTAATAGAAGGTACAATCATTTCATTCTCGATTAATATTGGTCTTACAATGAACGTAAATTTACCGTTCACGGAATACGTACCTTTTCAAACGATGTCCTTAAAAAGGCAAATATTGGAAGAATACCTGCAGGCTTAGTGCCCAATAAAAGAAGGTCAAAGCATCCCAAATACGTACTATTTTTAATTCTCAAAATATTGACAAATGCATCATTTAATTATCAAGATTTAATACAACTTACTGTATAGTTATGATATTTAAGGACATTATATACCCAATAGATCAATATATAAAGTCATTTGAGCATAGAGCTGGTATTTTACCGACGGGCGTACAGTTGTATTCCCATGCAACTCGAGCAGCTCGACATTCTTGGTCGAGAGTTCGATATTCAATTAAATTTTTTGTCAGTTCTGGTAATAAAAATTGGTAAAATTGAACTGATGCTAACCTTTAATAATTTTAATAACGTGTAGTATTTATTTCCTATAGTCTCATTAGTGCTCCATAATAATTGTAGTACTGTTGTACCAGCGATAATAAATTAAATATACCGAAAAACCGTCGAACAGAGGCGCAAAATTCGACAAATTATTGCCCTTGGAATGCTTTATTATAGGTATAAGTGTATTTGAGCACCGTGACCGCGCGGCGTCAAACTGCGCTTCAAATTGCAGAAATATTTCACGCTTCTTGTTTGTTGCTAATATAAATATATATATATATATATATATATATATATATATATATATATATACGTCGATGCTATCTTGCGCACGGGCCGTCCTCGATTCGAATGCGTTTATGTTATACAAAGTTCCTCGTTGATGCAAGCGCCCAGCAGGGTCGAGGCTTTTTTTCGGTTAATTATAACGTGTGTGCGCGGGTATATAGGCACGTATACACCTGCGCATATTCTGGACGACTCGGCAAATAGACTTATCGCGTGAGTGACGGGTAATGCGCGCCGCGCGCATGACTCTAATTATCCGCCTTTTCCCCGCTCATATAAATTATACCATGCATCTGTGTATGTACACACACACACACACACACTCACATATATAAAAGTAATCTCCAGAGAAGTCGGGGAGAAAGACAATTTTCATCTAAAAATGCGAGAGCCGGGCTTACATAACAACGTCAATTATTATTCGAGTGAACGAGCTGCAGAGCGACAAATTTTTTTTTTCTCTCCAGCACGATCTCCGCTCCGTTCTCGTGCAAAAGAAGAAGCGCTTCTCGTTCAACCGTCCGGTTTAATTATATATTATAAATGTGTATATAAATGTTGTCTACTGGTATTTCTTTTTGTGCCGAAAGGAGCGCGGCCCACCGAGTCGGAAAGCACAGGTGGGTAATATTAAAAATTTCTCGGCTAAAATTATCCGATAGACGAGGCGGCGCGCGGCTGCGCTTATAACATAACCTATACCGGGCACCTTGCATTACGGGGGCGTGACGAAAAATAGCCGCCGCGCTCATCGCTCTCCAAATCCCTTTTGCCCCGGAGCCCTCCGTATATATATACCGAGGATGGAATATGCCCCAGAAAAATGCGCGTCTCCTTTTGCGAGAACGAGAGTCTCTCGAAATTTTGGAGCATAATCCGCCCTTTCGTCCGCAAAATTGCTCCCCCCCCCCGCCCCTCTCTCTTTTTCTCGTATATGTATATTCTTCGAGTCCTATGGCTTGTTTTTAAAAAAGAATGCGCTCCGCCATAGCCGCCGGCTCGTTTTGCATTTTCTCTCTCGGTCCCCGCCGCAGCCTCCCCGAAATTGACGCCGTACGCATATATATAAGTATATATATATATATATATATATATATATATATAATGGGACCGTAAAGAGGACGCGCGCGGCAGCGGCAGCAACAACGCTGCGGAAAGTAGCCCTCCTCCTCCTCCTCCCGTCGTCCCAGAGAAATGAGAGGGAGGCACGAATTTTGCGAGCGGCCGCGAGGGGTGATATTACGCTCTCCCTTACCCACCCCCCTCATTCTCTGGTCTAGTCTCCGCAATATGTGGCGAAACGCGCAGGTATGTGTGTCTGTGTGTGTGTGTGTGTGTGTGTGTGTGTGTGCGCGCGCATGCAAGTGCGCGGATATCTAATAATATAGCTCCCGTGCCGAACGGAGCAAGAGACGAGGACGACACGTAGGCGCCCCTCTTTAGATAGACTATATCTTTCGTTCGCTCGCTCTCCTTCTTCCGCGGGCATTTAAAAAAAAGGGGGGAACGCGGTGGAGTAACGCGCAGAGGGCTCTCTATATACGCACCCGCACACACACACACACACACACACACACACACACACGCACAGAAGGGCGGTGCGCCGGACAGTTTCGCGCGCGAGCGCGGAGCGCCTATCGTTTAGCTCGGATCTCCATGCGAGATTGGGCCGCGGTCGGGGGAGCGCGGACGCTGATGCACGCCTCCGGGCGCGGTGTATCGCGCCGCGCGGGCCTCTTACTGCCTCTTTTCTTGCCTCGCCGCTGCCCACCCCCACCCCACTCCCAACCCACCTTCTCTCGTTCCCTCCTCCCTCGCGGCGTTTTATATCTCGGGCTGGCGTGTAAAAGCGAACAAAGGAAAAAACAAAAGGATAATTCCACAACGCGGACGTCATTGGACGAGCGTTCGATCGCGCGAGTTCCAGATCAGGTACGGGGGCTGCATAAGCCAATGTTAAAATAAGGGAGTGAAAAAAGTAAAGGGAACCCGCTGAAAATCAGTGAATCATCGCAGATTGAACGAGCGCTGCTTTATTAGTACATGCCGATTCTTTATAGTAACCTATTGCTGTTTAAAATAACTATTCGTTTCAAATTTGTTTTCGTTGCTTTTTTCACTATTCGAGGGCTTCGGTGATATTTCAGTTGCGCGCAAAGAAGTAGAATACGACCTCCTGGTCTATTGACGCAAATTCTTGGGGAAATTTCGATTCGGGTTCGAACGGCAGTATTACGATACTATCACGAGGAATATGGACTGTTGTCCAAAACCGAAACTCCTATTACAGGTGGTCCGAATAAATCTGAACATCGTGTGCATTATTTTTGTACGTACAATTAAAGCAGGCTTTTATATATTCGATGAAAATAACAATTTATAAAAGACTTTACTGTGATAGAATCATAAGCAACGAATTTTTAGCGAAATAGCATTGTGGAAAACTCTATTTTGCAATAGTACTATATTGCATTAGTTTTTGAAATGGATTTTTTTTTTTAATGTACAGAATGAATATAGAATATGTCGTATTGTCTAATTACACCTGATACCTTTTTCTTTCAGAATATACGAACATTTAGTGGTGTGTATTGAAAACTTAATACATATAATGAATTTATATATAAATTTACAGTGAGGGTTAATAAAGTAAATTTATGTATAAATTTACTTCCATTTAAATGTCGGATTCGCTTTTTACTGTTTGCCTCCTATTGGATGCATGCATAAAAATGCTATACATGCTTATATACTTACATTACATATACATAGTTTTTGCTTTTATTAAGTAGATACATATAAATATATTCTCATTTTTAATTAAAAATTAATGCTAACTTTATAAATTATTCCTATAATTATATGTTAAGTTTAACGTTGTTAGTAGGTCATTTTGTTCAACATTCATATTTCTACGTATACGTATAGTCGCGTTCTTTCCTCGGGCGGATAAATAGGGTTTATACGTATCGCGTGTGTACAGAAAATTATACATGGCCGACTTGGTGGAGCCAACGGTTTTTAGGCTCGATCGCGGCGCGGAGCAGCCCGCACATACGAATCCGCTAGAGAAGTTCGTTTCGGCATATTTACGAGCCGTATACACGTATATGTGCATCGAGGGGAGGATTTTAATCAGCCGTTTGAAAACTTCCATAAATGCATGGGTCCCGCGAACTGGTCCGAATCGGCGCAGCTCTCTATTATATACACTTTTACCCCGAACTTTATTACCCTACGCCGCTCCCTTATACACATATCCACGTATATATCTCTTCTTGCGCTTTTTTTTTTTTTTTTTTTTTTTTGGAGATACCTTCCTCGCAAACTCGCTCGAGGGGGGGGGTAGAGCGCGCGGCCAATCCGAACCATTGTAATCTGCCGCGCGAGGCACGAGATATGCATCGGGAGCGCGTCGCTCGTTCGTTCGTCCGTCGCTACCACCTTTCCGACCCCCTTCCCCTTGATTAACAGGCTCGAGACCCGCTCTTTTTTCTCCTCGTATACCTCACTGTCTCTCTGTCCTTTCTCTCCTTTTAGAACTGGAAGCCTCTTCCTCCCTCCCTCCTATCCACAAAGATGGCGACCGCGTGTACACACACATATGCAACATTCGGACGGCGTAAAGCCGTGCCAGCGCGCGCCCGCGATCCTTCGACATTTTCGAGGCGTTTAAGATACGGTTTTAACGGCTGGGAATTTCGGATAAGTATACACGACGATACGGCTGTCCCAAGCGCGCCCCGGTAGGCTGGAGTTTTACAGGTTTAGCGGGGAAAAATGAACGAGTCCCTGGCCCCGAATGGTATTTAAGCCGAGGGGGTATGCACTTATTTTTATATCTCCGCGCGCCCGCACGAGGGGAGGAATACTAAGTTTTTTTCGGGGAGATTTTCTAATTTAGCCCGCTCGTAATCCTCCGGTGCGTTCCTATATATATATATATATATATATATATATATATATATATATATATATATATGTACGTACCTTATACGCGGGGGGTGATTTCCTTGAAAGGGGAGAATCATGCAAATTCCGGACCCGGTCGAATTCGCAAAATGTGCCGCGGCTTAATAATTCTTATACGACATAATATCTGCATCGTAAAAAAAAGGAAAGAGGCACAAAAAAGAATCTGAGTAACATAAATTACGATCGCTTCCTTGCTTCTGTGCATAAAAATTCATACGCAAATAATTATAAATCATTATGTATAGATGCCGAGTAGATTATCTTACGAGGCCGCGTAAATGTTCATTAAGCCGCCTAAATAATAATGCCGCATTGCAGTGCAACTCGACGAGCAGGACACCCCTAAAACAGTCTCGTAGATCCCGAGGTCTTTTGAGATGTTACAATGTCATAATGTCGCACTCTCGCACCCGGCAGATTATTTTTTCTTTTACACTTGAAGATTCTGACGTGTATAGTTTGAGGACTGAGAATTTTTCTATTATATTATACGTTCGTTAATCTGCAAGTTATACGTGATAATTTAAAAAAGGTTCGACTGGTAGGCCGCTATATATAAACACATAGTAATCGTTCATTTCATTTTGTAGGACACCAAAATGTAAGTGTTTTATTTCTTATACAGATGCTTCGTCCAAGAGTTCGATTGTCCAATAACGGCTAGTCCTAATCGAATGTTTAATCCCGAATTTATTGATTCTTGAACTTGCGTGCAACATCATTTTACACTCGCTCGAAGCAATGGGTACAAGTCCCACAAAGAAAATAGTTAATTTACACATAGTATTGTACGATACTTTTCGTTACAACAGCCAAAAAAACTCCTAATGATAAGATTTGGAGGTTTAAATGATGTAAAATATAATAGAATACATAGCGAGGCCACCGAAGAACGATACTCTGTCGGTAGAGAAGGCTAAGTAAAACTAATATCGAAACCGTTAATGGTCATGCCCAAAAAACGAAACTGATTGGAAGGATGCACCATTTGGAAAAATAAAACAAATGCCCCAATTGACTTTCTGTGCTATAAATTATCAAAATATACTGCTAGGAATCAAATAACGTTAAATTTTATAAATATCTTAATAATTTATAAATTAACTCAAAAAGAAAAATGTCAATCACTAACGAAGTGAGAAAATAAAATAATAGATATAACGTTTATCGCACTAGAATACAAAAGACCGTTGGTCGCTGTCGATATATTCATTTTAAAAAATATTCCTAGGGTTCAATTGAATAGCGTAACCATAACACCGATCATAAATATAACCTAGTGCAATCTACGTTTACTTATCTCGAATTACATATAAATATGAAACATTCATGTTTGATAAAAAAATAATATCTTCTATATTTATGAACGAAAACTGAGCTTTAACGAAGTCAAATTATTATTGTTTAGAATTGGCAAATACAAATGCAACACGGGGCTGTTCCGTTTTCGTGTCATGAGAGCGCAACACGAGAAGTACAATTATTTATAGCAAATATAACAGCACTGCGAGCGCGCGCATCTTCACACGCGTGCCTCCTTTTAGTTTACAGCTCTCATTTTTCTCCTGCCCCTCCTCCCTTGGATAAATCGGCAGTGGCAGTTATGTAGGTGAGTGTGCGCGCGTGTATTTATGCGTGTTTTGTATCCGGAAAAAAGTGGAAAGCGAAATGCGATATATAATACCCGGGGAAAGTTCGTCGAATCGTCATAATATGTAAAAGTTTCTCTCTCTCTCTCTCTCTCTCTCTCTCTCTCTCTCACTTTATATATATATATATATATATATATATATATATATATATATATATATATATGTCCGTGTGTATAACATTAACCACAATGGCAAAATGGGAGGTACACGCGTCGCAACCGAAAAAAGAGAGGTTCGCGCGTGCGCGCGCGCATTATTTCGTAAAGGCGCGCTTACGCGCGTGTCAGGCCCCCGTGTGCGCGCTGCAGCGCACGAGTCTCGAGGGTGTGTCCGGGGGCGTGGGTCCGCGCCTGCACAGCTGCCAAGCGCGCGCCCTCGCGTCTATATATATATATATATAATAACAGAATCGCGCAACAACTTCTGTGCGAGATGCTGCAGCGACGGTGTGTGTCAAGAGCAAGAGAGGGAGGGGTGGGTGGGAGGTTGCGAACGGGGCGTTGGCGAACGTAAAAGCAATATAATAACGTTTCATTTAGCGACGCTAGCTCATATTATTATTATTATTATTATTATTATTATTATTATTATTATTATTATTATTCGTCGGGGTTGACACGCTGAGAGACAAAGGATCGAAGGCGCGAGTGAGTTGCTCGCAGGGCCTTGGCGTCGTATACCGGCGATGGCTGCTACTGCTGCCGTGGGCATGGCGGACGCGATAACGAGACTCGATGGCTGGGCAGAAGAAGTGTATGCGATAGTAAGAGCTGGGAGAGAGAGAGAGAGAGAGAGAGAGAGAGAGAGAGAAAATCGGTTTTTGTTTTACGACTTCAAGCTTGCAATATGCGAATCTGCCCCTTGCGCGTACTCTTTGAATAAATTTTGCTTACGGGAGCACTATTCGATATAAAACTGTAGCATGAAACGAAGCCAATATGTGTGTGTGTGTGTGTGTGTGTGTGTGTGTGTGTGTGTGTGTGTGTGTGTGTGTGTGTGTGTGTGTGTGTGTGTGTATGTAATCCCTCGATCTAATAATCGGCCGTTAATCGAGCGCTCGATGAAAAGTCCGGATCAAAGGAAGAATACACCCAGGCCTGTGTAATTGTGTTGTACAATCAATGGGATGGAATATATAATAGAACGCAGCATGGTACGCGTATGCCATGTACCATCCGACGAACGGAGAAGAAGTTGGCGGAGGCGCGATAAAAAGCCCGACATAATAATATATACGTACAACAACGCCGGTGCCCGCGCCTCGATCCGCCAGTACAAGAGCCGGAAGCCGTGGCGCGCGCGGCGATCGGATATACATCGGTAGATATATATATATATATATATATATGTCTTCGCGTCTCCTTTTATACGCATTTATTTCACGTTATACGTACCTTTTGGCATTTATTTCGGCAGCTCCTTCCTGTCACTCGACGCGTCCCTTTGTCGGGGATCCCTCGTAGGCGAGCAGGCGAGCGCGCGCCTGCTCCACCCATCGCTGCTTTTACCGGCTTTTACAAGGGCGCGTCTGTCCACCGGTAGTCGGCTAACGACGTATATATACGTATCGGCTATAGCGCGAAGCGAGCGCGTTCACGCATATGCAGTTTGCACGCGCAGCGACTAGAATATATATATATATATATAAAGATCACATTGCGCAGCCGACCCGCACACGAGAGACGTCCGCGCAAGCTCTTGTTCTTTTAGATCGGTGGGCGGAAATCTGGCGAACTCCGTCGCTGTGCCTTGAGCGCGTCACTGATTTTTCGGAAACGCGACCGGTGCGTACGGTGACCGCTTTCCAGTAGCTATACCTATATATGATATGCATATATCTAGTGCAGCTTTCGCGCTGAAAGCTGCAGAGGATATAATTACATGTATATGCTGCGTAAAATTTGCAACGGGCGTGGACGAATGCGTTTCTACTGCTCTATTAGCGACTAGTTATATGAGATTCGCATTGGGAATCGGATGTGTGTCAAATAGGGCACTCGGTCAGGAGAGAAATTAGCTTGAAAATCTCACATAATTTATATAACGGGTTTTGACATTTTTGTATTTGCCAGTATTAAAGTTTTTTTATTGCTTTGAAACTCTAATTTAAGTTTTTTTTAACTTTTTTAATCTGCAATGCGATATTCTAAATTCAAGATCGCGTATCAATATGATGGAAAAATATTCAATATAAAGGCAAAAAATTCGATTGTTATTTTTATTTGTATTAAGAAAAAATAAAAATTACTTAAATATTTCTAATCGCTAAAACTTTAATATGTATATTATCATTTCGTATATCCCATTTCGAATACACATTTATTCTCATGAAATATAATTTACAATTTCATTACTATAGATATCTGCTTGAATACCTTCATTTGAATATTACAGAGAGTAAGCCGTTTTAGAAATTAAAAATTTGAAATCGTCGTTCGGAAATAGCATTTTTATGCGCATTTTCTCAGAAGCATCGAAATTGCAGAAACGGTTCTCTAAAGGTTAATACAGAATTTGGATAAAAATTGTACTTTTATTTTTCCGAATGAATAATTTTCTTAACGAATTTTTCTGAAACGCACCTGACGCCACTAGTTTTGAAATTTCATTTTTTAATACTACAGTAGGTGTATACATATCTTATACCAGGGAGATCAGAATTGTTTTCATATGTACTATTCGTATTGTAATTTTAAAAATTAATTCAAATTTTTATCGTGACTTTTATTTTAAAATCATTATCTAAAATAAAAATAGTGTATATACACAGGTAATATTGTAAAATCGTTGGTAAATAAATATTTTTTATAGGATGATTTCAGTAAAAGAAAACAAGTGAAAATATTAAATTTTAATATATTAAAAAAGAAAAAACCATTTTAATCGATAAATTATATTATTTCTTCTAAAATATCGTTTCATCGCTATTTAAAATTATAAAGCAATAATATAATAACCGCAATGGCATCGAAAGAATATACCGGTCAAAATTTTTTCTATATAAATAAGCTATATATAAAAAATACACAGCAATGCTATTCGCAAAAAATTTCCTGTAAGGTGTTTTTGGCTTCCGCCATATAAGTGCACTTTTATCAGCATATAGTGTGGTGTAAAGCAGAAAATAAAGCCATCGGCACATAGTGCTCGCGATTCGGGCGTGAATGTATATTTACAAGTATATATATATATATACATAGAAAAACGGTAGTTTGCCAACTTGACGTACATTTTGCTCGAGATAGACGCATGCGCATGCGCGCGATGCCAATTACAAGCCAATAGGAAAGCGCGCGTGCCGTATGTATAATGAGACGTTAAATAAATATAAGCTTTCTGCGAAATGCAAATCTTCGAATGTTTTTTCTGGAGACAAGTGGAGCAGGTTTGCGATCGGCGAAACTGCCGCGGTGCCGGCGGCGCGCGGGAGTACAGACAGGATACACATATACAGGTATATATATATATATATATATATATATATATATATATATATATATGTCTAAATACTATTTCTCAAGCAGGCGAGAATAATTTGCGTTTGGAATAATTGTCAAGTGCAAAAAAGCGTATACAAACAAGCGAGTTTAAGTGATATATCTTAACTATTCATAAATATGCATTAGGCATGAACGTGAAAATTGTTCATTAAAGGAAAGAAACAGTACTCGTATAATTTTGCAATGAATCTTTTTGTGACGATAGTTTCGATTACTCGTTTCGAATCCACGCGCTTTCGCGCTGTATAAAATAAGAGATTCGTGGATGTTTTATAAACTTGTTTTTTAGAATTGCTACGTTGTATAATCATATCTTTATATATGCACGTATACTATATATAATACATTCCAATAACTGCATAGGTCAAAAATAAACTCAAAGTAAGATATTAACATTATTAAATTTTTCAATGTGAAATATTTAAATCTCACTCGTCTCACTAAATTCGTGAAAATTTGACAATAACTGCATTCCGTTCGAGTACCTTTGTAATTTATTATTAGACTGTAACTTGATAAAGAATTGTATAACTACTCTTATTTAATGCTGTAATGTGTCAATTATAAAATAAATTATAAAATTTCTCATTACAGCACACATGTTCGTCTATTATTAATTTTAATAAAAAAAATTAATCTTTCATCGTGTTATGATAATGCAATATTCATAAACAAATTTTTTTTATTGACACTGCCATATTCTAGAGGTACTAATATGATATTTAAATTAAGATTTTCAATAATTATAATTACAGAAGACAGTAAAATTTAGAATAAAAAATTACTTCAATTTATACGATCTTTTTATATCAAAGTACTATTTGTTAGAATGGAATACTGGGTTGAGCGTTGCGGGGCCAGAACAAAAGACTTCACTCACATTTGATTTTCAAATAAAAAATACTATATAGTGCAACAATGTACAATGGAAAATACAAACTATAAGTTCGATGTAAATTAGCACACGTGCCACTATACTCGATCGTTCGAGCTTACACCTTCCGTTTTATTCTACGAGTCTTAACCTGTTTAATGGCAATTTTGCCTTTCTGGTGTATCATATGCATTATCTCTCGGTTCAATCGTATCAAAATCAGTACATATATGCTGCCTTAAATATCTGAATATATATTCATAATAATGTTTTAATCTAATGAATTTAGAATTGAAAATATTTTCTTAAAAAACAAGAAAGATATAATAAAAATGCGTGGTTGCCCATAGTATAAAAAATAAAATCATTAAAGCCAACAATATATGAACTTTTCGCCAAGAAACAGAACAGCCAATGTTCACGATTTAAAATTATTAAAAAAAACATGTTGTTATCCTTTCTCCCCCTTGCCTAGTGCAACACTGACTTCAGTTATTCAAACTAGATCGTTTATAGTAGCAGCGATGAGTTAACCTGATATAAAATATCTATGTTTATTTTTATCAAAATAACCGATATCATAGCTCATTTATATGAATGTGCTTTTGGATCGATTACGTTTTTGAAAATTTCCATTTTTTTATTGTTTTTTTTTTTTTTTTAATGAAAAATAGTGGAAAATTGAGAAATTTCGTTCAAGCAATGAGTGGCAAATCCTTCTTTACCGAGTCCACGACTGATAAACCCTTTATTATAGGGTCCTGGAGCGCGCAATGGGATTAATACGAGATGCCGATTTTCAGTGTAAAAACTATGTACATCTAAGTTAAAGCTGCTCATGGACAAGTATTTAAATAATATTATAGGGTTATTAATTAAATTTACTCTGTATTTCCAAAAGGATTTTTACTCCCCTATTATGTTATTTAATTTTTATTATTTACACGTGTAAAAATACATTTAGATCTCCTTTTCAAATTCGAAATTACCAAAGAGCGCGCACGATGAAATATACTTTAAATTGTATTAAATATTGATATAACTACTAGACAAGCTACTATTTTAATATACGTTGGGGAAAATTTTTTGTAAAATTAATATAGAGTTAGAAGTGTACCATACTGGATTGCACTGCACAAATCCGTATATTCTATTTCTACACATTGTTAATCGCCTTTAGAATACGATTATATTACATTTGAAAAGGTATTTTACATTTAATTTATCCTCAGATTTATGATTTATAGTTGTATTAGTATTTCCAATTTCCAACTTTTATTAACATAGTGCAAAGCCAAAAACTGATACGAAGAGTTTTCACAGTTCTTCAAAATATTTCTATTCCGCCGCTCCAGGAGCCTGTTCCAGAATTCACATCCGTATTATAGTCCAATACACTTCTGAAATACCTCGTTCAATTATAAGATAATAAAGAAAAGTTGAAAGTCCCACAAAATGGAAGCTCCCATGTAATGATCACGCACTCGTAGCCAACCTAGCCAAGATTAAGAACCGAGCTATGCAACAACCACGATGTGTGTATATATATATATATATATATATATATATATATATATATACCTATCTATATAATCGCCAAATAAATTCTTCGCTAATTGCGCGCGTTCGCTCGTTGAGAATTATAAAGCGGGAATATGTGCCCCGGACAAACGGCCGAGTCCGCTCCCTAATAATACCCGGGCGCTTGTCTATAGTTGCCGCGCGTCCAAGACATAATCCGTATATAGCTCATTTTAAAGCACGAGAGTTTTTAGAATCGTTCGACTATATATATATATATATATATATATATATATATATATATATATATATATATATACATATATATATATGCGCATAGGGCAAACGACGATCTCTAGATAAACCCGCGGGCCGCATCGTCCTCGGGTGGGCGTACATGCTGTATACATATATATATATATATATATATATATATATATATATATACATATACACACAAGTGTATAGAAAAATACACGCTTTAAACAAAACCCACTGATTTGGGCGTCTGGTACTGCCGCCGCTGCGCGCAACGGTTAAGAGTAAGGGGGGGGGGGGTAGATGAAAACAAACAAAAAAAAAAGCGAAAAAATAAAACGGGGCCAACGGGGCGCGAATATCGAACGGAAGGCGATACGCGCGTGTGCTTTATATACACCGTGGCTTTGGGGGTAGTCGCTCGCGTCGGTTATATATCTATACATCCTCCCATATATAACTGATAATTTTCTGTCATTTCGTGAGCGCGGCGTGCTCCTCCCCCCCCCTTGCCCTCCAAAAAAAAGGTTGCCGTAGATATAACGAGCGCCGCGCCGCAGTCGTTTTCCGACGATGGGGAGGACGAGCTTCTCAAAAATTTCACGGTTATATTCGCGCGAATTTCTATGATTACCTAGAGAAATACATAAATATATAGATACGCGCGTGGGTATATCGATAGGTATATACATACATAGTACACGGATGGGCTCCCACTTCGGCGAGAATTTTTGGCGCGCGCGCATCTGCGTCGAATAGGCTGCCGCCACCGCCGGCCGCCGAGCGGGCGCGCGCATTTCGTGCGCAAACGCTACAATCATATGTGTATATATATATATATATATATATATATATATATATATATATGCAGTGTGTTTTGAAAACGCCGACGTGCTCACTTTGCCGATCCCATCAGATAGCATTGTATCGTCGGGATGATTGTAGTCATTACGACCGAACTCTTTCTCTTCCTCCCTCTCCCAACCGACCCTCTCCCTCTCTCTCTCTCTCTCTCTCTCTCTATCTCTCTGCCTTGCGCGCACAGACGCACGTACAGAACACACATTCTCTACCTCTCTTCCTCTCTCTTTCTCTCTCTTTCTCCGCCGACCGCGAATTAGAATTTTAAACGGAGGGAGAGAGAGCCGTGGAGGGCCTCGAGGGCTTTTATTTCGCTCGACGCGTTCTGCCGTCGCTGATAGGCCGCGCATATTGCGCCCGATCGCGGCCCATATAAGTTGGAGCTCGCGCGCGGCGCGAGACTCGCTCGCCCCCTCGGTCAGACGGACGCGCGGGACAATCGCGGGAAATAATACGTTCGAGGTATGCTTAATTTATTATAGGAAATGCGTTCGTTCTTATACATATATATGTATGTGTATATACATATATATATATATATACATATATATATATATGTATGTATGTGTACAGGCGTATATATACATAGGGCCTGAACCGAAGTCATCGATTTTTATCGTGCGTCTGGGTCTTTCTTGGAAAGGGAAGGGAGGAGGAGGTCCTCCATTTTATTAGCCGACGAAATTGCATGGGTTTCAAAAGCGATTCGTTTGAGGCATTAGAGATGTTATTGTACGTTTCGAGCGGTCGGGATTCGATCATTCGATTAAAAGTATAGTTCGAAAAGTATAGATTACTTATTATATTCTATAAATATATGTGCAACATTTTAACTTCCCAACTACGGGTGTTTCTCACTATGAAACGTCATGACGTCCTGGGTATAAATTAATCGTTGTGACGACAAAATGAAAATACACGAACAAAAAAGATAGTACGTATAAGATTTCCCAAACATGATTGCGCAGATGAGCGGATCGCTAAAAAGCAGGGGAACTCGTACATGAGGTTATATGCATTTGAGAAAGTGAAACGTCAAATCTTCGACGTACTTCTGCTATACTTCAGGTCATATTTGAAATTTTCACCAGTTTTCTCAATTTTCATCCCCCGCGAACCAGAGCCGAATTGGCGGTTACTCGTTGGTTGACGAACATCGACGAGTAGGATAAAAATTTGATTTGGACAGAAATTTGACCCATATAGCCATTGATACAGCTTCTCCTGCTTATTACCGATCCGATAGTACGAGCAATCCTGTTTGGAATATCCTATATATATATATATATATATATATAGGATCTTCCTTAAAGACTGAACCCGCTATCTTTGATAGCAATTCAAATAATAATTACTTGCACATGCATAACTTCTCCCGAATGAATGCTTTGAGTGTCATCGTTCAATCTTATCAAAATAATTTGTTTATCATCAGAATGTCCAATTCATGGTAACCCAACAGGTATAGTGGGTTGTGAGAGGGACGTGCTACTACTAGACGAGGATCTTCACGTTCGCAAGAGAGCTTGCAAACTTACGAGCCTATAAATATGGTTTTAGATTTGCACTTCAATATAGGATTATTAATTGTCTGAAACATAAACCTCGCGCCATCTATGGGAAAGTTTATTCATGTTAATTTATTATTTACTCATCTTAAAATTCATTTCATAATAATGATTTTTTGAGATTGAGAAGTAGTGTTTTACAACAAAACATTGGATTTCTAGTCATAGTTATTACTTCAAGAATTATTACTTTTTATTTAATTTTTTTACAATTTGTATATTATTATACGAAATGATTATTCACGAGCATCATTACTCTTATCGCATTTGGAAAGTTCGTCATTAATCTTTTTGTGTTTGCAATCTTTTATCACATGATTTATCAATTAGCTTTAGTTCCAGATATTTCTGGAAAAACTGTTAGATGATAAGAAGCTTTCCTTGGAATATTCCAGTTCTCTACTCTTTCAAAATTAATAATACAAACTCTAATAGTAGTTGCTGGCTTTCCAAAACCTGTAGTTATTAAAAATATATATTTGATTGAAATTAATCAAATTATTCTTATATTAAAAGTTATTGAAGTGTTGAATTGGAAATATTAATTATGCTGATATCAATATTTTATAGCATACTCTATCTTTCTACTGTGAGATACCAAAGTATATATAATATGGTGGAGTTCAAAAGTTCTGTTTCAGTTAAATCAATACAGGGATTTTTTAAAAGTAGCTTTTTTTGAAAATAGATTTATATAAGAGTGCATATTATAAATGAAAATATGTCAAACGGGTAGACCTAATTGTACCTAAAATTGTAAAATGAACGCATTAAATTTTGTCTATAACCTTAATTGTCGTATCAAAAAATATTAATTAATAAATTTTATAGAAAGTTATTTAGTAGTATTGTCAGTCGTTCAAATATTCTGTACTTGATATTCCTTATAACCAACTGATCATGCTTACTGGGACTGGCATTATTGAATTATTGATACATGATTACAGCATAGTCAGTTCCTGATAAATATGGGATATTTGATTCTTATTTCTTGAATTAATCGTTATTGTACAACAATTGTTTTTTGTTTGTTGCCAATAATCATCTAACGAATATTTCACTTGTAATAAGTCGATATTTGAAGATTCAAACTGTTTAAAATGTTGATAATAAGATCATCTTAGCTTATCTTAGTTTTATTTTTTAATATAATAAAAGTTAGATTTCTGTTCTTCGGTTATATATCATTTATTTGTAGTTTTATGTTATTGCACTAATAGTAAAAACTAAAAGTTTATCATATCTTTATATTTTATTGTAATTGATTCATTTATTCATTTATTTTTCCGGTCTATGGAAAAATGTTGGGTATAGACGCTTCATTCGTAGACCCAGAAACTCCAATGCTTCATATAACAAAAATGGACTGCTCTTGGTAAACTTAAATTTATATACTTGGAATTGATCGATATGGATTATAGAATTTCGATATAAATCACGATAGTAATCGCTTTGTTTATCTCGTTATAACAATACATAATTTTAATAGATTACGTGAATTTTTCCCGAACTCAGTGAAACGTACTATTGCAAGGATCCATAGATTCGTGGCTCAAAGAAGCTTGGAACTGAAAAAGAAAAAGAAAAAGAATATTACATCTTAAAAATAACGTTCAATCTCTTGATGTATAAGTAGAAATGATGAAGATTAGAAAGCCTTTTCAATTGAAAAATAACGAAATACGAAAGAGTAAAACAGATGAAATTATTTTAAATATAAACTTAAAATTTCGCAAAAAAAAGTAGAAAAATTCATTTAGACGGTATCCAAAGCTAAGTCTAGTCAAAAACTTAACTTTATGTTAACTAGTAGTATTCTTTTAGTAGTTTTACAAAAGAATTATTGATATTGAAAAATGTGAGACACTTGAGTAGTAAGCTGTTCTTTTAACAGAGCTACTTTTACTTCTTATTGACATTTCTCTAATTAAGTTAAGGGTTTCCTTAGTTTTTCTTTAAAATTTATTTCATTTTTAACTTAATTCATAAATAAGTTTTGAAGATTTGAAATTTTTCTTGTAATAAATCTGATATTATAGCCGAGTTGAAGGTCCGCCGGAATCAATAGTAAATCACGGAATTTGCTGTCAGCAATGTCGGCCATTTGCGATAAATTACGAATAATTTTTAACAAAGTGGCCTTATTCAATTATAAAAATTTATTTCAGTTAGGAATTGATAATAGTATATAGTTCTGACTACGTTATAAAAATGTATCTAACGATTTCAAACACAAATTCTTGTAATTATTACATTAAATGATATGTGTAACATTATAAAGCGTCCCTTCGAATGAGCGAGGACGAAAAAATGAACAGTGCCCGCATATACTGCCCGCATAATTAACCGATAGAGTATATTGCGGGCATATATATATAACTTGTGTAAATGCACAAACAATATACGAGGTAGAATAATGTAAACCCGAGAAACCTGTTCCGCGTCCGCGTCAGAAATCCCATCCTCAACAAATCTACCCACTTAAAGAACAATCGGCCGTAAAAGGGTCTCCTCCTCCTCCTCCTCCTCCCTCACCCTTCCGCGCACACTTTCATCCGTAATGGTCTCGAG
The DNA here is from genome assembly GCA_018907035.1 of Sycobia sp. Sy_11. NCBI lineage: Eukaryota > Metazoa > Arthropoda > Insecta > Hymenoptera > Epichrysomallidae > Sycobia > Sycobia sp. Sy_11. The sequence goes on from JACCIC010000096.1 coordinate 467,453, forward strand.
TACACGCAGGTATATAATATACAAATAGAGAAAACTTGGACCTCGAAAATCGCCTCCGCGCGTCTTGCGGTCGCCTCACGGCTATGTAGTTACGCACTATTGTATATAAGTTTCACAATCGATTTCCGGCTAATAATTGTACCGCGACGTCGACGTCCCACCGAGCACCGTCGGGTCCCGATGAGCCTCTATACATATATCCTTCTCGTCTCAATGCTTATATATATATATATATATATATATATATATATATATATATATATATATATATATATATATATAGGTATTCCGAATATTACATTGCGTAACGGTATAAGTTTCGTATCTGAAAGGTGACCCGTTGTGAACATATCTGCACACGTTGACGTATAAGCGAATTCCGCATCAGGGGTGAGAGAGAGAGAGAGAGAGAGAGAGAGAAGAGCACACGATTCATCCAAGTACGATCGCGGGCTCCTGGCTTTGGCCGCGCCTGCATGCGATCCTACCACTTCGGCCCCGCCCATCGTCTCCTTTCACGCTCCTGATATGCTCGCCGCGCGATTATAGCACGCCGTGGGTTAAATGGCCGACGAGAGCGAGAGGGAGAACGAGTGAGTGAGTGAGAGTGTGTGTGTGTGCGAGAAACAGAGTGAGAGAGAGAGAGAGAGAGAGAGAGAGAGAGAGAGAGAGAGAGAGAGAGAGATACAATTGCAGAACAGCAATATATATATATATATATATATATATATATATATATATATTCTGCACGCGTTATGAGATCGCTCGTATTATGTACCTGCGTTAATTGTATACACGTACAGTACATCTATAAGCGAATGCGCGCACCGCGCAAAGGAGCCGATGGAAGATGGAACGCGATCAGAGCTACATCATTGAACAATACCGATTCGGCATTGTCGCGATACGCCCACCGCGCGCGAGAGCTTTATACGGATGCGTAGGCGAGCGCGCGGCTTTTGCTCGCCCCCGCGTCTCGTTGCGGAAGTGCCCGAGCTTAATAGGCAGAATGAGAAAGGGAAGGAGAAAGACACGGAGAGTGGAGCTCCGCGGAGGAGGCGCTCTAGTTTATTCCTCGTTAATATACGTATAGTATACCCGCCACCGGGTCGTCGTGTTCCTCATATACACATATTGTGCTTCCCCCGCCTTCCATCTCGTAAAAGAGAGAGAGAGAGAGAGAGAGAGAGAAAGAGGAGGTGGCACGCGAGACATCACATCGGTTAGTATACAGTACTTTCGGTTCGGATGCCCTCCCCGCAGAGGTGTATATAAAGGTAATGTCGACGCAGCGGGGGTAAAGCATCAGGACGCGGGGAAGGAGGACGAACGTCTTTATCCAAAGTTCTCTCCCTCTCTCTCAGACACACACACACACACACACTCTCTCCCTCTCTCTCTCACTCATTTCCTCACCACTCCGTCTTCTGCACGGGGTGGAGCTCTTTCTTGTCTTCGATTTTGCGCGATCCGTGCGAGGGAGCGAAAGAGGCACATATATACAGGGCAAAAGAGAGGAAGGCAGGAAGGACGAGAGAGCGAACAAAGTGCGAGCGGTGGGCGCGACGAGCCCTTTAAAGTTCCAGGTGAAAAAGAAAAGGAGAGACGGGCTTTTGCTGCTGCTGCTGCTGCTGCTGCTTCTGCTGCTGCTTCTGCTGCTGCTACGGCAGTGTCCGTCTTCGTCTCTTTTCTCGCTTCCGCGCGCTCCCTTTATGCGATTTCTCGCCTTTTCGTTCGGACAGTCGGGCTTTATATTTATATAAATGAACCGTGCGCTCCGCAACTAAAAGACACGGGGGAAGGGGGTTTAGTTTGCGCTCGTCTTCGGAACGCTGGGCATCGTCGGCGGGGGGAGGAGTCGTGAAGTGCCACGTATACCGCGAAAATCTTTGAGAACTACGTACATATTGGTATATAACGAATGCGAGGTCAGTTCCGGGGAAGGGATATGTGTGGATGTATTTTTCTGGCCATTGTGCGCACGCGGCCTTTGTCCGCATACAATAGAATTTTCCCCCGTATGTATAAACGCGTGTTAATCGATGTGACTTTTCCGACACAATATGCGTGTCCCGCGGTGTCCCGCGTGTGTTAAACCGCCGTCCCCGCTGAATAAGACGTCTCACCTATAATTCTTTTCTTCCGACGATGCGTTAATCTTTTCTTAAACACCCATTGGTGCTATATATATATATATATATATATATATATATATATATATATATTAATACATATAATAGAATCCATAATAGTATATTTATTTGAATGCTTTACGAAGAAACCAAATTTTAAGGTTGCTAGTCCTCGATGATGTATTGCTTGTTAATTATTTACGGTTTTCATATTCTATCCGCTTTGTGGTCATCGATGTATACAACCGAGGTTTACAAAAATTATATGTGGAAATCAAACTATAAACTTTCTCGAAGAAAATCGATAATGATTCAAAATTTCAAAATCACATCAGATTCATGAGATGACATAATTGAGAAACATGCAAAATTCCAATTTCGAACTCCATTTAAGATTTGTACGATGGCAAACAATTTTTTTTTCTTTTTCTAGAAAATCTACAATGACATTTAATTCTTACATTTTCGTCTTTTATTGAGTTAACTTATTATGGTTTTCATTTTTCGCTTATTATTGTTCTCAGTCTTTCAGGAACCATTAAATTCAATAGCCAATTCAGACGAATAAAAATTCAAATTACGGTCAGTCGGTGATAAACAAGAACCCAGGTGTTTAAACAAACTTAACTGCATTTGCAGGCAAAACGACGACAGCGCAGCTATACATTACTCATCTATTTTTAGCGTATTCTTAAAAAATTCGTTGAAAATTTTACAGAACATCGATTTTTTTTTTTAAATAATTTGAATGCCAATTTCGTTTTACAATTACAAAGCACTATATCAACGATTTCGACGAAGAGTAGCACATTAGGAAGTCGGCATTGAACACTTAACATATTTCAGATTTTTACGCAGAAAAGAATACATTATATAGTATCATAGGGGATTACACGCTTAATGATAATACTTATATTGGACGGTGATAAATCGCAAAATAATTTATTGATATATATATATATATATATATATATATATATATATATATATATGTATATATATATCTCGACTCATACAAATATACAACAAACTTAAATAGACTTTATTATTTAGTATCGCTACGTGCGTACATATTCATAGAGGTTGAATTTCCGTTCAGTTCGCGGGCTTGGAAACGATCCAGCGTAATGAATCCGCGAATGCGAGTTTCTTATGCCTTCTCCCTCTTTTCCTTCTTTCCGTGGCACTTATCGGTTTCTACTGTAATAATCATATAGCGCATGATCATCATCATCTCTCTCTTCTCTCTCTCTCTCTCTCTCTCTCTCTCTCATTGTGTATATGTGCATCTGTCCGAATTGGCGAAGGGACGACGAGCGCGCATATGCACGCGGGTAGCGTTATTGTCGGTATTCGGCCGCGCGAGACGATGACGAAGTGCAGGAAGCTTTCCGTGAATCATATATATAATTAAGCTTATTCCTCCTGACGTGGTCTCCCGTAGCGTCCTCGTCCTCGTCGTCGTCTCTCACCCCTTCTCCCCTTCTCTTTATCCATGAGCAGAAAGTTACATTTCCTTTGCAATAACCGATCCAATATATATATATATATATATATATATATATATATATATATATATATATATATGTATATTTATTATATTATATAGAAAGATAGATAGATAGATATGTAAACAGACGAGGAACGAGCGCGAGACTCATTTGCGCCGAAGACTCAGTCCTCCTTCTCCCGCTCTCTCATTTTGCACCAGGTCCCTCGCGATCCCGGTATTCCGAGAACCTTCGCACTTCTCTCAATCGTATACTGACACATACACATGTGCACATGTGTGTACGCACACACGTATAAAGACATTAAATGTGTCAGACTCGTTATGTTGCTTGTGTCGTTAAATTGCCAATGCAGTATATCAGACGCGGAGGCGCGAAATATGGCAGAAGACGAATTCTCTCTTGTCCGCGCTCTAGTTTTTACGCCGTAAGCGCAGCGGCAGCGACACTCATTGAGAGGCAAAGGCGCGATCGTCGTGTTCCAAATGTGAAATCCAAGCGATACAGGCAATATGTTGGTAAACAACGACAATATGCATCATGGATCATTGTAGAAATAGAAATGTTATTAAGCACTAATCAGAGATGACTGCGGAGCGTAACAGAAGTAACGGAACGTAAAAAAGGCCCGGACCGAAACTTACAACTGTTATATCGAGGGAGAGACAATGTGTCAGTGTATTTGTACAGTTTATCACTTATTGTATTTCACTATATTGTTTTTATTATACATATGTCATTTATTTTCTTCTACGACCGCGCGTTGTATTTTCCATATTTAAATAAAGTTACTTCAAAATAAATATTATAACTCCCTGGTTTAATCAACAATATTTATATATAGTATATAGTAATAAGTGTCGCATGACTCAATCAAGTGTTCCCCAGCCGTCTCTGCAGCTCCTTTATTTGCAGAGTACGAGAGATTTTTGTGCGATCGCTTTTATTTCGAGATCTCTATTCTATTATACCGATGCTCGACAACTGACGTTTTCTTCTGTTTACGTTATCATATAGTTCTGATCAGTTCTTATTATCTTTTTCTGTCAACGTGTTTGCTGAGAATACGGTGTGCCCAAACAGTATCGAATCTCTTATGGCTGAAATGTAAGAAAGTTCAATTCACATTTTTGGTTTTTTTTTGTTGTTCTGTACTCGAGTAAAATTATTGAATGTTTAAGAGTATTCGGTACGTTTTTCTCATTTCAACTAAAATTACGAGAGAGAATATCTTTTCTTTAAAAATGTCAATTTTATGCTTCGCGCCTTCTCACATTCACACCAACGGAGTGATACGTGAAGGCTCCTTTAAAATTGTATTTTTCGACGGTTTGATTTCTCTGGTCGAATGATATTCATATTATAGTTTATAAGCTGTTACAGAAATGAATAGTATTTCCTTTGTATGGATTGTGTTTACTAAATTTTTATTTTGACCATAAAAACTAAATATTACATTTGTATATCTTATAATATTTTAATTGTAGAAGTCTATAGTTAAAAATGAAAAACAAAGCACCTACAGAAAATTATAATTTAAGTTTGAATTATAAACTTGATTTTTAATTATAATTATAATTATAATTTTGTTTAGAATTTCGATTTTATCATTTCCCGTCAATTTGTGAATTCTCGAATTCAAATCAAGACGTGTAATACTTTCAGTCGAATTTTGATAGAAAGTAATTAAGTGACTTTACCTTGAAGGTTGTGTGATAAACCTTGCGGGTTTACATATAAACGCACTTAAGTATTATCTGAAAATGACGTTGAGCAAAAGATAAACTTCTATTTTTCAACCATACATACTTACACTCTAATTATCACTAAACATTTTTTAGTACTTGAAATTTAACAGTGATCATTATCAAGATATAATCATACAGTCAAAGATGGTTCAAGCGTATTAACTGATTTCAACTATAAAACAGATTACGAAAACCATTCGATTCTTAATATATTGCCTTATTTTAATCTAAAATCAATCACTCGTAAAAATTTGACTTACATTATGTTTTGGTAGTTTTTATATACGTAGAGTTAATCCACCATAAACAGGACAATTACGTTTTTATATGCTGCAAAATGAAAGTTTTACATTTTCAGTCGGGAAGTATTCTCATACAAGCGTACATATAAAATTCGTATACGCATATGTATACCGATTCAAAGAAACTGTAATAGAGCGAGGGCCTGGTAAGGGTATAATTTAGCTAGTACCAATTATTCCCTCGACCCTGTAAAGGACATAGGACCAATACACACACTCACACATACACACACACACACACACACACACACACATAGAGCATATAGTATATATAGAATTCGCCTTATGCGCGTTTTACGACTAATGGACTACGGGTCGGTAAATCACCGGCGGACCCCGACGGACAATGCGCCGGCCACAGCGGACTTGGGCGATTTACGATAGAACGACGGCTGCCGAGAGCGGGAGGCTGCAGAGAGCCCCTCACGACGGCGCTGCAAGAGAAAACGGGATATCGAGAAAGGGTGAGAAAGAGGGAGGGGGCAGAAATAGAGAAAAGAATCTCTAAGTTGTTATTGTTACTATTGTTGTTGTTAACTGTCCGTTGCGCGGACGGGAGAGTTGAGGAAGGAAGATGGAGCGGGGGCAGGGGGGTCGAATAAAATTGCGGATACGAAAAGCGGAGAGATCTTTTGGGACGCGAGAGTGCGATAAGAGTTTACGTATATAGGGTCGTCGGTGGTAAAACGGTAACCGACATATATGCGAGTGTGCGTGAAACGGATAAATTAAATTCATGCTGAAATTTATTTTGTTGACTTCAATATATATATAGAATTAACTATCTATCAATGCATTAATACAAGTTATAAGTAGTTTATATATATGATACAATTGTTTCTTAGTATACGGTAAACTACACATCGAAGATCCAGCTATAATATTTTTCCATTACACTATATGGAATGGACGTTTTTCAAAATTCAGAGGACGCGCTATCTATGGGGTGGTTGATCAAACTACTACCGTTGCGAGAGAATACTGTGCTCTAGAAACGTGTAGCTCACATCGCAGTCGCTCTTTTTCGATGTATTTCTTAAACGAAGTTACTGATTATCGAAATGGCTAAAATAATATTTGTCAATGTACGGCGACTATACTGCTTTTACATGCATACGTCGCAAAAAAAAAACTTCGACTGTATCGGGCAGAGATGCGGTGGTAAATATTTTAAGATGGGCTATTCTTTTGAGCGTAGCTATTTCCTGAATTGATATATTATACGACCGTGACTGTGAAATCTTACATGAAATGTAGCTGAAATTAAAACAATCTAAATTGTTCCTTAGGTAAGTCTTAGTAGTAGTTCTTTATTCGACGATAACAAAATTATATTCTGAATTCCATACGAGTTCATTACGACAAAATGGCTGTTGCATTTATAATAATATAAAACTTATCCAAATTATATAGGATTATAAAGGATTACAAGTTTCAACCGTAGAAATTACACTTACGAAAGATATTGACTAAATCTATAACAAAAAAAAAAGGAAAGAAAAACATCAATTAACGGAAAACACACGTATTTGCTCTGATTTGCACCTTCGAGTAAATACGAATAACAAAACGTACGTTATAACTTCGTTATTCAACGTCGTTCGCTGGAACGGCTTCATCCTGAACAATAATAACATATGTATACATTCTGAACCGTATAACTTGCGCGCTCGTCCGTGCGCAGATCGGAGCTGTGAAAAAGACGTAACGCTAAAAGTCAAGCGTGCTGAATACTACTTACGTACTTAGTCCCCCCCCCTTTCATCTTTACTTTCTTCCTCTCCTCCTCTCCTTGTCTCACACTGTGTATATAATATACCACCATATACACATATCGAAAGATGTGTATATATACACAAAGACACACACACACACACACATACGCGCGCGCGCGCGCGCGCGCACATACAAATACTGGGATATTTTCAACAAGGTGCACAACGGGAGGTATATATCTGCAATGAAAGCAAGTACGTGAGTATGCACACTTACGCGCGGATACGTGAGCGAGGCGAAAGAGAGATGAAGCCGTTCTGGGCTTGGTTCGGGACGGCAGGAGATGTCGGAGGGGGGGTGTTGTATGGTGAAGAAGCGTGCAATCCTGTAAATCACGGAGAAACATAAACGGCGCTGAGATAATATTTTCTTAACACCTCGTGAAGCAGGGTGAGCTCGGTGTATATGCACGATGAACAGCCTTCTCTTCCCCACCCTCACACTTTCACACACGCGCACTCGCTCCGATACATTGAGGCCTACCTGCCCTGCCCCTTTGGTACTATAAATACGTGCATCGCCAGTATGTGCGTAAATATACACGCGAATTGGCGCGGTAAATCCATAGTGATTGCCTCCTTTCGGCTCGTTATACGGATCGACGGGCACATGTGCCCATACATACACACACACACACACACACACACACACACGCGCGCGCGCGCGTGTAAAATATTTATAGAGAATATATAGTACACACATTTATCTGTGCTATACTATCCGGTAAGTTTAGTACGTTCCGAGGTCCATTCGGTCTTTTGTTATTTAACACTTGTCCGATGTATACAGTGAGAGATAGATAGATAGATGAGGGAGAGACAGAGAGAGAGAGAGAGAGAGAGAGAGAGAGAGAGAGAGAGAGAGGAAGAGGAACAGAGTGATAATGTAAGAGAGAGGAAGAGGAACAGAGAGATAATGTAAGAGAGAGGAAGGTAGAGGAAGGGTGAGAGAGGGAGAAAGAAAGAGAGAGAGAGCGAGAGAGGGGGTGAGGAAGGGAAATAGCGAGAGGAAGAGTGCACCAAGTTCACTCTGAGTTTGCCGAGTCAATTGTAGGAGAAATATATCTCTTTTCTTACATACCGCTGATATGTATGGGTACGAAGATACGTTTTGTCGAAGCGAACAATGGACGAAAGAGATAGAGAGAGAGAGAGAGAGAGAGAGAGAGAGAGAGAGAGAGAGAGAGAGAGAGAGAGAGAGAGAGAATTAATTGAGCGAAGAGAATAGCGTTCTTAAAATTAAATTATATTGGCGTGTTGAAAGAACAATCGACGCACACATACGCACACGCGTCTTATACTGAACGGGGCTACTTTGTCACGAGAAATACAATGGGATGTTGTTGATGTGATTGTGTGTGTTGTTTTATATATAAGCACTAAACTGACGCTTTTTGTTTTTGAGATACTATTTGGACAGCCAGTTTTCAAATAAATTAATTCGTCAAGAAGCTCATTTATTCCAGAAGATGGATGAATTGATTGATTTTTTTAATGGTTCTATACTTAGATTACAAAATATAAAAATAATATAATAACTTTGTGTAAATCGATGGACCAAAAAGTAGAAAATGACCCTGATTGATCATTTCATAATTACATGCATAAAATATTCGAAATTGATTAAAAGTTTTATAGATTTTATTTTTCAGCTGCTACTGATGGCGTAAAAAAAATCCGAAGTCGAAGCAGGATTTATAATTCTTCTAGGTAAAATAGTAATTGAAAAAAAATTATATATTAATAAACTGTTCTTCTTTATTTCTAATTTAAAATATTATATTTCACAACGATATATGTAACTTAATACATTATAAATTTTATTTATCAAAATATATTTATTTTCCTCGTGGATCGTCCATTTAGACATGTTTTATAAAAAAAAAACTAGTCTTTAAAAATAGAAAAATTCTCAAATAAATAATCTTATAAAAAATGTAGCAGTATTATAATTTTTTCATCTAATAATTAGTTGTACAAATTTTACGCACGTTCGTTCGCGCGTAAACTGATAGGAAAAATTGTTCTTAAAAAATCCAAGTTCAAAATTTTTTTTAAGCATAATTGAAAATGCTCGTACGATTTTTATATAAATGCCGATCCTCAAAAACTGATAAATAACAAGAAAGATCAAAAAAATTCAATACTTCGTAAAAGTACAAAAAAAACAGAATTAACAACTTCGCGGATTTCCAATAATCCGGGCAATTATTCGACACTTCATAAACTTTTGTCTCACCCGAACAGTTTTACGTTTTTAAACTTTGATAAATTCCAAGAGATCGAGGCGTTACGTGTTAAACCGCGCATTTCCCACTAAAACCCGAGGGGCGAGAGGAGAGAGAGAGAGAGAGAGAGAGAAAGAGAAGAGAGCCACGCAAAGAAGGATACTTATTATAATTATGACTTGATGCATTAAGCCGGGAAAAAAAGGAGGAGTGCACGGCATAAAACCACCGAGCCGTGGGCCCCCCCTCGCCGCCCTCCCTCCCACCACCCTCGTGTAAACAAAATGACTCGTGCCTTCCTTTATTCGCCGCTGGTTTTCGAATTTTTTCAATACCCCCGAAGCGGGCAAAAAGGAGAAAAGAAGATTGCTCGGCGGAGTCCCGGGGTCTTAATGAAGAAAAGAGACGCGGAGAGGGAGTATAGTGCGGAGAAAAAGCGAACACTGCTGGAGGACGTGTATATATATATATATATATATATATATATATATATCGAGAGAGAGAGAGAGAGAGCGGAGGGAAGAACGTCAGCGAGAAAGGAGGTGGTGAGGAGGAGAGGAGGGAGGAAGATCCACAGGGCGAGAGAGAAAGAGAAAGAGCATCTATATAGGGAAAAAGTGCGGCGGTCGGAGAGTCGCCAAGTCGGCGGCGGCGTTTGGCCTCGTCCCCGTCCTCTCTCTCTCTCTCTCTCTCTCTCACCTCTAGTGACTGTTGACTTTTTGCGGCTTCCGTCCATTAGGCAGATAAAATCGTCCGGGCCAAGAGAGGCGCTTATCTGGCCTACCTGTGTATATACTCGTCTCGTCTCGTCTCCCGCGTTAAAGAAGCTTTACGAATTACTCCGGTCGCGCTGACGTGGCGGCGGGCGGCGGTGGCGGGCGTCACGCGGTGCACGTCATCGTGCTCCGACAATATGATATATATACGCGTCGGTCGTCGGCCAATAGTCGCGTCGGGAGCCTCTTTCGTTTTTTTCCACCGTGTCCTTCTCAATGTAATGCCAGGACCGACGTATGTCGCGAAAATCGGCGCTACGTTTACGACGCCGATGATAAATCTGATTTACTGCGCTAATACCTTTGCAGTGCACGGATTTTGCGCATTCTTCTTTCCTGCTCTTAGTCCTCTTTAAAAAATTGCCGAATAATTTTATATGTTCCGTAGTGCTGAGGAAAAGTATTCAAAAAATGTAAAATAACAAAAGGGACTTGGAATATTATTTCTGTATATGACATAGGAATCAATATTGCACATAAACTTAAAAGAGTTAATTGTATATCACATCAGAAGACGATTCAATTACAGAACATATAGTATCTTATATTCACTTTCAATTTTCTACTATAATAAATCTATTCTATTATGACAAAAATAATGTATTGACAGGGCTGTACATTTGGATTTTTAATTATTTAATATTTTTAATAGCATTTAGAATACCAGCACTAAAAACCACTAATTAAACTGTTCGATTATTCGTTTAGCGATAATGTTGGCTCGAATAATAACAAACCGTAAACCAAAGCTAACAGCAACTTCATTTCAGACTTCTGATCAAAATAACTTTTCGAATAAAATATCCTCAGAATGATCTAACTAACAAAGAAAATAAACTATACTCCTAGAATTTTATGGAAAAAAATAAAAACGATTCACAACTTAGCACATCGATGTCTTTGTAAATATTTGAGATAAAAAACTGTGCATCTTTTTATTTTTCTTCAAAAGACAATAAATAGTCAATAAAAACAAAAAGCTTATTTGAATTTGTTATGCGTTTTTTAGCAAAACATTTCTATAATATTGACGATCCTTACAAAGACATTTAACATGTACAAAATAATTAGTATATTACTTTGCAGAAAGTATTTCGAAAAAATAGCGAGCTGTTTCAAAAAGACTAATATGTTATTTATCAAGACCTCGAAGATTTTTTTGTTATTCAAATTATATTTATCCGAGTTGTTTACGAGATGTTCAGTAATCGTTCGTGTTGATTATTATATTTACTGCTTGTTTGAAAACAACACTAGATCTGAATTTTTTGGACGTTTGCTTTTCTGCGGCTGGATTAAATGATTATTTTAGAGAAATCCATGTGTCAAGTTGAGAATGATGTGTTTCTTAACGGTTTCGAAAAGATATGCTGAGATCGGTAAATCTGGTTCTTAATCATTGATGAAATTCGATTAAAGCCTTAGATTTTCAATCATATGGAACATCTTACTATACGAGTGTATTTAATTTATTATACCAACGCCCATGTCGTGTCATGTCGCCCATGCCGTGTCATCATCCATGAGGATGACTGTAGCTGATAGATATGGAATTCATTTTCGAACTTGTCAGTCTCTGCATTTTTTTTGGCTTTGCGCCATGAAAGAACCAAATTAATAATTAAGCGTATTGTTTTTAGAAGAATTTCTTTGTGATTCTATTAATATATTACGTATATAGCATATTTATATATAAAATACTATATTGAGGTAACATATGACCAAGAAACACTCAATTGATTAACTAAGCACCAAATTATCTGATTATTCAAATGTGTATACAAAGGATAAATTGCTTCGATTGAAATCTGTCGTTTTTTGTTGCTATCGTATCCTTTTTGTACCATTAATAACGGATTTGACTCAGATTGAAAGTGATACCTTGGATTACCTTCAAAATAAGACTAGTCAAGTTTGAGTACCTAAAATTTTCCCATTAAAAGAAAAAACTAACTAATTACTAATCAAACTTCCCTCTAAGAGAATTTTTTCAAATTATTTTGGCCTATACTTATGACAACAGCTGTCGATAACTAGATTTTTCTTATTTAATTTTTAAGATTCCAAATTTAACATCTTTGAAAATTTAACTTTAGTACATCATGAATTTTCTGCATTTCTCAAAGATTTCAATGACACTGCAAACAATATTTTGTAGATACAATAATCCAACAAAAAACAAAAAGCAAAACTGTAACCTTAAAATTTATACCATCACAATAATTTCATAAAGTCCATTCTTATATATATATATATATATATATATATATATATATATATATATATATAAATTTTAATCCCATCAACTCCAATTATATATAGATATATATATATATATATATATATATATATATATATATATATATATATATTGCACGATTCGCAAATTCAACAATTCTATTTTTTTTTGCAAGCTGAGGAGGCTCCGAACCTATTGAAGCACAGTAATGAACGTCAAAATATTATCCTGTTGATCCCTTGTCTTTTAATCGAAAAGTCATAAAAATATAAGAGCCCTCGGTCGGTTGACGGAAATCCATCGAACGATGTTATTTTGGCGACCGTCGGTCAAAGAAATTTATAAGATATAACAATATTACAGCGTCAGATTACTTATTATGTTTCTTCCTTTGGCTTCTGTTCACAGTATATATATATATATATATATATATATATATATATATATATATATATAAACTTGTATATACATTAGTCTTGCTTAATGGTGTCGGTTTTTCTCTCCTATATCCGTTTCTCTTCTGACCTATAACGCGTGCTGCAGAATCAACATGATTAATCGATTTCCTCCTTCTTCGCAACCGTCGTTCTTTTCATCGTTTGCACTCTCTCTCTCTCTCTCTCTCTCTCTCTCTCTCTCTCTCTCTCTCTCTCTCTCTCTCTCTCTCTCACTCTCTATCTGTGTCTCTCTCTCTCTCTCTCTCGCCCTCGCCGACAGTCACAGCTTCGGCATTTCTCTCGCACTTTGGGAAAAATCCATTTTGAAGAAGCGGGAAAAATACACGGCTGTCCGCGACGGAAGAAAAAGCGCATTACGTCGTTGCCTTTGCGGTCGGCCGGGCGGCCTCGCGCGCCCATTCGACAGCGCGGCCGCTTAATCGATCCTGGCGCCGCCGTCACCGCCGCCGCCCGCGCTGCATTCCGCGTCGGCCCGAGGTTTCCTTCATTACCTTTTGATCCAGGGCGCTGCCCCCCTCCCCCACTCTCTCTCTCTCTCTCTCTCTCTCTGGCTCTCTGCGCGCGGCACCTCTCGCATTAAAACCGAGCGCGCGGGGCGCATGCGCCCCGAAGATTGCTTTGTATGAATCAAAATGATACGGAGAGGAGACGCGAAAACGGCCGGCAATATTGTAAATGACAAGGGGAGGACGGAATCACAATGAAATCAAAGGCGACGACGCCGTTCCTTCGGTCGGTGGCCGGGCGTGCGCGTTCGGCCGCGCAAGCACGCGGTCTCCGCGTCTTCTGCATGCGCATTAGGAGAGCGGTCGGCGCTTGTGGGTGGAGGTGGAGGAGGGGGAGGCGGGGAGAGAGGGAGATTCAATTGCACTCTAAGTTCGGGTTGTAATTTTCATGGACGCGTTATTGATAAGGCCAACCCCTTTCTGGAAGGTATTTACTTTAATTCGACCACTTTTAGAAGAACGTAACTAAAAGTAAATATGGAATTATGTCGTTTTATAGCGTTGAGTCTTTTGAGTTCGATTAATAATCATTCGTCCATATTTAATATGACATTTTGTTATTATTCACAATAACAAGTAACATTATCAGAACATGATACACTTACTTTTGAATAACAGCGATGTAAATTTTGACGTGCCATTTAACATATTATTTATTAGTGATTAAACTAACTCGATTCTTGGCCATTTTTTGGCTGGTATCTATTATTATTCTTATTATTATTATTATTATATAATATGTAGAATATTTATTAGTAATTATATTTCATTATACTAAGCACTAAGTTATTTTTCGTGCTAAAGTTTCTCTGATTTCATTGGCGTATTCCACCCATCTCCGTATAATATATATATTATGTATATGATCATCATAAAAAATTACAGGAATAGAAAGCATTGATTAAATCTTAATACATTCGCCGAAATCCGACAGAAAGAGCAGCGATGCTCAAAGCCAAAAATTGCCAAGTATAATTATATACGCGCGTATATGTACGTAATACGTATATACCTTAATAATAAACGAATGGCCCCTGGCGCTCGCCGCGACAGTACGCTGGCTTCAATTGGTTTGAAATTTAATTGGAAGTTGATGAAGTCCTTTCATTTTGAGATCGTCACAGGACGGATATTGATGCGTAAGTGAGGTCGAAGCTGTTGATCGTGTGCCGCGTGCCGCGCGCCGGTCAAACTGTTCAATTATTTCCTATATAGATATATACGCGCGCGCTTTAAGATTTAACAAGCATTCTAATTTAAAAAATGTGAACATATATCGATAGAGTAGTCTGATTGAATATTTTAGTAGCCTCCCCTATATATATAAGTGAAATTATAAAATTCTTAATAAACTTCTTTATGAGCGACACTGATTTATTTTATATACAGACATAGCGTCATCGAGCTGATGTAAAAATTAATTAAGAACTCCGGCTTTAGAGAGAACGCTAGGGCCAATTTTTAATATATCTACATAATCCTCGCATATACACCGCGAGGGCCGATAAAAGAAAATTTTTGCGAATAATGCCTCGCTCCCCGTCGTTTCTTCAGGAACCCAATTTCCGCCTCATATTTACCCATCGCTCTGTCGCGATACTTTTATTATAATTGTATCGACTCCCTTAATGAACGCGCGAGCAACAAAAAAATATGCTAGCGGCGGCTGCGGCGGCGGCGGCGGCGGCATCGGCAGAAGCATAAGCGGCAGCAGTAGCAGGAGTATTACTATAGTCGATTGTTTTTTCGAGGGCGCATTTTTCATCAATATTTAGTTATGCCTGGCATACACTTTGTTCTTTCAGCGTGCAAGAAAGGAGGTGGTGGGAGTGGAGAGGAGTGGGGGCGAGGAAGATAGCGAGCAAAGATAAAAGATGAGGGTCTGACTGGTGCTCCATTGTCGGCTTCTCTCTCTCTCTCTCTCTCTCTCTCTCTTTCTCTTTCTCCGTTGCGACCTCTCGCTCTTTCATTCGACCGCGCGTAATAAAGGATAGCGCCAGTAATGGCTTTTAATTACTTCATAATGAGGTTTCTGCCGCTGGCGCCAGGCTATATATGTAGATCGGTGGGACTTTTTTACCTATATATATATATATATTAGCGTCGCAACAACGTGCCGTCTGTGGGAATCTTTTTGCATTTGGTCCGTGCTTCGCGCGGACTTTCGCCCTGTCTTTCTCATTCGAACGCTTCAAAAGTTTTTATTCTTTTGAAAAATCGTTAGGATAAAGGATCTCGTTAAGGCTCGGTTTGTTTAAGAAGAAGAAAAAAAGAAAGTTAATTGTTAAAAGATGAATGGCAGACTATATTAATGCATTTTGGTACGTTGGGTTATGAATGAACTATATGTTCATTCGAACATAATTCTACTGAAAGTCCAAACACCGAGTAGGACAAATCTGAACGTGCATCGACGAGTGTTACAGATACTAAATATTGTACGGCTAATATTTTTCAGTGCCTCAAACGATCGAGTCCAAGAGTGACCAAAGCCCTTAAAGAATTAAGAGAACAATGAAGTTGGTTCTTACTTCAGTTATAGCTTTTTTGGGTAGAAGTAAAATAACACATATTCAATATGTGACTATGTTTCGTAATACTTATATGTTGATGATCCTGTACAGTTTGGTAATATCGTAGAGAAGAATAATATCTAAAAAATGTACAAGTATATCACATTATATCTTAAGTCTCTTCGAATCCATCGTAATTTTAACGTAGGACGTGACAAAATCAATTTTTTTTTTTAAATTTGGTATAATCCATTACTTATTGTGTCCTGCACAAGCTGCTAAAGTGCCAATAAAATTGCCCGCTCGTTTATTTTAGTTTTATTTTACTATAGTAACGCAGTGATGCCCAACTGGAAATATATAGCCAGCCCCTTTACAGCTAGCCCATCTGTTATAAGAATTCATTGAGCACGGCTGATTGTCGCGTACTAACTTAATCTCACTCTCGCCAGACCCCAACTTCCAAGCATTTAATAGAGTTTGCCCAAAATTTTCTCCAAGTTTTCGTCGTATATCAGCCGATGAATCAAGAACAAAGCAAATAGCATCCGCCCTCTCCTCTGAATCTCGCATTTCGCGCTCGATATATATATATATATATATATATATATATATATATATATATATCGAATCGCGGAACTTTACCCTATAGGCGACGAAGTAACTATAATAGGTATTGGGACCAACAACGCTTCGTCCTCTCGAATTATCTTGAAATATTATTCCAGAAGTAAGATGCACGAGACTCGGTTGTGGCGCGTGAAAAGAACGCGAGAAGTAAGCGCGAGCAAATTGATGCACAAGAAGGAGCCGCTTTCTCTCTTTCTCTCTCTCTCTCTCTCTCTCTCTTTCGTTCCGATCGTGAAAGACGACCGCCCCGTGCTCTATGCATAACTCCTTTACGTTGACACGAATTGGGGAGGAGGTGGTCGAGGGTGGGATGAAGATAGAGCGAGGCAGAGACAGAGAGAGACAGAGAGCGAGAGAGAGAGACAGAGTGAGAGAGAGAGAATAAACGCTCGGGCCTATTAGGGATTCTGAGCAACTCATTTAAGAGCCGAGAAAAAGAAGCGACGGATAGAGCGAAAGCACGAGCGAGAAGACCGCAAGGGGGCGAGATATAGGGGGGAGTGAGCGAGAGAGGCGAAGGTAAAAGAAGCAGTGACTAATGCGTCTGGTGGCTACCTGAAGAAGCACCGGGCGCGCGAGCGTCCGCGACCGCGCGGCTAGAGTTCAAAGGGACTAGTTGGCGCCGACACCCTCCGCACCTCTCTCCCTGCACTCCTTCACCTTCACGATCTTTCCTGTACGCACACACGCGCGCACACCTACACACCTCTCGCCGCGCCACCTTTTCATCCGTGGTCTTATATCTTATATCTTCCTCCTTTCCCGTTGCTCCCACTCTCTCTCTCTCTCTCTCTCTCTCTCCAAACTTCTTTTTATTCTACGCAACTTTGCCTATGGATATATCATATTATACATGGGCTGGTTAAGAAAACAATGAAAAAAAAAAAAAAAAATGTCGACGCGGCGCGAGAGACGATAACGAATTTGATTCGAAACGGTCTGGTTGAGTAATTGGTCGCCTGTATTTTGTGTCGTAATGTGTACCGCAAGGATGAAATATACGATATTGGGCATTGATGCGCTTTCAACGAGTAAATACAAAATAAATTGCGCGGAGGCGTGGTGCACCGAGTAGTTTTGAGCGATTATTTCGAACTTACGCAGTGAATGATTGATACGGGCTTTACAGAACGGCGCCTGTTCGGAATGCGAAAGGAAATTCTCAGATCATTGATACGTTCGTATAGAATATTCAACGAGGTTTGAATTTACGAGGGATTAAAGTTTTGATTTTATCCGATCATTGTACATTGTGAGTCGTATATTCTTGTATAATGCTTTCTAAATTCTTTACCAAATAGTGGATATTGATGAATTACGTAGCTAGAAATACAACCAATTTGAATTAAATTTTTATTTTTATTTTTTTTCCATAAATTATTTAAAGATGTAATATTTCTTCAAGTTTGGCCCAATAATGAACATCAGATCGATCATCTGCGAACTTGACTATTTTGACTATTTCTTATCCAACTGTAGTGATTTACCACTGATATGACAGTGATAAATCACTGCTTCACTAGTTTATCGATCTGATTTATACTGGTTCAGTATCAAAGAGTTATTATATTATAGTTATAGACATTTTAATATTGATACAGCAAGGAAAATTCCAATGGATTACATAATTACGTTGACTCGCATTTTGTAAGAATCTCGCAATATGCTGAGAATTCTAATAAAAACAGTCACCTCTATTATTCTTTGTATATATATAAGGCCTCTTGTATTCATATTAAATACCGTGGACTAATAAACCAAAATCCATTATTATCTACGAATAAAAGGAAAGCAATTTTCCTTTCTTTTACGCAGACCTGTACCGCATTCCCTTCTGTCGATCTTTTTATCTCTCTCTCTTTCTCTCCCTCCTTCTCTTCTGAATTCTCACCAGCCTATTATTTATATACATTTATATACTTTATATACACACCCACCCACAAACGCCGCATTAAGCGCGATCGCGTAACGATAGCGGGCTTAGCTACTCCGCATTCCAGTTTCCAGTGCGTCTTCTTTACCATACATATTATATAAGCCCGAGCGGTTTCTATAAGCCCCGCTTTGTCTCGGAGATTAGACGAGTATAGACGACCGGTGCCGCGTCTGGTACCAAAGTTTTCACACCTGACGATAATGACGAGGTGGGGGAGGGGCGGAGAGGCCCAACCCTCTCCGTTTTCTCTTTAGAAGACTTAAAACGTTCGAGATAAAATTGGCCGTATATATATATATATATATATATATATATATATATATATATATATATATATATAATAAAGAGAAAGAGTGCGCGTGGTGAGTCGTCGGACGGTTGGCTTTTTGGTGAAGAGACGTGGTGGACGGCTCGCGGTGAGGGCTAGGAAGAAACCGTGAGCAATCCGCATTATGTCGCGTCATCCGGTGCATTGGTTCTGTTGTCTCGTGTATTGTCCTGTAATTGACTAATTCATTCATGGCGGCCTTTTTCTTTTCTTTTTTTTTTTTTTTTAAATACGAAGGAAATTCGATGAGTTATTGAAATTTAGTTTCGCATAAATATATTGCATATTATACACTATACTGCGTCTATTACTACTGATGCATTTTTATTTCTCGGAGTAAAATGTTACATTAGAATTTTTAAGTGGAATTTTTTAATATGCACAACTGATAGGTTTAGCACAAGCGTGGTTTGGTAAATGGCCTTGATTTGTACCCTCAAAATAATTTGATAATCAACCTGAAGATTTCAAAATGTATTTCTTCCCCTTATGAATTTGAGAAATGAATAGAGCAGAAACTATTATGCTGAGGATATGCATACTTAATGGTATTGGGATAAGATTAATTGCAGTTTTGATAAAAATATCTCCTAAAAATATTCAAATTATAACGGAATATTTTAATGAGGAGCTTGTTGATAGAGTCGTCAAACAAGAGACTAATCTTTATTAGTAGTACTCGTAGAAACGATGATAACAAAGAAGAGATATTCCTCGCTATAAGTTTGCTACATTTGTATTAGCGAGCATAGTTCGAACTATTTTTTACATCCAGCCGTTATTCATCGATCCCAAGTCACAGTTAGCCTATAAAGTTGTATATACACAAATGACCTAGACGTATACAGGTACGCGGCAAGAATTATCGTTATATCGGTGCGATCGAAGAGATCGCAATTTTTGACCGGTAAATATGACATATATTTTTTGCATTGCTTTCGGTCGCGTTCGCATAATTTAATAGTAAAGAATTAAACGATCCATACCTACTGACGGATGATCCATACACCGACTGATGGATCCATTAAAGTGAAATAAATATACAAGGATAATAACCGAATTTTAGGAATGATGTACCCGAAAGTGAAATTAATTATATTGTCCCAGGGATGAACATTATTTTTCTGACAGCAAGCTTGCCGACATCAATATGGGTTCAATAGCAAGCTGCTCCGCGGATTATTGAATTCCAAGGGACAAATATTTATTATAAATGAAGCACAAAGATACCCCATATTTGCCCGCAATACACCTTCTAAAATGCAGAGAACGAAAATTTTTACTTCTTAATAGAATGGTTATAAAAATTAGTTAAAGCACTTGCTAAAGAGACATTTAACTTGAGCCGATTTGAGATTAAAAAAATGTCCCTTTATCGTAAGCCGTGATGAACTAATCGGCTGTAAGCATAACAGATGACAATATAAATCCAAAGTCATAAGTTTGCTGATTGATTACTTATTTAAATATTGTTCGCCGACTGAACAAGTAGAAAATAATCAAATTGGAACTCAATAACATCGGTTCTCTGATTTGTGTCCTCACAGAGCAGTCAATTTAGTCGATAATAAATGACGTCCTATATCGGACGAATCTGACGTCATTTCAATATTTACAAGGATATTTTTTCCATTACTATTATACTAATCATTCTCAATGATGGTTAAATTATTAACGCGAGTGAAGCGAAAATAGGAAATTCGTATTTATACTGTACAATTTCCGTTCATAAGGATTTTTTATATTTTTGTACAAATATAACATAAATTTTCAGTTCCATTTTTGCAATGATTAATTGTCTCTTCTGAAAGAGTCGTGAAGCTTCATGAGAAGTGCTTACCCATTTTCTGAATCATGGTCCAATTGTAGCATTTTCTTATTTGTGAAAAAAATGCAATTTAAACATGTGAACCAGTGTTCGCCGTTGTAAACGTATAGAAATCAGTAACATTATTTTAATAAAAAATAAAACATGTTGTAAATAATACTTGCAATTTACATTACCGATATACCAATATCGATATGCTAATATTGATTAAACAAGCCCTACAATGACTTGATCGCTAAAACAATGTACTGTGTAATTCAGTGGTCCGAGATCAAGTCCCCGTTTCGGCGTTGGATTGGCACAAGCACCGTTGTAGAAATTTATATCTGCTCTGTTTCTAAACATACAATAAACATTCGTCATTGATTAACGCCCCACTATTTAAAAACATAACTGAAACTGCATCTAATAATATCAAGATAAGAAAAAATAATGCTTACAATTCATGTCAACCCAAATTCTAGGTAATTAAAATTTTTTAATCACTATATAAATTTTGAAATTTTTTAGTCTATACATTAACTCCTACAACTCTATAAATTTCTTTTAATTGATCTTGAGTTGAATGAGTTTGAAGTTGACCATCAAGGTAATTTTTGACGGCGTCGCCAGATGAGCACGTCACTCGTCCTAAAAATTTTATATCAATAGTACTTTACATCGTTCTTGGTATAATAAAAAAAATAAATTTATGTATATATAATTAATAATTTTAGATAAATTAATTATTCGCTTATTCGAATTGATCTTTAGAAAATGTTTTATAATATAAACCCTATAAATATTACAAGTTAAACGTGTATTAGCAGTTTTACTAATTTTTTATTCGCTGAAGTATAATAGTATAGGCTGACTATAAATCAGAATTTTTTCTTGGCTATAAATCAGAAATGATCATATAAACATATATGCATTTTGCTCAAATCTATAACTTTCTATTATATATTTTATTACACATTTTTTATTTCCTTATCGGGAAAAACCGGACGTACTGTTTCAATTTAAGCCACATTGAAAACGGTGGAAACGACTAATTTTACCGATCATTAGCATCGAGCCATGTTACGCTCCATACCTTATCGATATACGATAATCATCCACGCTCGTATTATACGAAATCATCAATTAGCCGCGTAAATTCTTCGTGAAAGTTCTCTCTTTCTCTCTCTCTTTCTCTCTCTCGCTCTCTATACCTTCTATATATACACTGCGTATATATATATAGTACATATAGCGCCAGTCTACAATCACGCGGATTCATTAAACCCCGTGGATGGCTCACGGCGAGCAGCGAATTTACGACGCGACCGCGCATGTTTATATGCGCCATCGTCCGTCGGGGCAACAATGCATCGCGTCGTTAAAGCCATCGGCGCGCGGCATGCGAGAAGAGCGCTGCGCGCGTGGCGCGCGAGCGCCCCCTCCCGCCTCGCCGAGAAATTAACAATGGCAAAAGAAGGCCAAAAACCGCAGCGTTTGCTTGGACTTGCGCATGTTGTAATGTGCGCGTCGGCCTTCTCCAAAAAGGAAAAGACGAAGGAGAAAAAACGAAGGCAACGAGCGAAACGATCGTAACGCTCGCGCAAACGGTACAATCGGCGCGCTTTTATTTCTCCCGCGGCTCTCTCTCTCTCTCTCTCTCTCTCTCTCTCTCTCTTCACTTCCCTCTCTCGCGGATCCATAAACGAGGACGCGCATAACTTTGCTCCGCGCGCAGCTTCCTCCTCCGGCTCTCGCATCAGGAATATTATATCGCCCGCTAATCGCGGCAAAACTCCCGGACCACACGCGGGGCGCGCCCCGCGATGCCGATGAGCGTTTTATGCGCGCGTTCGGTAGCGCCGCGCGAGTGTGCGCACATGCGTGCGGTGTGCGTGCCGCCGATAGATGCGGACGCAGGAGCGCCAGAAGCTCCATTAGGATTATCGGAATAGCCGTTCGAGTAGTGCATATTATTTGCGATATATACTTATGGAGTTATGCGGATGAATCGTTCGAAATGTTTCAGCGACGCACGCTCGTGACGACGGGAGGAGGCGAAAGGGCCGTATAGAGAGAGAGAGAGAGAGAGAGAGAGAGAGAGAGAGAGCGGACGGTCGATTAATGAATATATCGCAATCGAACAAAAACAAAATGAAAGTTACTCGATTCTTAATGTTTTTACAATTAAAGGAATATCTCATTACTTATGGTTAAAACAAATGGGTATAATTTGGCCTTGTCAAAAATACCATAATCGTTGCAGGTAGATACAGTAACTACGCAAATTGGTTTACTAAATATTATTTCAAGATAAGAATACTTCAATTTAACGATTTATGTTCTTCCATAATTAATTACTTATATTGCTATCCACTGATAAGGATCAGCACAGCGCTGTCTTAAACGTCTCAATGTAATTAGTTTCTTTTCAATACATTCAGGTAAGTAATTCCATAATCTATTTATGTAACCTATCCATAGATGCATGGTATATAAATGTCCATGCTTGACAAACTTGCATTAGTGGCTACTAATATTTCAAAACTCGACGGCAATGTCTGGGTAGAATCATAGTTTGCGACACCATTCAAGGCCGATTTAAGGCTATCAAGTATTCATCCTAGTGTAAACTAAAACTAAAGATGTAAGACCAGTGGACTGCTTAAGCTGATTTTTAATAAAATAAATGCATTGAATAAAAATGTTAGCGGTCATCATAATTTTCATTCGATTGTTACATGTAGACGATATTAGTTTCATCGCAAGTATAACTGATAATTTACTTCATCATGCAGTTGGTAATACTTGTTCAAATATGGAGATCAGATAACCAATGCATACATATAAATAAATAACTAAATAAATACATAAATAAATAAGCAGTAGGATCAAAATGTCTAAAGGTTAAGGTCCATACAGCCTAAAAGTATAGAGTGCATCAAGATGCACTGCAGGGCTCATCATGCTGTAAAATCATTGCTGTATCGTTTGTATATAATAAATATTGACACATTGAAACATTATGTTATAATATCACTAATATATAGTAGAAATAATGGAACATCTAGATATGAACTTTGTGATACACCAAAAGGAATAATTATAACTATTATTAAGATTTTATTTGAATATATAAAAATATACACACTAAGTATTTGGCAGTTCTTGGTACCGTTGGAATTTTAGAATTTATACTCTCTACATTATGTGTCTGTTCTGCTAATGGGCAAAAAAATAGTAAGTTGTGATATTTTACATTATATATTAAACGTATACAGTGATAACATTCGAGACAATAGTTAATTTTAGTAATGAATTGAATTGTTCGAAAGTTTCTGATCTCCCAGCTTTGGTTCATAAAGTTCTTCTCTTGGTATTTTACACTTTCATTTCCTTTATTTGTATTTTAATTTGTACATTTCAGGTATATTTGTACCCTTCTTAGCAGCGTTTTAAGTGACTTTTATTGCGTATAATCGTATTTCGTCCTACATTTACTTCCTGCTATATGGGATGGTACTCACCGATAAATTAATTCTCTATTTCTCTAAACATAATTATTTATCTATACTTATACATTACATATAATATTTGCAATATAAACTCTTCGAACAGCTAACTCACTAGACAATTAAATGAAAATTCATCGTGATTTCTGATTGTTCTCTTTCTATCAATCGTTATAGCTGTTCGACTATCTCTGTATGAGACAGTAGGAGATGGAAAGACCAAACAGTCGTTCTAATGATTATTGTTATTCCAAGATGAAATTTCATTTTATTAAATTGAGAAATGGTTACATTAAAGTAATGGTAATATTATTGAGAAATTTTGAATTATATTAAGAGCAGAGAGCGATAGGGCATCTTTCATTTCCAAATTATACATTATTGGACTATAATAATTTAGATGTTTAAAAAATATCAGATGTCCAGATATTAAAAAGAAAAATCCGCATTTAACATAGAAGAATTGCGAGATCATTTCCATGGGCACATGTTACGCATGTTAAAAAAATGTAATTATATTGCAAAAATATTGCCGGCAATTAGAGCAAAACTGCAACTTGTTAAGACATTTTCGAATATATAGGCACGGTCATTTTTATTCTTACCGCGATTTTTTGCCGTGTGCGTATATGTACGATTTGAAAAATTCGTTAAGTAAGTACAGTGGCTATATAATTATGCATAATTCATAATTCACTTTCTCCTCGGGGAAAAAAGTTTAAGCTTCGCATTTTTATGCTATTTTTATATTGCTTGCACAATTTTATAGTTGAAAATTGTATTTATGAGTTGTCTTGATTATTGACGATGCAGTTAAAAGATCGGAGATACTTTGTTCACCTATAGATATATATATATATAATGGCTAGTAAAATTATACGAGCACATAGGGTAATAAAGTTTATTACAATATCTACGGATGAAATAATTGTATAGAGGCTATGGCCCAGTACATTATGTCACATTTTTATCACTTTTCATGATTCCGTAAAAAAAGTCATTTTTACTAAACGTATAACATAAAAATTAACGAACGCCAGCCACACGCTCTGCGAGCTCGCGAGACCAATAACACGCGCGGGTCCGCGCATAATCATTCGCCGTTATGATTTAATTGAAGCCAGAGAATTTAAGTTTAAAAAGGCAACGAGCTGCGAAGAGAGCGACAAGTGCGACGATTCTAATAACAATTTGATTCAAGTATTTACGATAATTTTTGTTAGTTTATATAGTGACAACTAATCTGATTTTAGATTTGCGCCGATTGAATGATAAATGGCTCAAATTTCTATAATAGCTAATCGAGCGTAACTGTATTTATTCGAGATGTATATATCTGAAAATCAGAAAAAAGACTGAAGTATTGTAATCCAGCATTATTTAGAACATTACAGTCGAACTTTAACGCTTCGATCGCATTTCTATTAAACGAATCTTACACTGTTCATTCCTCTCTGCTCGTCCGTGACACTTGGCGCATGTTTGACGATTTCTCTCGAGCCGATCCTATATAGTTCGCTGTAGCCGCTCTACGAACTTACATGTTCTTGTTAATTGAGCGTTGCGTGCGGCTTTTTCCTGCGAATTCTTTCTAATTCGAAGCCGTGAAATCGGGATTCACTGCCATTGCTTTCTATACTTATCTATTCAAGCAAACTTATTTTATCCACCGTCAACTTCTCACCTTTATATCCGATTCATTGGCAAACAAATATCCCATGAAAATTTTCAACTCTCTCTTGTTTTTGCAATCTACATAATTCTACCATAACCACCCCTCCATTGCTAATTTCTTCAATTCTCTTATTCCAATTTACTATACATCATATATTATTTTGTTTCATTATATTAATTATTTAACCTAATTATGTAACGTGTAGAGCAACATACACATTTATAAAACGACCTATATCTATCTGTCTCTCAATTTCACCCCCGTGCGCGTAGTGATTATTCCCTTGATTTACTATCTATCTCTTAGCCGCGTACGCGTAAAAGCAAGCCGCGAGGCAGCCTCCACGCCCAAGCCCCGGATTTCTCGCGAGCGCGCGCGCCGTGACGATCGTCCTCTCTTTGCCCGGCGCTCTCCCGATTATATCCGCTTATATTTATAGACATATAATGCATATACGTATGCCGCGGCGGACGAGCGAACGCGCAAGGGCCGCTGCCGCCCGTCCTCCGCGATCCCGTCCGTCTACACGCGAGCGTAACACCCGTCAACGCCCTGGACCACCTAGGGGTAGTCCGGGGCGTGCTACCGGAGAACGCCCTGGCGCGTGCTGCGCCCGCCCGGCCCGGGGGGTGGGCGGGCAACTCGGCCGGCACTTCTCTTTATCTCTCCCCCCTCTCACTCTCTCTCTCTCTCTCTCTCTCTCTCTCCGGGCGCTCGATTCGCGCTCTCCGAAATTATCGCCGTACGGTGCCGATTCCCCGGGCGCGGCCGTACGTGCCGATGTCCCGCTTTGTCTTGCTCGGGCCGCGATCGTCGAGGCGCGCCCGGTGCCGCTCGAGGGCGAGCTGGTCGTAGCCGGGATTCGTTAAGAGTGGGCGGGCGACCCGAGCGCGCGTGCATGGCGTTACTACAAAGTCGCGGCGGAGAACGGCGAAGCAGTACGTAATCGGGCGATTTCCGACGGGGTTGCCCGGACGGGCGAGATCGGGACGGGGGCAGTGGTGGAAGATTTTTTTCTCTCTTTTTTTGTCCTTTTATTAGACAATGGATTTCGAGGTGTGGCATTTGGGCGTATACTAGGCGTACTTCCGAACGTAATGAAGTGAAAAACCATTGTGAATTCGAGCGTGACTAGTGGCCATTGCCTAGGGTAAATTAGAGCAATAAGAAAAAGATTGAAAGAGATAATCTTTTTTTTACAGTAGCGGTATTGCGTCATTTTAAAAATTGATATAATAAAAAATTAGCATTCTCCATCTCGTCGTAAACTCAAATCAGTGATCCTTTTTTAATTCTGAACCCATGCTTTTACATGAATATTACCTTATCATCTCGCAATTTTTACGGTAAAATGGTAGGTTTTTTTAAAGGCCATTATAATTCTTACTTTTATTCTAATTCGCTATGAAACGATAGTTAAGACTCTGAAAAATACATTAGATGTCGCTCGTGGTATGAAAGTTGAAATATTTTTAGCAGCAAGTCGTACAACCATGTTTCTACCATATTCACAGAGTGATTTATGTTATTTACCTATTCTCAATTGAAATATAAAGAACTTGTCTGATAAAGCAAACGGAAAACATAAATTTCGATTATTCACAAAAGGTTTTCATTGAAAAGGCTCATACAGCAAGAAATCGACAGAAGATAACCATAATCGAGGGCGGCGGGTAGATGCGAGTAATCCCAAAGTCACCAATGAAATTCACGTTATTGTGTTAACGTTACGTTATGAGAGGTTTCAAAATGCCCGAAACCGTTCATATTATAAGGATATCATTGGGCACAGTGATCTAAATTTTGCACAAAATACTGGCTATGAATGCAATATTAGCAAGCTCGCTGCTACGTTTGAGCGCTGAAACTCTGTTGGTCCTCGTATGACACGATCAATAAGGATTTCGCCATTGAATTATGGCAAAATTCTTATGGATCGGAAGGGAGATTCGAAATCATAAAGGGAAAAGACGTTAAAGTTAACTGATAATATTACGGTCACGATATTTTTAGGATGCACGTGGAATAATCCTCATTGACTATTTACAGCTGTATAACAATCAAAAAACAAATTTAAAGTTATCTATGTGAAGGATAATGCATTATTATTAAAGCAAGCCATTGAATACAGGAAGTATCTCATTTGAAGAACGATCTCATTTGAACTAAAAAATAAATCAGTACAGTACGAAGGTACATACATGTGTGCAGTTTCGATGGTGAAAATTAAGAAATTAAGAATATAATTAAAGGAATACTCAGAGTATGGCGTTGAATTTTTCATGTCCTAACCTGAAAAATAAATAGCCTAAAAAATGATTATTTTAAGAATTAAAAAGGAAGGCTTAAAAAATTATGTTGAAAAAAAATTTGTTTAAACCGTTAGTTGTTCTAGCTTTTGTCAGAAACCTATAATTTTTTTTTCATTTCAATCAAGTTTGCAGAAAGGCCACATTTTGTGATAGAAACTATGTAACAGAGAAACCGTAATGAAATTTCATTAAAATGCACTAAAGCTTTTCTTATCCTTGTTACTGAAAATTATTTTATTGAGTTACTGAAAATTCCAATTGCACTAAAATTTACTAATCTATACACTGAAATTTATTTCGAATGCAAGTTAAACAAATTTATTAACAGTGCACTGATCTGTAATAGTTTATACTGAAATTTCAATGTTGGATTGAAAAAAAATCTATTAATAGTGTTCTAAAATGTAATAATCCCCAATGAAATTTTATAAAAATGAATTGAAGCTTCTATAATTTATTATCTGTGTAGGATTCTTGTACAAATTATAACTTATTATCTAGATCATAATTTCGAATTAACATGAAGTGTTAATCGAGCTTATATACTGACCAAGGTAATGTTTTACCACTTGCAGGAGCAGTGTGAGCTCTGTATAAACTCAACTTATTTCAATAAAAGCATCTAAATCTTTGTTAAACAATTTTTAATATGAATTTTTTATATGAGCTAATTTTTTTTTAACTTTTAGCGTAGTTCATGAATGTACTTTATAAATGTGCCATAAACATTATCAAAAGTTCAGTGATCTGTATTGATATTTCAAGCAATGGATATTGAAATAAATTTTTTGTAATATTCAAAACTATTTATTAATATTTCAGTTTGAAATTTTATAGAATTTCATTGAAAATTCATAAACTTATTCCTAAATGAAATTTCATTGTCGAAATATTTTTTAACTAAAAAATTACTGATATCTCACATAATATGTTGACGATATTTAGCTACTTAATTTGTGAAAACTCGCTAAAAATATGAAACTTGCGAAAAATACGAAATTTCATCAACTGCCAAAATCCACAGTTCTGGCTATTTCAAATAAATCACTTTCATTAAAGAGCTTTGGCTACATTACCTGGGAAATCTATATAACCGGCGTTGAGACAACACACGATATCATTATTTTTTCGTCTTCAATTCTGAAACGTGAGAAGAAAAGCGAAATTGTTGGACAGAACAAATTTGTGCGAAGTAAACCACGAAAAAATCATTCCCCCCCCCCACCCGTCCCATTCTCTCGCATATGCCACGTATCGGACCAACCTGGTATTCGCGCGGTTTCTCGAGCACAGATGTGCCCGTCTATAATAAGATACGAGCAGCTCGCGTGTATCCTCAGCGACGGCGAGCCCGTCTAGCGTTCATCTGCTGCTACTGCTGCTGCTCGACCGGCGCGCTCCGTCGTCGTCGTCGTCGTCGTCGTCGTCACCGCAAACGATGCAGCGGCGCGTGCAGCGGAATATCGTCGAGGCTCGATATATACCTCTATTCCACTTTCGATCTTCACCCCCCCCCCGCCCCGCTCCCCAGAAAACGCTCGATCATTCATTCCTTTGGCCAGACTTTATATATATACATATATAGTCCGGTGGTCGGTATAATTACTCGTAGACTATATATATACAGCACGCGGCGATTGCTCTTGCTACGACGATGACGGGAATATATTAACGAGAGAGAGAGAGAGAGAGAGAGAGAGAGAGAGGCTCAGCGGAAACTTTTTGCGGCATCAGACGATGTCCATTACCCATCGGACGCGCGTGGGCCGTCCGTCTTGGGGTCGCGTTTCCACTTGATGGATTCGCTCGATCTTTTTCGGGCTTTACATTTTTTTTCCCTCATCAGTCTTCAGTCTATAGTATACATGATCGTTATTGAGTCGTATTTCAGATCGGACCAAGTTCGAGTCGTGAAAAATGGGCAGGATGTGTGTGTGTGCGTCTGTGTTTGTGTGAAGGATTCGCGCGAAGAGGATGTTTATAACCCTCTAGGCGATTCGATAAGTTCGTACTGTTTTTATGATTATAACGCCTTATTATCGTTGGGCGTAATTTTTTTTGTTTTTTGTTTTTATCTTCTTTTTGTTCTGCCTGGATAATGTATATATATATATATATATATATATATATATATATATATATATATATATATATATTGACTAAAGAGATTTATAATTCATTTTACGGGCCATGCGCAACCGGATGTGTGTCGATTAGCGTTTGATCTGTATATATATAAAAAAGGTTGAAGTGAAAGCAAATTGAGCTGTTCCCTAATGAAATTTAATGTTTCGAAGCATATTTATACCAAAATTCGCTTGCCTTTCATATACTTTCATGCTATAATCGGATATTATTTTAAAATTATTGCTGAAAAATTCATATTCAAAATACTTTGTATAAATGATTTAATAAATTTTTTACGCTTTTCGATAAGTTTCTTTTTATGTTATTGCAGTAGTAACTGTGTATATTCAAAAAATTGGCCATTACACATCACGCGATAGAAAAAAAATTTTGTCACATCTATTTGCATAAAGTATGTTTGATAAATTAGTCGCATCAGAACAAGTAAGTGTGAAGCATCGTTTTTGTGAAATTGTTCAGGTATTAAAAATATATTATATTTATATTTTCTAATTGTAATTTTTTCAATTATATTCATTAAATAAGCTCAAGAGGCAAGTATTACTATTTTATTACATAACATGTACTTAATGAAGAATTTTAAATCATTCGTTTCAAGAAAATTTACTTCTTTCCGTACTTCATTACAAGACCTTTATTTCTATTATAATTTCCTTATTCCGAGATTAAGCATCGTAGGTCTAAGATTGACCTCCTGTCATTGTACTGAGTTACTAGTTTATTTCCCTGTTTCATTATAACATTTTTTTTTATTACAAAATTTTTTTCTCACAAGCTCCTTACGATGTAAAATTATCGTAATTTATGTAGTATAATTAAGCTTATTGTGCTCACCTGAATACGGGTAGATATCAATTGTCATTGAAATGTTAAACAATGTATTATTCTTACATTTTCTGTTTAAATTAGCTTCATCAAGTAAATAATACAAGTAAATAATCAAGTAAAAGCGAAGTAAAAGCGAAGTTATTAAATTATTGATTATTTTTAATTTACTAATAAAAATAAAAATTAAACAAAAAACGTTTCAAATGCAATAGCAAATGAAAATTTTTCCCAAAATTCATAATTTAACTTTTTAACTTAATTTACTGGTATCGATCAAATACTTAAATTGATTTTATAGTTTCAATGCACGTGAAATTCTACTAACTGAAAATGGCAAAAGTTACATGCAGATTAGATAGCGTCGTTTGAAAGTGACGGGAGTTATAATAAAACTATATACCTTCGACTTTAACCATACAAAACGTGTTATCATTACATTGTACCAGCCTGTAATACCATAATAGCTCGAATATTTAATCCCCTCGTGATAAAGCAACTTTCAAGAGGCTCACTTCTCTACAAAGCACAATATCACAAGTTACAGCATATCGTCCAAAACTTTTACTGTAATGCAATTTTGTGGATCGCAATTCTATTAATTTGTATTTCGACTTCCATATATTGCCCACTCGCATGGGGGGGGGGGGGAGAATTCGTTTTGGGCGCCGGCTATGGCTGTCACTCATAGAGTGTTTTCTATAATAAATACCTATAAATAGAACATCTGTGCAGCCATTCTTTCAAAAGCCTTGTGGACCAAAGAAAATTTAGAATTTGATCGACTAGGCGTAATCCAATAAATCATTTAAGCTCATTGTTCGTGAAATTACATCCAGATAATTTGAAACATCGTACGTAAAATTCAAAATTCAATTATAATTATTCGAATTCTATTATTTGGTCATTTTAATGAAAAACGATTATGAATAAGGAGATATTCTTAATAAAATTTACAAATGAGTCGCTACATTTACATCAATATTCTATCATATATTATACATCGTCTAAATAGAAAAGAATACAGATTATGAAAAAGTTTCATATTTTCTAAAATCTATTCTTTTAAGCCTTTAATAAGCATTGAAAAGAAGTATAATAGCTTTGAAAAAATATTTCTTTCGACGTACTTTTACGTATATATATATTCACTATAAATATATATACAATATAGCTGTATTCCATTGAACATTCGCCAATTGTCACCAGAGACTCGTTAAAATTATACCCCTTCCGCCCATCGAATTGAAGCGCGCACCTTTGTAATATACAAAGGCTACCTACCGAAAAAATAAAAATAAAAAAAAAAAAAAACCTAGTTGCAAGACCTCGCAACTAAGTATATACAATTTGTACGGGGGTTATATTCAGGATTTGCAGATGCCCCACAGCAGCGGCGGTGTCGGCTCCCGATTCGAAAAACGGTTTTCTCCTCGCGCGCATTACGCGCAGAGGGCGAGATACATTTGGAGCGCGAAACGAAACGGTCACCCGTAAGCCCGCGCGTACATTGCACAAGCGCGCATATACACGCTGCAATAAGCTTTAATATACAATCAACTATATATATATATATATATATATATATATGTATATGTTGATACACACACATATAATAAAATGTTTGATGCGTTCTACTGTAATCGGATCTTCGAACTTTCATATACGCGCACGCATCTTGGTCGATGCATATATATAGGTAAATATATAGAGGGGGAGAATAAAATATATATATATATATATATATATATATATATATATATAACAAGAAAGAGAGGAAACCATTCACGCTCGCCTTCAGCTGCTTCCGGTGGGCGTAGACAGACGCGCGCGTGGAAAACGGGTTCGCGATTCTCGTTCTCTCTTTTGCTCCCGCGCGAGGAGTAGGAGGGAGGGCGAGCAAAAAGGAGAGCAAGTATATATATATAGTATTAAGAGAAAGAGAATTGATCTAGTTTCATATATATAGTGTCGGGGCGAAACCCGCGCATGCGTTCACTCCCTGCCCCTCTCGCCCTTTTCCTTTCTGCGCGTTCCGCTCTTGTTTTCTCCGGTTTCGTTTTTGCTCCCTTCTTAACAGAGAGGGAAGGAGAGATGGAGCGAAAGAGCGAGAGAGAAGACAGCCAGAGAGAGAGAGAGACAGAGAGAGTGGCATTTTTCGCCCAAACAAAACCAGAAACCGAGAGGAGCGGCCGCGCGCGCGTGCAAGCTTCGAGCGTGATTTACGCGCGCTACAGGGGTTGCGGAACCGATGGCCGCGAGAGGGGTATATATAGGAAGGAATGGCGCGCGCGCGTACACACACGCACACACACACGCATATGCGTAAAAGAAGCGGTTTCCAGAACAGCCAAAGAGAGGCGAAACTATTTTTTTGCCAAAGGGGTATATGTCTGAGCGAGTATATACGGAGGAGCTTTCGGGCGCGATCTCAGGGGCGTGACGCGCGCCCGGCGAATTATCATCGCGGGAGGTATATAGAGAGGGGGGGCCCCGTGGGGAATATTCTACCTCCCGACCTGTCACGCGTAAAAGCGCGTCGCGCTCCGGGCGCGTTTTAGCGCGCTGCGTGATTGCAGTGCTCCGGTTTCGCGCGGCGGCGACGACTACAGCCGGCGCGCGGACGTCTCTTTCCGCGATTTTTCTCTTTATCTAACCCCCCCCCCCACTCCTCCTCCAAACACTCGCACAACCTTGAGGCTCGCTCCCTCCGCATACGCGCTGTGTTATTATATGCCGCTGCGCGAACGGAAGGGGTTAAGGGCGTATAACGTATTATATTGGGTATACACATACGCGCCGATCCTGTCGCGAAACCCATCCACGCGCGCGCGGTGTCTGCGGTTTAAACAGGGCATATGATTTTGCATATAGGCGCGCGCGCGAGATTTCATTTGCCGTTGCAACAATATAAGCTTTCATAGGACGAGTCGTTATTGGCAAAATATAGAAGAGAGAGATGAATTTTACAGGGTTTGTAAGTTATTTTAAACTATTCAACATTTTATATTGGAACAATTAGTACGAAGTTGAATATATATATATATATATATATATATATATATATATATCTAATATTATATGAAAATGTTGTATTGATTAAGCTATAAGTTTCCCGAGGTGCAATACATAAATAAGCTATTGTTATTGAAGTACTTTTTTCAGAATTAAGATATAACAATACAGTATAAGTGCTAATCTAGCTTAACAGAAAAAAGATACGGAATCGTTAAACTAGAGGATGAATAAAATTTATATTACATTACAAATTTAATTAGTTATAACTTCCTTTGCAAGAGAAAAAGGAAATATAAATTCGTAACGGCATGTAGATATTCCGTTTTTATTTCCTTGGGTATATATAATTTGGAGTTTAATTGAGAAATTCAGATCTAATACCTTTATACATATGCACGTTTATTGCTTGAAATATAACCATTAGACAACCAAGTTCAATGCATATATCAAATAAAAAATTTCAGATTAATTGTTAAGAATATAAACAAAATATTTAACCCCCTTTCACCCTTTAGGAATTAATAAATATAAATTTAAAAATGGTTGGAAACGCAATTAAATTCATAATAAGCACAGCAGTTTGAATTGGGCGTTCATAAATCAATGGATAAGTACGATTTTTATTTTGGTGGGTTATTTTATCTTAAAAATCTTACACTTATTTTTGTCACTTTAATATTATTTCACTGTCATTATTGCTTAGCAAATTCTTATACTAATATCTCCTTAAAGATTGCATATATTTTATTTTTGTATGTGCTATATATTTATCAGTGATACGTTGAGTATCACTGATAAAAGAGCATTTATACTGAGTGAGTTTAGTTTTTGGAGGTGAATAGGAACGGTTCGAAACGTTGGTCAACGACAAAGGTAAATTCATCTTGTGGGTTAGTCAGGCTGACCTTTATTCACATAGAATATAGATTATTTCACTTTTTCTGTTTAATTAAATTAAACTTTTTGTTGTTGTTGTAATAATTTTTCTTTCAGAGTATACGAGGGTCAGTATAAATAAGGACAGTTTGAATGTTGCATTGATGAATTCGATTATTGCATAAAGGCTGTAAGACCGATAAAAATAACTAATAATTTCGTTCACAACAGTCGATACAAGCATAATTTATAATTATACCAGGGCAGTTTCTAAATGCCAAATGAACATGACAAGTTATATTTTATGCATTATTTTGTTTTTATATATTATTTTGAGCCACTGCCCATATATTATCTATAAATTTAATTTTAAATTATCAAAAACCAGATGATAATTTTTATAAACTAATATAATAAACAGCTTTAATCTGTAAAATAAAACTGCCGTTGTAGTCTCGGGAAGGCGAGCCTTATCTCTATATATTATGACAGTCTTCAATCACTCTCGGCAACATTGTGCCACTTCTCTGTCCCTTTTGTATATATACATATATATATATATATATATATATATATATATATATATATATATATATATATGTATACTTGCATATAACATCCTGCGCACGCGTCGTCGCTTCGTTATTTCATTTCGAGCCCCATGGTTAATCTCTCGAGATTAAAGCGAGGCACACTCATATACACATACCGAATTGGGGTGTCCCGCTTCTAGGTCGCGAGCCAGAAGAGGGAGGTGGGTGTGTATAAAGTGCCATGGGCGAGAGGGCTATATATATATATATATATATATATATATATATATATATATATATATATGTATATATAAAAGAGCCACCCGTAATTATTGTAATCCCGCACGGGAGCGCAGTAGGAGGACAGCTGGGAGGTCCCCGCGACTACCGCATAAGCGCCGCCGCTCCCGCCTCTTGCTCTCCCTCTCCCTCTGTCGCTCCCTCTGTGCTTTTTCACTCGACGAGATAGGGAGAGTGAGAGAGGGCGACGAGACCAGTTGATGCGGCAGTACGCGAATGATCCATCTCTGCATCTCACCGGGAGGTCTCTTATAGCCGCGCTCTTTATATATATATATAGACTCGCGCGACTTGGCTCTTTTTTTTCGGCTTCACTCGCTCCTCCCCCTGGCCCTCCCGCCCCATTCAAACTGCTATATTCCGTTTGCCGTTGCTGTTCAGCGCGTTATTGCGCGTCATTTTTTCACCGCGCTCCGCTTATAAGAGATAGTTAAGCAGATTGCAATACCGGGAAGGAGAGTCAGATGTACCGGTTGGGGCGGATGGACGGAGCGGAGGAGGGGGGGCGATCGAGCGAGAATTGTGCATTTTGCCGCTGCCGATACTTCCTTTTCCCCTTCTTCTATATCCCCGTATCCGAGGACTATATCTGTTATATGTGTATAATATATATATCGTATCGGTGGAAGTAAATTCCGAATAATTATACGTAGCGACAAAATTGCCTATAGATGATATATACGGCCTGTTTTATTTCCCCTCAGTTTAAAATTCCATAACTATGTAAGTGCCTAAAGCGAAGACGTTGAATTGACGATAAACGCAAGCCGAGCGATTGATATGGGATTTTATACGGGATTGCGAGAGGAATGGTAATGGTTACAAAGGTGTGTGTCCGGCGCAGCTTAATTCTTATAACATATACAGATGCGTGCAATATTATCCGATTTAAAAAGCGTAAATTGCTGATACAAAGAAAGATTTTTTATTAAATTACAATAGCTTTCAGTAATATCATGATGAAATTTAATAATATAAACGATTATAATTTATATGCGCCTAAGTAATTTTATTAAGCATTTAAAAATTTGCCATATTTTGACACTATAATTTTGAAGAAATTATACATCGTACTTTTTTATATTATTTCCAGCCTGTACCTGGCGCCATTTGATAATTTGCAATCAAAACTTTTTCTTCGTAATCGCAATTGCGCGATGAAGGTTGGATGAAGGACTCCAACTTTCTACCTTTCGAGTAGACTCGTAACTATATATGACTTAAAAATTTCTTGAATCTTTTTTATGAAATTTTCTTATTTTCATTTTAAATACATATATTTTTTAAACTATTTGTAAATAATTATTCATCCGTCTATGCAGAATTGAATGCTATATATAAGTTTTCTTTACAGTAAATCATTTACATTAAAAGTTTTTAATTCAGTGCATCAGTTCCGTTTTCCTGAAATTTTCCACAGGCATTTACACCACAGATGCATGCCGACCGAATTTTTGTAAACAATTTATAGTGAAAATAGTACTGTTACATGGTTAACGTATCTATGGATAGGACATTTCATGCTTTTTTAAAAATGTTCATTTAACTGTTTTATATAAAGATTGAAAATTTAAATAAAGAAACAAAGTATGAATAGTATAATTTTTTAACCTTTTATTGATCTACAATATACCATCATGGCCATATAGTTGTAAAATAGACATTTAATTATATGTGTTGCAATAACTGTAATATGCTCAAGATTTAGAGTTACGTATGGCGGTTATCGAATATAAAAAGCATATTCATAAAAATTAATTATAAATTGCAGTTATGTTGACTGTTGTAAATTAAATTAATAAATATTTTTATCCGTCTTAAACTGTCTTTATACAATAATCCACTATTTGAAATGCAAATTACTATTACAAAATAATTAAATCAAATTAAACATTAAAAATAAAATTAAAGTAATCTATGTATATATATATATATATATATATATATATATATATATATATATATATATATTACTATGTGAGCAAATAACGTATTAAAATAAGATTTTAGACTCTGAGATTGAATCGAAGCGGTTCGAAATGTCGGACAACATCAGATGTAAATTTAGCCGATGGGGCCAGTCAGATTACCCTTGACTAACATAGTATATAGATAATTTATTTTATTTTCATAATTTTTTGAATGATTAAGATGATAGTTGTCATTTTCGATTCTACGGGGGGGGGGGATGAGAAACAATAAGGGTAGTCCAATTGTCATTGTATTAGAATAGTAACTCATTGTATAATGACTGTAAGACAGAAAAAAATATTTATTAATTTAAATATTCACAAAGCTTAAAAAAAATCAACGAAATTCTAAATGTTCTTGAAAGGATTATTACATTATCTTATATATTTATATATATTATAATACACGTTAAAGAAGAAAAGAATATATATCGTTATTAATATCTCGTTTGACTCGGTAGTTGCGCTTTAACTATTTAAGGTTATAGTACTTTCATGCTTTCTTTTTAAAAAAGAGTATAAAAATTTTCCAAATATTTAAGGATGATCAAAAGAGAAGATAATATACAAAAATGTACCGCAAAAAATGTCATATTTTTTTTTCTTAAACTAACTACTAATTATAATATATAAGAATTTAATTTAAAATTACAGCACATAAAATACCCTCTATATAATTCTAGCTCCCGTTGCACGAAATCATGCATCGGTCGATCGATAAAAAAATACGTAATCTGCAGTATTCTCTATATACATACACGCATTTCTATATACACCAAAACCTGTCGCAGCATACTATATATATATATATATATATATATATATATATATATATATATATATATAGAGCCCCTTAATAACAGTGAGCCCCACCAACTCTTTCATTATACCGCAGCAAAATCTGATTATTAAGGAGAAAAATACAAAACTAAAGTGGGGATAAGAGGGAGGTGGAGTGTGTCCTCCCCTTCCCCCTCCCGTCACTCCGCCGCGTCGACCCGGCGAAATGTCTTCGCGCGTACTGTACAATTTGACGAATAAGCGGCGATAAAGAAACGACCGCACGGCGGAGAGTGTGGGCGTGAGGTCGGTGGGAGGGGGGGGTGTATTCAAGGAGAAGGAGAACGCGGACGAGGCTGAATAATTTCCATCTAATTGAAATCGACGTGTATATATGCATCAGCCTCGCGACAGTGGTCTTTTACGAGCTATCGCCCCCCGCCCCCAAGCCCGTTCATCTCTCTGTTTTCCCCCGAGGCCTCGCCTTTTATCCATCCATCATTGCCCAGCTCTGCAGTTTTTCTCGTATATCCTCTCTTTTTCTCCCCTCTTTTCTATGTGTACATACACACTGTATATATATATACGAATAGTTTTTCATACGCGACATAAGTAGGTAATAGATAGAAAAAGAAGGAAAAAATAAGATTATGTATACCTATTTTGCGCGCTTATTGCGTATGCAGATGTATATATATATATATATATATATATATATATATATATATATATATATATACATATACATGTATAACGCAAACGTATGAGCGATAAGGGCAGCACGTAAGAGGGCCCGCGGCGGGGTATCAGAGCTCCGCTCATGCGCAGGTGCGCAGCTTCAACATATATAGATATACGGTAACGGGCGTCCGGAGCGGTCGAGGATTTTTAACCTGCTCGCGTATATCGCGATGCGCGCGGCTCCGCAGGTTCAGGCCCGGCCCACCAGGCCCCCATTGGTCGCTGGGGCGCCGGCCGTGCACGCCCACTTTGCCGCCGCTTACTCCCACTCGTGGCGAAGCGCGAGCTTCGCGATACCTGCCGCTGGGGGGCCGAGAGCGCTGACGTCAGCGCGCCGGAGAGAAGCATACTGTATTAGTAGGAATGCTGTTTTTTCTTTTCCATTTTTCATTTTATTGCGTTTATAATTTATTGATAGAGAGCTATCGATGGTATTCGCATATATATATATATATATATATATATATATATATATATATATATAGCGATAATTTGATTATTATATTATTATCAAAAAATTATATAGAACTTTTTTCTGTACGAATGATATAGCAGATGAATTTTGATAAAGCTTTTGTCTGGTTAATGAATGTTATTTCTAAAAGCATAATCTTATTTTTGTAGAAAAAATAAGGATTTTTCACGTTATATAATACCATAATATATTGACTTCTAAGGTGCTGGATAAGGCCAAGTCGATAAAAGAGGGCCATTGATTAATTTTTTACATTTTAAACTTTTTTATATCTACTATAAATGTAACGTATGCTTCATGATCCGTGCTTTCATACAAATGTCGAGTTTATTGATATTGGAATAAAGTGGAATATTTATCTATAGGACTTAACGCAGAGAATTTATAACGTGTATAATGCCTCTCTGCCAGTGCGAGCCAGTGTTATATATTTAATGGAATATATAAGAGCGAGCATTATTTAATTCTAAGCCTCGTATATATATATATATATATATATATATATATATATATATATATTGCGCAATAGGCATTCCCAACAACCATAAAATACCATCTAGATAGCAATTAAGCCGGGGAAGGGTGCCTCTCGCGATGTACGCATTACATCGGCTACTGTACTGCGCACGAGGCTTTAAACGTCAATTAATTCAATTTCTCCGATTGCACCGAAAAGAAAAGAAAAAGCTGTGCATAACGTACAATGGGCGGCAAGGGGCGGGGGAGGGAGTGAAAGAAAATTAACGTTTGCTGCTGCGATCTCGCTCGAGAAGTGTGCGCGCGCGCACGCACACACACACACACACAACGATAATATGCGCTGCGCCGTCGGGGAGCGCGTAATATAACTCGGCCGTCTCGCGCGATCCCCCGTTACGCGGATCGTAAAAAATAACGCGCGTTTAATAGATAACAATCAACGTATTAACGTTCGGCCGGATCTCCATAATTACGCCTTCTTGCTCGCTCTCCTCAGCGTCTGTCTTTCTTTCTCTCTGTCTCTCTCTCTCTCTCTCTCTCTCTCTCTCTCTCTCTCTCTCTCTCTCTCCACCTCTGTATTCATTATCAATAACGACGTGTAATACGCATCGCGAAGCTCAAAAGCACGCTTTCTTTGCCGGCGCGTCGAAGCAGCTAAGAGCATGTAAGTTCACCCGCGCAATGTTTGTACCGCGTCAGGGAGCACGGCAGCTCTTTACAGAGCGAGGGATAGGGATAGAAATAGGCGGAGAAAGAGAGAGAGAGAGATAAGCTGGACTGTAAGGAATTTTGAAAAAAGAATGGCATTCGCTTTTAAGCATTAATGGGAAGAGTTGGAGCTGTAGAGGGGAGGGAGAGGAGAAAAAGCGCAGCCGCCCCATACATCGGGTAAAAAGTACGCCTCGGCACGGATATATATATAATAATAAAAAAAGAGGGGAGCTACCACTTGGTATCTCTCTCTTTCTCTCTCCTCCTGCACGCCACCATATATAAGCGCTCATTGTATGAAAATTCATGAGCTCGGTGAACTTAAAGCAGCCCCCCCCCTCCAATCCCCCTCGATATCCGTACTCAGAAAATGGCGTCGTTAACGTTAAACGACGTCCATTATGCGCGACCATGTACGAGCATCGTGCGCGCACGTCTTTGTGAGCTGATGCACCCCGGATGAGCGAGATGGGGGGGGGGGGGGAGCTGCTACCGCCGCGCGGCTCTCGCTCCTCGCTGGCGCGGCCGACCGCTCAATATACGCGAGATGTAATGCGAGCTATAGGGCTTGCATTATATCCGAGAGCGCTCGACATTAAGTAGCACGTAAGACAGAAGTCTTGAAAACTTTCCGGCGGATTTGCATAAATCTATTATCATGCATAGATATGCGTACGTATGCCTTTATCGGTGTCTGGAAGAGAGGAAGGGAGGAAGAGTGAGATAGCGAGAGAGAGAAAGGATCGATGCAGAAAACTGATGCATTATACGTGGTAATTAAATTAAAGTGGCGCACGAATGGGTACAAAGCAGAAAAAATCCCGGCCTGTATGAAACGAAAAATACATTAAATTTTGCAATATATTTTATAATGCTTTGGAAAGTACCATGGTGCAAAGCACGTTAAAAATTATTTGTTTTATATCGATTAGGATACTATATGAGAGTCGTATAATACATATTAAGCAATCTCTTGCCTAATTAATTTTGCAATAAATAATAATTAAAAAATTGGCTTGTTTCTTAAAATCATTACCATTTAATCCACAGTTCATGATTTTCATGAGAAAATTAGGATATTTGCATATGAATAATTGTCATCGAATAGATAAAATTTTAAATAAGAAATGGCAATAAAAACGTCTACACGAGATTATACGGCGCACTTTATTTCATTTTGAGACTGTAACCAGATAGTATGCAAACAGAATTAGCTGCTAAGAGCTACTATAAAAAGAGAAAATCAAATTTTATAACTTTTTATACATTACTTATAGTGTGCGTTACGGATGAAAGACGTCAATTAAATTAAATGTCCTTAACTGTTCATAAAAGCATTATTAATGGAGATGAGATATTAGACGTTCAATTTCAATCCTTAGTAAATTTAATTTTTTTATTTACTACTCAAAATATTAACTGTCTGATGAGAGCATTTATTGAAGACTTATTTGGTTACATAAAAAAGAGCATATGAAATATGGTTAGCAAAAACTTTATCATAAAATTTCATTAAATACAGTTTATTCTTTTCAATATTAACGGTGGAAAATGTTTAAATTTTCAACTAAAACGGACAAAAAGTATATTTGCTCTAACGTTTTATCTGCGGCTATAATTGGTTCTATATACTTGTTCTTAATAAAAATACGTGTATAGTGATGAAAACAAATCACCAACTAGTGGCTGATTAAGATAGGAAATTTCGTTAAAAATTGAACCGCGCATACCGCTGAATCAAATGCACCCGGCTGATGATTGAATCTTTAATCACACATTTGCTGAAAATACATTCATCTGCTTTTAATAATTTTCGAATGACCAAGCAGCTATATACATACTCGATGATCTTTTCGCATAGGCACTATTTAGCATATTTGCATCGTTGAAGCTATCCACAACGATGCGCTTCCTCTCCT
The DNA here is from genome assembly GCA_018907035.1 of Sycobia sp. Sy_11. Lineage (NCBI taxonomy): Eukaryota > Metazoa > Arthropoda > Insecta > Hymenoptera > Epichrysomallidae > Sycobia > Sycobia sp. Sy_11. Next base: position 510,617 of record JACCIC010000096.1, read on the forward strand.
TGTAAAATTCCCATTACTAAAGGCGATATATATATATATATATATATATATATATATAGTTTACAGCTGCATTAGTGAAACTAATTTAATATGTATACATATATAGAACGTACGACTACGTACTCATCAACTTTATCCTTTGCAATTTTCCTAACAACGCGGACATCTATACTGTTTTGATATGCCCATATGTCGTATTGGAAGCTTATTGAAAATTCAGTAAGCTCGGCCGAATTTCTTTTCAATAATAAAGAATTGAAGCTTTAATTATACTCGTACATCATGAAATTATAAGAGTGATTATAGACATTCTTAATTTCGTATGAAAATTTTTTCAGCCGTAGAAAAGTTAATTTTCAGTTACATATATAGCATGCTAGAAAGTGTACGAATTTTGAGAGACATTATATTAACAACGTACTGTTCGATTAGATAGTTTATATAGATATATACTGCTGGAACAATTTAAGTTTTTGGACAGTTTGATAAATTGGAATAGTTAGATGCTTCCAATGACTGGACTAATATTACTAGAGTGTTCGCGGCTGCAACAATATTAAAATCCTACATACACACACACACACGCGCGCGCGCGCGCGCATATATGAATCTCGAATGGAAATTCATATTATAGATTCTCTTGCTATATATATATATATATATATATATATATATATATATATATATCGCTTATTTAATATAGTGAACTTTATAGTAAAAAAAACATCAGATTAAAGTTAGGAAAATCATATTGAAAATGATATTAATTTTCAGTTTATAGACGAGTAATGGAGTATCACGATATATCCCAAGTCTGAAAACTGTAACTGTAATCTTAAAACTAAAGTAAAATCCGTACCCGCTGCAAACGTGACGAATGATTGATGGAAAATTATATTTTCCGCGCTGAAACAGCCCGCCCCCCTCTCACCTCACTCCAAGTTGATAAACAATAATTTAACTATCAGACCTCCTCTTATCCAGCTTGCTATATATACGCAATATATCGCAAAATATTGCGATTTAACATGCGACCCGCGGTAGGTTGTACATTTCTTCTTTATCGGAACGAACTATCGCGATTGTGTAGTTGATCGCGAGGATAAAATATACATACATCTACATATATTCATACACGTTATACCGCATTTGGCTGTGTCACGTTCGTCTTGTGCCGGAAGATAAGGAGAAAGAGTTTCGTTAAAGCATATTTGCATTGAAACGGAAATGAAAAGCTAAATGAGATAAGTAGCATACAAGAATTATTATAGCTATATATAATAATATAGGCATCGGGTATAATATAATACGCTAGATTAAAGTTCCCACTTCGGAAATATCTTGTATAATGTCAGTTTCTGAAAGAAAAGTAAACGCAAAATAATCTGGGAAATTATACATTTTATGACGATCAAAATTTTGTTTCATACACAAGACGAGATGCATGTTTCATCAAGAACTATAATTATGTAATTTTTATAATTATTAATAAAGAAACATACTTAAATTGTGAAAAAAGTTATTATGAATATATAATTTTTTATAATTTTTAATAGAATTTTTATTGAAAATAGTAAGCGTATAGCAATTATTAATAACATTCTAGTAAAATTTTTCAACTAAGTCAACTATGTCTCAATTATAGCAGCAAATTCAACAAATATTCAACAATGCGAGTCTACCAGTAAGATGATCAAGCTTAATTAAGTGTTAATTTTTATTAAAATTGACGTTTTTTTCTTTATATGTAATTAAAAATTGTATTTAGCTAGGGTTTTTATTCTTATCATTAATTTTCTATTGCCAAATATTATTTATTGGTTCTTAAGTTGCACATGTACAAAAATTTAGTAACAAATCTATTTTATTACACCAGTTTCTTGAAATTAATGTCACATTAAAACAATATTTCAAGAAAAGTAAGATTATTTAAAAGTTATAGTATTTTGAACGTGTATATATTATTATTATCATTTTTAATATCTCGCCTTTAATGATGATTTTGAAATGAATTTATTCACTTCATATCATACTACTGAAAGTAAATTGAGCCTGAATGGGTTTATACTTTTAGAAATAATGATTATATATACCATATTTTTTTTATTGACACGAATATTGTAAATTGACTGCTTTGGTAGATGGGGCTATGATAGATGGGATAAAGTACGAATTATGTGCAAATACATCGTGTTAAGATATACAGGACAATTTATAGTATTGGATAGTTTGAAGACTTACTTCATGAGTACAATAAAATTTAGATATCGAGCTATAACTTACTTTGAAAAAATCCCATGTTTTAGCAGTTCTTTTCTTTTCCTGTTAACTTTTTCTAGCTAAAAATTTTGAAAATCAAAGAAAATTTCCAAATATATAAGACAGTTTTCCAAATTTATTTCAAGACAATTAAATTTAGTTTTGATGTTGTGGAAAAATATAAAAATTGAGTTGCTTTTATATGTATAGAAACTAAATATCCAAGGTGATATTAATAATGAACAATTACGATTTGCAATAGAGTGTATTTAATTCAATATCATGGGAACAAAGATCTATTTAAATAATAAATAATTTAGGTGATAATTTTTTCTCAAATTAAATATTTACATATATATATATATATATATATATATATATATATATATATATATATAATATATAGTTTGATCTAATGATAATATTTGATTTTCCAGACTACAGAAGGACTTTATTAGCAAAGTACTTGTTTCCAGCAAAAGCTCTATAATTAGTTATTATATAGTATAAGAATTGAATTTGTCAAAGAATACTTTTTTCATGTAACAAATTCTATCCTATTGTAATTATAATTCTAATACGTTTGCTATTTTCTTTTATTAATGAAAATTAATTATTATAATTTAAAATCTTATTAAATAAAAATAGTAATAACATAATTTAAATAAAAAAAATCAAGATCATAGTTCTTATATAGCGCTTACTTCACGCACTTATTATACATACAAAGCAACAAAAACTGAAGAAAAAAAAATGCTATTCATCATTACAACATAAATTTCAGTTAATAATCGTACGATAATTTCACACTTTCATTCAAATGATCGCATCTGTACAGTAATAAACCGAATCATGTTTGTCCGTCCCACGAGATAATCAAAACAAGAAATCAACGAAGCGTATATATCGGAACTTTTGCGGTTCTACCTTTTAGTAAACGATTGAATTGCAGTAATAATTAATTAAACGCGAGGGAACAAAAACAAGATGTTTGTCTGAACGTGTCGAAGAAACTAAAAGAAAAAAAAAGAAAAATAAACGAGATCTTCAGAGAATATGAGAGAGAGAGAGAGAGAGAGAGAGAGAGAGAGAGAGAGTGAGAAGAGATTAGAGTGAAAAAAGGGGTCCGAAGACGAGGATGATCCCCCGTCGAGTCAATATTAGCTCGATGAAAGAAGAGATAACGGCGTTATTGAATGTCTCCCATGGTGTTGGCACGCTGTTCCTTTTTTCCATTCTCGCGCCGCGAGTACACATACGCATACATAGAGGGACAGCGGGAGGGAGCGAGGGAGAGAGAAAAGAAATAGCCGAGAATGCCGAGCGGCAACAGGGGCAGGAGGATGGATCCAAGTGTGCGAATGATACGTCGAAAATAAAGAGAGCGCTACATCGCCTGGGATTTTCGAAGAAGTTTATTCAATGCTGCCCGAGATAAATGGGAATTGTCCTCGTGTCGAAATACTTACACATTATATATGTAATATAACGTCGACGATCATTTCGTAAGTAGTATAGACGCATAGTAGTAAAACATTGCAAATTTATACTATTCAGTTTTTTCATTATCAGCATTCATTACAACGTGTCACACGCTTTTTTAACAATTATTTATTTTTAGTAAGTTATTTTATTTCAGATTCTATGGGGCTGAACATAAAGAAAGACAGTCTGACTGTCATTATTTTAGTTAATATATTATATGATAAAGACTGTAAGGCTGATAAAAATATTTATTAATTTAATTCAGAACAGTTGACATAAGTACAATTTTTAATTTTAAAATCCATATAGTTTAACAAATAGAAAATGATGCGTTTTAGTTTCTTGATTTTTCAGGTTTCTTGATATATAGCAATACACAAATTTTATTAATACGTGACTGGTCCACGCGTTGTTTATTTTTTTTTTCGATGTTTCTTCAATCTAGTGACTATTGTCCACAAACACGTAAGACCGCGAAAAGAATAATTACGCATCCATTATCTATAAATGTTTGAACTTTATCTGAACTCATTTAATGGTACTGAGCTATAGGTACAATTGATTAATTTTATTAGAGAGAGAGAGAGAGAGAGAGAGAGAGAGAGAGAGAGAGAGAGCTATAAAACTAGCGACTAGAATCGAAATTATTATATTTAGTATCATTACACATGTATTTAATATTAAATGCATAAATTCGCGAATACATAAAAATATCATTATAATGCTTTTGGAACTTCTAACGTAAAGATGTATTATATCGCTTACATTATTCATCGACATTATTCATTGCCCTCATGAGTCTCGCTCCTCGAAAAAAAAGAACAAACGCCACCGAGCGCCGAGCGACATAAAGCGAACGAGCCGGCGGAGTTATAGTTCAATAAAAGTATAGAGGTCGAGCAGCTCGTGCGGGCAGATCCGCGTGAGTAAAAAAAAAAGCAAACGAGGGAGACGGTGAGAGATAGAGCGAGAGAGAAAGAGAGGGGGGCAAGGTGACACGACGCCCTGGAACAAGGACTATCTTCCCCTCCAAATTCCCCTCCTCCTCCATTGTCATCGAGCAGTCGGAGGAGCCACTGGAGCGGATGCACATCGGGCGCGTCGAGAGCGCGTCAACATCATCCAGCCAGGGGCGCGCGAACACCCCGGCGAAGGTATATACATATACACTGTATATACGGTGATCATCCCCGACGAGCCCATGCCGCGCACCGAGACCGCCATCACCCCCCCCCCCCGCCCCGCCCAACCCCTCCCGCACTCGACGATCCCGCGACGTCCCCCGTTATCCACAGAGCCACGGATGTGCCATCGTCTATAATATCCATCTATTTACATATCAAAGTGCGAAGCCAGGCGCGCGCACGCGTGCGACTACATACAGAGCTCTCGTCGTCGCGCTGCACGAGGCGCGAGGCACGGACGCGACGGGGATGCTGCCGGCGCCGACGGCGACCGAGGCTCGCGCCTCCGCGTGACGTTTCGCCCGCCCTTCGACGCGCTCTTTTGACTACGGCGCGAAGGATGGCCGTGGCGGGGGGGGGGGGGTCAGGGCGTCGACGCGGTCGCGGATTAAGCCGAAAATGCGTCGAGGAGCGCCGTCTCGCGCGCGCGCGTATATACATGCCTATCGGCATTGTGCGCGTGCGCGCACGCGCGGGGCGTGCGCGAGGGCGATGAGCGCTTGTTACGGAGTTTAATGGATTGTGAGAAATACCCGATTAGCGCTGTGGGGTGCGGAGGGGGGGGTGAGAAGGGTCAGAGACGCGCGAGAGAGCGGGGATGATTGACCGGCTTATATATATATAAAGAAAAAGAACAGGCGCGGTCAAAGCGACGAGGCGCGACCATTTGGACGTTTAGGACGTATCACATTATTGATTCTGGGCCGATTATTCAATGTGCTTTGAGGTTGGGGGAGGAATAAGAATAGTTCTATTAGGATGTATGCCGACTAAACTTCATCTATCGAGTATTTCAAGATGCTGGGATAAAATGTTTAATGTATTCGGGATCCATTGGGTTTTTCTTCTTTTAGCATTCGTGTAAAATTACAAATAAAAGTTTTAATCGGAAAAGCAAACAATATTCTTTTCAAAATTCAAGCGAATCACTATAAGTTACTATATCAAAGATTTATAAAGTCGACTTTAAACATGAAAGATGTAAAATACCGCAAATGTTGAACCGATTATACTTAACTATGCGTCATTTTTATTATTTTTTAAATTTTCTAACGAGCGGGATTGAATCATAACTATAAACAGTAAAAAATTACAGAAATAAAATTCGATTTAAAATTTTACGAACTAACGTATGTTTCTTTTTCGGAACTGTTGTATGCCTTAATATCGTCAAATATTTGCATATTTATAGTAGGAAAAATCAAAAGTACAATATTAATTTTCATCTTATACGTTCAATCTACTGCTATTTATATAGGACAGAACGGATTTCTTTTTTTATTGTTTGAATTTGCGAACGTTAAACGTTTATTTTGCGATTTTTAAGAAATATCTGATGGTTTTCACTAGTACGGGGAATAATGTACGATTTTGTTAGGAAAAGTTGACATAAGACGACAGGTAGTAAACAGGATCAAAATTACACATTTTTCTAATTGCTATTTTATCTAGCGTTAATCTAATAATACATTAAAATGTTTACCTTTCGAAAGATGGCAATTTCAGCATTTCTTTCATATACGAAGCCTGTATTATTAATTTTAATGAATTTCGCCAGACGTCGCCGGCGGTTCCACTTTCATAAAACTTGTTCTTTTTCCCATTATTGTTAAGACGACATTAGTTGTCGTCATTTAAAGCTATAATTTTTTTTCTTTTCAAAATTTGCGATAATACACAAATATTTGAAAATCTAAGATAAATATAAATCATTTCTATCGTTATCTTACGAAAACCCCCTCCAAATACTTATTTTTAAGACAAAAATAAAAAAATTATGAAAATAGTAAACTTTAAGAAAATAGGATTAAATTTTATTTTTATTTTTTCTCAGTAAGAATTAGAAGGTTATTATATACAAGAAAAAAGGTAGATGAAAATAACGTTTAATAGTGTCTACTATGAACTTTGTTTCGTTTCAAACAGTTGAAAATTTGTTAAGCTGCAGTCATTGGAAATTTATAAAATTCTTCATTTTTTCATTTCATATTTATAAAAATTAAAAATTTTTAAAAATCAACAGTATTAGAAATAAATTATTCATAGAAACAAGAATTTTTTTATCTGTTAGGTGATTTGATAACTATTTTAAAATTTTCCAAATTTATAAATAGTAATTTTTTTATTCTACATTTATTCTAAAAGTCCATAGAATTGTTCAATTTAATATTGATTTCTTCAAAATATATTTAGATTTTACATCATGTCAATAAATATAGTAAAAATTTTTTATTCCATCCAATAAATTTTTGTTAAGCGGAGTTTGTAAGCACTATTGTGCTTGTCGAATTTTTTCTCATATGGAATTTTTTCCGCATATGTATATGCTACATCGTAAGAGGCTGCTTTAGTTCGTTAGTATAATAATAAATAACAGACTATAATTGTGATAAGAAAGGTAAACTGCAGTAACGATCGGCAATAAAAAATCTGAGACCAATAGATATACGCATGAATATGGTTAATTACAGGAGCGCTATTCCAATCGCTCAATTTTTATAATGCCCTTAAAACCCAAACCTCTTTTTTACCTCTCCAATTAAATTATAGCCGGAGCGGCATCCAACTATATGAAAGATCTAAGGACAGTACAAAGAAAAAATTAAAACTGGCTTTCTATTTGCCCCCCCCCCCCATCAAAGACGTAATTACTGATACTGAATCACTGTAGATACGGAGCTCGACAAAAGGCGATTCGCTAGGTCTAATTATCAAAGAGCCAAAATCCGTTCCTAAATATACACCAAATAATCCAACCGACAAATGCAACGGGGCGAGTGAAATAGGTAATACGCTCCGGGTATGCGCTACATACATCAAGAGATCGAATCGCGCGGAGATCGACAAAGCTGGAGACCGCGAGCGCGTATACGCAATATCCCCGGCACGTGCCGCTGTCCGGATATACATCTCTGTGATATATATATATATATATATATATATATATATATATACACGCGCGCGGATCTTTCCGTCCCCCGCTATTGCGTGCACGGGGGGAGTATGGGGTTTCAATTAGGCTCCAGCAACTGCACACGGACGACCGGGCTCTTGCACCTTTATATATATATATATATATATATATATATATATATATATATATATATATTCATTTATCGGCGAGCTCGATCGATGACGTATATCGCGAGCCATAGTGCTAGAACGACCGATCTCTCCTAAATTCGTCAAAACTGACTCTTTCACAACCCCTACATTCTCTCTCTGTCTCTCTCTCTCTCTCTCTCTCTCTCTTGCTCTCACAATAGCTCTGTATGATATAGGTCGAGATAGAGGGTGAGAGATGATCGAACGATTAAACGTGTAGATAGGAAACACCGCCGTGACGTTCCCCTTACTGAGATTCCCACGTCTCGCTTCAGTACTGCAGCGTGAGAGAAAGAGAGAGAGAGAGAGAGAGAGAGAGAAGAGAGTGAGAGAGATAGTGAGGGAGGGAGGGTGAAAGACACTACAACGCGTATTCCAGCGATACGTTTGTCAGTCGGAACGACACTGTACGCGTTTTTTGTCTAAGGGGGCGATCTGTTGATGTCTCGTTATGATTGAAATGAATCGCCGCGCCTCGAGATATTTTCGATCGTTGATGTATTGATGCACAATCGCACGCACGATGCAGAATCGTCTGTGATCACAAGTGACACATTACACGGTATCAACCTGTCGGATGGATTTCAGTTATGTTTTAATATTGGGCAGGATGTTAAATGTTTATCAGCATTTTCATAACAATTTCATTTAATTTTCATTATTACATTATTAGTTTACGCCTACATGCTATTCAATCTAGCTCGATCATATACATTTACGAAGTAATTTTTTTTACCCACGCTTGGGTAAAGGTATCCGTTTTATTGGCTCGATGGAATTACCGTCTATAGAATGAAAGAAACGAAAGAAAATCCCCGAGGGGAACAAAATCAGTATTTAGGCGATGAAAAAATGTGTAAATCTCGCGTCTTTCGTACAAAAAAAAAAAAAAACAGAAAAAAGAAACAGGAAAGAATTCAATACAAAAATAAATTGACGCTCTCGAATTTCATCGAGCTAATTCGTTCGTGGCGCGGCTTTATGTGGTCGGACAATGCCAATTCAAATTGTGGCGCCATTCACGTTTCCTTCCGCGAGTTTCTCAATTGCCCCCTTATTGAACTCGCGGCGTGTACAATTGTGGCAGGTATTATTTCGAACGAAGGACAAGGGTTATCTAGTATATAACCTATATAGTTCGACTGATTTTTTTTTTCAGAATATATATTAAATTAAGACATTCTTTGATAAAAATTAGGACAGAAGTTGGATCTAGCGATGAGCCGGAAATTTCGAATGATTATAAGGAAAGTTAAAAGGTATAAGGATCGAAATGATTAAAAATGTTAAATTTATTTATACGATTTAATACGACTTCAAATTTATTTCGAACGACTTAAAGTATTTTAATTAATCGTATATTATATTGTATGATTTCACGCGTATTTAAACAATTTCTTTTCAAAATGTTCCAAACGATTTGAAATGATTCCAATGAATTCTGTGAAATCACCAGGCAGATATACGATGTCGTGCACAGAGGCCGAATATGGGGCCGAGAAAGCTCGGACAATAAAATAGCTTAGTTTTCCTACAGTAAGATAACACTGCTGTAAAAAGAATACGTACCGCCGGTAAAGTTTTACCCTTTTCTAGTTGGTCAATATAGATAAATCCTTTTGCATTTCAAGAAAAAGCCTACGTAATTTTATTTCTCGACAAAATTTGACGTTTCGTATTCGATTCGTTGATTCTACCGCCGTTCATACTTTTCGAGATGCAGTGATGAATCCAAGTTTCAGCCACTAATAGACCATTTATACTCTAATACTCGCTGAAGTTTACTTTGTACAGTGTCAATTTTTATGGCAAGCAATCTTTCGTTCCATTGTTCAATCGAACGCCAGCAGATGCGTCATCCGTCCAACACTGACCTTCTTCGTGCTCAAATCGTCATCTAAAATAATGCCTTCTTGTTTCTTCGATATCTTAATAATTTGATATCCTGAGTTATCTTAGTGATTATGCTGCGACTAATAAATGTTTCCAAATCATTTCGGGGGTAGTGGCCTCGACAGCGTGTCCCGAAGGCGGTTAGTCAGATGTATTATAAATTCACTAACTTATACTTTCCGTTTTCACGTAAGTAATGGGGGCTCGTTGTTCAATATAGGGACTCAGACGCACACCGACAAGGTGATTGATTTTTTAAATAATGTACAAACTAATGAAATATTCTACTTAAGAATCCAAGCCAACAATTAATCTACTGTTGTAATCTGTAGGTCATGTCGACAAATTATCATCCTATCCATGTATGATATATAAATATCATAATTGATTGATGATTACTTGTACACTTGGTAACAAATAATTTAAACTACTTTTTAAAATATTTTTTAAAAATAATAAATGATTTCATTGCTTATGGCATTAGGATGATTGAAGAATTTTGATAGTATTACAGAAATCAAGTAATTTCTCAACTACAGTTTAGACTATAGATTATATTTATTCGTTTACTATATATGTATTTTGTTTTGAATAGTAGCAATTCCAATTCCTATTTAATTTTCATCATATAAATTGTCCATTCGACTAAATTTGCTCGATTACGTTTAATTTTAGCTTTGAAGTTTTTCTTCTATTTAAGTATGCATCTGTTATATATAGGAGATAAACAAATTGGCTATCTGACTTTAAGAAAAGAAGAGCTGGTGAAAAATACACCTTTTAATCTTTACGATCTTAAAAAGGCACGAATTATTATTTTCATGTACAAGAATAATATTCATTCCTTTCCATATTCGTGGCACGTACATATAGCAGAACGATCAAATAATCCTTCTATCCAGTGCACACTCGGTTTATTATATATATATATATATACGCACACACTGAGTGTGTTGCGCGCGATGAAAGCCACGATACCGGAACCGAATTATATCGTGGAGAATTTTATTTGCAGCACATGTGGTATATGGATACTCCTTGGAAATTGCGTAATTCTGGCGCAAAGTATATGTAGAAATTCATTATAAAAGTATAATCAAACAATATTGGGAAAGGGTATAGTTAGAGAGGAGGTTTTCAGCTGCGCTTATACACACGACATGCCAACGTACGTACGTGCGCACACACCAGGATAGTAATATATATATATATATATATATATATATATATATATATATATATATGAATGATCGCGATCGAAATTGCCCTTGCGAAACCTCCCGAGCGCGCGCCCTCATTACCTCAGATACTGAGCGAGCTCGCGCGCGGGCTCAATTCCGACCGGGCGATCGAGCCCGAAAACAGGTGCATCCGCGGCGCGGAGGTTCAACCGCGGGAGCCGACGGCTGAATTCGCCGCGCAAACATTCGACGCGCGCACGATCGAGAGTGCCACACAGAGCGAGGGAGGCAGATAAAGGAGAGAGAGAGAGAGAGAGAGAGAGAAAGCGGCCGCCTTCGAATTCGAAGGGAGAGAAAAAGGAGCACCGTCGCAAGCGTCCGTCTCCCGCGGTGGTCCACGCGCGCGTGAATTCCGCGCTCGGGCGCGATTAATGCATAATAATGGGGCGCCGATCTCACGAGAAGCCGGGGTGTTTTAAAAAGTTCCGCGCAACCCGCGAGGATGTAGGACAGACTTGGGTGAGTGTAATACAGACGAACAACTTAATAAGCTGCGTGCATATGTATATATGTCTATGTATATATATACATATATATAGAATTTCGAGTGAAAGAGTGGGCGGGCGAGGAGGGGGGAGGGAGAGAGGTCGGAGAAAGTAGAAGATGCTGCACGCGCGCGAGAATTTGCATACGCGATTACAGGCCGCGCGTCGGCGCTGGAGTAAAATAAAAGAAACGGCAGAGAGCTTTTACGTGGGTACCACGCGCCAACCGCCAAAATGTAACTTTTCGTATAGGGGTGCAATCAGTATCTCTATATAGCCCATGTAAATAAGCGCATCCGTAATATAGACTCCAGCAATACGCTTAAGGCATAAAAAGTGAAATAACAGTCGCGATATGTGACAAAGCTCGCGGTACACCGGATGCCTATACTTTATATAAGTCACGGGTTAACTTTATTATATACCCGGAACGACAGTTCGTTACGTTCGTGCGTTTACCCGAAGGTGCCTCCCATCGAGTATGATCATACGTATCGAGCGTGGTTCTTATCCGAATTATGCGGGACCTCGGTAATTTTACAAAAATCTTAGGTATTGAAATTTATTTAAAATGTCTGGGGTCGTATAGAATATTTGATCTTCGAGGGGAAACAAAGGCGTAGTTTGTTCAAACCAGGCAAATGTGGATTGCAAGAGGCAGGTACGATATGTAGGCAAGGCGATATATGCCCATTTAATGTCATTATTGGAATCCTGGTTCAGTCTCTGACGAGGAGGACTTAACGGCTCAAAACTACGAAGTAAGCAAACCTATAGATTCGATAATTTCATAATTTTTTTTCCTTCAGCGTAGTTCTAGTCGTGGCAGTTTTACATTTCAGATGTCGCGCGCCTGGTTGTAAACAGGGACTGGTTGTAACAGATAGATCTATAAACTGCCATCGCTTGGTCGATGGCAATGTTGTTGGATTTGTGCAATTTTGACCTCGCTCTCATCGACGAATCTGTATAGAATTGAACGCCAGTGGAGTTCTGATTTAAACGAGAAAAGACGAAAGGTTTCAGGTTCATTCGGCAGACAGTCGTTACATTCACCGATACTAGATAGTGAGCTAAAGTACGTTTCTGGATTCTCCAATGCGTGGCTAATGGAGCGACGAGTGTCAAGCTGGTTTATATTCACGAACCTTTCGTCATCGGTGAGGACCTCGTCTTTCTCCAAACTTTATCATCGATTGTGCCCAGTTTTTGTAGGAAACAGATATTTAGGAAGGGCCGTTGTGAAGAGACGTTCATAGTGGATGATTTTTTAATTTTTATGTTACCGATTTATTGGTAAATGGGAACAATTTATTTCGCCACAATCTAAAATTGCGAATATTTCGTATTTTTTTGTAATGCGAATAAAAAATGTCATCAAATACATACGTTACTCGCACGAGACTTTTGAATGGATGAGAAACGGCACATCGGTTGAAAATTTTTAAACGCCTAGGGTGATGCGAAGCGTCTCAGAAAGTATTTAGTATTTGCATTACTTGCACTGACCTGTCGAATCTTGCATCCTGTACATTATCATTGTAATTCTAAATTTTATAACAAATTATTTTATTCGCAAACTCAATCTGTTTTATTAAATCTACTAAACATAGCCACCATCGATGAAACGAATATGTGCCGATTGATTTCTGTTGTACATATGCAGCCGTGATCATTAGATTTTAATCTTATTTATTTTACGAATTAGATATAATAACATTTTGAATACATGAATCTGTTTAATATTTTACATTTAATATTATTCCATAAAATTAGTTTTGCTAATATTTTTCTCGTACACATACACGCACGCACTCACTTACTCATATATATACGTAATATGTATGTTTTTAAAACATCACAATAATTTTCATATATAGAAAATTACCATATAGGTATAGTCTTGGACCTAATGAAAACTTAATCGGGTCTTGATCTGTTAATAATTGACATATCGCAAGCAAATCGTCTGCGCTTCATATACCTACACCCGAGACTTTGCTTTTAGGTAGTAAAACTTTGCAATTTGTTATTAAAAGTAGTGCGTTTCAAATAAAAAGTGTATATTGTATAAGTGTAAGTTCACGTATATAGAGCGTATATGCAACAAACATCCGTTCACTTGTTGGATACGGCGGTGCCTCGCGCTCAATTGTGTTTTAGCACAACGCGGGAGCAGTAAATTACTGTATAAATTCATATATATAAGTACAATCTACATTTTTAACCAACCCATCTATAATGTGCGTATATATATGTATATATATATATATATATATATATATATATATATATATATATACACGTATATGAAAATGGATGAAATGGTTTCGGTAATTGAAAGGAAGGTCGGTCGTTAATTTCCATTTATGCTCAATTAATTTGAGATGGAACGAGATGAGCCTTAAAGTATAATACGATCGTCGAGCACGTCGGGCTTTTTTGTAATATACGACGATGTGCGTATTAATCATTTTGCAACAACAAAAAAAAAAAAACAAAAAAACGAAAAGAAATCAGTTAAGAATACGGGCACTTACCTCGAAAATTCTCACGGTAAATCAATTAGGAACTTGTCAAGTTTATGGATTGGATTAATGAATGAAATATACACGAGGCCGGGAGCGGCACAACAAAGTAAAAGGGCTTAGAGGGGAGGGGGCAGTAATACGGCGAGGGCCTCTCGTAAAGCAGGAAAGAAAAATTCTTTAAGATTTGTAATTGATATATCATGTGAGGTTATTATTTTTTTTTTCTATAAGTACACCTTGATTCGCGATTAATTATAAATTTAATCAGTTCTCGTATCTCAGGAGTGATAGGCATACCGAATGTCCGAAGCAACTATCCAAAGTAAAGTAATGCGACGAAGTCAGCGCATTAATTATCAACGTGTTTAGCTCTCCAGCAAGCTGAGCTAATTCTCAGTAGATCCGCCAGACCCTCTCGATATTAGGCCTTCCCGAAACGAGCTCGCAAGAATTATTGTACAATATTTTAAATAAATTTATAATTGTATAGAAGTTCTGTAAACTCGTCCTTCTCGGGCATCTATTCACACGCGATATGTTTAAACAAGTTTGAAGCTCGTACGTTCTATGGCCTCCCGACTACGATCTGTCAGTTATACAGAATTCGAATAGGCGACTTTACAATAATCTCGCGTCTCTCCCGTGCGTCATCTGGTATCACGAATCGCAGTATCAGCCGAGGGGCCAGATCTCGTTTCAGGGAGACCACGCACAATGTACACGGTACAATATACCGATCTGATAAAATATCTTGAAAGGACACAGTACAGTAAATACAATGAATTTTAAATTGAAATGCTATTTTCTTACGCTTTCATGTCTGCCATGCGCAAAACCATCGATATGATCGGTATAAGAATCATTGTCTTTACTGAGTTTTATTCGATACAAAACATTATTGGAATGATTGGAACAACCTTCCAAAGCCTTATTAGCTTTTTCAACATTGTAGTCGATATAACTGTATGTAGGAAGTCGCAAACAAATGCAAGATATGGAATAAAAGAGATTCGAATAAAAAACTAATGAAAGCGAGCGCGCGCGCGCGCGTGTATAAACTTGCGATTTCTTCGAGGAAATTTGTCCTAAGCTGTTCACCTCTGGCGGTGCTGTATCGGGCAGAAGGTTCGTTCCAATGGAATTAAAAAGACATTACGATAGGAGCAACGCACTCGTACGACCATTTCGAAAGAGCTGATGATTGATTTTCGATTTCATCGCGCATATGCTACGTCGCAGTGCTGTCGTTTCAACTTTCTAGATTAAACTCACCGACTGTGAATAGTTGAAATTAAATATTGATTTCTGTAATTAATAAAAAGCATTTTGCTAAGGTCAGGTGTCAGTAATTTTCGATCGAATTTTAATTCAAATGAATTAATTTTTAAATACATTCTTTTAATATATTCAAACATTCACCAATATTATTTATTTTGACTTTAGTAGTAGATATTTTGCCGGCTGGTATATTCATTTTTAAATCTTCTAATGAAGTGTTCTATATTTATGTAAAATAAATTTTTTCGAATCATTAATATAAATATAAATTGTAAAGTTCACGATAAACGTTTTCAAATAGATGAAAAGGCAATTATCAGTCGTCAACGCATCGAAAAATTACTAAATAACATAATATAATTTAAAAATTAAAAATATAATTACTTTATTAACAACTTATCTAGGAACGATCATAGAAAGTGAATAAGAGAAAAATGTATAATATAATAATTTTTCTCTAGAGTGATTTACATTTTATTAAAAATTATTTTTGTAGTATGTCGACAGAACTATTAAGGAGGACTATTAGCAAACCATTAATATCTTATATATATTTCGGCAATCTTCGCTGTCAATAAATTCATATACATATATATATATATATATATATATATATATATATATATATCTATATATACATTCATTTGATGAATTTCATTTTAATTTATTTAAAATGTTTTATAGATAATTTAAAAATAATTATTAATTATGTAAATATTAAGATTCTCGAAAATCAATTACGATCCTGAAATATTCAATTAAGTATATAATTGTAATACAATTTTTTTACGACACACTCTTACTCACACACTTACTCATCTCGATAATATTTATTATGTGATGGTATTTTTGACGAGGCATATATATACAATACATGCAGGACATCGATTCTACATATCTTTTTTAGAATTTTTAAAATTATTTCCCAGATATTTATCTAGTTTGAATCTAGAATAAAACTTAATTTGTTTTATTGATTTTGTAAGGAATGTTTAATTTTCAATATGTAGGTTCGGATTTACCTCATTCCATAAATGTATAAAATTTGTCAATATCCAATGTAGTTCAGGATCAGGTTTAAAATAGCTCGAGTTAAATTTATCATTATCAATCTGAAAATTCTACCGTCTGACAGATTTATGCAGATAACTACTAACGCGCAACGTATAGAGATATAAAAGTATTATCCACACGAGCCAATCGCATTAGATAAAAAGTAACTTACGTGCACTAGTAATGGACTATACTTTTTATCAAGAAGGCCGAAAAAATTGCGTATTAAAGTTCTGATTACGAAGTTAGATTTGTAAAAATAATATTAATTTTACCTATTTACACGATTGAAACAATGTTAAAATTTCTACTTGACAAAATGAACCGGTATTATATACGCAATAGCTACGGGATACCTCGGCGCATTATTATTCTACATATACACTTGCGCCAATCGCCCCAATGAGACATTTCGCAATAATTGCACGGTCCGACGGCCCGTTCCCGAAGCGCGTATATGACGCCATCCAATTACGCCCGAGCGTACGGCTCGCGGGGTATTGTATAGAGCGCGGTATATGCAAACAGAGCAATAATTCATGCGCCGCCCGGCAAAAATCAACTTGGCCGAAACTTCGGGGGCAATTTCAATCCACTCTATCGGCGGCCGTGGCCCGAGCCACGCGATGCAAAAGCGACGACCCTTTTACCGTCGCAACGGCGACAGGAAAGAAATCCATATATCCGTATATACTTTGGGAGTTTTCGGCGATACGCGCATAGTTAGAGTGGTCGAGGGCGGCCTGGTGTCGTATATATGCATAATGCGCAATTACACGTATAACTTTATGGCCTGCCTCGGCGTGTTTTGGCACTTTTCTATGTACATAACGATATGGCATTATTCCCCTTTCTCTCTTTCTTTCTCTGTCCCTCCTTTTCTCCTTTTTTCGACCGTACACGTAATGTACATAAGTATGCAGACGCCGATTCCTACATTATATGTCGCGTCTCATTGAAATTACATACCACCTGCGCATAGGTACCGAGCCACAATGTCTATACTTTAGCCTTAAATAAACTATATAATTATCTAATATAGTTATAGGTAGCTATATTATAAGTGGCATTTATCTAATGTAGTTATGAATAATAGTCTCTAAATATCGAATAAGCGAATATTCACTTATTTGAACGTTCATACTCATTTATTGGAGTTTACATATTAAATTCAGTGGATTCCGCTGTGTATAAACATATCAGTTACTAATTTGCTTATCTGGACATTGTAAATGTTAGCATAAGAAATGGGTCAGAACATATCTTTACAATAATTAAAAAATTATAAGTAAAAATTAGCCTATTCCAATTATTCAATGGCTTATGTGTCGAAAAGGCTAAAATGTTTTTGAAATATTTGAGAGGATTGTCTTACGCGCTATAAATAATGTCGGTAACACCCGTGTAAAATAAAAAGGTTACTAACGAACGAAAGCAGACCTTCATGAGGATATTACCTGAAGGATGGTCGATTCAATTAAGCTGCCTGCGATATTCGTAATTACTATCTCAAAATAAATAAGTGAAATTTGAACTTGAAAGTGAATTTTACACTTTTATATACCTCCAGAATTTGAGCAACTTGGCGGCACATACGATTCTACCATTGGTCACTAGGTGGCGACCTACATTTTTCGAATAATATCTCAAATTATCTATCCTTATTTATTAATACTAGTTAACCGCTTATTGTAATCGACGCAACCGACCTTCGGAATAATTTATTTTCTAAAATGTATGCTATTAGGCGTTACACGCCACAAGGTCTCTTTTTTAAATCATTTTATTTCTTTTCACTCATACGCACTTTTACCCATATTCTGTTGTTTTACTCGTTATTCGAAAAATTGATTATTTGACAGAATATTTTTTTTACTAAGTCTTAATGGTTTATAACGAAGCAGAAAATACCTTTCAAATCGTGAACACGCTCATCAAAAAGATTTTTGTATACAAGTAACATATTTGAAAAGAATAATTTTTTAATGTTTTCACGCTACAATAAGTTCAAAAATTACATGAAAATAGATGTATATTTATTTAGAGCCGAGCTAAATAACATTGGCTTAGTGAATAAGTTGACATTTCGCATATTGGATTGCCAAGAGTAGTTTTTTTTTCGCCCTCACACGCACCGTCATCGACTTTCAGAACTCCGCGAAAAAATTACACCGTCCCTCGCCCTCTATATTTATAGAAGCTAAACAGCGAGAAGACTCGGAGAGGCAGGAATATCCGTCTTTCCGTTTTCCCATACAATTCCGGTCGCCGGACGGGATTTCTCCCCCTCCCCCCTTTACGCCCCCCTCCGCCCCAACTAGATGCAAAACCATAATCCGGAGCATCAGCTATATAATAATAAAGGCCTCGCGGTGACGGCGGCGGCGACGGCAACGCAAATTCCCCGTGTCGTATGTGTGCATCGCGTCGTCGTCGCCGTCGCCGTCGCCGTCTCCGTCGTCGGCCTGCGTGTATGATTATGTATTATGAACCGGCGAGAATATATATGCGCGGTGAATCTAACGGTGCGCGCGCCCAGCCTTCCGTAACTATGCTGTTATTGTCGGATATATATCTATACATATATATATATATATATATATATATGAGACCGCTTCCGGCGGAACGATTCGTCGTGCCCGCGGGCGCAAATGTTTGTCATTTTCTTTGCGCGCGCGCGCGCACGCGCGCCTCATTGTTTATCGGTTACGGAGGTCTGCGCGTTCGCCCCGTCGCGCCCTATACTCCCTTTATTTTATGTATATATCTTTTACCTCTTTCCATACCCTTACGCCCGCGCTTCGATATTACGCGAGCGGGCGCGCGCAGCGAAACCGTGTATCATCAGAGCGAGCGCTGGCGGTTGCCGAGTTATACACACATACGCATATACGCATAGGCATATATATATATATGCACGCACGCATACGCGCAAATGCCACGACGCTAATAAATATCGTGAGTCTAATGGGCCCTTCGGCCATCGCGGCGACTCTCGCATTATAAGCGCACCCGCCCATTCCCGCCCACAGGTATATAAGGTACCGAGGATTATTTAACTCGACCGCAGTATGTGCGCGGCCGCTTGTATATATATATACATATACATAGAAAGAAGAGGATGTGTAATGACACGCGAGTGGGTTTCGCGGTATCAATGCGGCACACGATATACAGGGGAAAGGATATGCGAACGGTTATTATTTATTAAACCTATCGAGGAAACGATGGTCCGCTGAACTTGCGATGTCTACTGTGATTCCTTTTCTTCTCTCTCTCTCTCTCTCTCTCTCTCTTCTCTCTCTTTCTTTTTTCCTTTTTTGACCTCTTTCGTGTCCGGTGATTAATTTTACGGTTCGCTTCTGGCGGTATAATGCGAATTTATTGAAATTAGGAAAATTAATTATCTTTGCTGTTTTTTCCTTTCTCTCTCTTTCTTTCTATCTCCCTGCTTCTCTGATTCTCTGATTCTCTCTCTTTCTCTCCCTCTCTCTCTTTCTCATTCTATCATTGATTGCTATTATAGGATTTAAACGACTGACTATCTACTTGGCAATTTAATGATAAATTTTAGCGTACCCTCGATTTAAAAGCATATATATATATATATATGGTTAACGTTTAATTGAGGTAATTGTAAGGCCTATTGATTTATTATAATCAAATAATCAATGTTACTGTTTAATTAAAGATTCTCAATTGCCCATTACAGCTTGTCCATTATGGAATTTCATTTTAATTAAATATATATTACTATATGCGTCCAGGACCGTTCGGAAAAATATCGGCTGACCTCTAGTATAGCTTTGCATTATATTATTTATTTTTTGTTTGATAGATTCACATACGTGAACGTGTCTCTGAAGTAATCGAGCAACGTATTAAGTCAGAAGCTATAAGCTCCCGTTTGGTTTTTTTCCCTGAAAATGCCGCTTACAAAAGAATCATGCCGAGCATAATTAGCAATCCTTAATTACCTGTTTTACGTCGCTTATCGACGGAGCTCGAATGCTTTGATAGTCGAAGCGTTCATTTTCCGATGCAAGTCGTATGAAACAGACGATCAGCGAGACCATATCTTATCAAACGGAAGAATGAATAATTTGATGTCGCAAAATGTAACGGAGAGTGTAGAGATTGTTACAGAATTAACAATTTGAGCGTTTCAACTCACAAGTAGATTTCAACGGTTTTGTCAAGGTAAGGCCGATCGTCCCCTTGCGGTAGAACGGCTGTAAACGGTAATGAAACCCAGGTTCCCATAGCTGCGAATCATTCCCAATGCACGGAATCGCTCGAAAATTATTTAGCGGGCCACTCTGCGATGGCTCGGAGGGCTCAATCAAGGGCTCCTCTTCCATTCGACCTGAAACTTTTTATCCGACAATATCTCTAATTCAGCGCGTTTCTCACGATCACAAAGTCTACCTTCATGGGGACGATGAAATCGCCATCTTTACAGGAACGAAACGAATCGATAATAAGCGAAAAAAGATATATTAATGAATTGGATAATAGTTGCGATACTAGAAATCCGCTCTTCTCACTACTCGCGTCCATTTTTCTTATCCGACACCTATCTAGATTACGCGAAAATTTGCACTAGCGCCACAATGCTGTATATTATACTCGTGGCGGTAACAGTAGTGCGCGACTTTCAATCTCATTGGTATTTTATATATATATATATATACGAGTTGACCATTTTCCGAGCTAAGAGCATTTTCAACGCAGAGAAAAAATTTTTACGCTCATGAAAAGAAATCAGTTATAATTACATAGTTATAAACGTGGAAATAAATATATTGAGAAAATTTTTTGGATTTTGGTATAAAAAATTTGTACTTTTAGCCTATTTAAATGAAACTTTCAAAGAATAAATAAACCTGTAATTTAAGCAATTTGATTTATCTTGTTTTCAGTTTTTTTCATAGGGAATTTATGCAGTTTGCTTTGTGAGCTATAGTCCTAACGTATATCTATAAAAAATATTTGTATATGTGTTCTGAAGCTGTTATGCGTATATGAAAATTTGTCCATAAAATAAATTGTAAGGACATATTAAATCATTACCAACTTTTTCACTGTAAAAAGTATTTGTATTGTATGAAAGTTTATTTTTTGTAGAAATTGCTGAATATCTCACAAAGATAATTACTTTTCTTACAAATGTAATCGTAAAATTGTTATAACTTTATTGCATGGCTCGAATCAATTCTTAAATAATAATTTTTTCATTTTAAACTACATTTGTTATTTCAACACGAACTCGCGGTAGATTTTAGTTGTCGAGCATTTAACTGCCTCGCAAAACACGAGCAGGGTATAATTAGTTTCATTTTCCCGTGATTATTATATCGTTGTCAGCGGCTGCATATTATTTAGACTAAAGACCACAAAAGTAAAAAAGCAATATTGAGCTAAAATATATTTACACAGCACGGTGATAGCAACTCATTAGACACATATCGGGTTTAAATATACGTACACATACATATACATATACAATTTTAAAAAACCATATCGATTTCAGCTGATGGAGCATTTAGATTATCTAATAAAGGCATCGTACATTATTGTAATTATTACGTGGGTGTGTCTTTTTCGAAAAAAAAATCAAAAGTACGCTTTTTCAAAATTTACCGCATTCTGTGTAATTATCCGATTCATAATTATATACATTAACCGTACAAGATAGCGACGAGCTTATTTAACATAGAATACGCGTATTATCATTTTTTAGATATGCACAAAGCAGCAAATGTACTCTATATTGGTCAATTACTAATTTTAAAATTACTCTAGCATTAAAGAGATGAAATGAACCGTCGGATATTTATTTTTAATAACATAAATCTAGAATACATCGCATTGAAATAATAAGGGAAGCAACTACATTTAATCTAGTCAATCATTTTTATTAGAAATATTATTTTCAGTAAATCATGGATGAGTAATACATAATAACAAGAACATGTTAAAGAATAATATATCGATAGAGTTTTAGAAATCAGCTTCAGAGATTGTTGGCAGATAATAATATAATAGAATCAAATTTAATATCCTAACATGATCAAAATTCGGAATACAGTATAATAAATAAATGTGATAATCGATGACAATTTAAATAGTAACAATGAGAATGAAACAGTGCCAATTAGTCTCGTTAAAATAATTTCAAACGGATTGTTAAAAAAATTAGCGTGTCTGCTCTGGAAAAAAAAAATGGATTCTCGAAGACATTCAAACTTCTGCAGGAAATGCCGAGCAATTTCTTCCGCACTGCGTAAAGGGACGGATAATATGCGAAAGTAGCTGAAAATTGCACGTGTTTGACAAACGGACGAGGACAGAGGGGCGAGAGAGGGAGAGAGGGAGAGAGGGAGAGAGAGAGAGAGAGAGAGAGAGGGAGAGGGAGAGAGAAAAACACACGAAGGGAATATTTTGTCGGAATTCATTAATTTTACTGGGCTGCACGAGTTCGAGGCACGCGATATACCAATATTGCGCCCGACCTCGCGCGCGCGCTTTATTTTTCCGCGAGCTTTTTAATGCACGCACAAGGCGCGTTTTGCGATTTTGTGTGTATTTTCCTTATAGTTCTCGGTTTTTATTTTTTTCTCCCGCGCCACCTGGGTCGCGAAGTGCCAATCGCTAAGTAATTCGCTCTGGTTGTGTGTTTTTAACGGATCGACCGAACGGATGTTTATATATATATATATATATATATATATATATATATAAATGCGCAGTGGTGCATAGAGGAAAGCTCGCCGGGCAATTTTGCGCTCTTTACGGCTTTCGAGTAAAGTATTGATTTACTTTTTCAGAAAGTCAGAGCCTTGTTAAAATGTCATTAAATAGATTAAATTGTTTTCTGCATACTTTATGTCCCATTTGTATGGTTATTAGAACTTGTTTAATTAGTTATAGATTTTAACGAGATATTTTCAATCTTTAATTATGCTACTTTCTATTACAACTAGTAAATATTAATTTTACGATTGTGTTTGATAGGTATCCATGAGGAAAGACTAGAATTAATTGCGAAGGGAAGAAATGGAAAGCAGGCGAAACACGAAATTCGTGAGTAAAATATAATTTTTTAGAACTTCATGTACCGGTCACATATAAGACGCGGAACTTGAACAAATCAGACAATTCTGAAGAAATTTTTTAAAATTATTAATACAGTAACACGAATATTTGTTGATGAATGATTGTTAGTTTCACGAATACTTATTTATTTTCTGAAATTTTTTTCGACTGTACGTCAGCTTTAAATAAATAATATATGTAAATTTACGAATATATATATATATATATATATATATATATATATCGCAGATAAGATAAGGGAGCAAGATTAATCTTAACTATATTCATAATTTTTCTTTAATAAAAATAGAATGCACATCTATCGCATAAAATAAAACTTCTTAATTATTATAAGACAATAAAAGCATATCTTGCTTTAATAATATTTTTCAAGGTCAATCTTTGCAGCTTTCGTGATTGTAGCTTACCGTGTATAATTTTAGTCATTGAATATGAGACTATATATGTAACTTGAAATGCAAAAACACGGAAAGTATTTAATCGGAAGTATTTACAAAAGGAAACCCTATAATATGCCACTCTCTCTATATAGGAATGATAGTTTGTATATGCATAGTTCATAAAAAGTATAATAACAATTTTAAATCAAAACCTCTGACAACTTATTAAAAAGATTTTTTGATTATTTATCGGAAGAAAAAGGTAATATGAACGAGAATAATAGTTTGGCTCTGTTGCTTAGAACGAACCGAAAGAACAAGACAATTTTGTTTTTTTTGTCATAATGTATATTTATCCTGTCATAAACGCAAGATCTATATTTGCGTCAGAAATCATAATAAAAATACTTTATTCAGTGAAATATTAATATTTTCACAAAAATTTATAAGTAATCATGAAATAATTACGCTATACGTCCTTGGTCGAGCAAAATTTAAATAACCAAAAAAAAACACAAAACCAGCATATAACAACATCGACATTTCAGCCGATTGCGCAGTCTGACGGTAAATATAAAATAAGAAGGAATAATATTGAAGTTTCTCTATCACAAATTTATAACCTATTTTCAGAGAAGCATTAAATCAAAATCATTCAATTAGGGATGGGGAAGTTCGTCTCGCGCGCAGGCACGACGGAGAACATGGAGGCACTTACGTGGTACATATATGCACGTGTGTGTGCGTGTGTACGTCTAGAAAGGCGATCATTGGCTCTCTCGAAACGGACAAATCAAAGGGAAAAGGAAAAGTCGGCACGTCGCGTTCGGATAAGGGCCGGATCCCTGTGGCCTGTCAACGAACCGAGAGAGAGAGAGAGAGAGAGAGAGAGAGTGGGTAGGGGGCGGCGGAGTGGATAGGGGTAGTTACAAGAGATCGAGAAAGAGGGACAGCGTGTATGTGTGTATGTGTGTGTAGGCCGGGGAGAGCAGCGGCGAGATCAAAGACTCTCTCACGGCGCGGCGGGGCCATACGGATCGCCGCGAAACGTGACGCGGGCGAGGCGATTTATTTGCCATTGCCCGGCGCTCTCCTCATTTCATCGCGACGTGCCCCGATCCCCTTATTCGCCCGCGCACGCGCGCCAGCTTCGTCAGGCCTTACATACAATATAAATACGTGCGCCACGTATCGCTTCCCCCAACTCCCCCCCCCCCACACACCCCCTCCCGCCCGTACTCCCGTCGACTTTTTCGCCGACCCCCGGTGCCCTTCTTTGTTATTCCGCGCGCGGGACTCCGCGTGCGGTCCCGAAAAGCTGGCGCGAACGCCGCCCGGAGTGCCGCGTCGAGGCGAGTCGATCGCGCTCGCGGGCCGGCCGCGCTGCGAGCACCGCGCTATCCTGGCGCACGGATAGAAATGGTCCGGTTGGGAATGCAGACGTGACGCTTTGAAGGCGTCGAACGAGAAGGCAGAATCGCACTGGCCGACGCGGCAAAATATTGAACGAGTTTCTCAGTTTGATTTATTGTGGATCGATAATAATTTTGCCAAGGTTTCCTAAGCGTAGCGAGTGATCTAGCTGTTATACGTTTAATTCGGTTCTTCGATATAAGTACAGCCAGCTTTAAATCGATCTATTACGATAACGGTCCTAGGAGCGCGAATCTTTTGAAACAAAATGGCAAAAAGATCTGGGTTATATCGAGTCCAATACGTTACTCACCTATTCTAAACCGTTTTTCGCCAAAATTATTAATCTAATCGATACCATAATATTACAATGGGTAAACTCGGTGCTGTTTCTTACTTCTTCGTTTTAAATACTCATGTCAAACCATTATCCTAACAACTTCATTTCTTGAACCTGTATCGTGTCCTCCATTCCTTCGCAGATAATCGAATGAATTAATTAATGATTTTCTTCTTAATATTATCAGCGATCAAGATTATCCATTCATTTTTAAAATTGGATTAAAAAAGCAGAAGAAAAATTTTTGTTTACGAAATTTTTTGTTTTTTTTTCGTATATTTAGATTTTTAACTGATTTGTAAATGAATTTTTCAAAAAAATTTCTGTTTCGGTCAATGTACAAGATAAGATTTTTTATCTACTTAACCAAAAGCGTGACCATCATTTATCAAATATAGAGATATTAATCTACTATAGATGTCAAAATACTTTCTTCAAATTAACTTCCCTGATTGATTGTCGGGGAAAATCAAAGAAATTCCAGATAACCTTTGTGACTATTCATTATACTTTTTTATATTAAAGTAAAGTACAAACATTACACAATTACAAAAGATTATTTATAAATCAATTTGTTTTATAGAATTAGGGTGAATAACTTTTTATTCAAATAATTATATGCATGAATCTTTAAATTTGATTAAGTAACTTAACACTTCATAAAAAATTCTGATAAAGCAAATGTTTATTCAGTGATCAAGTAGTTTTTATCACAAGTTACTTAAGTTGTACTTGATGACCGAAATAAATTAAACAATAAGACAAATCCCAGCGTATTCCAAGCATCTCAGAGCATTAAAACTGAGTTTCCGGCTAACTGTATATTAACCTACTCGTACTATACGATGCTAATGATGCTTATATGGAGTTGTGCTCGGAATAAGATCGTAACGCGTAACCAATTCTATAAACAATGGAACCGACGAAGAAACCCTTTCCCAAGACGAATTTTTCAGAAGGAATGCAACGCGAAAATCAGATTTTCATCGAATTGCATTGGAAAAATTTGTCCTCCGATATTTTTTCCAGATCAAATCCATCGCTTTTACATTACCGATTGCGGCAGGATTCCGTACGGTCGCTTGGCCAGTCATTTATGGGACAGCGAGCGTGAAACTTCCGACTCTCATCGCCTCGGTGAAATCCCGGAGGTCAAAATCCGCCGAAAGCATCGACGTATATCGCTTGCTCCCCTCCCCCACCCACTCGCGACTCCGTAATCCGGCCCGCCTCGCGCAAATCGAAATCGCCTCCCCTGCTCGCTGTTTACTCTCGTCCCCTCCACCTCGTATATAACCCCCCCCACCCACACTAGGCTCCTCACGACTCTCGGCCGTAATAGCAATTTTCAAAGCGAATAAAGCGCCGACCACCGCGCCGCAGCGCTAAGCCCTTCGCTCTTCGACTCCATTAATCTTTCTCCTCCCCTCCCCTCCCCTCTGCCCTTCCGTCTGTTGTCCACGCGACCGCGCGCGCGCGCTCGCGCGTCCCTCTACTCTCGGGCCTGTAATTCGCCTGATGAGGCCGATGCGGCCTGGTCTGGGCGCGACACTCGCCCGAGTGCGCCGTCCCCCCCCGCCCCTCTCACCGAGGGCGCGTAAAGAACGAGGAATCCGAAACCACGGTCGCCGCCTAGAGCGCGCGCGCGCACGTTTCCTTCGATATAACGTACACGGACTGCAAGCGATGAAACTATATAGGATACAGCAGCGGAACTGTAATAGACGCGGGAAAATTGATTGTATATGTACAAAAGGCCCAATGTGCATCGTGATTGGTTGTAAATAGTTTTTGCACGATACACGTTGAGTATAAGAAAATATGGCGCGCATGTCGGTACAACCACTGAAACCTCGCCACCCTCGTGAGCTGTCGCTGGTTGCGCTCCGCGGCTAACAGAAATTTACCGCGATAATACTTCCTCTTCCTGTTTCTCTACCCCATCCCGGAAGCGCTGGGTATCTCAACGCGCTAAATACCGGGATAATTGACGAAATGGCAGTATTATATTTAGGGGACGTCCGTTTACTTACGATTCGGTTACCGTAATTCATTACCCTAATTCATCAGTGAAAAGTGTAAGTGAGACGCTGGCTTCGCGACCTGTCTATGTGCTTCCGTCTGTTAAGTCACGCCTGTATTTTACTCATATTTCACACTTACAAAAGGTTTAAAGTGCGTTATCCTCATTGTGTCCACGGGATATATAACAGGGGTTCTGGACTTTCTGCATTGCAAGTACTTGCTCAAGTATTCAACAAGCCCGCGCAGGAACAGTAATGATCGTTGTAACATCAACAAACATCGTACTAGTTGAGAACTAATCATACGAAAAATCCTGTCCTATACTAATTAAAGTAACTGGACTTTCAACTGCAAACGTCTTTTCCATGAAGAAAATCGGCTTTACATTCAATTTTACATCATATTTTTCGCCCTTATATTTTACTTTACTTAGTTTTTACAATTCCGGACATAGCTGAATATGTCATAAATTCATTTTTACCTTCAAGTCCTCTTTGGTCTTTCTGATTATAAGGTTTTATTTTTGTCTAGTATTCGCTCTCAAAGGGATCAGACGCACATAAATCTGCATTCAACACAAAATTATGCTATTTAAAATTGTTGCGACATTATATGTGCACAATGATACAATAACCAAAATAACGGAATGGCAAATCAAGGTTTAATTGCTTATTTAGGAATATCTTTATACGAATAGTTGTGATAGGTTACTGCTAATACACATACGCATCGATCACTACCAATCTACTAACGTGTCTATTTATATCGAGAACAATTTATACCAACGCGTCTCTGAAGTACCCGATCAATGTAGCGCATTTTTTTTTTTTTTTGACGGAAATTTTAGCAATAACGATTGATGATAAAAATCCTAAGAGAATCGAGCAAGAAAGTGTATCTAATTTATATACATATATATATATATATATATATATATATATATATATATATATATATATAACGTTTCCGAATGATTCATTAAAATTGCTATCACCGCTATCTGTTCATTTTTCACGAGCTCACACTGTCTGGACACAATTCTAAACTGTCCTAAATGTCCACTGACGTTTAGATTAAAAAACTTTCTCATTGTATGACACTAAGCTGATCGACTACCTTAGCGATTATCTTATACGTGGTGTTGACGCAGATTTTGCTTTTTGGCACACGCGACACGCGCCTCGTCCGTAAGCCTTGGCCTCTTTCATGCGAATCGCGCGATTGTCTTCCGCGTGCAAAAATCGCCCGATCCCCACTCCTGATCCTCCCCTCCCCTCTTCCACCTTGCGGGTGCGCCGCCGAGAGTCGCGCTGCACGGGGACGCAATTGGCTCGATATTATATTAACTCCGAGAAGCCGCGGAGCGCGGGGCGTTGCCGCCTCGGCGGACCGCGTGGTCGAGCCGGATATTTTCTGGCTCGTCATCGAGAGCGGAATTAATAATAATTCGCTCGTTCGTCGCCGTGCGGGGAGGGAGAGAGAGAGAGAGAGAGAGAGAGAGGAGTAATGTAATTGCGCTCGCGATGAAATCTTGCTGCGCGATCGGCGGCGGCTCATTTGCATAATGTAATGACGAGGTCGTTTTACTGCAATCTGCGTGCGCGGGCACTCGAGTTCGCGGGTGAAAAAAGGGAGCAAAAAGCGTTTTTTAGCCTCTCGATAAGACAGTATATCTAATCAGCGATTATGAATATATACAGAAAAATAGTCATTTACAAAATTTTTATTGTATATAATACTGGATGGCCCCGAACTCATTAAACTGGTCGGCTGTATTTGTATAAAGTATACAATTTAAAATATATATATAATATACGGACTTACAACGGATAACGACAGATCAATCACGAACACAATAATGTAGTATAAAAACAAAACGCGGAGATTTTTCAGACAGTGTGAGGGTTCGTAAAAAAAACAATGACTCCGGAGATGCAAGCAGAATAAGAGTGTCGCAAAACTAAAAATGTAGCTTCGTCTCGGCCACCTGCTCCCTCCCAATGCTTAGCGAAATTACGTAAAAATCTCCGCGTATCATAACGATTTATAAAGGACCGCGAGCAGTGACTAAATTATATAGGCGATGATTGCAATATGAACGTGTATCTACTGATTCCAATTAGTCATACTGGAAAGTTATTTCTGAAGCACGGTATGTGTGTGTGTGTGTGTGTGAGGCGCCAACTGCGGTTGCGCAAGAATTTCGGTCATAAGGATGTTTACGGTTGGGCGTCAAGGAACCGGTGATTCGGGTGTAACCATTGGACTCGCGGGCGGGGGTGCGATTACGCTTCTTGAATATCTCGTGACTGCTATGTATATATGTATGTATGTATGTATGTATATATGTATATATAATTATACTTTCGGCTGCAAAGTACCGGCAAATAAACGCACGTTACCGCGCCCAATTCGCGGAAAACACGAATGATCGCTGCGTTCGACTTTGTATTATATGTATCTGAGAATTGTAGCGGATGGTAGGTGGGGGTGTTTTCATTCATAACCAGAACAAGTTGGTTCGTTTACGTAAGTCAAAGAATTTGATGGTGAACACTTTTTCGAAGTACGTCATGTACTGATGATTATGTCATAACGCTATTAATTTAAATTAATAAATATTTTTATAGGTTTTACAGTCTTTGTAATATAATATATTAACTAGAATAATGAGTCAGACTGTCCTTGTTTATTATCACCCGTGAAGAAACTGAAAATAAAATAACTTACTAAAAATAAATTAGATTAAAAATTAAAAATAATAAAAATAAAATAATAGTAAAATAAAAATAATAAACTATATTCTATGTTAGTAAAGGACTATCTGACTGCCCCCTCTATCTTATTTTCTGCTTTGGTGTCCGACATTTTGCACCGCTACGGTTGATTCTCAGGATGTTCTTGTTAACTAAACCGGTGTTCATTTATATGCACATAAAATTTAAATTCATTTTAAAAAGGTTAATAGGTTTGATTTTAAAGTTAAAATTTATATAAATATTACTTTTTAAAAATTAATAAGAAAACGGTTATTTAGCATGTTCATAAATGCTTAGCGCTATACTGTTCCAGCAATTTCGATAATCACGTTTAGTAGTTTATAAAATACAAGAATCTTAGGAACTTCATCGACTCGTATAAAAGTTGAAAGTAAAAATTTAAAAATAAATTAAATTGCATGTACTGACTTCAATTAGTTGTAATTTTATACGTGCATAAACAATTTCCTGATTTTCAAAGGTCAACAGGTACGTAACATTTCGTTGTATAAATAATACAATTAGAATTAAAAAATGTTCTTGTGTCGACTGTTCTGAATTAAATTAATAAATATTTTATCAGTCTTATATCAGTCTTACAGTCTTTATCATATAATATATTAGCTAAAATAATGACAATCAGAATTTAAAATCACCTTTAGTGTCCGACGTTTCGAACACCTGTGGGTCATCTTCAGGAACTAAACTAATTAACTGAACTAATTAAGCTAAATGTCAGACACCAAAGGTGATTCGAAATTTAAGGTGCTCGGGGCAGTCAGGTTGTCCTTTACTAACGTAGAATATTGTTTTTATTATTTTTATTTTATTTTTATTTTATTATTAATTTTATTTTATTTTCATTTTATTTTCATTTTAAATTTG
This sequence comes from Sycobia sp. Sy_11, assembly GCA_018907035.1. Classification (NCBI taxonomy): domain Eukaryota; kingdom Metazoa; phylum Arthropoda; class Insecta; order Hymenoptera; family Epichrysomallidae; genus Sycobia; species Sycobia sp. Sy_11. The sequence goes on from JACCIC010000096.1 coordinate 542,052, forward strand.
TAATATAATTTATTGTAGTACTAATTTTTAGTTCAGATTCTACGGGGGTGAATATAAACAAGGACAGTCTGACTGTCATTATTTTAGCTAATATATTACATTATAAAGACTGTAAGACCGATAAAAATATTTATTAATTTAAAATAAATAATACAATTTTGAAAATACATTTTCCGTCTGCTTTTCTAGTTAGAATAGGTTACTTGTTACATGTTTGACATACTTTTATTTAAATCTAATAATAGAAGAGAATTTCAGAAAATTTCACATTTTCACCACCATTAGCGCATTATCGAATTTTTTTCTTTATCGTTAATTATCAATTACATTATAAGCGCACGCGCACACACACAGCGACACACATAAACACTATTCAGGAGATTTAGTATATATATAATAAATATATTACATTCACAATTACTGAATCAATATGGGTATCATCGAATATATTCGACAAAATTAATCATTTACTTCTTTTTTTTGTCATGCGAGCGTAAAAATGTATTTGCGAAATGAAACAATTTATGAAAAAACACAATCGCCGCAGATTGCAAGATTATTTCGAACTAGAACATCAGGATCGATACAGCGCGTTAAAATAACTGATTTTCTCTCTTTTTTCTTTCTTTCTTTCTTTCTTTTTTTTTTTAAGTGCGCTAGTGAACTTTTATGGGCCAATCTGCCAAAGCTAATGTCCTCCCATTACTCCACATACAAAGCCCAAAGGGCGTCCATATTGATTGAGCGCGGGGAGCTCGCAGATCTGCGACTTCCCATCGCACGCATATCTATCTATATATGTATGTATGTATGTATGTTTATATGTATGTATGTATGTATGTATGTATGTATGTATGTATGTATGTACGTATGTATGTATGTACGTATGAATGTACGTACGTATGTATGTATGTATGTATGTATGTATAATAGCACACATGTATATATAGGTACACGCGTGGTTCGAAGACGGTGGGTCAGCACATATAAGCGGGCGGCGCGGTGGCGCGCGCGGAGGGAGCGTCGCTTATGAGAACGAAATTTTGAAAAAGGCGCGAGAGAGAATGAGAGAAGGGGCTGGGGAGAAAAAAAGAAGAGAAAGGAGAAAGAGAGAGAGAGAGAGAGAGAGAGAGAGAGAGAGAGAGAGAGAAGCAGAGAGCAAGGCGTCTCGTCGTCAACGGCAAAAATCTCTCGCTTCCCCGAAGCGTATTCCATCAGCCTTTCATCGGAATCCCGGAGTCTCCGAAAGGTCGAACTTTATAGCTCTTCGACGGGGTGCCCTGCGCGCCGCTTTGCTCTCCTTCTCGCACTGTACATTGACGCTGGCCACGGAGAGAAAGACAGAGGAAGAGAGAGAAAGACAGAGAGAGAGAGAGAGAGAGAGAGAGAGAGAGGCGACGATAAAGGAGGGCGAGAAAAAGACGCTGCGTGAAGAGCGACCGACGGTGGGATAAAAACAAAAAAAAGAAGAGGAGCGAAAGGGATAGAGAGAGAGAGAGAGAGAGAGAGAGAGAGAGGGAGAGGTGAACGAGGAAAGTAGAAAAGACGCGTCGGCAAGGGATAAACGCTCTCGCGCGAACCTCCTCTCCGTCGCCGTAGAAACTATATAGAGAAGCGCGAGAAGGAGCGAAAAAGAGCGCGCCAGATAGGGAAGGGAGAGAGAAAGAGATATCCGCGGAAAGTCAGCTTTAACGTCTTTCGGGAATCGGCGAAGAGGAGGGCGAGAAAGCAGGGGCAAAAGGGAGCAGAGGGGGAGGGAGAGGGACAGAGAGCGGTGGCCCATAAAGATAAATAGTTATCTGGCAAATTAACACAATTTCGCCGGGGTCCCCCGGGGTGGGAGGGAGGGAGGGAGAGAGAAAGATTTCGCGACTATATATACGCGAGCGAGGAAGATGGTGGGGCGGGGGTGGGGGACTGCAAAAAAGCAGGCAATCTGGGGAAATTGCCACGATGGCGCGACGCTGCGGGAACGGAGGGGGTGGCGGGCAATTTCGACGGGCGGACGTGGGAGGGGCGGGTGCGCGAGCACGCCGGGGTCGCCGGCGCCCGGTGGCAGGGGGTTAATGGAGCTCGAAATGATCCTCGTTAGCGCCGCCACCGCCGCCGCTGCCGTCGTCGTCGTCGCGGACCGTTCGTATTATATATACATATATATATATATATATATATATATATATATATATATATACACTAATATGTACACACATATATATATATATATATATATATATATATATATGTATGTATGTATGTATGTATGTATATAGTATATATATGTATATATATATGTATATACACCCATAGCTGACGATGAAATGCGAGGCGCGCTAATGCGTCCCGAGCGCAAGGTGGGGTATCTGCGGAGGGCAGGAGCAAGAGGGAATGCCCGATTCGAGAAAAGTGGAGAATATAAGGCAGCTTGGTACTTCTTTCGCGCATTTCGGCTTAATGGCGAACTCGAGTCTGTATAGGGTCAGGGTAGCGCGGAGGGTTGGGATGGCTCTGGCTAACCGTAGTTTTGGATCGTTTTATAGATCGTTGCAGGATTTCAGCATGATGGACTCTTGATGGAAATACCATCTGATGATTGCGCAAGTAAATGCATAAGTATATAAAGAGTATGCGGAGAAATCGTGAAAGTGCGAAAGGCCATTGGGTACGTGCTCTATTATATACACACACACACACACATATATATATATATATATATATATATATATATATATATATATCTTCACACAAACATACGTGAAAGGAAAAAAATATATATTTGATGCTGCGAAAACATTTTGATCAAATACAGTGTCGTCCGACTAAAATAATCTAGGCCTTTATATTTTCTAATACTAATATACTGATAATTATTTTTTTTCATAAATTGATGAAACTTTTTTATATAAGGTAAATGTATTATTAACTCTAAGGATGTCATGATCAGATTATGGAAGTTTTAAAACACATCAATGGTCAAATACTAACTTATTACGTATTTAGTATTTAGTATCAGTTTCATGACAGACATCAAATTCATCAATAAAAAGATCTCAATTCAAAAAAATCATATTGTTATTGAAAGTTTAAATAATTTTAAAAAATTAGAGATACACTGTATATGCAGGTGTCTGAATGTATTCAAAAGTATGTAGTAACATTATCCAAAATTCGTATCTCGCAACATAGCCATAACTTAATTTTTAACAAAATGATTGAGTCAAATAATATGTGCATATTGTCGTTTGTGGCTTAGTCACGCTCTTACGAACGCATTCTTATATATATTTTTAAATAAATAATTAAATTTTACTCGATGTAGATTTGATTACCATCAAATTTTATTTCATCAATAGATTTTCATTATAAAACCTTTGTATAAGACTGCTAGGAAATTGGCGAAGAATTGGGATAAAAATAGGATAATAAGCCAGATGATCAAACGAAAATGAACATCTCAAAAGTATATTTCATACAAGATCGTAGTTTATCCAATAATTGAACAGCCCACCCAGGCAATAGTGATATTATTGATCACTCACACTATATTTCATTGATTAAATCAATACTAAGTGCATGGTTAATTTCAACTCTGCGAGGGTTAATTATTGTGACCTTAATTTTACCTGTATTTCAATGTTGCAAAGACCATATTCTATCACCAGCTTTCCTCTCTCCAGAGATGTGTATGTAATCTAAGTATAGAAAATTGGAAATCATAAATGTATATTATGTGCTAGACGTTTTGGTGGTTCCGTACCTTGTGTAGTTCCAGCTACTTCATTATGTAAAAGACAGACGACAAATGAATCCGATATTGATCCACATGGTGGACCCAAATATGTCCCAATCAAGGAAAACCGTCCTTCTGAACGCGCGAGAGATTGCATCCTAAGCAGAATGAATAAGAATGAATCCACTGGAGAACAGTCATGGAAAAGCAGAAAAGGCAAAGATCATCCAGCAGATGGAAAAGACGCATTGTATTGGACGGCTTAGTAAAGTCAAATTCTAACGGCTCTGTGCCATGTTTCTTCTCTGAGACTAGATACCATATAGTCAGTTAACGTTAGCATATCATTCTCAGTTGAATGGCAACGACTCAGAAATTTCCAACGACACAAAATAGATGTATAAATAATATCTACTAAATCGTCAGTCTTCTATATGTCTATAATATGATTTTTTCGATAGTAGCAATGCCTATCTACAAGTGTGTTAAGCAGTTGTATTAAAAAATTTATTGAATATAGTATCCTAGTCTCAAAGCGACTGATTTCTATAATCTAATCCGTAAACTCTGTACCCCAACACTTCGTACCGCCACGCGGATCCCGTGTCTTCGTGGCGCATTGTTCCTCTCATATATATATATATACGTACAGCAGTAAAAATTACACGCATTAGCTTTGGCCATCGATCAGTGACAATCGGCACGTGAACAATTTGTCAGGCGGCCTCGGCGATGGCGGTTCGACCGAAGGTTCGCCCATCAGGAAGGGTGCTTCAGTATAACGCGCGCGTGCACTGCCGCCGGCGGATGTGTACTATGGCTTTACACGGTCCTCGCTCTCGGAAATATATATATATATATATATATATATATATATATATATATATAGTTCCGGGAGAGCGGCTCTCGAGGATCCAGAAGTGCGGCGCTCGCGCTGGTTACCCCTGGGGGGTACGGTATATATACCATATATACTCATACGTGAAAAACCGCCGCGTCGGCCGGTTTATCGGTTTCGGGTCTTTTACCGGCCACCCCAATATAAAGACGCGACGGTTTTGCCGTGGATTTACCCCTCCCCCCACCCTCAGGGTCTTTCCCCCGAATATCGTTAGATCGATGATAGGGGAGAGGGAACAAGAAGCCGAGTAGTCTCGATGGACCCTGTTTAGCGGTTTTTCCCTACATTTTCGACCTTTAATCGAGGTTTTGTTTTTCATTTTAAGGAGATTTATGTGACGTATTATTTCCCTCCGACAAATGTGGCAGCTTTTGAAATCATTGTATTCTAATAGAACGATTACATCAACGATGTATTTTATTTTACAGATTTTTTCCAAACTTTGGCTTTCTTTTAATTGATCATGACGAATTTGATAAACAAGGTATTGATATTAATTCTTTGGAAGTTTCGGTTTATATAACGTCGTAACGATAATAGTAATTGTAAAATCTATCATACAAAATTAAAAATCTTTAGAAATATATTTTACATTATTTCAAAATTAATACGTATTCATAATGATTAGACATTTTATTCGATTTTGTCACTGTGTTGCTCTTATAGCAATTATTTTTGCGTAAGTATATACAGTAATAGAAATATATATAATTTCAATAGTACAATTTTTTCTTTTGGTTTGTTCGGTTTCAATTCAACTATGTGTCTCTATTAGAAAATTAACTCCTAGATGTGTCCTTTATACAATTGAAATTTTTATAATGATTTCGAAAACATACAATGTAATTAATTATCGCATACAATAGTAGCCATAATCAAACTAAAAAAAAGAGATAAATTTTATTTTCCATTTAATTGATCATTTGCGTAGCCAATCAATAAGTGTTATTAATAATATTGTTATATAGGCTTATGTAGGATTAAATGAGAACAGAAGTATTATACTATTTGAACGAATATAAAGGAAGATTTATTTTTTAAATAGAATTTTTACTTTAAATAAAGCCTCTCGATATCTAGTTAGATGAATTTCTTGCGCATCTATAATTTTTCGTAAAACTAATACGTGAAATATTTTCAAACTATCTAAAATATGTAAAAATATAGTACCTATGTAGTTACGTCATGAAAACTTTATTGAAGAAATTTTTACAAACATATTTCACTAAAATAAAACGGCATAGTCGTCTCTGGTTTTAATAAACAAAATTGATATTTTGGGAAATATATAATTGGATATTTAACTTAAAGAGCATTTGATATTGCGATGAAATTTAAGACAAAGAACCTTGTAAAGCATTAAGGCCAAATGTTTTTTAGAACCTACATAATATACGTCATCGAATGAAAGCAGAAGCGACCCACCGATCGATACTTCAGAAACTGCACGCTTAATTTCTCCGAGCAGGATCAATTTTCTCTATCCGTACTATATATGTGTATATATATATACATAAATATACATACCCTCTTATAAAGGCGCGAAGCTCGACAACTGGTTCTCGAAATCGCTAATAGGCGTATACACCTCGTCGAGAGTGTGCGTGTGCGAGCGTCCAAAAGTCAGATTGGCCAATAAAACGCCGTGAGTCGTCCCCGGTCTATATGTATAATACAACAGATGCGTCACCGAGACAAAGGTGCTACGCGCACGCCTTGTCCGTATATTTATACCGTGCCGTTCCGGGGACCACCCCGCGGATCCCAGGGGGCCGTGTAAACGCGTTTGCCCGCTCGATAAATAACATTCGTTCCGATACTCGAGAAATATATATGTATATATATATATAAATGTATACGAAGCTGGGTAAGAGGCCCCTCTGGGATCATTGAATGCCAGGAGAGAGGGCGCGAGTTGCGCCATTCGAATATTCATATGTACAGGGTGTGCCAAATATGATTGCTGACACTGACCGATCGGTAACGAGCATCAGGCAATATCCTATACGAGGGTGGTAGGCATTTTGAAAAGTTGCAAATCGTTTTTGCGCTACGGGGCCATGTTCATCGGCCAATGAACGGGCGCTAATTCGGCTTTTCATCGCGCAGCAACGGGATTTGAGAAGACCGGCCGAGACTTTGGGTCCAATCTCAACGATAATGAGACGGGCCAGATGACCGAGGAACAGACCGGTATTTTATTATAATAATAGATATCCTAATTTCAAGTTTAATATTTTACGCATAAAAAGCGTACGCATAATATAATTGTCTAAACATTAGGCAATCGGTTACGAGAGCCCCGCGGAAAATTAACTTCAAGTAAATAACTCGACCTTTTCCCGCCGCACTCGAGAGAGCCCTTTCGTTCCAAGTCTCCGTCTATTTTATCAATCTCCATACTCATAAACTTGGAAACGTTGGCGCCCTGTGAGACACCCAGTATATAAGATCGTCCTTGTACATGTACATGTGTATTGTATATTTCATCTTAACGTGGATTTGTGCATAGAGCTTGGAAGCGAATAAGTAAAATCTCAAATACTAAGTAAGTTAATTTGATTTACTTATCAATAAATGAATAAACGTTATTGTTCTTAAGTGTCTTTTGAACTTTAACATGAGATCGTTTAAAAGCTATTCTAAAACTTTAAGTAAATTTTTTACTTTTTTTATCCCAGCACCGTCGATGCGCTCTACCGTCAATATTCGGTGGCGACCTCTACTTTTCAAATATTAATTCAAAGTAACTGTCGTCAATTACAAAGACCAAGCGATTATTAAAAAAAATTGTTTTTATGTTATTTAACGTTCTCTATTTATGCTGCCCATTACCGGTGCTAATGAGTGACGGAGTGAAAGGCAATATAAAACAAAAATAATATTTTAGTATGAACTAAAAAATAAAAAAACACATTTTTATTGTTAAATATAAATTTGTAATCAGAAAATGACGAATAAATGTTGGCTAGAAATTTAATTCGAATACGGAATACGTAGGGATGAATAATAATTTTCAGTTAAATTGTTGACACAGCATTTTGCGTGAAATTCGATTCAATGAAATCATCACTTTTCATACGCACGCGCTGTTAATTGGAATTAATTTACAGGGCAAATAATATGAGGTTGTATAAATCATTATCCTATTCAAAATTTATATTTAAGAATAAAAAGTTACTTATTACTTTTATTTCATTGTATAAATATTAGTTTTAATATCTTTTATTTTTTGCTCAAAGAATTTTTGTATTCATTATTATGTTCCGATATAAAATCGTGATATTCTTGTTGTATATTTATTTTTTTCTTTCTAATTTTATTTGCGTAGGAAATCTTCTATTGTAAATATTTAATGTTTGTTATGTTAATTTATGTTATTTTACGTTACCTTTTACTGCTGATCTACATGCTTAAATTTTGAAGCCTCCATCTCATCTATACTTTAAAAGAAATTATTTCAATATTCTATCCAAATAGAAAAGTGAGCTTGTAAAATTACTTTGAAAAAAGACTCTGGAGAGCTTTGAGTGTAATGTTGCTGTGAACATCATTGACTATCGGCACTCGTACACAAGTATCTGGCTACGTTAGCACAAGAACTCGGTACACCCGCTATTTCTACACGGCAGGTGCGACATCTCCTCGACTTACCAATCCGTCCCTCTAGCGAACCGGAGAACAACGATTTTGTACTCATCAACCCCTTTACCCGCATCGTCACGTCGATGAACTCCCCGGCTTCTTAGCGCCAAGCGATGTTAGCCCTTTAACAATCGCGCGGTAACAATGCCACCGCGTGTCCCTCGCGTCTGTATAAAAAGAATCTCGCGCGCGCTTTCCCTCTCTCTCTCTCTCTCTCTATGTACGATCGACGGGATCGATCCGTCACAGGCTCTCCTTATAAGCGCGCTTCCCACGAATTGGATCCCCGCGCAGCCCGTTAAAAAGTACGTCCGCGTGAACGAGCAGAGTAGGGTACGCATGGAGCTATTATTTCATTACACGGCGTCCTCCCGGCGATGCTCAGATCGACGCCTGCGCTCGCGCGGGGAGTTTCATGTTTTTCTTTTCTTTTTTTTTTTTTTTTTTTTTTGGTAATGAGGGAAAAAGCGAGTTTTTTTCATTCTCGCGACATGCGAAGAGTAGGATGAAGGAGGGGGAGGCTGGAGGGATGAAAGCAATCCTCTGCCGCGCAGGTTGCCGCGCGCCCCACTGCGACGAGTCCGCGGGGTGCGATCGGCAGGTTCGGCGAGCGTATAATGCGCACACGTCGGTCTATTGGAAGAAAAGCGGAACGACGGGGAGCTGTTTGACCCCGAAGCGTTTTGCGCTTAGAGTGGTGGGGCTGATACATACATACATGCATACATACATACATATATATATATATATTCGCGGTAGCTCGGTTTGTGATATCAAAAGTATGATATTTTGTGCAGGATTCAGTCGAAGGTAGATTTTGTTCTTTTGATTCGGGTAGAAAAATAATAGATAAACGACCAAAAATTTATAAATATCTTACTTAGACACCTCTAAAGTTCAGTCGGAAGAAAGGAGCGTTAATTTTATCGAATACGCTGCTTCCGCAACGCACGATTTCAGCCAAAGACGTATAAAGGGTCCCGAAATCCCTTTAATGTAAAAAGAATCGATTGTCCGCCGCTGGATGTATATAGATATATATTAGGCTTCTCGGATACTATCGACACTCGATACTAATTGCCCGTCGCAAGATATTCCGTCCCTTTTACCTCGCATATTACCTGCGTTTTTCATTCGGACTCTTTCTCTCCTTTCTTCCGCCTTCCCCTTCTTATTTTTTTTTTCATCGTCGATTCTCCGCTCGGCCTATATACTTTTCGCTTCGTCTCTTCTTCCATAGCTTGAGTCGCATAATCGGAGATATGGGCAATCTCGAAGACGTTATATAAAATCTCCGGAGAATTCGTTCTTTTCTTGTATGCTCGCGGGATATTCGATCGCAACTCGTATGTACCACGTGTACATTTATAGAGAAGGGCAATGACGTGAGAAAACTAGCTGAAATCCACGCATTTCTATAAGAAAGGCTCGCACAAAGTGTCGAAGTAAGAAAATCCTTTTTAATCTCAAGCGTTTGGTACTTACATCGATGTGAAAGCAAGAGCTTGGTGTTAGTCTTCGGTAATTTAAGTATCTTTTATCTGAGCTGGTTAATTAAGGTATAATGATTGGCACTTCCTGTTAGCTAATTTAAACTTTAATATAAAGAAAGGCAAACTCTTTTTTTAGAATTTAATAAAAAGATATTGTTTTTTCTGCTTTTATTTCAATAATTAATTAAAAATAATTTTCTTTCAAAAAGATTATATTTCGCCCCTTTCCGATGTAAATTGAAACATCGATTGTTTACCAAAGCCAAAAGTTAAATATGTTGTCAAATTCTTCATGTATTAATAATAAAAAATGCTAATGATTACGCTATTAAAAGAAAATTAATTTAAATGAAAAATAATTATAAAACGGAATTAATTGTTCTCAACGTTGAGAAATTAACAGATCGTCAAGGAAACAGATTTTTTTATGCATACTCTTAAGAAATCAAAACTGACAGATTGATGGGTTACTTAATTAAATTTGAAATTAAACAAAATATATTTGGATAGTATAATCAGCAGCGTTAAATTTTGTTAGATTGTACTAGAATTCTGTCAATACAATTTATTAATAAATTTAATCACCTATATCTTATAATAATCAGAACCTTTAATTTAGTTCAGCATACATGAAAAAATATGTTCAGTCTATTTGATTTAATTCTATTTGATTACATGCTTATTGACAATGATTATACTTTATACGTTTCCTTATGGATTATGGGATAAAACTTTCGAATAAAGTTTATTTCAAAAAGTAACGGATTATATTGCTTCCTTCAACGAATACATCAAGATTACGATATATATGTTTTCGTTGTAAAACCTCGCACTATAAAAAATTAATTACCGGGCCATCAATTTTCACATATTTATACGGCCTCTTCGAATAGCAATCTTAGCGCCCCGCGTAGGACAGAACGAAAGTCACCACCCAGCAGAGATAATAAATACGCTTCGGGAAAGAAAAATACAGCGTTCAAAATTTAGCAAAGCACCGTGCTCTCGAACGCGCGGAGACAGTTAGAGGAAGAGCGAGCGAGAGGGGAAGAAGGAGAGCGCCAGAGCGGCGGCGCGAGGGAGGTTCGAGAAAGTCAATTAAATCATCCGCGACAGCCGACGATCCTGCGAGAATTTTGTAAAACAAGCCCCGAGAGATGCTCGCGCTCGCGCGCCCGGGAGCGAGCGAGAATTTACGCGCGTTATATGCGGAAGGAGGGGCGGGGGCGCGCATGAAAAATTGCCTCTTCCGCAGGCGGAGCAGGGGGGAGGAGGAGGAGGAGGAGGAGGAGGAGGGGTTTTTAGTGGGAGGACACGAGAGGAGGCACGCGCGCGTCCCGTCGCGGAACCACCGCCGCCGCCGCCGCCGCCGCCGCCGTCGACGTCGACCACGACGGCAGCGACGACGACGACGACGACGACGCGCGCCCCGACGAAGGTGATATACTGCGGCGCGAAAAAGGCTATAAATATAAGCGGTAGCGCGGGGCGAAGGAGGAGGAGGAGGAGGAGGCGACGACGTCGTCGCTCGCCGGGGTTCTCGTCGAGAGGTCCCCGGTTACAGAGGCGCGCGTGTATTATAACGAATGCGCGTCGCTTATCGGCCTGGGCCATTGCGCGCTCCGTAACGACGCGCGATTCGCGAATTACCGCGATCGTTGCGGGAGCGATGGACCGCTGTAACGCTGCTCGAGGTACGGATGATGAGATTTTCGGTTTTTCCTTTTCATCTGGGCTAACTCGACGTTTTAGTTTTATGCTTGGATGGTCAACGAAACGAGTTTTTCTATAGGTATTTTTGGCTGCCAAATGTAGGTCGTTATGTAATAGCGGGTCGAGTCGATCGATTTTCTGAAAAGATAACGAAAATAAACATGTGGGACTTTTTAAAGAAAACATCATGATATGATTTTGTGGTCTTGAGTACTTCCAGTTTGTCTTGTGCTGGTTATTGAATGTTAAAATATGTTCTGTGTTAGCTATTAGAAAACCAATAACTTTAAACAAAAAGTATTGAAAAAAAATTCATAAGTATGAAATTCAAGTTGTCAGATCGACGTTCAAGTTCTTGATCAATAATTAATTTGATGGTGAATAAAGTCGATTTTTCAGTTTAAATTTAGACAGTCTCACCATTCGAAACCAATGAATAGTGTTTGAATTTGATGAAAAAGTTAGAATGTCTACGTGTTCTTCATTTGTACATCCTTTTTTCTTCAAGCAATCTGACTCATGGTTTTCTATTACATCCACACGGAATCTAAGTAGCTAGAGTAATTGATATTCGCAAAATCATTACTTAATAAAAGAATGACTCTTGTGAATATCAATAGAAGATTGTAGATTGAATATAATAATATTAATGCTGCTGGAATTTTCTAAGATTTATTCGCCTTCATTGTATTTCAAAATGAATCTGTTGAAAAAATTTGTTCAAGCTCTTGTCAATAACGAAAAATGTGATATATATATCAATAGAACCCTTCCAAAATTATAGAAAACGAAACTGAGAAAATATATAGTTAGTGCATTTCGTCGTTTACTAAAGAGATGAAATTTATTATGAAAATCGCACACAATGAAAAAAAAGAGAGGAAAATTGAATAAAGTATAATCGCTATCTTATAAGTAGACAATTTCGGTGCTGCAATTATAGTAAAAATTTCGATACTGTAGCAAAAGAAAGAAATCGATAATAATAACGTAAGCAATGTATATCTATATAATTATATCGATACATACGATTTTGGCAAGTTCTCGATCTGATTTTAACCAGGAAGGCTGACTCTGCAATTACATGATGTCGACCAATACCATCTATTTATTATAAAATTTTTGCCATGTAGAAACAAAAAAAAAAGAAAATTATAAAGTAAGCGTAAGAGGTGTGATATACAGAAGATTACAATAAATTACTGATATTGGCATACATTTGAACTTACAGTTACTCAACGATTATTTTGCTTAGTTAAATGTTTGAAAGTTAAGAGAAGAGCAAGATAACGAATTTTTCAGGGTAATAATCAAATGAAGCTTCTTCATTAAGCGTCATAGGATATCAAGTATTATGAATGATCTTTGTTGGACTTAACGGAGGCATATGCTTTCAAAAAGAAATTACGGACAAGAAATGGAACAAAATCCAATTACAAATCTTGGGAAGAATACATAATCGAATGAAGCATTAGGGGAATAGGTTCTTTGCACAGACGGATGTATATAATTTCGTTCGCGGCCAATGATAAACGATACTCGCAACAAGAGCAAATGAGGTCCTCTTCGCCGACTTCGAGATTCCAGTGGAATTCACCGAATCCACCCATTCTTCCCCTTTCACAACGCTATTCCTCCGGTTCGCGTCGTCTCCTGGTTAGCGCGTCGCGGGATGAGCGCGAGGGGAGACGCTGGGGACCGGACGAGGAGCTGGTGAAAAGAAGCGAGAGGGAGAGAGGGCATATGCTCGCGGGGCGGGGCCAAACGGTGGCACGAGCCGTGGCGAGATATACTGCCGCGCTCCCCCCCTCCCCCCGTCGCGGGTATTTACGGCCCGGGTCAGCGGAATGTCCCGGGCGCGACGCGCCGAATACACTTCGCACCCGAGTAATCGCTCCTGGAAGCCTGGATCGCGCTTATTAGCCAAGTGTGGAGGGAGAGTTTTGTCCTTCTTTTACCAAGGGGGAGAGATTTTACGGGAGAGGCTGTGCGCAGTTTAATTAAGAGTTAATTTACAGAGGGGAATTTTAATATTGGTAATTTAATTTTGTAAAGCCATCTTTATAATGCGATTCGTCAAGCTGATCGAGATTAGCAATTAGAGTGTATTCCATGGAATTCAATGTGTTTCAATTGAATTTTTATCTGCCAAGCTGTGCTTTAGCCTAGAAAATAAGAAATATAGTCCATGAATGATAAATTTGGCGAATAAAATGCATGTGCATAAGAAAATCTAACATTAACTCTTGGATTTTTTGTGTTGTAGTGAATGAAGAATGTGCTGAAGCATTGTTTGTGGCGAAGTAATGTTTTTTTTGCTTGGTGTCATAATTTTCTTTATTTCTTCGCTCAATTGTTGCAATAAATTTGCATATTTAGACATCAATGGAGTTTTTATCTTTTTTCAATGAATAAACAGGATTCGTTTTGTATTCTAGAAAACATTATTCATAAAATTGATAATTTTTTCAAAATATTGATAGAGCGAACAAAATTACCTTTTATCTGATATGCTTTCACTATAAATTTCTCGGAAAAGTGTAATGGTAAATCCAAATATCGCTTGAAAGTTTTTTGGAAGCAATATTTGAGTCCGAAAACCAATTTCGGATTGTACTTACTAAAATAAATACATCGTGTATTCATTTTGCTTACACGTTTCAATTAGATTCAGTGGATTTTTTCAATAACTGCAGATATTGTTCTTTCAACGTGGTAATCAGGACAATTTTCGTAGTTCGTGTTTTTGTTCCACCTAAAACTTTGTATGCAAAGCATCTTTTTAGTATTGAATAATGTGATATAGTATTTAAGTATTTTTTACATTCTACCACTATGCAGCAATTATAAACTCGTCGAAGTTAGCTAGGTAGGACTGCAATCCATCACCCAAATGTCGTGACCTCTCCTTATCAGATATATACCCAGCTCAATTTTCGCCATCGAAAAATCTGATAGATGCTGTTTCACAATATTTAAACAATTCACAAACAATTAAAAGAGAAATACATACATCATAAAAAGCTTTATAATTAAAGATACAATTCATACGACGATTTTAGTAACTGTAAAAATCAAAAATTTTCTGCAAACGAACTCCTCCCCCTCATCACGGCACATCAACAATGTGCGAAGCATAAGGCGTACGGTAATTAACACGAATAAAAATCTTGAAATACCTTTTACATGGCATGCTCATTAGAATACAGTAATATAATATTGACTCAGAGCCTTCAACTTTCCCCAGGTATAATCTCGCTGAACTATATAGCCATTTAATTATTGGCTAGAAGAAGTACCTTAACACCCCCGCGAGCATTTCCTCAATGTACTCTCTCTCTCTCTCTTTTGCTGACTCTCTCTTTCTCTCTCTCTCTCTCTCTCTCTCTCTGACTCTCTCTTCTCCTCTCTCTCTCTCTCTCTCTCTCTCTCTCTCTTTTGCTGACTCTCTCTTTCTCTCTCTCTCTCTCTCTCTTCTCTCTCTCTCCCTCACAATCTTCCATGCTTATGTCTCGTTTGTCTGGCAATAACAGTAAATATATCGAGAACTTTCATTAAATGCATTTTTTCATTTACCACGAAGAGAGAGAAAGAGAAAAAAGGGCATTGTAGCTTTTCTTTCTATTTCAGTAAGGTTTATTGTATCCAGAGCAACTTGATTCATGTTACTGATATATGGCATCAGTCAAAAATCAGTTGAAATTCCTTACTTTGAAAAATAAAAGATTTGCGCAAGCGATGCAAGACCGTATATTGCCGCTATTTGACAAAATATGACTCATCATTGTTGAACAGCTTTTTGTTACTTCGAAGGTGAATGGGCCTTTTAACGAAGACGACGAGAACTGGTTATGATGAAAATCGCTTGTTCGATATCGTACGTTGCAGAAGTCAGTTTGGATGGAGTTGCGTAGCCTCCATCTCCTGGTTAAGGGAGCGGGGATTAAATGGCTGTACTGTAGAGCAATGGAAAAATCTGCTCCTTTTCCTTTTGAGATCAGGATAAGATTGATTATTGTATGAGCATACGAGGTGTGTTCAAAAAGTAACGAGATTTTTTACATTCCCGGTTTGGAGAGTCCGCCTGTATAAAATTTTTTTGATTATGTTGGCACGCATGCCCCTGAAGTACGATAAAATTTTCACCAATATTCATTGCTTACTTTTGAAGTGGCAGTCGTTAACGTTAGACTTGTTTTTTCGAGCTCGGCGATTTTTGTTTGTCGAGCCTTTTTCGGTCTTGGCGATCCAGAATGCCTCCACTAGGATGATTGAGCTTTAGTTTCGACAACATATCCGTAAACTCATGTTTCGTCACCTGTTATAACACGTTTTAGTAGTTCTGCATCATTATTAATTTCATTTAGCCACTCCTGAGCAACTTGTCCTGAACAACGCTGTTTTTGTTCCAAATTCAACAATTCTTGCTATTCAACAAATTTTTCTGCCACACGTTTCATATCCATAACATCCGAAAAAATTCCATGGCATGAGCCAAATCATATGCCAATATCATCAGCGAGTTCTCCGATTGTGATTCGGCGATCGTTCATAACCATTTCTTTCACTTTTTTATCGTTTTCATCGGTTGTTGATGTGCTTGGGCGTTCGGGTGGTTCGTCATCTTCAACCTTTTCGCGGCCATCTTGAAAACGCATATACCACTCGTAAATCCTTGCTTTACTCATAATAGACTCACCATATGCCTTTGTTAACATTTTACAAACTTCACTACACTTTATTTCATTTTTTACGCAAAATTGAATACAAATTCTTTGCTCCATTTTTTTCACAAACGAAAATCTCCGAGCTCGAAAAAACACGTCTAATGTTAGCGGCTGCCACTTGAAAAGTAAGCAATGAATATTGCTGAAAATTTTATCGTACTTCATGGACATGCGTACCAACATAATCAAAAAAATGCAGATTGCAGAAGGATTTGGTGGCTCACATACGGTATTTTTATTAAATCGTTACCATCCACGGTTCAATTCTTCAGTTGGTTTAATTGTTCTACCATACATTAATAACTCCTTATTTTATGTTTAATTCCTTTCTTTTATCTGGAGTATACCTTATGTTCTTGATGAAAGCTAGAATTATATCGCTAAAGAAGTGTAAAGTACTATGTCTGTGTCACAACTTCGATCTTTATCACTTCGTTACTTCCTTTCAAACATGTTGAATTAAATTGTTCACAATGAATTACAGAAGCAATTCCAGTATTTTCGATCTCATTATTTATGTAGTTGGATTTCAGTAAAACATTGATGGACTTACTCATACATTATGGCAAGGGAACAATCCATTGTTTGCTTTGAAAAGAAGTCTCGCTTCTCAAAATCAAATTCGGATATCCCACTGAGGTCAGTACTGGACGTACTTATATTCTGTATATGTATTAATGACTTAAATAACGTATTGGACTACTCGAGCATTCGATATATTCTGTATTAATCACTGCAATTTAGTTCTTAGGTCAACAAAATTTTTGTTATATCGGACATGAGAGCTCAAAGTCAGCTTAGCATTGGTCTTTCTAATGGTATTGAGACACGCATCTTCAATAATGTCCGTATATGTGTTAGATGTGGTCTGGATATGTTATTTCATTTAAATTTGTGATGGAAACCTCACGTAGATAAATTAAAAAAAAAATTACAGAATTTTATATAGTTAATGATATTTTCTGGAAATATATACTATTGAAATGTTAGCTAAGTGGATTTCTCTGGCATTCTTGTTTTCTATTTTGAATTATTGTTCTGTATAGTATTGCTTGTCTTACAAGAATTTAAGAACGGACCTTACAGGCTTTGCATAATTTCAGTATGTAATATGTTGTGCATCTCAGGCAAAACGACCATGTGAACCCTTCCTATGTACGTCTAGGTTGGCTGCGTACTGATTATTGCATACCAATTTTCATAGTTATACTAATATGCTACAATACGCATGTATCTTTCACAGTATTTTTTAGAGTGCTTCTTCTTTATATATAAGCATGATTGTATTTTTTCGGCGATAATAAAAGATTAATTAATTTTTTCTCTGTTTATCTTGGAATTAGAAAGACCTTTTTGGAACGACCACCCTGACCAGATTAGAGATCTTCTTTCACTCAGTAGATCCTATGTGCAATAAACCTTCTCGAATACGATTCATCATACTTAAGCATTATTTAGTCTGCGTTGTCCCATATACACTAAAGCTTTCAGTTTTCTTATTTGTATAATTCAGTGTTGGATGGCTTTAATACGTTTATCGATATAAGTGTGATATGTTATCTTCATTTGATGTATCTCTTCTGTATTTTACAAGAATTTAACATCGTGACCTTTTTGTAATATAAATATTTAGGAGTTACAGTGATATTATTATAATATTTTTATTTTTATCTATTTATACAAAATTCTAGTCAATTAGGTAGTAAGTGAATTGTGCTACAAATTTCTATAGATAAGTACCATCTATATATCCTTGGATATTATTCTATATTTTGTTAATCTTTATTTATATGTCATGCATTTTATTTTATATTACACCTATCTACCCGTCCATCTATCCAATTTTCTCTCCCCATCCCTTGCTTCCTGTAAAAACGAACTTGGCTCGATCTGGTATACATACACCACTGCTATCCGTCATTCTCGCACGTCGCGAATTCCTTTAAAAGGGCCATAAAGCGCAGATGGGGCAGAAAAGAAGCGCGGATGTCGCCCGTCGCGGCGCGGCGGCCGCGGCTCCCATAAAACAAACTAACCGCCGACGGGAATCTCGCACGCGGGCGGGGCGTTTTCTCGGCCCGCGGGAGTTTATCGCCCCGCGCAATATAGAGGAAAAAGGGATAGAGTACGAGGCGTAGAGGGAGCGATAGAGGGAAAAAGAGAGAGAGAGGGGAGAGAGAGAGAGAGAGACACAGAGCTTAGCCGGGCCTCGCAGTAACTCTTCATCTTCGCCACTGTCTTGTTCGTGCGTCTCTCGGGAAGCGATGCTGTCGCTACTGCTGCGTTTGCGCATGGAGCGCATTTTTAGCCTCGTGGCCTGATGGATATTTGCGCGAAAGTGCAAGGATGGAGCGGGGTGGAGAGGAGAAAAGGGACGAGGTTTACGAGCCGAGACGATGCGCAATAGCGAGGACGATGGTATATATATATATATATATATATATATATATATATATATATAAGAATAGTTGGCGAGGCAGGTGGAAAAGCTCGACTTGCGCGCGGGTCGATAAATTCAGTTGAGTTTTATTATGGTTGAGGTTAATGGGTGTAGGGGCTACTTCTGGCGATTTATTTCTAGGATAAATACTGATATTATACTCGACGACGTATGATATGTCTATATATATATATATATATATATATATATATATATATATATATATACATAAGCCAGCTTGTTTTAACAGAATTGAATTTCTGTTTTCTGCAGCTCCGTTACTTTAAGTACATCTCGCCGTACATCGACGTATACTGTGCCAAGGATCGTTTTGGAGGTCTCATACTTGACTCAATTAAGGCATGAATAAGGTATTCCTTTGGTATATTTCTAATGAAGGTGTTCTCAACGTGTGTCGATTCACAAGCCTCATGAGCGTGTTCTCCTCTGTGACATTTGTCATAAATGTGAGAAAATGACGGGATGGTACGATATTATATATCATGCTTAGCGTGAGAATTGTCACTTGAATACAGAAAGACACGGGACGTTTAAATGTCGATTGGGAATGTCACAGCATGTAATTAAGCCGTGTATAATAACGGTAAAAAAAAAACAAAAGAAACTTCATTACAATAATATTTGTCCCCTGTTTTTATCAGAATATCCTTGATGCAATAAATACTTTTTTTAAAATGAATTACGCTGGCGTTTACTTGAAATATAAAAGCATCTGTTTCATATTAGTCAATTTTTTTTGGAACCCCCGAGTATTGTTAACGATTTTAAATAAAATATTTGCAAGAAACTAATAAAAGCACCTGATAACTAAAAAATCCTTTTTAATTATTTTTCTATAAAGCATAGTATACGAAGTAAAGTGACATACTATTATGATTAGCGACACTCTCACCGTAAGACTAAGCTCAATTCATTTCGAGACGAAAAGTGGCAACTTTTGTCCAAATCTTCGACGTTAAGTAGCCGAATTCACGATTTTTTAATAATAAGAATTTTCAATGCAAGATTGCGAATTCCGCCAGTCCTCTGTATAATAATATGAAATGTGCTAATTTTCGATGTGAAATTACAAATGTGCAAATGATCAATAGGAATACTTCAAAAGTACTAATTTTCATTTGATGACCTAGTTATAGAAACCTTAATATTCCGTACAATTTGTTATGAGAAATTTCATTTTGAATATTCACTTTAAGATCCACCCTGATCTGATAATATACATGAGGTATAGATTTATTTCATGAAATCGGCATTCTAATAAAAATTTGTCTTGCCTCAATAATATTTGACATAATTTATAAATTAGAGAAAATTAAATTCAACTCGTGCTTATATCATCCCTATCTTTGTGGTTAAGTAGAGTTAATGATTCCTGAGCTGTTTCCACGACATTTCAATTAATTATTGAATAGTATATGAGAAACATTGGATATTTTCGTTCTTGTTGCTTTTAATAGATTCTAGAGGTCACAAGATATTGTGAACGTCATACTGTTGTAATATGAAAGTAAAGCAAATTTGTACTATATAGTTAAGATATCGTTATGCTTAAATAATTTACTCAAATACCAATAATACAAATAATGTTTTTTTCCACTTGAATTAATATGATCCAGTTACTACGGTATTGTGTAACTTATCGTAATAGTCAATTGTATGTCGCAATTTCTGAATATAAGCAGATACAGAAACTTCATTATAAGATTAAAAAAGTTAAAAAAATAATTACTGATCTCAAATGGATAGATTTATAAAGTAGATATATATAGAGAACAGATTTATTTTAGAAGATTTGTTGATATTTAATATTATTACAGATATTTATACAGTTGTTACTAAGATCACCAATAGTTATTATAATCATAAATAGCTGTTTTAATAATATTATTAATTCATATAATTATATCATATTTTAATAATCAATAGTTTCGTTTTGTAGTCATTTATTCTAATTGCAGATTATATAATGTTTATCTATTTTTTTTCTCCTTGTATCAATACGTATTTAGGTAAATTTCCAAGATTCCTATCAATCGTACAAAATAATTTCAAATCGGAGTTAAATTTGTCGTCGAATGCGACTAAACACAGTCTGAATGAATCTGTAAAATACGGAAGAAGGAGAAAAAAAGAGATGGGCCAGGAATAAAGGCGATCCCGTAAAAGAGAGAAATAGCCGGCAAACGATCCCGTGGCACCCCCCCAAAACTTTGTGGGACGGCAAAGAGGATGGAAAAGAAGAAGCGAAAAATTCGTCTAGGAGCTAGAGAGAGAGAGAGAGAGAGAGAGAGAGAGAGAGCGTAAAGTAAAGAAGAAGAAGAAGTAATACGTACGGAGGTCGACTAATGGGCACAATGACATAATAACTCTCGGGTCAGTATTGGAAGCTGATACACGCGGATATTATATTCCGGAGACCCCGCGTACGCGATCGCCCGACTCCCGTGCCAGCCCGAAATCATTTGTCATCGAGCCACATTGTGGTCGCGCCTCTATATATGTGCGTGCGTCGAAGTGCCCCCCGTGGTATATGAGAGAGCTCCCCTCCCTCAATCTTTCGATATTTATATATATATATATATATATATATATATATATATATATACATATACATATACATACATACATAATATAGTACAGTTCCCGAACTCCGTTTGCGAGTGTGCTTCTGCATATTGCTAAGAGAGAGATAGGGAGAGAGAGAAAGAGGGTGAGTGAGAGAGGGGGGAGCCGTGATCATTGTTGGCAGCATACTTGATTTATGCATGCCTTTCTTGCACTGACAATGCACCCCTGCATATATAGCCTAGAAAGAGACGCCGATACTGCCACTGTCGCGCCACACACACACACACACACACAAATAGTCCTTTTCTATTGCTGACACACGCGGCATCCTGATCGCGCGTGTTAGTTGGTTTACAGGTCAAGAGTATACGAGGCGGGATGGGAGAGGGGACGGTCGGCTCGGAAGAGCGAAGGAGAAGAATCAGGCTCCGCTGTTTGTTGGGTTCGAGCATCTGCCAATATTTGTCATCTATTAGCGCTCCTCGTTCCGTAAATAAGAACTTTATGAATGTCTTGTTAAAAGGCCGCGGCGAGCGCGCGGTGAAATAAACTCGTTTGTATACCCTAGGCTAACGGATATTTATTATGTCTCTCGTTCTTCGGTGGCTCATTTTTTTCTTCTTCTTCTTTTTTTCTTTTTTTAGAGTTTTTAAGATTTTACGACTTGAAAAATTGGCCCCTTACGAGAATTGTGCTTGACGCTGTGTCGGGGATCTTTTTAAAACTTTTCTTTACACACGCACGCACACACACACACACACACACACACACACACACACACACTCGTACAATAAATTTTGACATTGTTAAGCGCGGTTGGGAATGTCCCGAAAGCATCGAAGAAGTTCCCTTTTAGTGGCCGAGTTGGAAAATGTTATATCGTGATTGTGTATGGAGTCGAAGAGGTTTAGGGCAGTATTAGAAGTTTCCTTATAAAACATTTATATAATATTAATACAATGTCAATTGTACACTTCTAGGGATCGTATGTGTATAGCGTACGCACACAACGATTTCACTTTCTATGTTCATAACATCAATTTAGGTCTCACACGATTTTCAATTGCTTTTTGTTACGATAGGATCGTGAATAATTACTATAAAGAATAATTTACTACTTAAGGTGTGTATTTCCAATAAAATGGGTATAATTTTTAATGATCATCGTTATTTGTGAAAGATAACCGCTGATGGTATGTAATATAATTTTCAAATAAAATGTAATATTCTTCAATTGTCAGATATATCGTTCAGTTACCCAAAACGCGGTTGTTAACTATTTCTCTGTCAACTTTCACCAGTTTCAGTCGTATTAAAAAGATAATTTTGTATTGATCATCCTTTAATTATATTCACCCGAAAGCCAAAATGTGCCATTTTATTGGTTTCCGAAGAAATACTATAAAAATTTCCATGAAAGGTAACCGGCTGATTCTGGAAACTAATTTCTAGAAATTCTATAACAAATTTTTAAAAAATACAGCTCTCCATATTTTACCACTCATTATCCGCTATAAGATATTAATTATAAATATCGAAAAGCATATATTTTATAAAATTTTTATGAAATTAAAATTGCTAACTTTCAACAAAAAAAATGTGAGTGAACCTTAAAGAACACTTATTTTAGAAAAACTAACTGAACTCAAAAAAGTTTTAAGTAACGTATGTGTGGTATAATTTATTGTGAATTAACGGAAAATTTATCCAAAAAATAAATCAATCGCTGTTACATTGATTCCTTAGGAAATGTATTTAACTTTCGTGAAAGTTAATTCGCCGTACCCCCTTCCTCACATAAGTAAAAAAGAATTTTCTAAAAATTTTTCTAAATCGAGAAGGGCTATAAATGGCCCTTCAGAATGCGCTAGAAAACTCGAATTTTAAAATTAGTTTTTCTTAAATTATTTCGGCTTTTTTTGTTAGGGGAAGAATTTTTGCGATAACTATTAAAATTACACGATCTGTTCTTGGAAATTCTTAGAGAGGAAAATTATTTATTTAATCAAAGTGCTAAAGCATGTCAAATTATGATATATAGATGTTTAAAACTTTTTTTGCACTTCTAAACCTATAACATCTATAAAAAAAATTTCTTTTCAAATTTGGATTTGCGGTCTCCTAGCAGATATAGAATACAACATTGTGCGTATGAGTTGTTTTTTTAGAATTACTTTACACCTGTTTTCATGAAAGGGGAAGTTATGCAAGGCTGTAAAAGATTAATGGTGATGCATGGCAATTCATGCAGCCATCAAATTGGCTGAATATTATAGTGCATTGTTGTTCATTAGCTTGTCAAAAATGCTCATTACCATAGAACTCCAAAATTCATTTAAAATTGTTTAGGTAGGTTCTATTAAATTAATATCTGGGTTATAAATTAAGTTAAATAATCAGTTTAAGGAGAAGGATCAGTTAAGTTAAGAATTAAATAAGAAATAGAAGATCGTCATATAATAGAAAAGTTTCGTTATTTGAATTTTAGACGCTTTCAACTAAGCAACATATTTTTGGCATAAAAAATCGATTATTTAGATTTTTATTTTATCGTGCTTATTAAATAACGTTGAAGTTCGCCTACGTCTCCGTCTGTAGCCCACATTTAACGAATCTCTCTTAAAATCCTGTAATGTATTTTTGAAAAAAGTATTTTATTCTGAACTTCAACGAATGCTTGATCTTGATCCATAGATGATAAATAAGAACAAATTAATGCACCTTCCAATAAGCCTACCTAGTTTTTTTGGACATTACTCTTAATAAAATTTTTCTACCGAATAAGCGATCTGTCATCGATGTAATAATTAACCGCTCGTTCTGATCTTTGATCTTCATTATCACGATATACATCAATTTGAAAATTATGCTGTAATAAACACTTGGGCTCAGGAGGTTATAAGCTATACCTAAAACACTGAATTCTCAGGCAATTTGACGATAGTGCACGGTCTGAGTTAAGAGGTGCATTCGGATCATTCTCCGAAATTTTGAAATTCAATTCTCATTGAATTGAGAAGGTCCGTAAACCAAGAAATGGGCTTGTTCCATGATCGATTCATCCCCAATAATCAATTTACGATACGAGAAGCATGTTTACCCATTTTCTCAAAGGAATCTAAATTATTAAATGCTCATCCCCTAAAGCTTAATATAAATCATTGTCTTCCCATACAAAAGGCAATGTAGAATCTATCTCAACCTGACCTTAGAAATCATTACAGACGTTAATACAAAATAACTGCAACTTGCAATACCAACTTCTCTCACTTTCTCTCTCCCTGTCTCCCTCCCTCTCTCTCTCTCTCTCTCTCTCTCTCTCTCTCTCGATCCTCCTCCTCCTCTCTCGCATCGCGCCCCGGTCGTTATTTATGCGCTCCGGTCGTCGCTCCGCCGCGCCGGCCGCGACGCAGCGGCAGCCCGAATGAGAAATGCGGACCGGTGCCACCCCGACCCACCTGGGGGCGGAATCCCGTCCGCCCCGGCCGCCCCCTCGGGCGTATCGGGGCCGCACGTGCACGGCGCGGCGATGCACACGCCCGCGGGACGATGACGGCTCGCCCGCCGCGACGCCCCGCGAGCGACGCTTAAGCGACGCCGATCGCGCGATAGCGCCCGTTGATGGATTTATAATGCACGTGTATGTATATATATATATATATATATATATATATATATATATACATCTATATATATATATATGTATATGTATGTATGTATGTGTTATGTGTCGGAGACGGTGGGTCGTCAGCGAGGTGGACGACCCGGCCGACGCGGTAACGGCCGCGGCGCGCGATTCTCGTTCGCGGACACACACACACACACACACACACACACACACACACACACACACACACACACACACACACACATATATATATATATATATATATATTTACGCATATATATGCGAATGGATGACGATGACGAATGGGAAAGGTTGTAGGTCCTGTGTGGAAGTACCGATTGTTCAGAACGAAGATTCGTGTATATGAGTGCACTAACACAGAAAATGCGCAAGGAGTGCCTCATTTTTTTACACTCGTGAAAGTCACTTTAGCGAGATGATTCCGTTCGTTCTTTGAGATTTCTTCGGAGATTTATAGAGGGATTCAGTTACAGGCATTTATTATGTTCAAAGTAAGTACATAAGTCAATAATATTAATCACAACAAGAAGAACAATGCAAACGGCAACAAAAAAACTTCAGCAAGAGTATCATCGACCGTAGCATAATTGACAAAAAAAAACGATATCGTCATCCGGAACAATATCAACTTTCTTATATTTAAATTAATAAATATTTTTATCGGTCTTACAGTCTTTATAATATAATACAATAGCTAAAATAGTGATAGTCAGACTGTCCTTGTTTATGATCATTCCCATAGAATCTGAAATAAAACTTATCACTACAATAAATTATATCAGGAAATTAAAAATTAAATAAAATAAGAAATAAAATAAAATAAAAATAATAAAAGTAATATTCTATGTTAGTAATGGACAACCTGACTGCCCCCACCACCTTAAATTTATAATTACCTTGGTCCCCGATGTTCTTATATTTAATAAAATGAATGACAAGTATAATTATTCATAATAAAATATAGAAATGACAGGAACTCGAAGATCAACTATTTAGCCAATATCCTTTAAATTTTAATGAGCCTGATAAGTTACAAAAAAAAAAAAAAAAAAAATAGTGATTTTTTCACAGTGATCACTGTATTTTCACAGGTAAATAAACTTTAATGAAATTTACACTGATAGAGATTTAGAAAGTAGGAAATAGAGTTTCAAATCTGCATATTAAAATGTAACCGACGGGCAAAGTGGAGGTGGTATTCGGCGTTAAATGTTATATCTTCCACTTGCCATTAGTCTTATGGAAGGGTCGTTGGAATAACGAAATTCGAATTTTGTATCTATCGCTGCCTGTATCTATATATTATAAGTGGTATTGATAAATATTTGAAACATATATTACTCATACGCAAATTACACGGTACGGAAAGATCTGATAATATAATTATAGGAAATCTATATAGTCCTTATTTTATATACTTCCGATATTAGCTTGCTTCGCAAAAAACACGAATATATATATATATATATATATATATATATATATATATATATTCCAATTTTCAGCAAATCGTCGATGTATGAATAACAAAACAAAAAAATAGAATCTCGCATGGAAAATAATATCCTACTTCCTTAATTATTATTCGTCTGCGATTGGACTACTGGGTGTACGTAACGTATAATGTTTATTAAAACACTTTCAAATTAATGCTCGATGAAATAAATTAATTACAATAGCCGCACGAAAAGTTGCGACAAAGCAAAAAGATCCAACTCTTATGGAGAATGCATGTATGTATGGTTTATAAGTGCAAAATTTTATGCCAACGTAATCATCGTTGAATATTCGGAGCCAAAGGTAAAAAATGTTGTGTTATATGCTTTAAAAAAAAAAAACGAAGAAGAAAAAATTAAAACGAAAAACCCATCGAGAGAGATAGAGAGAATGAGTAAGCGATGGAGAGAGAGAGAGAGAGAGAGAGAGTAGGAAAAAGAAAAAAGAGGTTCACGCAATGGACTATACGTGCGGCCGAGGACTTCGCAACCGGTTCCATGGCGCCATTGCTTTTCTTCGTTTTCTTGCGTAGAGAGAGAGAGAGAGAGAGAGAGAGAGAGAACACACATCCGGCCGTGCACGCATTCACCGAACAATGCCTATAGACGCGTATAATCACTGGTCCGCATTGTGTCTCGGCGCATTGCACAGCTCTCTCTCTCTCTCTCTCTCCTTTTTTGCTCTACCTTTTCTCCTCCTACTCCGCTCCTCCCTCCGTCCCACCGCCACCTTCATTCTTTCTCTCTTCCTCTTGTCATACGAGAATACATTATCATAGAGCGACTACTCCTGATATCAATAATAAATGCATTAGATTAAATAACATAATGGACCAAGCGCAATATGTCGTAATTGTGCTTTTCTTCATCTTTAGTTGTAATTATATTCCAGCGTATAGCCAATATATAGTACTACTTAGTTGATCAATTCTTTAGCTTTGAAATCAAGTATTGCTTTAAAAAGTAAAACTTCTATTAGAGGATAACGAGCATTGACCCAAGCGTGCCTGTAGCACAATGGCGTGAGTGTTCTGATGTCACAGGCAAATTTTATAATAAAATTTAATACGCGTGTAAGAAAATAAAGAATAGGTTAATTTTGTTACAGCCAATAAAATTATTATTATTATAATAATTGTCTCTGAAATGAAGTGGGGCTAATAAAGCAATGTTTTTACCAATTGAAATTTTAATTGCCGAATTCTCTATTAGTATTAACAAGTCAAATAGAATACTACAGAAGAGAAGGTCACAGCATTGATAAAATAATGTTTCTTTTTAATGTACGGTTATATACATTTTTATATTTCACCTGTACGTTTGTTTTTCTAAAACAAAAAAAAAACGAACTGGCATATCTTTTATCAGGCATTAAATTGATTCAAGCTGACTTTGGAATGTTGCCATACTGATTATACAGAAGAATTCGCCTTGAGAAAATTCACATTATTATAGAAATTATATTTGTATCGATCTTTACACGAATGACATATTCAGCCGTATATAAAGGTCATCAAAACATATCAACTATTAGAAAAAATAATTCAGAATAGTAAAATTTATGGGTTGATTTTGAGCCTGTGCAAGCGTTGAGGCTGGAATAATATAAAACTTTATTAAAATTCAATGAAACTACGCATGACTGTAATTCGAGTGCAATTCTTTTCCGATCCATACAGACGCACGCACACACGCACGCACATACGTGCACACACGCACACATACCCATATACTTTGTGAAAATACTATCATTAAACTTAATCTTGAATAACTATAACTGTTTCTTCTTAACAACCCATACAATATATTGACGACCGCGCCCTTTTTATTTCCCCGTAACGCAATCTGCGCGTATACGTTAATATAAATATATAAAGGAATGAGAGATCCTTCGGATCCGTACCAGCGATGCCGTGTCACAGCCATCGGATTCAGCTCTTCCCAGGACGTTGCCAAGTATAGTGTGCGCACCGCATTAGCATACAATCAGCGTCGAAATTGATTATTCATGACGGGTAAAATCGGGCTTATCATCCGCGCGCATTGTCATTGCGCATGAAATATATATATATATATATATATATAGAGTACCGCTACACAGGCACACGCGCAAATACCTCTCGTCTCTGATTCGAACATTAAGCTCTGACTTACTGTCGATTTGCAAACGCAACATTCTTCGCAGGGGCAAAAATACGTGTTTTGTTTTCAAAACACCGAGCAAATTATACTTCCTCCCTCTCTCACTCTCTCTCTCACTCTCTCTCTTTCTCTCTCTCTCTCCCTCTCCCTCTCTATCTCGTATCAACTGTACGACTTTTATTTCTAACATTATATCTATTATTTTTTACATGCACCACATAACGTGCAGTTCGTAAAATTAATAATCCATCAAACGATTTTGTTTTTCTAATTTACGCACATATCGTCTCAATTTTTTACTTTGCTACGCTCTATTCTCGTTTCTCAATCTTCCAGAAGCTATTGTATACCGATATAGCCCAAACAATGAATTATCCATCTGTCTTTTATCGCGCGCCGCTCGGTCGGACGCGCGACGCGCAGCGATCGTATAATTGTCATCGCGCAGCAATTCCTCCCGGGCCGCCGACGCCAGAATCGGGAACATTTGTCGAGCTTGTCGGGACACGAATAGCTTCGCGTGAATACCACCGCATAACTCAGGAACGAACCTCTTTTTTTCTGTTGTCGAACCTTAATTCCTCCCGCGGGCACCGCGCTAGAAGAGCGAACAGCGAGAGACGCAGGGGCAGAGAACGAGGGGGAGAGAAAGAGAGAGAGAGAGAGAGAGAGAGAGAGATCGCTGCGCGACGTCGCAGTTTAAGGCGTGTCTCTCACTCCCAGGTGCCTTATTTCTCTCTCTCTCCCTCTCTCTCTCTCTTTCTTTCATTCTCTCTTCCTCCAGGCCGCGCGAGCACAATGCATCAGCTCGGGCGCCCGTTGCAAAAAGGACGCGCGGCCGCGTCGCGTCGCGCAATGCGCGAGTCACGCCCAGATCTGCGCGCGCTCGCGGAGCCCTATGGCATCGTTTATATCGTGTGCATATTATAGTACATACACACACACGCGCGCACACACACACATGGCAGATGCGAGGGGACACGCGGAATATATATACATAGCGTCACCACGGGGCTTTATTTTGGGGCCTGGAGCGCGTGTGCATATACGTATGTGTGGCTGAGTTACGCATGGGGCGCGACCGCCCACTTTTTTATTTGGTCCCGTTTTTGGCTAACCAGTACATGGACTGACGGGGCATCAGGATGACGATGCGCAATGGACAGAGCGCGCTGTATGGCCCAGCTTTTGCGGGGTTCCGGTGTTTTTAGTCGTGCGCACGCTTACGGTCTCGCGCATATATATATATATATATATATATATATATATATATATATATATATATATAGCATAAACATGGATGTCTATTATGGCATTGCAACTGTAACAAAGCAAGGAGGGGAGGCGTCGTTTATTGATTTATATTAGGCTTTTTTTCCTAATTTCTACATGTTGTATGTAATTTGATATATAGATTACGTATATTTAACAATTGATATATAAACCGAGGATGAATTTTTTTTCTGTGTAAGAAATCTCTTTGTTTGGGTAAAATTACCTAAGAAGTAATTCTATTATTAGAAGAGTAATTTATCAATTATAGTGTCGTAGTGTATTAGGATTTGATTTAACAGTAGCTGATTTGAATTATGTGAATTACGGCATTATATTTTCATTGATCAAACGCTATCAAGAACGGTGTTCTGAATTTTAGTGTACTCGTGAAAATGTGTACCAAGGAATTGCAAAAATAAGGTTAGAGATCTAATTCGATAGATTTCTACAGATAAATAAAATTGTTTAATACAATGAAAAATGCTATTTTATAAATTGTGAAAAGATATTCACGGCAATAATATGGTAAAGTATGAAATCCAGAAGCTTATTTAATTGAGCGAATGATTTCCATAGAATTTAGATTTCCTTTGTTTTTTAATATTTATGGGGTTGTGTGAACTAATGAAGCGAAGATAAAATTATTAAAATTCTATGATAAATGCAAATTGTTCACTAATAATTTAAGATAATAGAGTATATAAACATAGTGCTGATTGCTTGTCATTGATACTAACATAACTAACATATAAACAGACGAAGAAAGTGGAAAATTAGGAAATAAGAGTTATAAATTTTTTTTAATTCCTTTTTTTTCTTAATTTAGTGAACGGCAAATAACTTACGTGTCAATAGATTTTATTTTTCAAAAATTTAACTCTTAATTAAATTTATAATTTCGAATCTATTTGTTTAGCTCATAAATGCAAATTCTACTGTTTATTTTATTATTCAAATATAAGTAAACAAAAATTTATAATAAAAATCACAAGTAATTATGATTTTATGAAGTAATCATATATTTACACAATCATGCAATACTTATTTAAATTTATTCGCAATGAGAAAATGAATAATCCTTTATTTGTAATTCATGTTGAACAATGATATTCGACAATTTGAATATTTTAGTAAACTGTATTCAATAACACTTTTATAATGTTGGAGTCACCGATCAGATCATGATCGATAATTGCGACCACTGTAAATGAAAATTCAAATAGAAAATTCCATTCGGTTTACTCCACCTTGCACAGATGGAAATGCATGTACATATATATAGATATGCTCTCTGCGGTCGTCGCGGTCTCGCGGGGCAGATGAACGCGCGGCGGACCGCGATAAAGAGCTTCGTGCGCCGGGATGAGCGGCAAGTGGGAGAGGGGAGCGGGGTTGGAGGATGCGCCGAAAAAGCGCGCCGAGTCGCACACACGAGCGTGCGTGCGCGTTATGAAAAGAGGATGACCATTTGCTCGAGTGAGCCGCTGGGGGAACGTGCAGGCCGCACGAGCGCTCGCGCGCGCTCGCGACCGCGGACGGGCTCCGGTTATCGCGAGGATTATATATATATATATATATATATATATATATATATATATATATGTATGTATGTGTGTGTATATATATTTTTATATATTTATATCTATGCGCTGACGAGCACACGCGGAAATAATGCGAGAGCGACGAGTTATAGCTCGCTAATTGCCCTTTCTTGAATGTGCATAAGCTATATACCTATTATCTAGTCCGCACCTATTTCGTCGAGAAAATTTGGTAAATTGAAACAAGTTGGGGTTACGACGAATACATCTTCGCGAGATTTTTGCAACGTTAAATGCACTTCGATAAAAATTGTTTGTATATTCCTTTGCTGCTGAGAATCCTTAAAATTTAATTTATGGATTTCAAAATATATGAATATACAAAGCAAATAATCAAATATACGAAGCGCTCCTTAAGAGAGTGACGATAGAGGTGAGGTAACTGCAAATTTTTCGATGTTATATCAAATTATTTCTTATTGAAAATGATTGATTTTGAAACTACGTGAAAGAAGAATCAATTTTTGGATTTCATTCTACTCGACTACTAAGGAGGAGTCAATTTGAGAAAAAATAGTTTAGATTTTTTTCTCGTTCTGATCTATGATTGCTAATTTAAAAATAAGAATTATTCGTATAATACAGTAAATAATATGTATTATAAAATTCTATAAAAGGAATATAAAAATGTAGTTATATAATGTGTGAATTTTAATTTTTCGGAAATTTCAACCGTATAAGCAGTGAAAATAAAATTTCCCTTTTTATTCGTCATTTTTCTTGAATAAATAATTAATTTTTTATACGTCAATCAAAAAAATTGAAAATAATATTAGCGAAATTCAGATGAATGATACTTTTATTAAATAAGATCATAAAATATTTTATTCTTCCAAACGTATTCTTTTATGGCATAATAAAAACCGTGATGAGAAATTACTAACGAGGATCCTAGTTATTGTCATAAAACTAGCGCCCCCGCTCACGGATTCGCATAATAATTCGAATAAATAATAACAATTCAATTGTGATTAATAATTTCTAATTAACAATTCATTCAATGTGATTAAAATATCTTTCACTATTAATTAATTTAAATGCTATATGCTATTAATTTATATGCTAATAATTTAAACTATGAATTTGAAGTACTGATAAATAAGATCACTAATTTGAAAGATTTGATCGAAATCAATAAAGCGATACTTTCGCACATATTATAGATTATTACGATAAATTTACGATTATAAACTATTATTACTAATTACGATTAGATTAGAAAATAATATTGATAAATATATACAATTAATTTATACAAATGCAAACACTAAAATCAGAAAAAGAATATTGAATAATTAATAATATCCCGTATAGAAATTTCTCGCTAATTGTTCTCGGATCAAGTCGTGATATCCTAATCTCTATTCTACTTCTTCTATTAAATGTTTTTAAAAACTACTTTACTTACTGATTTATATTTATAATTGAATAATATTTAAAAGAATTAAATAAATAACTATATATATATATATATATATATATAAAAACCATCTAAAAATATCCTGAAAATTAAATATTTTATAATGTAAATTAATATTAGAATATAAAAAAGTCTGTCCTGAACTCGCAAACAGGACTAATGCATTCAAGTTACTAAAAACTTTTTCTAATTCTTAATCAATCGATTGTAGATGTTTCCATTTGCATTGCTATCAAATGGAAATGGAAAATCTACTTTATCTGAAGCGCCAAAAAAAAATTGTACATTTCATGGATTTCTGCTTGGAATCCCGCCGGGAAATCTAAGATGATCGAAGCGCCGGGTTTGGTTCAAATTTAGAGTATTTTGACTTATTCAGGGAAAAACAGGAAATTCGAATCCGATTTCGATCTAATTTTCATAAATATTCCAAGTTTCATAAATAGAAAGTTCTGCACGGAATGTATAAAAAACATTTGCTAAAATTTAAAATAATGTCAAAATTATAATTTCTTATATATAAGAAAATTGTTATAATATAACGTTATAAATACAAACATTAACAATTCAGTGAACGACCAAGAATTTTATCTTTATTCCAGTGAAAGTTGTGCTGGTCTCATTGCAAAAATTTAGCGGGTCGATATTTTTAAACTAATACACAATCGAATAATGAATCGCAAGAAAAGTCGAAATTTTTTAAAAATATAATTGAAAAACTTTTTTGCCATTACGCCCGGGACGAAAAAAATCCGTGAGAACTTTACAAGATCACTAGCAGCTGGTTGTATTATATATTGTCGAGCCGTATAATAGAGTAAAGTTCGCGGAAACTCCTTGCAGAAGAATAATAATTCTATATATAATTATAGGAATTGAAATTCGCACAGAATTTCGTGGAAACTTTGCGAGCTTGTTGAATTTACGATTATCGCTCACGGACTTTACTTATCTATTTACGTATATATATATATATATATATATATATATATATATATATATATATATACATGCACACGCATACATACACACAGATACACCCGCGCGCAAACAGAGACACTCACACAAACGTGTACACAGACAGTCAAGCAAGTCGAAGCGGGTGCGCGCTGCCGCGCTCTGCACAGGGGAAGAAAAAGTAGTTGAATGAAGAGTACTACCAAAGGGCGGAAACCTTTTCTCGGTACGCTCCCGGTTATTTATCGTTCTTAACGAAGACTCGCCTTTGCCCCCCCTCCCTCCTCTCTCCGCCGAATTCCTCTGCACTTTGCTCGTTCGCTCTTCGACTCTTTAAACTCGGGGGAAAGAGGGAGAGATAGATAGATAGATAGACAGAGAGAGAGGGGGGAGAGAGAGAGTAAAGAGAGAAAGAGAGAGAGAGAGAGAGAGAGAGAGAGAGAGAGAGAGAGAGAGAGAGAGAGAGAGAGAGTAGAGGTAAAAAAGACAGGGGAAGGAAAAAAGGAAGATCGTCCCAGAATTTCCCGAATCTGTTTAGCTCCTCCATGCGCGCATGAGCGTCTAGAAATACGCGCTTGTGCGAAAGAAAGAGAGAGAGAGAGAGAGAGAGAGAGAGAGAGAGAGAGAGAGAGAGAGAGAGGAAAGAATTTAAAAGGGCGCGCTTGAAAAAGATCTCCCAAATATCCAGTTCGAGGGCAGCGCTTCTCTTCTTTCGTTGCCCCAATAAATCTTACCGGGCTTTTATTGTTCGCGTGTTCGGTCGCGCATATATGTGTGTACTTATTTGGAACGGTCATTGGCTTTATAGGGGTGTGTTTCTCTATTTGTTTCTAAGATACCGTAATTTTGCCGCGAAGATTTATGATTGTAGATGCGAAACGCCAACGATTTTCAAAGTTATTGATGGTATTTCGCAATATTGAAGAATTACTGCAAATAAAACTCACGGTTGTATAATTATGCATTTTATCAATACTATCTTCATTACAACTGTATATGTATATTTCCTTAAAGGATTATAAAATGTCGTCACAAACACGATCGAATCAGAATTTTTTTTATTTATCAATGAAGATGAGAATAACAGCTTTTGTTACAATAAGAGCTTCATTGTTTTAACATGTAATAAAATGAAAAATTTCCTTTTTAAATAATTTACAAAAATTAAATTACAGATATTATACCGAGATTCCAACAAAGATTGGCACAATGTCTTTTCAAACTATAACTAACAAAATGCATCATTAACATTGAAAAAATAAACTCTAATTAAGTTAGTTTATTAAAAAGTAACACACTTCGTAACGACAGAGAGTAACAAATTTATTTTGTGTAAAAACTGTATTAAATAAGCGATTATTAATTAATTATATAGAATAGTAAGCGCTTAATGAAACAGAATTTAAATAAGAATATAGGAGAAGTATATTTTCAATACTTAAGATTCGTTTTCACTTTAGCCGATCATGTCAAATGCTAACTCTTCGAATTTATACCTATTATGGGAGAATATATATATATATTTTTTTTAGAAAAAAGTAAAAATTAATTAACAATTATAATTTTTCGTTTCGCCCTAGATCACTCGCTGATCTCGTTAGTAAGATAATAGATCGAATAATGTTAGACGAACATTGTGGGAATCTGAAACGCAGAAACTATAGTATGAATTTATTTATAAAATTAAAGTCTGAAAATTTGTCTTAATCACCCGAAACCGAAGTCATATCGTACGTCATTTTTGTCAAATTTTCAAGTGTTGTGAATACGTATATTTCTTACACGACAATGATTTTAAGTGTTTAAATGACGATCTTCTGTCTTCTCTGTTTTCTCTGTCTTTTTGAATTCTGTGAAATACAATTTCATGGTTTACACGTTTATCTATATATTCTGTTATGCTATGATGCTATTCGACGGAAAGTTACCAATTATGCTAGTATTCCGCGCAAAGAATAGAATGTAATAGTTCCCGATGCAAAACAAGCAATCGTCAATCTTTTACGCAAAAATACGGAATTGGCTAGTTTTCGATACGAAATTCGAAATCTATACTTTGTCTTTGATAAGATTGGAAATGCGTTCTTTGCATTGGTAGGAGCGCGGTTGCCTTCCAGTTTGAAATTTTTACGTCGCAAGAATAGAATTACCCAGGAAAAAATGTGTCTTTTTACTGCTGCGAACCTCTTTGATTGAAAGTCTGCACAAGTGTTATCGTTCTTTTTTCATTTTTTTTTTTTATCCAAACCGGGGTCGACATTTTTTTATAACCATCGTATTACCATTTGGTTTTTTTTCGTCTTAGCGAGAAAACTATAGCCGAAACCTCGTCCACCTCTCGAGCAAGAAACACGCGACAAAAACAGAGTTTCGTCGACGTCGCGCAGCCACGCCCAACATTAATTTTTTTGCCTCGACGGCGGCGCGCGCGCATCTAGCTTCGCGGCCATTAAAACGGCACAGTGCCTTCTTTATATATATATATATATATATATATATATATATATATATATACATATACACAGACACACATACACGCATACTGAAAAATAGCGGAAAAAGCATATGCGCCCGCCACGGCCCAAGACAAAAGGGAAGGACGAAAGAGGGAAAAAAAGGATGCTCCGCGTGCCGTCGGCATTCCACCTCTTCTTCCTCCTCCTCCTCTCCCTCCCCCTACCCCGGCCGCCCGCGGGAGGAGTTCGGAAGGCCGCGCGCGATCGACTCGCCGCGCGCGCGCGGGGGGAACGCGGAGACGACGAGAAGGAGAGAGAGAGAGAGAGAGAGAGACAATGACGGCTCACAAACCGAATCTCCGGTGTGCATTCCTTTTCCCGCCCCTCCGCCCTCGGCTCCCACTCCTCCTCCTCTTCGCCCCCGTGTCGTCTCCTCTCCCTCTCTCTCTCTCTCTCTCACCGCGCGCTCGTTTCTCCGTCGCGCCGGAAAAAAGGGGGCAGACGCGGCAGCCCGCGCGTAAGCGCGCGTATTCCGCGCGCGGACGTTTTCCCGCGGTGGTTATATTTGTCGCCGGACGAGCGCGCTGGGCCGCCGCTCGCGCAGCTGTCGGCCCCCGGAGCGGCGCGGACCCGTCGCGGCCGGCTCGCGCTCTTCTCTCGCCAGCTTTCCTCCCCGCTTCACCTGCGCATCGCGCCTCGCGTCGCGTTCTCGCACGCACGCATTACACACGAGCGCGCGTGCGCGCGGGAGAGCGCCGCCGGTCGAGGAGCATTGTAGCGCAACGTGTCATTCGGCGCCGCGCGGCACAACGTAATGTAAGCGCGCGCGAGCGAGCGAGCGAGCGAGCGAGCGAGCGTACACGTATAACAATACGTTATAGGAGACACGTTTAATTATCATAGAGTAATGCCTATAATGACATACATTACGAGGATATAGCCGTCGGGAGAGCATGCGCGAGCGCGCGCGCCCGCCCGCGGCCCGCCATATGGAATGGGCAAGAGGGACGGGTGGGCGGGGTGGGTAAGGAGGAGGGGGGCGGGTGGAGAGCCTTTTGTCCTCCCGAGTATATAATAATAAGCGGTCGACATACGACTCGGAGAGAGAAAGAGAGAGAGTTCCCTGCCACGGAAAGAGTTGGTCCCAGGCGTGCGCGCGCGCATGCGTCTAAAACTACCGAGACGGGGACGACAACGTTGACGTATAGCTGTTCCTCCTTCGCAAGTACCTGTGCTCCTTCTCCTGACCTGGCAAGCGCCCCACGCCATTTCACATCGTATTTTCATTATTTATTTATTTTTTTTTTTTAATGGATCCTTCGTACAGCCCCCCCCCTGACTCTGCCATTATCTATTTATTTGTCATTTTCTTCCCATATGGCACCGCCTGCGTAGAAATTTAGTTGAGAATCCTTCACGGAGTAATTCCTATTTATAATTGTGATCTAGCAAGGAAACCTTAATAGATTTTATTTTTTATTGGTCTCATACTATTTAGTATATTCGAAGGAATAATAAATAATCAAGTACGTACACGTTTCCTTATGTCCAATAACCAATTGTACTCTATTTTTCAAAATAGATATTGAAAATAAAAATTTTAATAATTTATATTTTCCTGTTTTTAAAAATTTTACATTACTTTATTTATTATATTATACGAATTTTCGAAGAGTTTTTTGTTTTTTTTTGTTATATATATATATATATATATATATATATATATATATATATATACCATATTATAGTTTCATATATATTATTATTAATTATTCACGTACGTTACAAATATGTACGTTACAAATAGTCCCTGATGAGGAGCCGTAGCGAGCTCGAAACGTTGGACAAGTCTTCAATTAGGTAAGGGTTTTGGGGACAGTCAGACTGCACTTTACTAACAAATAATTTTTTCACCTAATATTTTATTTTCAGATTAGTCTACGGGGGTGAATGTAAACAAGGACAGTCCGACTGTCATTATAATTTTAACTTAATTTTTAATTTAATTTTATTTTAGTTTTTATTTTATTTTATTTATTATTTTATATTTATTTTAGTTTTATTTTATTTTATTTATTTATTTTATATTTATTTTAGTTTTTATTTTATTTTTATTTATTTATTTTTATATTTTATTTTTAGATTGAATTGATTGGACTGTAAGACCGATAAAAAAATATTTATTAATTTACAAATAAGTACGCTTAAAAAATATCCTACCTGTCTTGGACTCGAATCGACCACCCTCTAGCTCGCCCGTTAACGCATTATCCACTATACTACCGCGATTATGTATGGCAATAACTCATAAATATATATATAAATATCTAGTTTCATCTTCTATCACATTTTTGCATTATACATTTTATATGATACAACTTTATGTTATGGTTTTCATAAATTCAAGTACTCTAATACGAATAAATTTACATCTGCCTCTTTCTCTTTCTCGCTTTCTTCTTCCTGATCTCTCTCTTGTTTATTTCTTTATTAAAAAGTACAAATAAATTTACATATGTAGTATCTATCTATCTATCTTTTTCTCCGCCTTTAGTGACCGAAACAGGTTCTTTGTGGTTGGGTCTACTTCTGTGGTCCGAGCGCATTTACGTATGTCTGTGTGTACATACATACATATACATATATATTATACGTGAATCACACCGCGACCACGCAATGCACGCGTTGCGGGCCTCTGCGTGAGCTTGATTACCGTAATCAGCCGTTCCTGTTCCGGTATATCGGTTGCTAATTATAATCATCGATGCCACCACACGTCACTTCCTTGTTTTCAAGAGCGGTAGTCGATGTTGAGCATGGAAGAGAGACAAAGGGGGAGGAACGGGGCGGGAATTTTGTTATTTTGTTACGCCACCAGTCACCTTTCGGTATCGGTTTTTTGTCTCAAATTTTTTTGATGATGGTGTGCATTGCCTCCCTTCGCTTAGGCACGTATGTATATGCAAACTAAAGAAAAAGGAACAGAGACGTAGAGAGAGAGAGAGAGAGAGAGAGAGAGAGAGAGAGAGAAAGAGCGGAAGCGAGAGAAGAAGGAATGGACGGTTTTACCGTGTGCGTCGTTCGCGGTTTATTCGTTGGCTTCTCAGGGGGAAACTCCTTGAATTCATGAATGTTATGCATATATATATATATATATATATATATATATATATATATATATATATATATATATTATGTACACCTATTTGGTAATGCGGCAGCGCATGGGCAGTACATCGTAATCAAGAGTGATCATTTTGACGGTGGTGTATGTATAATAACTAAATTACAGCGGAAACAAACTTTGACCCAATTGTCTGTTGCTCTTGTATATGGGTTTCGAGGTGAAAAGGAAATTTTAATATAAGTGTAATAAAGTGTATATATATATATATATATATATATATATATATATATATATATAGGAATATTTATAAGTTTATTGGCTTATTATCTCTAATTGATGTTTTGCTGCGAATAAAATCAATCTGAATAATTCCTTTTCTGTACTTTTTACATAATAACTGCATATATAGATGATGAGTTCATTTTTCTGTGATGTATTGTCGAAAATTTCTAGTATTGAAAAAAAACGATTTAAAACTATAATGTTACACTTCGTAAGAACCTCTGTTATTGAGAAGTTGAGATGGATCTGTTGCAATTTTGTGGCTGTCACTTTAAATGTGTTAGAGTTAATTTAGAGTTTCATAAACTGAATATATATAACGGGCGAACTATTTACTCAGAAATCTTAGACAGCGTTAAAAGCTTAAAAAAATGACTAAATAACGAAACATATGTATATATATACATATATATATATATATATATATATATATATATATATATATATATAATATAATAGAAATATAGTTATATATTGCTTTGTCATTTGTACATTTATTTTTACTATTTTAAGAGTATGACTACATATAATTGTTGTTTAACATTTTCCCATTTTATCTCTATGAGATCTGCACGCATGCTTTCTCGGAAAAGTGGATGGTTGGCCTATATCCGAACTTATGTATTCGAAGCTTATTGTGAATTGAGCGTGGTACTAAAATTAATCAATAACCTATATCTTCTATTGAATTCTCAGTCAGTATAAGCTTATTTGTTAACGAAGTAACCTTAAAGAGTTTTTTTTATAATATATATTTTTATATATAATTGTACAATGCCATTGCTTTCAATCGATCTCCACTGTACATACTACAAGGCGTTATTCGTATCTTTTGCGGAGAAAAATATTACGAATACGAATGGCACGTAGTGAAAAATTACATCAAGTGTAAGCGTGAAATCGAATAATCCCAAATACTCGGAATCTTCCGCTCAAAAACTCCTCGGTAACGTAGCTCGGCAGTAACAAAAAAAAAAAAAAAAAAAATAAAAAAAATAAAAAAAAGAAAGAAAACACGGGAGCTTCTTTCCACGGTTTCCATACGTAATACGCGTTGAAAAGCGAGCTTCTAGAATCTCTATAAATTTAGATTATAAATCACGGGCCTGGGGTGGCGATCGAAAGCAATTTTCAATGTACACAATATAAGCCAAAGAGCCAGTGCGGCCATATAATGGTAAACTGGAAGAATTAGCTTATTTCTCTACAATCAGTATAAGCTATATTATATATATATATATATATATATATATATATATATATATATATATATATATATATTTACACACATATACAATAGGCTTCTGGCTCCTTCATTGTATGCGCGTACACGTATGTATGTGTAACGGGCCGGGGCAACGCGTCACGTGTATTATATACACGCTCGGGGCCCGCTCGGAATTCGGCATGCCACTGCCCTCGCAGTTTCGCCGCGGCCCGCGCGTTAATGCGGGGCCCGCGCTCGGCTTTCCTCGAGCGGCCCTCCTCCCGAATCGAGGAAATTTCACGCCGGGCGCTCCCGTCCGCCCGTCTCCTCGCCGTGTAATGTGCACCGAGAGCGAGGGAAAGAGAGAGAGAGAGAGAGAGAGAGAGAGAGAGAGAGAGAGAGACAGAAGGATGGGGCAGTATGGCGAGCCGGCTCACACGCAGACGCTCCTGCACTCGTTTCTACGACATGTGCCATTGACGCGCGCATTTATACACTCGAGTCCCGTTGGCCGTGGAGAAAATGTCATTGTCCCCGAGATATATAGAAAATGCGCGCGTGAGATCTCGAGAGCAAACGCGGGGGGGGGGGGGGGAGGGGGGAGGTCGCGCAGCGGATACGACCTATTGTCCGTCTCGCGCGCGGCCGATTCTGCGGCCGGGGGACGGGGCGCGTTTTTATGTTTCGGGGGAAACGTCGGGATCTCGACAAGTCCCGGGGCTGTTGTAAGACGTACGCCGTCCACGCCGCCGCGTTAGAGGGTGGCGCAATATTCGCTCGAGAGAGCGTATAAGAGCCGATAATGGTTTTATGTATGTACAGTACAAGCAGGTACAAGTCAACGCGGGGCTGGTGACAAAATTTCCGTTTTCCATTTCCGCACCAATAATCGGAAGCCCGATCGACGGGGGAGGATAAAGGGTTCGAGGGTGGATTGCGTATTGTTGTAATTTTGTTTTGATTTTTAAGAAATGTTGACAATCTTATTAATAATTTTGGGTTAGCGTCTTGAATCTGCTCTTACAGGACTTTATTTATCATTTAAAATAAAAAAAAAGATAGAATTCTTAAAAAATATAATTAGACAAAAATCTGCAGATTTATTCTTATTTGTATACAGAAAATAATTAATTGATACGTTTACCTCACAAGAAAACGCAACCAATTACAAAACATTTTTGTAGACCAGAAATATTTTACGCTGCAATTGATACTTTTAATTTTCAAATGAGAACAAGTTTATTCTAAAAGAACTATACCTCTATTTGAAAATGATAAAATTGTATTTTTAATTCTTTTCACATTCTTCGTTGATAAAGTCATTGTACAGTATGTTTCGTCGAGTTATGCCTACTGAATCAATCAGTAACATAACAGGTGTTCTAATCTTGAATAGTTAGTGATAAATCGATAGATTTAAATTAAATACTTGAATTAATATTTGAATTTTAAAATTGTCGTTTGCACAACAGAAGCGTTAAACTGTAGTTTTGACGATATTATGGAATTCCAATAAAATGTCCGCAATATATAACAGTAAAACATTTTTCAATGGACATACCTACACACGTATATTCGTTCAGTTTTCTAATTACGCTCGCGCGTCAATGTCGGTCGCTGTTCAAATAGTCCACGACAATTTTTCAACGGTACGTTACCGTACTATCTAAACGCAACTCCCTTAAGGCGGACGAATGGGTAAAGCATCGCGCGCCCCATAAGTCGCGCTCGGAAACGTCCACCGAACGCTATCGATCGCGTGCGATCATTAAACGAAAAATCCCGCGTAACGGCCACCGACGGACCACGTGCCGTCCCTCGTGGGACTCTCGCGCGCCCCTCGCCCACCCGTGCCCGCCTCGGGATATATCGGTAAGCGCCTCTCGAGGGCTGCCCACAAATGGGAGATGGATGCATTGGCGCAAACGCCTGCGACGACCTAAAGCGTACCGCCAGCTATTCGGATCTTTTATATAGCTATACATCTGCACATATATATATATATATATATATATATATATATATATATATATATAGGGCTATATTCAGATCGCCAGCTCCTCTATGTATACATAAACATCGAGTTCGTAAGCGCCCCCCCCCGCCCCGAGGCACTTCTTATAATCAAGTCCACGCCTCCATATACGCCTCCTCCTCCTTCCCACCCACTGTCCACCCTTCGCGTCTCCCGTTGCTCTCTCTCTCCTCTCTCTCCCTCTCTCTCTCCTGCCATCACGGGCGCGCGCCGCGGGGGTGCGATGAACGAGAGAGGCGCTCGCGGCCGAAGCAGCCGGTCACGCCTCTCCCTCTGTAATATCACCATCCCCCGCCCGCGCAGCAACAGCAGCAGCCACCGTCGCCACCGCGTCTTCACCGGGGGCAGAGAGAGAGAGAGAGAGAGAGAGAGAGAGCCCTACATACGTGTAGCTTCGTTCGGCTTATTTAGCGCTCCTGCTGCGTAACGCGTATACGATGGGCGGGCGCGCGCTCGCGTCCCCGACTGTAAGCCACGCGGGATTTTCCGTACCTGCCTCCAGCCGCCCGCCTGCATGCACGTTGGTGCGTCCGTAATCGTAGGTGCCTTTTGCGCGCCCGCGCGCGCGGCCAACGGGGGTGCAGACTCGGCTGCCTTCGCGTCAAATCCGCCGATTTCGATTTCACGAGGACGCTGCGAGGGGCGCGAGAGAGGGCCGAGTACTCCTCCGTGCGTAAGTCGGTGCGACGGCATCGTGCGGGTAAACAAGACGTCGGACGGACGCGAGGTGGCGCCGAGCATTTATTGGCCGTGGATGCGCGTGTGTAGCGAGGAGAGGCAGACGGTGGGATGGGGGGGGGGTGATGTGCAGTGGGAGAAAGGCAGGCGTAGCCGTCGCGCAGAGATTGTTCTCGCAATGGCGCTATATAGGCGGCGCGAGATGCCGAGGGATTCTGATCGAGCATTTTGGTGGACGACTGTGGAGAAAGTCTTTTGGCAGAATTCGGGGGCAGTTGTTAATATCGGTTTTTCATTCCCTAATTCAACGGTGTAACACCTAAACAAGTTTATACTAAACTTTTTGTTAAACAGTGACGTTGTAAAAAAAATTATTGATTAGCTGTTGATACTTGCGTAATTATAGTATAAAAAATATAATTATGAAAAATCATTCAGTTTCACTTACATATTTTACGCGTACTTTACGAATTTTATTGATCTCGTTAGTTCTTGTGAGTAATTCAATTATACAATTAAAAATATAATATATGGATTAATTGATCGGTTTGTTAATTTTATGATATTGTACAATTGTCCTTAATATAAATTCTACAAATTTTACCAAATTCTACAAATTAAACGGAAATGTCCCATGGAATGTACTTTGTACATTAATTCAATCAGAAATGAGATTAAGAAATTTTATTATACTTCCTAGTAGAAATTACAATTGCAAATGGTTCGTTCGTTTCTCTTCTTTAATTTTGTTATTCGTTTTATATGAGAGAATGGTATCTTTTGACATGCCTTCCATAAAACGGACTATAACTACTTTTATTTTAAAATAGGTATGCTGAATGTCGAATAGTCTATTACTTCTGATTTAGTTATATGAGAATGGGCTTATTTACTTTATATTATCGTAATACATTTATCGAAAACTTTTACAAAAATAATATCTT
Source organism: Sycobia sp. Sy_11 (assembly GCA_018907035.1). NCBI lineage: Eukaryota > Metazoa > Arthropoda > Insecta > Hymenoptera > Epichrysomallidae > Sycobia > Sycobia sp. Sy_11. The sequence continues at coordinate 586,556 of JACCIC010000096.1, forward strand.
TCTTAAATAAAACTAAAATAAATTGAAAAAAAAGAAAACGCAAAATTTATTATTTTTTCCAAATTTCTGAAATCTACTTTGCGTATTAGTCAACTGAAACAAAATCCGAGAATTTTAAAGAAGAGTAATGATGAACACAAAGGCAAATGTAAATATAAAAGAACAAATTCAGCTTTATACGCATGAACATATGAATTCGACAACAGATAATTCTAGTTTTTATTTTAAAAAAGCATTTACGGAATTTCCAAAATGAAAACTGCAAATGATGTTATTCAGTAGTGATACATGCCAATACAAAAGATAAACTTATATTCACTCAAATAAGTTTTTTTAATTCAGAATTATCCAAATCTATAACCTATGACTGATAAAAAGATCTTGGGAATATTGACTTTGCTCTTTTATTTCAAATCTTATTATATTCGATTACACAATCTAAATATAGCGTCTCTGTTCGCCGATAAAAAAATGGTCTATGTAAATTTGTTAATAATATTGTCCAACATCGAGAATTATGATGTAGTTTATATTTTATATAGTACAGGCTAATTATTTTTCGATAAATAATATTATTAAATATCGTTTACTATAATTATCTTAATATCTAATAAATGCTCTTAATATCGCCCGCTTCAAAAATCCAATAAAACATTGGCGAAATGACACTCTTATGAAATTTTTGATCGAATATTTTTGTTAATTCTAATTTTTTTTATGCCAGTGGAACCAGTCTAATCTCGTCACTTTTAATTTTTTTGTAGATAACTGTCTGCGGTATAAAAATATAAATCTCGGAAAAAGTGTTCATGTTATATTATACATTGACAGATATATTAAGTAATTAGTAAATTTTGCGTGTTTCTAGAAGAAAAGTATAATCAAATAACCAATTTTGAAATTTTCACAATATTCATTGGTGTTTCAAATTTTACAATGTACTCTACTATATCCATTATGAGCGTGCCTTTTAAATAAATAAAAATTGTCGAAAACAATTTAATGAAAGCTAATTTTATTAATGTAAAAAAAATCTGTTTAAATTGCAAATCTCTAAATTCGTCTCTATTTTAACAACTTCCTTCATGTATGTGTGCGTGTGTACTGTGTATACATATATGTGCCTGTCGGAAGAAAAACACGCGCTGGCAATTACGCGTGCGCGTATACGCCAAAGTGCCACACATTCTCAGCCGTTTACGACACTTCGCGAAATTGCGGCAAAACGCGTCCGAGAACCGGCAAAAGCATAGGCAAAGTTGTATAAAAAATTCAGATAAAGAAGCCGTGCGTATGAATGTAAGCGTGTATAATAGAGTGTGCGTAATAAATAACAGTATTATATGCGTAGGATGGACCATGAAAGTTCCTATATAAGCAAGTTGTGCGGACGGGCGTTGGCAGTAATTGAACTATATTTGAAAAGTCCGCGCGTGGCTGGTGTGCGATAAAGAAAGAACAGAAAGAAAGCGCGTGGCCGCGAAAATGGGAACATGTATATGCATGAAATATATATATATATATATATATATATATATATATTCTCTAACAATGCTCCTGTGCTCGCGCAGGCAGACTTCGTGAGTTGCAACTGGTCACAGTCATGCGAGATGACCGATTTTATACAGATTGATAACCGCGTGCTGCGTGGCGCGCGAGGGGCGGGTAGGGGGGAGGAATTCCGCGTAGGTCGCCCGTCCACGAAAATCATCGAATTGAACGCGCGAGCGCGGCTGTTTATGCGACCGCCTAATGCCAGTCATTTCGCGCCCGTCGCTCGCGCGCGTTGCGTTGCGACGCCGGCTGGATTCAGGGAAAGAAAAAAAGAAAGAAAGAGCCTTGCGTATATATCGCAATTACGTGGGGTCAGGGAGAGGGGGCGGACTGGTCGCGACCGCTGTCGCGCGGGCGACGACGACGAAGCTCTGGTCTCGAAATAGCGCACGGGAGGGTGGGGAAAAACAAGGTATTAAGCAGCCGAGCGTACCTGGGGTACGCGCGCAGGGTCAAAGGGATATGTACCTATGTTATTATCGGCGAGTGGTGGAGCTATTTGTTTTGGAATTCGTGTAACAAAGCGGGCGTTGAATTTGATCATCGTTGAGTTGGTACGAATTGATATTTTTAATTGTACTTCTTACAGCATTCAATTTTAAGGGGTAGGCTGCAGTTAGAATAAAATCCTTATTTGGCAACGATTCGTAACAGCAGGCTCTATTATTTGTATAAAGAAAATATTTCTAAAGTCAAAAGTTCGCCAGTTTACGAAGTAGCAGATTTATCCGAGTAAATATAGCGGATACCGAGCTATTAACGTATCTTGAACAGATGCAAATTAGTATATTTCAACACGGCTGTGAAAGTTGATTATTTCGCTCGTGAAGTAATTTACACCCGAAGGAAGCGAGGGAGGAAAGTCTGCCGAGGGAAATAACAATTTGCACACCAGTGCTGATCGATACTTTGCGTTGTGAGAATTTAATGATCATGTTAAATTTGTGACTTGGAGGTTAGAGTCGTGAAAAAGGTAATTGGGCGGTGTAGGCAACGGAACTCAAGATTGAGTCGTCTGAAAAAATAAACAAGCCACGGTGATATGAGTTATATAAGTAATATATCCATTTCTAGATACTTGAACCAAGATATTTTGTAAAATAGGATTTTTTCCAATTGATCGATCTGTTCAACGGACATCTTGGACTCCAATTACGAATGATACGCCCTTTCCAGAAAAAACCGTTTCAGATGGCTTTATTTCACTTATATTACATTATATTAATAAATTAGTTTTATGTTAAAACGAATTAAGATACGTAATATTCTTGTCAAAGTGCCCTGTGCTCCAATTGACACAGCCATAGTCGATAGAAACACACTACGAAATTTTGAATGCGATCGATGTAATTTTTATTTCGTATTTTATATTAATTTTTTGTTTCAAAATACTTCAGATTTATTCTTCTCAGATTTTGTCAACTATTTTACACTGTATTTTTGAAACGATAATACTTTTTATAAATCCAAAAAAATCAATCTTTCGGAAATTCTATATCGAACATTTTAATTGGCTTAATTTTCAATAACTTCTTTTTTCTTTGATTATGTTTGTTTTATTTGAATTTGAATATTTATTTTTAACTTAAAAAATTTACTAGCAACTAACATTTGATAAATCAATATTATAATGATTAATTATACGATTCGAATGTAATACTTTAATAATAATATAGTTATTTTATATTAAAATCAACTCATCATCATTAAATGAACAGAGGTACACGGCTCGTAGCACGAGAAATAAACGATATGAAAGGTTTATCCAGTTCTATCGGTAGTGAAAAGCGCGGAACGGTACAGCTATAGCCATACCATACCACATCAAATAGCATGCCGAACAATTTGCGCAATCGCAATACATCAAGCCCGCTTGACTAGCAACTGACGATCTTCGTTCCTCGCGGTACCCGGTTAAGACGCGGACTGATAGCCCCGTTACGGAACGAGGCAGCAAGTCGATAACGAACTCGTCGAATCCAATAGTCCGGGGTGGACGGAAGGGGGGCGGGGCAACGGCAATATCTCCCTCGTAAGTATAAATACGCATGGAAAAGCTACCGCGGCCGATAATTTTCTGCCCACCCCCCTCTCTCTTTCCCGCGGCTTAAGTCGAAATTCGATTACGCCTAGCGAGAAAGGGCAAATGAGAAGGAAGTGGCAGGACGAAAAGGAAAAGGCCGTAAAACACCGTATCCATTCGTCTCGTCGTCGTCGTCGTCGTCGTCGTCGTCGTCGGGCGTTCGTCGCTGCCGCTGGAGGAGTCCGCTTCGACTCGGGAAACGGGCCGAGCGCATTATAATGGTAGCGACGCTCTGCCCGCGAATAATCTCTCGGTGGTCTCGTCCTTCCTTCCTCTCTCTCTCTCTCGCTCTCTCTCTCTCTCTCTCTCCAGCCCCCCCCCCCCGCGGCTCAATCATCGCGTTTCCTCCTGCCCTCCCCCGCCCGCCCATCTCCCGCATTAACCCGCGCGCTTCCGATGAGATGAGAAATCGCGTAATTTCATCGGGCGGCCGACGCAGCGCCGGTAATGCAATCGAAGCGAGGGAGCGGGCGCGCTTCTGTCATTGATCGCGCGGCCGCGGCGGGCCCCCCAGGTGCTCGGCCCGGAGGTCACGATCCTGGGAGGCTGACTCTCTCACTGGCCCCTGGCTTATTATGATTCCGGTCGGATCGCGGGGTATTTGCATACGTATGCGTATATATCGTATATGGTGCCCCGGGCCCCGTGCGGTTAATATGTATATATATATATATATATGTATATATATAATGACCCTTGCTGCCGTCCCTGCGAGAGCGGTCGAGTCGCTTATTGAGCTCATCCCCTTGCTTCGTTTGTCGACGTGCGTTTCCGCTCGTTGTGTTTTTGTTTCTCTGCGTTTGCTCTTTTTTCCGCGCTGTATGTAACTTTCGTACGAGACTCGATGAATGGAGCTGCGCATACGCGAGAACTGCCGATGCCTCGTATCGTGAATGGCAGGATTCGATTCGTCAGGGGGGCTCGATTGGTTCATTGATGGGGGCTGAAAGCGAAAGAGGCAGAGTGAGAGGGATCGGCTCTGCTTTGTCGATCGCGCTGTTTACAGAATCTGGGGGTAGGGGGCGGAAAGGGGACTAATAGGATTAATTTGGGGCAAATTGCATATTCAATGATGTCGGATTGGATATGAAGCGCGGTAGGTCTGTTACTGCACGATCGATGATAATTCGAAAACGAGACACTGATAATTTGTAAAATATTCGGCAAAGATTGATAGCTTTTTTTAATCACTTTTTTCATTACTAAAATTCAATGGGTCGTTTTTTTGTCGCGTCGACAAAGTTTTTTCAAATTATCCTTAGAATCTGTATATATATATAGAAAAAAATTGAACTAAAGTAGTTAAGAAGCAGTTAACTTTTGCGTGGTCCACCTGTGCACAGCACTCGTGGCTTGCGCAGAGTTTTAAATAGGATTTTTTCCAAATGATATTTCACAAATTGTCTCGAAACTATAGCTTTATGAATATTCATAAAATTTCAGTTTCGTCAAACTGAATTCACCGAAATAAATACGATAACAATGCGAATTTTTGTTCAAATAAACGTATTTTATCGATTTTCCAAATCATTGGCTTTTTAGTAGTTTCAACCGTCAATCATTCAATCGTCAATTAAATTTGTCATCATTCAATCGTTTCAATCGTCAATTAAATTTTGCCAAAATCAATTAAAACGTTTGAATGTAAATAAAATCAAAATAAGATTACCCTTCAAAATTCTCTTATAATATCATTTTAATTAATTTTTATTATTTTAATCGAACATCTGCAGCAGCACCATTGCCTAATTATACATGTATGAATTGATTTTATGGTATTTGACTGTGTAATAAAATTTCATATCGTATTATTTTAGTGTCCTGAAATTGTGTAATTAATATCATGGTTAAATGCAATTGCACTTTATGCCTTACTACTCGATTAAAGTACAAAACTACATTATTTAAGTGTCATTATTAATTTTCAATATTATGAAATTAATAGAATTATAATAGCTATAAATGATTGAGATTATTTATTGTGAATAAATAATCAAAAAAATGTATCATAGTCTATTTTTCGTAAAGTAGTACAATAATTCAATTGGTATGCTATATATTTTACTAAACTAAGCAATGTGTATTTATAATTTTATAATTTTACCTCGTCTTCGAGAAAATAAAGAATATACCATGTTAAACGAAATTATTGAAGTTAATATAAAGACGCTTCCAATACGAATATTACGTATAACGTATCTGAATCACACCTATATTAAATCTCTTGAACGTACAAAAAAAACAACCGTTCGTGAATCGAACCCAACGATTCCAACTGAACGAAACAATGTACCTGCGCGAATTCTTGAAACTGATACGGCTCGGTATCCAAAATCCACGCCCCAACCGAATCTGTCAATCCTTATAAATACATGTTATATATACTACACACACATACACACATACACACACACACACACATTGTGCAAACATCTTGTCACCATAAAGGCGCGCAAATTAGAGAAAAAGACGCGCGCTCTCGTCGTTACCGCCTCGACACGCGCCGATTCGGCTAAGCGTATATGGATATATAGTATATCGGACCTGACAAAAGGTTCCCGGTGCGAAGGACCCGCTGCGCGTATATTACAATATATAGTTAAAAACGATCACGAGCGCACACCTTAAGACACCCGGAGGCGTTATTTGGTTATATATATAGGACCCTTATACGATAATGTATAGAAAAAAATAAGCGAGAGGATGGAAGAGAGAGAGAGAGAGAGAGGAGCAAAGAAGGGGAGGGAGGGTGCGGTGCAGCCGTATACTCATGTGGCGCAACCGTCGCCTCGCGCGCCGCTGTGCGAAACGCTGATACGTGCCGACGTGTCCGACCGGGCGCGAGAAATCCTCGTGGATTTTAATAGGCATACATACATTTTGTATAATATAAATACGAATACGCGGGAAGAAAGCCGCGGTGACAATGGAAACCGTAATAATCGGGCGCTATACGCGTACGCGCGATGGGCAGCAGCCGGGCAGGTGAGACCGCAGGCGCTGGGCTTTTAATTGCCGAACAATGCGAGTCCCTTGTTTTTTTGTTTTTTTTTTCTCGCGCTCGCGCGTTCCGACATTATTGCACGTGATATATATATATATATATATATATATATATATATATATATATATATACATATACATACATATATAGGAACGCGAGTCGATTACTCACGCCTGGCTTATCGAGGATAATCGCTGCGGTAGAACAATTCGAGTCTATCTATTTATACGGCAGCGGGTGAAAGACGCAGTCGCGAATATCGCGCGTGCTAAATTTATATATATATATATATATATATATATATATATATATATACATATACATACATATACATAAACAATAATGGACTATGCGAATAACCTGGGCGGCTTTGTTCATGTGCATTCGCGATCTCGAACCTCCTCCCCTCTCTCCACCACAGTCACTAGAGGGAATGGGCATGTCGGCGAATACTCTGGTTATGTATATGTGCATACGCACTCGAGCTAATTGCAAGCGCACGCGCGACGACAATGCCAACCCACGGCCTCCCTTGGCAAATTGTTATTTACGACTCTTTCGCTAATTCGATTATAAATCGTCGCCCCGCAGAGATTATGCCGCTCGCGGTGCGCCACGGGCTTCTGCATCGCTGTATGTATGCATGTGTGTATGTATATATGTATATATATATATGTGTGTGTGTGTGTGTGTGTGTGTGTGTATGTATAACTGCGGGGAACCGACCGCTCCCGTAGTTTCATTTATTATATAATAAAATTGTCCTCCGAGCGGTGTTTTTCTCCAATAAAGCGCTCGACGCGAGTGCGGTTAGTCGTATCGATATGTTTATATGCAGTTGAATATATTAATGAAAGCACTCTTTGTTAATAAAATTAAGGTAAATCTGAAGAAATTTGTAAATTATGAAAATTTTCTTTTACCAACGAGTTTTACTGAATTAGTTTATTTATTATTTCATTCGGAATAGTCACTAGAACTTTACTATCGTTTCAATTAAATTGCCTTGGAATTATTTAGGTCATTTATAACATAACATTGTTAATGTTAATGATGGTTTAAATTGTATAGCTTAGTAAGTTTAAATAAAAAATTTATCGTTTGCTTTATGCCTATGTACAGATTACATTGCATAACTTTTAATAATTAAACATAAGTTCGTTTAAATTAAATAAATATTTTTCTTCTTATTATTATTATTTGTATGCTTTAAAAGTTCTGATATATAATTATAAATTTGTACGATCGTCCTATATCTTCGGCATAACGACGATTAATATTTTCGTATGCTCTACTAAGTTAAATTAAATGCGGAAGGCCTTTTTTTTACCGGATGGAATGTCAACGTTGAATTTACATTTGAAGCGAATATTTTAATTACTTTTAATATACGGATAATAGTTACAAAAAATATATAAATATGTATGGCTTTTAATTGAATTCATCCATCACTTTATGTACTTAGACACCGAAGAACATAAAACATGTTTTAAAATGACAACTCTAACTGCGTAATAAAAAAATAAAGTGTTGAAATAGTGTCATCAAACTTGACTTATCATTGTATAGCTATATTTCTATTAATTTTTTTTTCTCGAAATTTGGTGCTTATAACTATTGTCTTTACTATTATTTAGCGACGAACCTCGTGTATTTTTCAATTCTCAATAAAATTCAACTGCGAAAGTTCAAGTGATTCGATCGTGGTATTAACCAATAGTTAAGCTTTTAATTACGTTACCACTTAGCGATAATTAATCTGTAACTATTAAGATTAATCATAAGGAAATTAATCTCTGTAATACTGTTCTTAACTGGAATTATACAATTGTTTTTTACTTCGTTTGTACGAAGGACAATATCGTTCAACATACTTATAAAATAATGGTTATTATTTACAAATTTAAAATGAGAATTCGAATTTAATAATTAAATCAATTGAAATCAATGTTATCAATTTTTAAAAAAATCTCTAATAATATATGAAACGTAATAATTAAATTAAACATGGATGTAGACTATACTCTACATATGTTTTAATATAAAAATACTTAGTTTGTGATAAAATTACAAATCTGTTATTTTAAATTTGTAATCATTATTTAACTATTGTCACGATGTATACGTGTTTGCATTATGCATCAGTTGAAACATAATATTATGAATATGGTAGCATATTCCCAGACGAACTTAATTACTTAATCAATTTTTCAACCACACATATATCAGTGTAATTTTGTTATTAAATTCTGTAAATCGCCACGGGATTCGAATACTTCTGTCGAAAATTACGCGATTTATTCCGTAAGCCAGCGTGGACTTCGGAGTCGAGTATTTTTATCGCATTCCTCGTTTCTCTATAAGTTTGTATATAAATTATAAATAAAAATTAGACGACAGCTTTATTAATAGCGGCGTAGACAGAATTTTCTCGCTCTGTTCGCGAGCGTTCGTTCATTTGGCCGACGAGAGCCGAGTCTCCCGACTCGACTGTTAATATACAATTTATCCTGGATAAGCTGCTTGTTGAGAAAAAATTCATAGAACAAAAAAAAAGTATTTTGATGATATCTTAGATTTGTTGAAACATTTTTTTAAAATTTCTTAATGTTTCATATTTTCCCAGATGAATTCGAGAAACCATAATTTTTGTAGTTTTCGATATGAAAATTGAATTTCTGTCAAAAGTTAGTACGATACTCATGATAAGCACACCTATATATACGCATTACTATAAATTTGAATTGCAAGAACGTTATAGAAACGATTAGAGCATGATTACCATATCGATGATGAGAAGATTCTTTTTATGACATTAAATAAAATACGTACGTTTATACAAATCTAATGCGGAGTAAATTAAATTCTAGTTCAAGAGGTCAAACATCTAGGAATTTTAAAATAAAATACTTTATAAGCAGTTATATGGATATATTTGAGTAGTGGTGTACGATAGTTTGACTTTGAATATGGCTTTGCATTAAAGTGGGACATTGCGCAGGAAATAAAGACAGCATATAATTGATTTTAATAATGAACGATATTTTAAATTATTTTACAATTAGATTTAGAAATAAGCCGTGGATTCTCCGTCGAACAACAGAGCTGTATAGTAAACGCGTTGAAAAATCACAACGCGTAAATATCAAGAAGAAACGATTTAATCAAAATAATTCCTCGAGTTCATTCGCTTCGTTCCCCAGAAATATATTTTAATTACAATGAGAGAGAGAGAGAGAGAGAGAGAGAGAGAGACGAGCCGGGCATACAACAATGGCTTTGTAAAAAGAGAAAACAAATTGAAAACTGTCTATTATGGTATCGCTATGTGCTTAAAATTAATAATCGAATGTGTCGCCAGACATTTATTTCGATTGAGAACTTTCAGGAACAATTGCAAGCGATAAGCCAAATCTCCATATTTCATTATGTATTCAAAGCAAACATAATTTCCCCGCGAATGTACTCTGCATTTGCATATAGAAATAGATAAAAGCAAATTTTGGGAAGGAACATTACGCAAGCCGTACATTAATGTGAATAACATAAATATTGTTACTTCCCGACCGAGTGCTTCGTATCGTTTATTTGCACGATTCGTAATATCGCCTATGTTTTTATAAGTTATCTCATCGCGCATATACATAGAGAATAATATGCGCGTTATTTATATTAATTTTTTTTGTTTCGTAAAAGAGACTGCTTATAAAAAGATAAGCCAGCTCTTCGGCAAGTCAGTACAGATCGATCGTCGAAATAATAACAGCGCACCGCGATGATACTGTGCGCTTTGTTCGTCTTTGCCGCTAACGCCATCCTCGTTTCGGCCAATCAAGACGGTAGGTGGATTCGCAAATGTATTTGCGATTTTTCTTTATGATTGATTTATACGTTCCATTGTACCCCCGTTATTTCCGACCTCGCATCACGATGTCTATTAAAACGATGCGCGAGCCAATCGCCGCGCGTTTAACCAACGAACGACGCCCGTTTCAGCCGACTGCGACTGCGTGCCCATGAAAAAGTGCCCCGGCCTCGTGAGAAATCTGAAAATGCTGAAGGCCCTCTCGGTCGCCTACTACGAGTACATGAGATACGTCACCTCGACGCACTGCGAGCACAGGGAGGGCGGCCAGGCCCTGGTCTGCTGTCCGCGCTCGCTATCCGCCAGTCACGAGGCCAAGGAGCGCAGGAGGCGGCTCATGCGAAAATTGTTCGAGGACTGCGGGAAAAATTTGCCGCAGAACTTCCTGCCGGGCAATCGCACCTACGTCGGCGACTATCCCTGGCAAGCGCTGCTGGAGTACGATACGCGTAAGTACGCGCGGCTCTCGACCCTCTTCGGTCGAGATGTCGGCTTTCCCTCGGGACTGCGCGCGGGCTTCGCGCTTTTGAAATCGGCAATCCGATGGCTTGACGCTGCAATGGGAATTACGTACAAAATCGACCTTCCCCGACAGTGAGCTGGAACTTTCATTGGAATTCCGCGGTCAACGAATGTGGATTTTCCGCGTATTTCCTATTCTAGTTTCAAATCGTATGGATTCGAATAGATTCTAAAATCCTCAAATTATAGCTAATATTTGCTACTTCATAGAGAAAAGATAAATTTTATATATAACGACTATAACATATTTGAAATACTTTTTTTATTTTGTAAAAAAATGCACTTTTATAACGTGTCGTAGGAAATGTTTTTTTATTCCACAACATTCTCGCCCTCCAGCTCCAGGCTTATATTGTAATTTTAATAACTGTGTACTAAGGTGTAATAAGCGTGTCAATGATAAATTATAAAGAAAGAAGTTTCCTTCCACTGTACAGAAATAATCGATAATGACTGGATAATTTAAAATATATAGCAATATCGAGACTGTTATGAACGCTTTTCGGTCGGATGAATTATAATATCTCCAACAACATATAAAGAGTGTGTGTCTGTTTTTTTTTTATTATTTTATAATGTTCTTGAAATGAAACGTATTATTATACTGTATATTTAATTAAAATAATTTATTAACTTTAACCATATGATCACGAAGTTGTCTTCAAATGTTATTTCTACTGTTATATCTACTCTAATATGCTGCGAGATATTTTTAAGAGTACTCTTGTTTGGAAATTTAAGACAATAATCGAAAGTCGAGACAACAATTATGTGCGACTTTCTAAGGCAAGCCTAAAACGATCAGTGTCGAGAGTTTCTCTCTTGATAAGATTCTCGTCAAAATATATTTTTCCTTATTATTAATGTTTGATTGACTGTTTTGAATAATCATGATGAACACAAACTGGTAATAAAATGAATAATTCATAGTTTTATTTAAGATAAAAGTAATATTAAAATACATTAATGTTATGGTTGTATTTTCATTTGAATGAAATTCTTAACTCAAACATTGTTTCTTCTTATTTTCTTAAAATATATTTTAAAAAGAAATTTGAATAATCGAAGATTCCGCGCGTAACGTGCGGAACGAATATTTAGTACTACATAAATTTAGATTATAATGATTTAATGTTATATACTTCTAAAACATCGAAAAATAATTTGCTTCAGAAAAAAAATAAAATCAATTTTTATCAGATTCCAAGTCAAGAAACGGAAAGAAAAGAATTTGATGCAATGTCTTTGAATTTTGACCGTACGATACGATCAAAATGCACATAGGCAGAATGTCTATTATTTCCAACATTTACAATATTCTAAGCCCATTGCTAAAGGTTGTTATCATCTATTTAGATAATTGATACATATATATTTATAAACGACAGTGATAATCAACCTTATGAAATATTGATTTTTTATAATTGTTATAATTTATAAAAAAAATGCTACATTTTATAAATGTATTTTTATTTAACTATTATTTAAATTATATTAATAAATTATAATTCAATATTAATATTCTATGCCATAATTAGATAAATACTTAATAATTCTACTTTTGTCCACCGATATAAATCAAATTAATAAATATTTTTATCGGTCTTACAGTCTTTTTAATTCTTTTTAAAAATCTACTGCAACTTTTCAAATGATTAAATACATTAATTACAGACTCATTACATTCTTTTTTCAAATTCATTATTCAAACTATAAATATTATTTTCTACGTCAATGTGGATTTCGTTGTTTTTTATAAATTAAAGAAATTATTTGTTAAACTATAAATTCACTAAATAATATATTATTTTTTAGCACAATACAAGACAAAAAAAGAGTCAATTCGTATCTTGCAAGACAATACGCAAGAGAACACATTAATTTTGATGACCTTTCGATGCGAAAGTCGTATTAAATAAAACGTATTGTTTTACTTTCGTGCAACACGAAGTTACTCCATTGAATACAGTTATTCTATTAAATATTGAAATAATTTAAAATTGCTTATGTAAGTCTCGGGTTCGGTGTGCGAATTTTTATGTCGATTCCACCCCTATTTTTAAATTCGTTGCAAGCTTACATCATTATCACTCTAAGAAACTCGACGTTAATGCATCATTATAACAGCCGAATCTCTTTGTTAAAAAACAAAAAAACAAAAAAAACCAAAGAAATAATCGCAAAATCTTTATTTTCCCTCGCAGCTCGGGGCAAGCGCATTCAGTGCGGCGGCGTCCTCCTCGGCGATCGCCACGTCCTGACCACGGCGCGCTGCGTGCCGCCCGCCCTCGACCACCTCGGCAGCGTGCGCCTCGGCGAGCACGACCTCGGCGCCGGGGACGGCTGCCGCGCCGGGAGCGGGCCCGCCGAGCACTTCTGCCCGGACCCGCCGCTCCGCGTGCCCGTCCGCCGGGCGTTCCTGCGCGGCGTCCTCGAGCCGAACGACCTGGCGCTGCTCGAGCTCGAGCGCGCGGTGCCCGAGTCCATCTACGTGCGGCCGATCTGCCTGCCGCGCCGGCCGCTCCCGCCGCGCGGCCGCCAGAGGCTCGTCGTCGCGGGCTGGAGCGCCTCGCCGGGCGGCGGCGCGGCCCTGGGCCGCCAGCTCCGGTCGCTGCTGACGGTGCTCGGGCCGGAGGCCTGCCGCGGCAGCTACCCGCCGCCCCTCGGCGGCGAGGGCTACCTCTGCGCGGGCGACCCGGGGCGGCGCGACGAGGAGGCGGCCTGCATCGTCGACAGCGGCGGCTCGGCCGTCACCTACGAGATCGAGGCGCGCAACCCGCCGAGGATGGCCGTGGCCGGGATCGCGTACGCCCACGTGCCGTGCGACGCGGCCCCCAAGCCCGGGCTCTTCATGCGGGTGCACGAGCACGTGCCCTGGATCGTCGATCGGATGCTGGGGGAGTGAGGTGGCCGGCTCGCGGGTCCGGCTCGAGGAGCCGGGGGCGACAGGACGAAAGGGGCAGGGAGGCGCCGACGAGGTGCGGGAGGCGCAAGGTGGATCGCGCGCTCTCCCGGCGCGTGGCAGCGGCTTGGGACCGGTCGAGAGTCACCGGAGGAAACGGGTTCCGGACTTACCGGAATTACTATTCGCCTTCCGGCTGTACCCGATTGCCGTTTTTTTCACAATATTTCGTACATCCAGAGTACAAATTTACATCCTACACTAGTAGGTTCGAAAATTCGAGCCATTGTATTGTCGGCGTATACTATTATAGAAATCCGATCAGACATAAACCTACTGAATTAAGCAGTTGAATTGTTTAAGCGAATGTAGCTAGCAATTTTTGTAAGCTGGCGTCAAAGAAAATGTTAATAAATTATCTAGTTAAAGAGACCAAAATATTATTTGTAATTTTAGTTAGCAAGAAAACGAACGTTTAGTCAATTCTGTATTATAATTGTAAGGCTTTGAAAGAATAAAAATATTTAAACACCTTAAAACGTAAATGTAATGAAATATATTTTTATTATGACAACATAAAATATGTACAATAAGAATACGTATCATCGACCTAAGCTTTGTAATTAAATTCATTTATTTGTATTAAACGTTTTATACAGAAAAAATTATATTTCTTAATAAACAAATAAAACTCTCACGTAATCGAACGAACTTATCAAAAGTTATCTTGGTTCTGTTATTTACATTACATCAAAAATAAAGGAGCTTTGTCAAATAAGTTTCCAAAAGCAGAGAATGAAAAATGCGTTTAGCTGTATAATGTTCAGCTGTTCTCGTGAGCCGATAAAAAATGACTGCGAATATTTTTCACCGTTTTACATTCCAAAAATACTGTTTGTTAATCAAATTATATGAACAGATGAACTTTATCTAAAGTACCGTTTAGTTATTTACATTTATATTCCTATTAAATTAATTTAAACTGTTTCTGTTTTACATTATTGAATTGCTCATATATTTTTTTTTATAAATATTTACTTATAGGGGTAGGCATTATGTTTTTTGAGGTGCTGATTGTAAATAGCGTAATGACTTTTGGCGGAATTGAAATTTTTGTCACTATATCCATGAAAATGACGGTCTTTTCAACATATCTCGGAAGGTAGAAAAAAAATTTTTAAAAAATATTTCATGCGAATATTGGGAGTGTACTTTCTGTCCTCAAGCATTTTCACTCTGCAAGCATTTTTCTAATTTCTCAGAATTCGATCACACCGAGCCGACGCTTCAGATGATCTCGGTGGAGAAGTATTAAATTTTTACCCAGAAATATTGTTCGCAACGATACAATTATAATGCGGAACGAGAAATGTCCATTTTGATCGTATCAATCAATTCCCGCCGAAAGCCACTGCCATTTTCATAATCAGTGACCCGAAACCACAGAAGTGTAAAAAGTTTCATCGAAGCACTCGATGCGAAGCATCGCGCACCCCTGAAACAGCGAAGCTCTCTGTATTCTACTTCAATAGATACCGACCCTTCTTCTGGGCGAGCAATCTACAATGGCACACGGCAATGTGAATTGATGCGTGGGATCTACAGATTACATTAACTAGCATAAGAAATAACTTTTTAAATATTTAATTATTAAGAATAACTTTTGAATATTCCGTGTATAAATATTTTATAAATAAAGTTCTATTAAATGAAAAGAGGTAAGTCATACGTTTATTTTTTTTATATTTAATACACACAATGGAAGCGATTGGTAGATAGATTACCTGGCACCACCTTTTGTATCCATATTGTACTAATCCCTTGGACATCCGGTAGGCGCTTAATTCAAAATTTATACTAACTTAAAACTATCTTACACACCTTATCTATATCTATATATACAGATATGGCATTGATGGTCTCATATAATTCGGTTTCAGATTTGAGTACTTAGATGACTCCATACAGAATTATTACAATTATTAAGTGACAAAGAGAATATTTAATTTTCTTGTACATCCACTTTAAATAGTCATTGATTTAATTTTTTCTTTATTGTTTAACGAAAGCAATACTATAGCGCCACAGCAGAATAAAATTCGTAAAATCAGCAAATTAGTTTCTTGACAATGTGCCTATGAAGAATCATCTGAAACATAAAAACCAAAGAAAGATCTGTAAAGAAAAATTGTAACGATATTTAAAAAGTTTTACTTATTTTGGCAATACACGCAATATCATTTTTTTTTTCAACTTTCAATTAATACAAAATATAAATATCGTACGTGTAGCTTTCTAATTAAAAGTTCGGGAGAAACGTTTCAATACTTTTCTAGAAATCGAGTTGGTTTCAAATTTCTATTACAGCGCAGATCAGCTGCAGCTGTCGCTATTTACTCGGATAGGAATTTAATATGACAATCAAATTATTTTACATAAGAACTTTTGAAATTTATTTTATTTAAGTATCATCTTGAATTTGCCAAGGGATCCTATCCAACGATTTTTTTTCTCTTTCTTTTTTTCCTTTCATTTTCTTGGTTCTCCTACAGTCTGCAATAATTCCATTATGTGCATTCTTAAGTACACAGTCAAACTTCTTAGAAATCAGATGCAGAAAATTGCATGTAAAATTATTATTACGGGTAAGTAAAATTGAATTACGATCAACAATTTTTATAAAAATAAGTTTTTTTGCTATCGTACTTTTGGTTGTGAAATTCTTTCTTCTCTCACGAAATCAGGAACGCGGGCGGTTGACTTATATAGGTCAAAGAAAGATAAAAAAACATTATAAAAATGAATTCAAAAGAACATGATTTTGGTTTCACGCTTTTGAATGGCAACTTTAATTTTTTGTCAATGTATAAAGTCAGTTTTTTTTTCAAAATAATTAATTACATTTCACCAAGTTGACAGTAACATTTATCTCAAGTGCATTAATTATTTCAGTAAAATAATTTAACACCACTTCGCTTTTAAATCCATTCGAAGTCGATGCTTCAAGAGCTGCACTCACATTTGAATCTGCGCCCACATCTTTCTCGATCATTCGTGAAATAAGACCACAGCTGGCTCTTTCCATATCAGTGCGATTAGAAGTATAACGGCGAGATCTTGTCACCCTCTCCCCCATCCTTCCCCTAAACTCTACCGTTTCCCTATAAGCCATCGAAACAAGATGAGCCTCTCTAACATTTTTCACCTTAATTATATCGGTCCGACATACGTCTTTGCATGCTGTTTATATATATATATATATATATATATATATATATATATATATGCGCTTTGGTCCGCGTTCTCTTTTCTCTCTTTTTCTCTTGCGATCTCTCTCTCTCTCTTCCTCTCTCTCTCTCCCTCCCTCTCTCTCTCTCTCTCTCTCTCTCTCTCTCTCTCTCTTTCTTTCTTTTCAGGCGAAATGCCAGATGTCGGCCGCATGTGGCCGATGCTCTCGCGCGGATATACGCACGTATAATTCGGATGCAGCCGCGGTGGACGCGGGACAAGCCCCTATTGTGCGGAGCCGCCGGGCGATAGTCACGCACATATGCATAGATATTTGTAGAATTTTGGCGAGCGGCGAATTTTTTCTTACGCGTGATATTACTTGCAAATTTACCACCTCGTTTATTATACAATTGGTGTATGGGAGCGATAGATAAAAAATTTGTCGGTTGTTGAACGATTACCGCGGGATGTGGGTAATAGAAGCATTAATTTTCAGTATAGGGAAGGTTCACCCTCTGCAATTGATGAAGTAAATATTTACTTTTTTATATTTCGAAGACACTTAATTAAAAATCTTTGATTTCAACGTGTAGATGAGTATATATATATATATATATATATATATATATATATATATATATTTGTTTATATAAAAATTAAAAAATATAAAATCAAGATAATCCTTGATCGAGCGTTTTTCTTAAAATAGCAATTCCTGATGGTAAATCCTTCCATTTTGATGAGACCGACAGTTGAGGGAATATATTCTCTATTGGTGATATTTCAAGAAGTACAGATAAAAATAAATTGTTATTTTTAAAGATTTAATACTGTTGCCATGACAACATTTTCATGCAAATATGTTTGAAACATTGACTTATATTATGTAAATAAAAAATTCTAAATAATTACCGAATTGATATTTGAAAGTGTGTGTGTGTGTGTGTGTGTGTGTGTGTGTGTGTGTTAATTAAAATATCTTTCCTACTACCAAATTTATCAGTTGCTAGTTAAGTATTTTTAATACCAATGCTTTGCTAGGCAGCCAATGTTCGTTATATTAATTTCAAATATTGTAAACTGTAGCAAACAAATGTGCGAAAATGTGTGAAAAAAACAACACTCTCTTTCCGAATTAAATCAATCTTCTCCTTAACAGCTTTTCCAGTAATCGAAATCTGTAGTCAGGCCAGGTTCAGAAAGCCTATGTCCCGAATACTCTTGAAAACGAGCTGATATATATGTCATTAATACGCAGGGAGAACTAAATGCAATGTGACTATAGTATTTACATGGGGGTGGGGGCGCTTAATCTACAATATTATTCGCTACAGAATTATTAAAATTCTAAAGAGAGGCTGTATCTCGAGAATTATTTCTTTTGGATCTGCTACAGCATTTGAATATATTATTATTAATTTATCAAGAAATTTTTTATACATTTGCAATTTGGCTGACAATTAGCTTAATTAATAGATTAAAATATACTAATAGAAAGTTTAAATTAAAATAAGTGTAATACATTAACATTAACATAATCGTTGTTTGTATATCGATTCCAATAAGCTTCTTGGTGTTAATAACTCTAATTGACCAAAAATATGTCCAAAATATATCTAAAATTATTTGTTTGATAACGAAATAAATCTCTAATATAGGAATTTTTTAAAAATATTTTAGGAATATAAAAATGTCAAATAAAACTTTCAATAAAAATAGGAAATATATTTTTAAAAATTAGAATAAAAAACTATTTACCGACAAAATTATCCATAATCCAAAAATAAAAAAGTATTCTTACAAAAGAGGCTTGATAAATAAATTTCGTCTCAAACCATCGATGTCGGTCGACGTAACACACTGGGCCTGAAATCCAGCTAGGTTAGCATAATATTATAATAGTTCGTCGCATCCGAAACTCACGAATTCTACCGTTTTCTCATTGTTATATGTACATACATACCGACTTATTTTTTGCCATTGTCTCCATCGACACAAGCATATATATATATATATATATATATATATATATATATATATATATATATATACATATATATATATAGTCAATACATATATATATATATATATATATATATATACATATACACGCGGAGGCATATATAGCTGCGTATATAGAGCTTTTATCCTTCTCTCTTGCGCGCGAGGGTACACGCAAAAGACGCAACGGCGGCCACACCGGGTGACTTCCTTCCTTCCTTACTTCCTTACTTCCTACCTTCCAATACACACATACACAAACATATATATATATATATATATATATATATATATATATATATACATATATATACGTTTCCGTCCGCCTTCTTTTCTTCCGTCGGATGTCCCTTTCGGTTTCGACCTATACACACGTCTATATCTACACATATGCGGCGTAACCGCTGAATTTGCGCAACGCGCGCGCCGCCTGTTTTATTTTGCATACATGCATCTATATATGTATATATATATATATATATATATATATATATATATATATATATACATATATAATATTCTATTCTTTTCAGCGGATCTGGAGGAACAGAGGAGAGAGCGTTTGCATTCGAGGGCGCGCACGCAAGTGCCACTCTTTTCATTGCTCAATCGGAAGAACAGTTGTTGTGTGTACTTGCGGGGATATGACCGAGCGACGTATGTGTTTTCTTTCCTCTTTTCTTTTTATGCACCTATATCTACCGAGGGGAAAGAAATAATTTGCCTTTGTATCATGCCTATAGATGTATAATGACGGCGATGGCGGTGTGCAAATTCTCTCGGCGCGCAGTTCATCACCGATGGGATGCCTTTAAGTATAAAATTCAATTTTTCAAGAATATTCGGGTATAATTGGAGTATTATGTTACACACACACGCACACACACACACACACACACACACACACACACACACACACACACACACACACACACACACACACACACACACACACACACACACACACACACACACACACACACACACACACACACACACACACACACACACACACACACACACACACACACACACACACACACACACACACACACATATATATTGGTATTATACAAATTGCGTCATTGCGTCATGGAAATAACGTATCTCGCTCGCAGAATCCAACGCCTTTTAACTCTTCGTAAGTGTTGCACGCGACGCGCAGCCTCTGCCCCAAGGTGCTGCGCGGATAAATTTTGGTAAATTATACAGGTATAAATATATACGTCCAAATATATCGTATTCTGAACCGAACTCTTAAATATTGCACGTTGTCGAACGGCGTGATATTGATTGATGCTTTAGCAAAAAAAAATGTGTGATTATTTGCTTTGGTCTCAAACGTTATAATAAATATTATTATGAATTACTGCTTAATCCTTTGATATGTGCTTTCTTAATATGTGTAATCTCAAAGTTAAAATACTGCGCGACGCCGCGAAAAAATGAAATGCTCGTTTTAATTTTTATTGGAATATTTTAGAAAACGTATAGTCGATAAAAATAATTTTCAGAGAAATTCTTATATTAATTAGAAAAAAAAATAATAATTGCGTTACTTTAAATAGCTTCATCTTAAACAATCATTTCTGAAATAATATTTTCAACTTATAATTGTCGCACGAACCTTTTATATTCATAATCTATTTATCAAAAGAATTATTTATCAGCACTGTAAAGTTAATTTAAGCTAATTTTTCTTCATTGGATTGTGCTTTATTGGACGCCTTGATCAGGATCATCAAGTTATTCATATCAATATTTGCAAAGGCAAAGGCTTATTACAAAAATTGTTTTTGAGCCTTATACTTTGAGTAATGCCGCGATTATGCTATTAGTGGTTGATATATTTTCGAAATAGATAGCGCATGCTTCAAAGGACTGCGAAAATGCATGCTCTTACACGCGATTTATTAATAATTCCATGTTGATAACCGATGAAAGATTAAGTCCTATTCTGTTTATGTTTATGAGCTTGTATTTAAGCTCACAAGATTTGCATCGCCATATGATACAGCATTCATACTTGGGATCGTTTCAGATATTTACAGGGGAGATGGAAGCGGTTCAATCGTAATGGTTAGCTCTCATTTGCATTATTATGATTATAAACATTTTCTCCGTCAATTTGTATATTCGCGAGCGAAGAACCTTCTTTATCGTTATAAAATGAAGCAATTTCTTTTATAAATCAAGTAATTTTTTTCTTTCCATTTACTATCTTCTTAAATTTACGCTTTACATTTGTTTTCTTCTCTTAGTCGTTCTACTGACTTATGGAGTGTAAACTGACAGTTTTGTCGAAGACGTTATATTCAATTTATTTCATGAGATTTTGTAGTGTATTATCCAAGGTAATTTTGTATATTACAGTGAGCATGTTTTATAAAGCTGCATAATCTTGCGTGTAGCGTTTTTGCCATTTCTCGAATTTGATTTGCTACTTCAGTCAGTTGCTTTATGTTTCAGTGTCAGTATTAATTCGATTTCTTCAACAAGATTTATAGCTATAACTATCAATGTGAGAATTATCTTCTCTTCTGATCGTTATATTTTGTTATATATTGCTGTTGTTATATTTTGCTTCGGATTGTTCAGAGTTTTTTTGTTTATTTCTCTTCGCTGTATCTACGTCACTTCCTGCATTGTTTATTTTTTGAGTTCGATGCTGAGGGCCGGCAATGAAAGCAGTTTGTTTGTATTTATTGAAGGATCATACATTGGTCGCATTCGTGAATATTGAATAATTCATTATTTGGGACTCGATGATAATTATATCGTGATTCTTATACGAGGGCATCGATATGCCATTAAAAAAATTCTTTACAATGTGACATCGTAGTGGAAAAATTAAAAAAATTAATTCTTTTCTAACTGATAAATCGAAACATAATGTTTAAAAAATATGCTGCTTATCCTCTAAAACTATATTTTTAATTACAAGCTCTTTACTGATAATGTAAATTCTGAAATATTGGAGTTATTCTTACCTAGAAATACGAGGTGTGTTCAAAAAGTAACGAGAATTTGTAAATTTCGCGGGTTTGGAGAGTTCGCCTGTATAAAAAATTTTTCTATTCTGTTGGTACGCATGTCCCTGAAGTACGATAAAATTTTAAGCAATACTCATTGCATACTTTTCAAATGGCAGCTGCTAACGTTAGACGTGTTTTTTCGAGCTCGGCGATTTTCGTTTGTGAAAAAAATGGAGCAAAGAATTTGTATTCAATTTTGCGAAAAAAATGAAATAAAGTTTAGTGAAGTTTGTAAGACGTTAACAAAGGTATATGGTGAATCTGCTATGAGTAAAGCAAAGATTTACGAGTGGTATAAGCGTTTCCAAGATGGCCGCGAAAACGTTCAAGATGACGACTGGTCCGGACGTCCAAGCACATCAACAGCCGATGAAAACGTGAAAAAAGTGAAAGAAATGGTTATGATCG
Source organism: Sycobia sp. Sy_11 (assembly GCA_018907035.1). Lineage (NCBI taxonomy): Eukaryota > Metazoa > Arthropoda > Insecta > Hymenoptera > Epichrysomallidae > Sycobia > Sycobia sp. Sy_11. The sequence continues at coordinate 609,161 of JACCIC010000096.1, forward strand.
ATCGCCGAATCACAATCGGAGAACTCGCTGATGATATTGGCATATGATTTGGCTCATGCCATGGAATTTTTTCGGATGTTTTGGATATGAAACGTGTGGCAGCAAAATTTGTTGAATAGCAAGAATTGTTGATTTTGGAAGAAAAACAGCGTTGTTCAGGACAAGTTGCTCAGGAGTCGCTAAATGAAGTTATAACGATGCAAAACATCTAAAACGTGTTATAACAGGTGACGAAACATGGGTTTACGGATATGATGTCGAAACTAAGGCTCAATCGTCCTAGTGGAGGCAATCTGGATCGCCAAGACCGAAAAAGACTCGACAAATGAAAATCGCCGAGTTTAAAAAAACACGTGTAACGTTAGCGACTGTCACTTAAAAAATAAGCAATAAATATTGCTGAAAATTTTATGGTACTTCAGGGACATGCATACCAACATAATAAAAAAATTCTACAGTCGGACTCTCCAAACCTGCGAAATTTAAAAATTCTCGTTACTTTTTGAACACACCTCGTATTCCCTTTGAAATTCGACATTCATCATATATTGTTCATTAATCATTGTATACTATAGCATGGTCGTATAAGCCTCTCGCTAAATTTTTACATGATGTACATCTAATTCGAAATGAGAACACTTTTATTACTTTGAAACGTCTCGTTCTCCGTCTGTGCAGTAATCAGTTAAAGTATAAATTAATAGAAAAATCGGTATTATGCTAAAATAATCGGCAGCTCAATACAAGCAAAGCCAAGTAACACATATGAGCAGTATACTCTTTCATATTATATAGGAAAGTATATTGCATATACAATAACATTGAATTTCGTTTTTTTTTGGTCTAAATATACTAAAAATGTTTCTAAATTACACAATTATTGCATATTTATACTTCGTATGACTACTATATATTAAAAAATATATAATAAAATTTAATTATGATGCCAACCTCAATAGAAATATTTTAAAAATAATAACGATATAGAAAAGGTAAAAAACTTTCTAGATATATATAGTTAGATACAGAGAATTTCATCGACATAAACATCATATTATGTACTGCATTGAAATTCATCAAAAGGAAAAGTTTCAATAAAAAGCGATAAGAAAATATTACAATAATAAACTCTTTAGCCACAAAATTATCCATTATCCAGATGTCAAAACTTATTCTGACTAATTGTACAAAATTGTTCTTAAAATGGACTTTTGTATATGCTTACAGTATTAAATAAAATAACTAAATAAAGACATTTAATGTAATATCTAATAAAATTTAGAAAATACTTTTATAAATATCTTTGTCAAAAAATATTGTAAAAATAATGTTATCAATTCGATAGTTCGTACGTGCATATAAGCTAACTTAGATCGTCGTCTAAGTGGCGTAACGAACTTCTATATAATCATATGATACGATAATACGATGCTGAACGTGACATCGGCCACATCGAGAGACGCGTCTGGCCATACCTTCTGTCCTTCAAACGCGTCTTTCGATGTTCACCGCCTCGAGTCGAATTTCACAGCTGTCGGGTAATTAATGATTGTTAATCGTGGCAGTGAGCTCGATAAATAACTGCCTTTCATGATCGAAGTGTCTACAAATTGTAATATTCTAAAAAATCGCCCTCCAATCTGCCGTCATGCTACGGGGCGTTACGACGGTCAGATTTTACTCCGACATCCCCTTGACTAATACCCTCGCGGGTGGACTTTTCGCCGAGCTATAGAAATAAAAATGGTTGTTAATGTCATTCAAACAACTTCCTCGCAAAATATCATCTTTGCTTTCAAGCTAAAAAAGAGTAAATAAAAAAGATTTAATTATCACCTTATGAAACCCATTGATATTATCATTAGTTTAAGTTAGAATAATTGCATTCGTAAATTATATCCGATCTAAATTGGGATTAGAGAAAATCACATACTAACTTGTGTAACAAAAGATAGTTATTAATAAAGTGTACGATAAGAATAAACTTTGTAATCCAAGCAATTTATCCCTTATAAATAATTTCATATTAAACACTGATTTAATAAACTCGATCCAAAATGTATTGGATGTTTAATTAGTGACTAGTTTTATGGAGAACGATTATTTATCATTCCAGTAGAACAGAATTCGATATCATGACATTATAGTAATGAAACTAGTAACAATTGGTGTGATATGCGTACGCATGAGTATCGTGTCAAAAATATAACTTAAAGAAAATTAAACCGATCGAAATTCTCTATCGCTTCGCTTTCGCATTTTTTAATTTCGAGCCATTTCATAATTTGCCAAAGTACTGTTCGTAAAATTGTACAACCAACATCGAGTGCCAGTACGAGAGTTTGAAACTGAAACGGGTCCGCGTGTGCGTCTATATTATTTTGTTTGCGCGTTCATCAGTTCGTCGGCTCGGAAGGTGCATCGCTCCTATTTTCCCCATCTAATCGAGCGCTCAATGGATTGTCAAATGAAACGACTAAACTGCACTTGTTGCGAATTCTCTTTACGTCTCCCTCTTGTCCGCTCTTAAATACTCGATTCTTCACGCATGTTTCACAGGACAGCTGGCAGTCGTTGCCTTTATCATTTTACAAGTTCAAATTTCCCAATTCAGTGATGAAAATTCATCTCTCTAAAGATGATTAAGCGAAATTTTAGTTTGTTAATTATTTCGACTTGATTTAACTTATGAAGAAATGAATATGCACTTATTAATTTTTAAGCTTTAGTGTGTCAGAAAATAGGGAAGCAGAATTTTTCATTTTTTCCACCCAATCACAATAATATTAGAACTATTGATCATCTGTAAAATAGGTGTCATTAGGCGTTGAGCTGCATTGTTCGAATATCTTAAAGTAACGATCCTCGATTACTATTAGCCAACGCGTATTTAAATTGACACGCCTACAACCTTTAAGTTCATATCATTGAAGTTTTCCTATATCCGGTGGATGCCTGTGTATTTTACATAGGTACAGTTGAGATCCTATACGTTCAGGATATACGGAAGGTATACTGGATGAATCGGACAGGATGTCGTTAAGTCAAACATAACGAGCGTTTTTTATTGGAGCAACATACATGTATAGTAAAGTAAAATTATATTATTATAATATCAGTTTTATGGATTTTTCTTTTTATAAAGCCAGCAACAAATATTATTTATATTAAAAAAATTATTTTTGAGTTATACCTTGATGCGAGGAATAACTTATTTAGAAATATTATATTTGTAAATACGATCGTCCAAGTGCATTGTATAAAAATTTATGCATCATAGAAAATTGTGTAGATATAAAGAAAGGATTCAAATGTATTGTATATAGAAATAGAATTTTCTATGTAGGATTGTTATAATATATGTTTGTTTAATAAAGCAATACTCGTCAATGATTCTAAAGAAATTGAAAATATTCGACTTTGTATAAAAATTTTGACGTACAGTGCGTATAATTTTGCCTATTTACATCATAAGAAAATACGTAGAAAACCGTCCATAAAAAATAGTTTGATGTCTTTTCCTCGACTATACCCTGTTCCACTAATGTTGCGTCCTTAATTATAGTCCGCAAGTACGGGGCGACGACCGAATTGTCGCTTTAATCGAAGAAAAAGCAACCGACGTTTCCTCCCATTTTTTCGAAGGTCCGCAAAACTCTTCCCCTGCCTTTTCATCAGCTTCATATTTCCGAATAAAGTGTGTTAATTAATATACAATATATCCCCCGGGTTTGGAAATATCCGGTATACCTTTATCGCGCTCTGAGCGATGGGCATTAGTTTGGGCACGTGTACTGAATTTATAAAGGTATATTTATATGCGTAATTATATGCACACAGTATAGCCCCCTTCCCGCTCCACACGCACACACACACATACACACACAAATAGAATCTTTCCAGAAATGCGTACAAGCTTTGTATTCGACTTCACCCGCTTATTACCGAAGCAACTGTCCACAATGCTATTTGGGACACCCTGTATAAGAACCCTACATAAGAGCACCGTGTCGTGAGAATGTCGTGTGTCCCGGTACGGAAAATTCTCAACTGCATAAAAAGTATTAGCCGTGCCTGGGGACCGAGAGCCAGTTAAAAGGGGGAATTCCCAAGCGCGGGCCCTGATGCATTTTTTCTCCCTCGCTTTTTATCCCGCGCTTATATGCATGTCTAGGACGCAAGCAAAAAGGGGACCTGTGAGTTTATGAATGTATATGTATATATATATATATATGTATATATATGTATATATATATATATATATATATATATATATATATATATGTATATGTATATATATATATATATATATATATATATATATATCGCATATGCCGTAGCGCCGTTGTAGAAAGTATGTTTGTATTTCTTGTCCCTATCCGGGTAAGGGGGCGAGGGGGACATACCACCTGTAATCAAGCGCGCTTTCATATTCGAGAGAATTTGAAATTAATTTTTAAGCGAGTTTTACGGCCCGCGCGCGTTCGGTGCAGCGTGTACGTACTTATTATTAGGGTATTATATTGTACAGCGCAGTTGGATACATTAAAGCTGCGGCCGTTGCTGCTGCTGCTGCTGCTGCCTGCCTGGCGCCCTATACGCTCATTAAGCGGGTTTTAACGGGCGCGTGCAGCGCAAGCCTGCGCACCGGTGCCTTCAATTGCGATTAAAAAAAAAAAAAACAAAAAGAAACAGAATAGAAGAACTATACCGTGATTTATGCTTGGATGAATTTCGAACGGGCTTCTCGCTTAGATGACGCGGGTTATCGTTGGCTCGATAAAGCTCGTGGTCTCAATAAAGTCTCGTTTGAACATAATACCGATGGCCATAGAATTAGAAATAGGCTTATGAGCATCGTGCAGGGCCGGATTATCATAGAAACAAACGTGATAAACGCCCGCCCGATATTATAGGGGCGGTTCAGACCAAGCTTTATCTTGGAAACTTTTTTTTTAAATCAGTTTGGTAAAAAATTCCCTATTTTTTGGAACCAATGTATGTAAGATGCGGAATGATAAAATTTAAAAACAATAACTTACAACGGGAGGCTGTTAGATATGGGTGACGAATTTCGTTCGGATAGAATTTAGTTAATTTAATCAATTCCAAAATGGGACGTGTAGTGCTTTCGTTACAGAAATTATTCATTCGTGTACGTAGGCTCATTAAAACTCTTTTGCTTCAAATATCATTCCTTTTTCTTTGAAAGGGAAAGGAGAACCAGAATTCTAAGTAAGCATAAGTACTATAGCTTGGACATGAAAGCACATTAATTCCTGAAACTTTACACGGCTCATTTTGAAGATAATTGGGTTTACCCCGTTGAATCCGAAACAAATCCATCCCTTATGCTTGAACAGTCCGCTTCTTGTGAGCTTTTATATCGTCACGTGATTTGACGCTTGGGCCATAGGTTAATGTAGTATAGTGTCGAATCAGTAATGAGGAAGATCCCGCAACATGCATTCAGTAAACTGATAGTATTCGGAACTGCGAAATAAAATATAAATAAAATATAAATAAAATATCAATTGTCACTTTTCGAGCATCAAATTTTCGGTGCATCGTCGCGAGGTAATCATTTTTGTCTTAATGTAGGTATAGGCCAATCATATCGGCACTCTTTCTCATTTTGTTGGCAATTGATTTGAACGCGTCTATTGTATCTTTCATACAATCACTGATCGAGCTGTTTTTCAATATTTCGTACTCTACCCAATCCAGTATACCTACAATTTTCATATGTTTCGTTTAATGTTAGATAATTGCATTGGGGAATTTCATTCGGATTTATACGATCTTCCAAGTACGTATATCACTTAAAGTAAGTATATATGGCAAAGAACTTTTTTGTTTTCATCGCAAATAAAAACCATCGTCGGGCGTTTCCTGCTCGGCGAACCAGCCCGCAAGCTCCGAGCCCTCCATCCCCATCCAACTGACGGACCCTACACCCGCGCCTATACACGTGTTCGCATCGCGACGATGACGCGCCGTTCTCGCGAGGCGTTAATTCATAAATTTTCGCCAGTAGCTCTCGTCTGTAGTATAGGAGCGCGCGTGAACTCCTCTCTCTCTCTCTCTCTCTCTCTCTCGCTTTCGACAGTCTGCGATGCGCCGAGCAAGGAGAATGAGTGAGAGAGAGAGAGAGAGAGAGAGAGAGAGAGAGAGAGAGAGCGAGAGCGAGAAAGAGGAGATGATGAGCGCAGGAGCTACGCACGGTGCACACCAGCTTCCGAGAAGGAGAGCCGTTTAATCACTGTCCTGGCAATTAGTAATGATTCACGGTTGACGTCTCTGTCTCCGCATATGTGCATCCCGCGCTCCTGGAAGCCCTTCTTTATTACACACACACACACGCACACACATGCGCGCGCATCGTTACGAGACATCGGTTTACCATTTTTTCTTTTTTTCGAAGTTTGATCGAACGAGTAATATTACGTTAAAGCGTTAGTGTGTGTGTGTGTGTGTGTGTGTGTTTTAGGAAACTATTTTACGAGCACTTTGTTCTTGTCGCTTTGTTATAAAGAAACTCTCATTATCGAAACGATGCGAGATAAACGGGCTTATTAATTTTGATCCAGTTGGCTGGAAACATCCATAAGAGGAATGAGTTGCTGGAGATGGGTTTTGCGAGAGATTATTGTGTGTAATATGTAACCCGCAGGATTGATGAGCTCGTTTTGCTGTATTTCAATGTATTTGACTGCTCTCATTTATGAAAGTCGATGTTTATCCGTTGCTGTGCTAGAAGACATTGAAATAATGAAAAAACTTCTAGGCTTCGCATAAGAAAATGAAAAACTTCCAGAAAAAGGAAAATATAGTTTCTTCGATGTTCTAATTGATATAGTTATCGTGTTTTACACTTGATAAAACGAGCAATATCAATGCATTTGTCACATTTATATCGGTCGCACTTGTCTATTCAATTTGAAAATGCCGCCCGGCATAACACATACTTTCTTCACAAACGTACCGCGGACCCCCTTGCGCCAATCGCAATTGATGTTTCTAGATTGTATAAATATAGCTCAGCTCAAAACGTCTGTCTTGCTTACGAAAGGTATAAAATTTCTCAAATTGCGAACGTTGATCGTTTAATTATTAATGTACCGCATTCTCCTAGCTTGGCCATGATTTTCCATATTTTTATTTTTACGTCTTCTGATAAAATGATTTGTTATTTGATGATATTCCTTGATATAACCTCGAAAATATTACTCGAAACCGCTGTTTCCGGCGTTTTTGCTACGAGCTCATACAGATTCTATATCTATACACATTTTTCGTTTGCAACGTTCGCAAAGTTATATTACAAACGGGGTCTAATTGTAAAATATAAAAAAAAATTAATTAAAAAATTGTAATCTCATTATTTCGCATAGACTATCGTTTAAGAATAAAATTATGAAAAATAAAGAAAATGGAATGTATGGGGGGGTGGGTCAATGATAAAATTAATACATCTGCATCACCCTATTGTTCAAAAGATTTATTTCCTGGCGTTCAAAACGATAGCTTTTATATCGAGAAGTTGAAATATTGAAAATTGGACTCAATTTTTGATTGTCGTACCGCATTATATATATATATATATCCCGCGACCGCTTATGCAGGAGGAGATTCGCACATCAAGATATAGGATATATTGATTTTCTAGATGGAGTCAGGATTTATCGAAAATTTGTATAAACGCCGACCGGCGGAATAATAACGGTCGGAGAATGACGGTCTCACGAATCCCCGACGCAGTCTATCCTATCCTGATGTGCGTACGTACCTCCTCCCGCATAAGCGGGCACGGCATAACTTTTCGAGCTCGATTTCCTTCAAAACCTTGTGTAACAGGCGCACGTGGGCAGTGTAAACGTGCCATGAAACGACTCTAGCGCGACACTACCACGGCCCGGGATTATACGAACCACGTGCTTTCTCTTCTCTCTCTCTCTCTCTCTCTCTCTCTCTCTCTCTCTCTCTCTCTCTCATTCCATCGCACACCACAAATGGGACATTTGCTTTGAGAGCTCGCTCGGCTGTTCGCACGTCCGGGGTAGCGCGGTGGGGCGAGGCCATGCATATATACACTTACTTTGATAACCACTAACCGTCTTTCGGAGAAGCGATTCCTCATTTATGAACGCGCCAGACTTTTTCGGCATCCTTATTAGCGTGCTCGGGCGAGGGAGCGCGATGTCGGGAAAAAAGAGAATGAACAAGGGGGGAGGGGTGCTAAGTGCGGCCTCGTTAAGTCGCGCGAAAAGATTTTGCTCTCATTTTTTTTTTGGTTTTTTTTTTTTTCATTAACGACTATCGTTTTCTGCCAATTGGTTTTTAGCTTTATAATTTCGAGGCGTTAATTAAGGCAAAGTAATTATAGTAAAATTTAGTAATAATTTCATGAAATTAAGAGAGAAAAAAAATGAATTGCAGGTAAATTCATTTTAAATAAACCTGGTGTATTTTTATTATATGTCGTTTTTAGACACATTAACTATATTGATTTTCATTTTTACACTTTATTTTCTACAGGCTGATTTGTTTGAACGAATTGCATTTATTTGTAAAGGAGTGTATTTAATCAACAGAATTAATTTAATAGTTCAATGTATGTAACAGTCGACATAAGTAAATTTTATAATCAAAAAATAAAATCTGTCCTCCAACATAATGAAAAACAAGTGCTTCATAAGTTTTTTCTAAATATTTAAATATTTTTCACATCCAAAAATAACATGGAGATTTTTGTTCTATAAATCGCCACTATTTGGTACATTTTTTCGCGCGACACCTGTATATACACTGCAAAGTGGTGAAGTTATCCATTTGATCATTATTTGACAAATAATTTAAAACTGTTTAAAAAAATTTTATACGAAATTGTTTACCCAAAATGTCGTCAGTTTCTGAGAGCTTGTTTCTATTTTTTCGGTTTGTCAAAAAGTATCAATTGGAGTTTGAAATTTTATTATAAGCCGTTGTCTATCAAAAAACGAGATATACAATGATACTTATGAGATTAACTGATGCTTCTCTTGAATATTTATCTCCATAACGTCAAATAAATAAGTGAGCATTCTACATCTCTCGGGTGAATAAATCAGAAGTTTCCTTGGACTTTAAAAAATTTTACAGCACATTTTTCATTAAAAATGGACTTTTTGAAAAAACTATATTTTTTTTTTAAAAAATTTTTCAATTATATAATTTCACTGTACGAATATAGCTTTTGAGAAATAATGAATAGAATAACATATTCTATAATGAATAACGATTCATAAAAAGCATTAACTATTTCTTTTACTACTTATAGTACATCTATAATATTATAATTACTAGAATCAACTGATACAATAGAATTATTTTGCAAAAATTATTTGTAAAAGCCTTTTCTTTATCATCAATATTTTTAATAACCGAGAAAAGAAATCGAGACGCAACTAATTTTTATAAACAGGAAAAGCCTTTTTTTCTATGAGATTTTATTTTGAAATCTCTCCAGCTAAATTTTGAAACGGTCCGTGCGTTATTGATAATTATATACAATTATGTACGCCGACGCATGATCTGGCGGAACATTCACAATTATACAACGTCCTCTTTTCAACAATCATTTGCATTATACATATGTGTGTGTGTGTGGTGTGTGCGTGTGTGTGTATGCGTGTGTGTGCGCGCGCGCGTTTGTGTGTATGCACGGTGAAACCTGGCGAAACACTGAAGCGCGTATAGTTCGTCACGTGTTTGAGTTTTCGTCTCTTATAATAGCTATAACATGCCGAACGATTTATCACGAGTCCCGCGAGAGGGTCGAAAATGGACCGTGCCACTTCTCTCGCCCTGTCGACGCCCCAAATATATATATATATATATATATATATATATATATATATAATAAAGATGGAGAGAAGGAGAGAGAAATAGTGAGGAAAAAGAAGCACCGGAGACGAAGGTGGAGGCGAGAACGGCGTTCCTTCCGCCGAACCGGAAATCTGTAGGGCTGCGCTGCGTTTCGCACTTCGCCTACGCCCACTACTATATGTGGCCGAGAAATCTGCGCTTTTTCCCGTAGCCATCCCCTGCAGATATACGTGCAACGTGGACGCGGACGACGCGACGCTTCGCTCGCTAGGATAAATATTCCATACACAGGCGATGAAGATGATAAATGTTGCGACGCGCGCCTATGGGATTATACGAAGAGGGGAGTAGAGCTGGTGCGAATTTGTTTCGGATAAACACGTTATACATGCGAGCAGAGCGTTTAACGTTACAATTACTTTAATAATTTCCTTTTCGCACATTGAACTTTAGAATAATGACATTTATGTATATAGTGAGTATGTATATATATGTATGTATATATATATATATATACATTTGTATACGTTAATAAAACATTTTTCGATGCAGTTCATCGAAATACATGAAGTGAATAAACTAAAAAAATTAATGTATCTCAAAAGATCATAAATTTATTCTGAATACAAAAGGATTGGAAAGATCTTAAACTCCAAAGTGATGAATAGAATGAAGTTTAAAAAAAAAGAAGACCGCTCATTATTTACTGTATTAGATTTATTAAAATGAATTTTGATTTTAAATAAAAATCACAGTCTCTTATTTTAGTATATTACTGTATTTTCAAAAAAATTAATGTAATATATCTTGGGAAAAGTCGTAACATTATATAATTAGCTAATGCATAGTATTTCAGATAAATTGGTATTTCAAATCAAAATATGTAAAATTGATATTATTTTCGTATATTTGTTATAATATACTTTTTTCATACACTCATTGGTTACATTTAAGCCATTAATTAAAAGCAGCGTTTTTTAATTGTGATAACGGTTTGAATTTTTTTGAAAGCAAATCCGAAAGTTTTTTCGACATTGTGTCGTACTCGTCTACTTTATCGTGACAACAGCATTTTTGGAAAATAGTCGACGTCAGTGAAACTATGGGATATCAAACGATTGAAGCTAATTGAGGATATACAATATGGAAATCATCGGAGGTATCCCGATACGTAATATGGGAATATTCGAATCTTCACGCTAAGTCTACACCGGGTAGCTGGAGTGTGCTTCGGGGTTTCGGGCGCTACTGATCACGCAAGCTCGTAATGTCATACTTTATCCTACATACGCATAAACATAAACACGTATACTCTTTAGACGAGAACGGAAAGTTTTACCTCACAAGTCCAACATTATTTTCCGATAAATTATTCATAAAGGTACTATCTTGCGGCCACGCGCAGTCATCTATAGGTTACAGACAGAAAAATCTTATATTCACGATAGAATTCGAGCAAATGTAATCGCACGTATCCGTAAAGCCGTAGTTTACGGCCTCGGTACAGCTCGTAAAGTTGCACTTTACGTATACTCTATTGAACAAAATTGTTAACACTATAGGTATGTAGAACTTTCTAACCTATTGCTTAAAGTAGATAGTAATCTTTGAACCTCCTTTGCAGGTTCTCGGATGTAACTTCTGCATTCGAACGTTTTAACGTCATGGTACGAAAATGATTATTGTTATATACTACTCATAATGTTACAATTACGACTACGACGTATATGTGCAACTCTCGTGGTATATAGATTATTACGTTTAATCCTTCTGTGTAGATTCATTTTTCATCTTATGACATTGCACATTGGTTTTGTAGCTACTACTTCGATAGATTGCGTGAAAAGTGCGCACTTTATACACTAATATAATACGTTGTACCTTATCACCTCGAAATAAATCGTAAAATCAGCAATTTTCACATAGTCTGTATGGAACATTAAGAAAAAAATTAAGGGAAAATTAACAGAAGATGAAAAGAAGGAGAAATAATAATTAATAGAATGGCGAAATTAACGTGTAGGAACCGGTAGGAACCATTGAATCATCTTCCGTCTATATAATAAATAAAAGTATATATAGCGGCAATACAGTATTTTACTTTTTTCTTAATACCAAAAATAAAATTTCTAATAGATCACGAAGTGATTGGTTTTTTTTTCACTGTAAGTAAAACTTCCTTCGCTCTTTTTTCTTCGTACATTTACTTCTCGCGGTCGACACACCTTTTAAACCTCTCTTCCTCTGTGCTGCGATGACCTCAACTGGCACTCTCGACTCCTTATATCCTCCTGTTTTGGGGGCTCATTTATCACGTCCGCGCCGTGCCGTTCGCTCGTCTCCCCAACCTCTCTCGAAAGTAGATCATTAAATTAGATATACAAGCAATCGAATTGATAATTCCTGCCAGTCACCCGTGGGCGCGCGCAAGGCTCCCTCCCCTCGCGACGAGTCGCGGCGCCCGCGCAGGGACCCTTCTTTTCGGCGCCTTGATTTCTCGCAGCAATAACCGGCGCGAGGAAAAACGAGAGGGGGAGCGGGTTTCCTTGACGCGCCTCTCGTATACTATCTATCTATCTCACTATCGTTCTCACTCTTTCTCTCTCCCTCTCTCTCTCTCTCTCTCTCTCGGGCGCTTTCCTTTCGCGCGTCGCCGGCGAATATACAGACGAAGGCGCTCTATCGTCGAATTGAAGCGCGGGCGCGTTTGAAGTTGCAGTGGCGCGGTCTTCGAAACGTACGCTCGACGACGGACGAGCGAGAAAGATTGATAGGGAGAAAAAAACGAGGAAGGGACTGACGGAAACGCGAGGCCGACGCGTGTCAAGGAACGCGCGAGTTCGTCCCCCCTCCCGCCCCTATCGCCTCCCCGTGCCTTTCACTCTCTTTTCCTTCGGGAGGAATTGACGCGTTAAAGGAGGGCTTTACGTTAATTTGCCATATAGAAGTCGGTGGGAGCGCGACTGTAAATAAATGCTCAATCATATTTAGAAAATACGAATAGACGTTTCAATTTATATTTAAAAATAACGAGGCCTCGCGCATCTGTTGCTCGCGAGCTCGCACGGGCGTGCTTAAGAAACGCCTGTAAATAACTGTCGAGAGGGTTGTGCTATAATTACACTTTGTTTGCTTCCTACTTTTTTCTTACCTCTTTCGGTTGGATCAGCTTTATTAAAGATCGGAAGGCTATTTTTACGAGAGTTCGAATCTGTACGCGTAAGACTTGTTTTTCTATATTATTTATCTACAATACTGTTTTCCGTAGAAATTTGAACACAAACATTAAAAATTCAAAATGACAAATCCAATAATGAGAAAATTCCTATATGTTGGTGAATGATTTGTACAGGAAGATTGGAGTTCCTGTGATAGCTATTTGGAAATTTATTTAGTGAGATCCAGATCTCTGCATCCAACAAGTGTTCCTATATTATGCATAATCTGAGCAGTCTACTGTAGTATGTGCTTGTTCACCGAATACGTATTATGAAATTGTTTATAATTCGTTGGAAATGTATGCGATATGATTGTTAAAAAAGTAGAACAAATAAAATTATTTCATATAGTGAATGATGGAAGAAACTGGCCTAAAACACAATATTTTTTTATTAGACAACCTCAAATATCTCACAATCTTGCTGTGACTGACACATTTTATGGAAGTATTTGAATAGTACATGAAAAATTACTTTGAAAATTATTTTTCTTTTCTCAATTTGTCTTATTGGCACTGAGACTAATGACAGTGAATTGAAAAAAATCTTTTCACTAGCCTAACCTTCAAATCACAACTTGAACATGATTTTTTCAAGCTTTCGTGTTGCAAAATATAGTCTAATAATACTCATGTGTGAGCAGATTTTTACCTCGTGCGATCAATGTCGGCTGTGAGCTGCTTGACGAGATAAATAACGAATGTATACAGGCTTGTTAATTTGGTAAAACATAAAAGTAGATGCTCGTAACAGAAGTAATATAGATTGAATTGTGCATGTATTAAAATTAAATTGAATAATAATTCTCATAACCAATTTTTTACATTTTAAGCAATTCGTAACTTTCTTTCTTCCATTTATCTGGATATCTCCAATAAGAATAGATAGCGAATTCGCAAATAAAAAACTTGACTTCCTAAATCGATTATTAATTGCAGAAAGCAAAAAGTATGGAAATTTTGCGACAAAAGGGTACATATTGTCCTTTCATATTTAGATACATAATACACTTTTTTTACATTTTATTTTAATGGTATTGGTTTTCATTCAAAGGAATATTATTATTTAGTGTCAAGCTTGATGGGATAACAAGTTGCAAAGTCGATATTTTGGTCCATACCTTAGTGTGCGCTACGACGTGGATGCGTGATGGCAATAATTTATAAAATGTCACTCATCTTTGGAATTTACGCGATAACTAGACATTAGAGCATGGTAAAATTTCTGTTTTTATCGTAGGCCAACTTGAAGGTCTTAGTTGCATACATCGTTTTATAATTTGTTCTTAAAGAAATTTTAAAAAGTACCGTACGGTCAGTCCAAATGTTCATTGTATTGTAAAAAAAATTTTTCAAAGCTCCTACGATCATTAAGGAATACAATATAAAAACATTTATACATTGTTTTTTTATGGTACGTAAAAATGGAAAGATTCTTTCAAATAAATAATTATTAATTTTTATATTTAAGGATTGTAAAGAATGGGAAATATTACGTTCAAATTCGTATTTAGACTTTGATTAAGGTATCCTCTGAAAGTCCGTTGAACAGAACCTTGAGAGAACTAAGCAGTAAAGAATCACATATATTATAGTTTTTGATTTGTCTTCAAAATGTAGTTTTATAATATCTAAAGTAATAAATATTTTTATCGACCTTAAACTTTATCTATTTTAATCACTTATTTACAATTACCCACTGAAATATTTACACATTTGAAATATAAAAATTATCATAGCTATCACTATCACGAAAGAAGAAAATGGTCAGCAAAGGACGATTTGACTGTCCCCGCTGCCAATATCTCTTATAATGTCAATTTTTCTAATACAGATTTTTAGATTCTTCGGGGATAAATATAATCAAGGACAATCTTTTTGCCATTCTAATAGTACTATAAGAACGATACAGATATTTATTTGTTTGTTAAAAAACAACCGAGATAAGAGTTTATAATTTTTAAATTTTACTTATAGTACGTATGCAAAATTAAATCACACGAGCTTCTGTCAAAGTCAGTGCTTATTTATTTTTTTGTTATTTCTATTCTTTAAATCCTAGATACTGTATTTATAAAAGGCAAGAACTATAGTTTATAATTTAATCTTTCTATATCAAGATATGCTACCTATAATATTTAATGCAGTTTCGAACTCCGCGGTAGGTTGCTTTTCTGTTGCATAATCTATTGTTACTTTTTCGAAAACCAACTGAATGGTTATTATAACTTCGAAACCAAAAGTCATCTTATTATATACTATTCGCAGGAGGAAGGACTCGTATCTTACTAAATTTTTATTAGAGACATTTGAACGCCCTCTATCGCCCCTCCGAACTCCTCTATCTCGGACAAGAGGAATGGACGATTTCACGGAGAATTACCCATCATTCTCGGCATTAACTCCTGTACACAGAACTGCGTGAAGATATCTCGATCGATCAGCCGGATTTTCTACAACTATTGCCAATAAACATGGGCACCCGTACCGGGTCTAAAAAATTTTCAATTTCTATGACAGCGCGAATACAGCAGCAGCAACAGCAGCAGCAACAGCCATCAACGCCTAACTTTCAAATAATCGATCAGTCTCCCGACCGCGTTACATACGCGTAGGGCGTTGATAGAAATTAGATATAACGCGCGCGCCCTCGGCTGATATAACCATTCTCGAAAGGGGTGGCACTCGAACCGGACACTTTAATGACCTTTAATGACGTGCAATTAGCCCTTATCGGGCGTAACTCCCGATCGGTTTAGCGTTTCAGGCGCGACGGATCACCGAAATGGTATATATATATATATATATATATATACATGTAACGAAGGAGAAAAATACATACGGAAGGTGCACCCTCGCGCGGTGTTGTTTGACCATTAGGGACAGCGTCCGGCGATCTATATATATATGTATATATACATGCTGCGGTCTCGTTATTTATTATATCGAAGTCATATTATCGAGACCGCGGCCGAGGCGAACGAGCTCGTTAAGACGGGCCGGCGGCGTAATAACACGACTCTCCTCGCCCGTGGGGTGACATATTACTTATTTAGATATTCCGTGGTCATAATTGATATGCTGTAGCGTGACGGGCGTCGGTGCCTATGCGCGCACAACGCGTACGTACGAATCCGAGCCTCTTCATTCGACCTCGGACTTTTGTTTAACGGGGGACTCGTTAGCTGCCGATTTCGAATGTCGCGCGTAACCTCGGCTGTATATTTTATACATTCGACTTTATATATATATATATACTATGTAGAGAACGAAGCAAGGGCGTGTTTTTCGATTAAATTATCTAATAATCGCGCAAGTATCATCAGAGCGCGGTAGATAATGAATTTTGACGTATAGTGAGAGAAGGAAGAAGGATTGAAAAAAATGTGCGGTTGAGAAAGTCTTATTAATTAAATCGATCGACACGTCTATCGTAATTTAATTATTTTTCTAGTAGTTGGAGTAGATGAAGTGGAAATATTTGTCGAGAAACAAATTAACGAAGTATTTCATGGCGAGGAGTCTAAAGATATGAGACATTGATTAAAAGAGAGCTCATTGTCCATACTATACTCTATAATCTAGTTTCTCCATAAGCTACTGGAAATTTTATTCTCTCAGAACGTTAAAATTCAGATATTTTAAATTACATGTCTGCTAAAGATTAAATCCTTCCAGAATCTATATTTGTTTATTTGAACAAATATAGCCAGTTGAAAACTTCCAATAAATCAATAGATAAATAAAGATTATTAAACTCTTTATTTGTGAATTTACTTTATTCTTCAGGAAAAGCAAAAAATTATTTAGAAAGTCAACGAAGAGCCCGTGAAAACATTTTTTTTTTTATATTAAATATATTTACATATTATTATAAATAGTTAAACATATTAGTTTTGTAATGCATTTGTAGAAAATTTAAGAAACTTGTATTTGATTAGTTATGTAGCTGTGAAATAAATATTTATGATAGACAATTTGAAAAATATGTATACACTTTTTAAATTCTGAAGAAAGAGTGCAATTTGAATTTAAATAACCTTTTTAAATTTTTGGATATCGTAATTTTTCAGCATAAAATATTATTATTTGTTACCACGCTTAAAGTTGGTTCCATTTTGCAGCTTATAAAGTAAACAACATTTTTGTCGTAAATATTCGTTTGTCAATCTATGTAAAAAAATTTATGATAATAAGTTTTGCAGTTCTTCAGAAACCACTTTAGCTATACCGAAGATTACTTTTAACTACATAAGAATTATGTTATTTCTTAAGCTCAGTTGGTTGAAGAAGGTTTAGAGTTAATTAACTAATTGACGCACGGAAAGAAATGTTAAAAAACTCGTTGACGTGCCATGCATACATACATACATACATTCTTGACGATGTTATAGTCGTCAAATTCAATTAAAAATATACGTGACTTATTATAAAAACGATTAGGTAAATGCATATAAGTCGAATAAGCATTTTACCAATGCTTTACCGAATTATATTCAATTATTTTAATGTTAGTACTATATTGTACGATCGATATTGCATAACGATATGAAGGGACGAAGGAAATCAATATTCTGACAGTTAAATAGAAATTATATACTTCTATAAGTTATAGTAACATTTAATAATTTTATTATATCAATGATCCACATTTAATAAAGTAATTTTACATATTAAAATTTGTACTTATGTTGACATTTTAATTAAATTAATAAGTATGTTTATCGGTATTACAGTCTTTACAATATAATACAATATATTATATATAATATAATATTATAATACAATATATAATCTGACTGTCATTATTTTAGTTAATATATGGTATTATAAAGACTGTAAGACCGATAAAAATATTTATTAATTTAAATAATTTTTTAAACAAATTAATAATAGAGCCTACCGAGTTTAATTAACAATTTCATGTGAATTATCATGTTTCATTTATATAACATCACATTTTATAATAAGTATAATGTCACAGTTAAACAAATAAGTTCATACGAATTTCCAATGTTACCAAATAGAAATAAATTTATTTTCCATATTTCAAATTATTCGCGAGTAATATTTTTTATACTATTTTCAAACTTTGATTATTGCCACCTATTCAGTCGAAGCCAATAAAAAAAGGTAAATAAAAGAAGGCTGGGGTACACAACGCGTATATATTAATATAAAACGTGGGAAGTCACAGGCTCGAGCGCGCAATAAAAAAAATCTTTCTTACCATAAGAACACCGAACTTTTCAATAAACCGAAGAATTCATTTCGTTGGCTTTAGGAAGAAAAAAAAGAAAGTGAGAAAAAGAGCGAAGAAAATATCATAGAGAGAGAGAGAGAGAGAGAGAGAGAGAGAGAGATTCGAATCCGGGAGTAAGTGCATATTTCTGGTCTTTTCACGTCATATTTAGAAATATAAAAGAGGGGCCGTCGAGGGCCATTATATGCAAGCACTATAAAATACTTAGAGAGGGCTTCTCATTCGCTGACCCGCGTCTCCCTTCAGAGATATAGTATAAAAATTGAAACATACATAATGCGACGCGCGACTTCCAAGCATATAATAATACATACTCGTGATGTAAGCCACTACCATAGACACACACACACACACACACACACACACACACACACACACACATACGCGCGCGCGTGTATATATATATATTGCGAGTGCCTCTGAGCCTTCTTCGCCGGCACGCCGTGGCTAATCGGGGCGTAATTTACGGGTTACCGTTCTCGTGTACAAGGGTCGATTTCTCTCTCTCTCTCTCTCTCTCTCTCTCTCTCTCTCTCTATATATATATATATATATATATATATATATATATATATATATATATATATATATATATATACATAGCTCTGTAGAGCGCTCTTATGCGCGGACTAATACGCGTTCAGCCTGAAACTACTTCTGGGCAATTCCCTTTTCCCTGCGTTTCCTACCCACTGAGGCGTCCATATGTGTCCGTGTGTGTGTTTCTTTCATCCTGCGGGTGTATATATATGTAACACATATAAGTGGTTTAAGAGCTGAGAACTCGGGGTGTAGGTCTCTAAGTACGGAGCGAATGGGACGTTTGTGTGCTTAACCGGTTCATTCTAATAAAATTGTTTTTGTACAGTATAATATAAGTGCATGTTTTATAAGAGCGCGTATTCACTTTTCAGTTTTCTATATCGTATATTCAAAATTTGAGGAAACAGAAGATTAAGGTTTTATCGATTGTTTAAAATCATTTTATATTTCTGTGTTCACTAAATTATTCTTAGAATACAATAAATACAAAGCTTGACCGGGTTCGTTGTACGTGAGTCGAAAATTGTTGCACAACGTAATTATGAATCGAATCATAGAACTTTGTTAATTATTGAATCGATTTTGCTGAAGGGAAAGTCAAGCCAAGATGGGTCTTTTAAAAGATCGCTTTGAACATATATAAGACGTATAATTTTATAACGTTTAATTTTTTTTATAGCTGTTATTGCGCAATGACATTTTTTTAAAACGTCTATTTAATCGAAAACTATTCTTCAAGTGCCAGTCCTAAATTCTGTATGTTATATATTTAAGTTTGTAGAATATACTTCAATTAAAAAAGAATTGACTAAAATTTACACAGAATTCTCTAGATATTTTCGCTTCTCGTACATGCTAAAGTAATTAGATTATATAATAGTTATATCTGATGCAGTCACACTAATAAAAAGAGCCCTAATAAAAATGAAAAACATGCATTGGATTAAGAGCTATCAAGTTTTTTTCGTTAATTCCATTGTGAATTAAATAATTCTATTTAGTATCCAGATTAGGATTCTAAATGTCAATTCAAAGTACCAAATTTTCTTCAGGGCATAAAAAATCACATCTGTTTTTCGCTCGTCAATCCAATTCTAAATTAATGTAAATCGATTTCAGAACATTTACAGTGCACCTTGGCACAGGACGACGATGCCTTACCGTCTGCCAATATATCCAATAGAACCCCCTTTTTCTTTATATTTATCAAGATGGATTATATACAGATATTTATGCGTAGAATTTGTTTCTTTTCAATGAAATAGATATACTTAAGTATAAGATAAACAATCAATCAGTCCCCTCGAAGAACGACGCTGTACGCGAGCAACTTTGTGGTGCTTTCCTGAAAAACGGTTAATTTTACCCTCTCCACCCGTCCCCCGCCCCTCATCATCGAGATTCAGTAATATATTCATACGTGTAACCGCATGCACCGTCTGGCCATCGGGGCGAGAAGAGATCGACTCCCTTATCCCAAAGGCAATATATATATATATATATATATATATATATATATATATATATATATATATATATACGTATAGAATGCAGGGCGGCACGCTGTTTGGTAAATCCGATACTAATTACCCGAGTGCCTTGACAAAAACAAGAGACGCCCGAGCGCATTGGTTCTGCGTATCGTGGATTATTATAACTGGCGCGCGGGAGGTCGTCCCGATGAGGCGCATCGTAAGTAGTACGCGACCGAACAGTACAGCGGGCGACTTGGGTGTCAAACCCCTCCGATTACATTCGAGCGCCATGATATAGGTCGCATGGGTATACGTATATATACTTATGTATAACCACGCATGTCGCCTGTTAGTGGTACTCTTGTATATATATATAGTATTTCGTCGCGGTAATGAGCAATCTTAACTTGCGGCTTTTGACTATTGGAACTCAGTGAGCCTCTGTTTTCCTCAGTTCGGACCGCAACAGACGCACACTGGCTGATCTTGATAGTGTTACAGCAGAACATTTTTTATTTTTTTTATAGATTATATATATATATATATATATATATATATATATATATATATATATATATATAGCAATGCTTTCCATTTTACGGTAGCGCGGGAAGATATTTAATTTTCATTAGTTTTATTCACTATACTTTCAAGATAATACTTGGAATTATTCTTTTTTAATCTTTTATGTATTTAATAAACCATCCATTAAAGTAATTGATTAATATACATATTTCAAATTCTATACAAAATAACATTTAAAAGTTCCAAAAATAAGTTTTTATGTCTTACGATTTATGACAATTTTTTCTGTTATCTATATTTGGATCTCATATACTATAATAAGTATTTTATACTCCTAAATAAGGAAATTAATTATTTTCAATGACTAAAAAAGAATTTTTTTTGTTTGCAACACAGATGATGCATAATTTTTTGACGAGATGGCGTTACACGTACCTTTGAAAAGTTTCGGGAATTATATAAATCAAAAAAGATACTTCATTTTTTTAGATTTATTCTGAATAAAGAAGTTTACCGTAAGAAATTGAATCTCAAACGAAAAAAATCCAAAGTTCGGAGTTTAATCGAGAGTTTAGTTAAATTATACTAGAAGGAATTGAAATTTAAAAAAAAACACAAAAACATTATTTATCGTTGATACGTATTATTCAAATAATTTATAAATACAATAATACTTAAATTCTAGAAATATTAAGTACTATATATTTAATTGTTCATTAAAGAATAGTGAACGGATGTTATGGAAGTTTTTTGTTTTTGTTTCTTCCAGGTTCAATTTAATGTACGAGAGTATCACGTTATTGAAAAAGGGAACGAATTATTTAAACCCTCTTTTGCCAAGCACAATGTTTATTATAATTTTTCGGTAGGATACGCCACTTTGCTCAACATTATACGTTGTATGCTCTGTCGGCGAGAAACATTTAAAAAATTCTAATTTAACCTTTTAAAAGGACGACTTTTAAAATGTGTTTACGAGTATAAAATATATTTATACTAGGATTCTTTTAAATATCCTAATCGTTAACATAAGCGGTGTCCCAAAAATTGCCTTTTTAGCTTATAAAAAGAGAAAAATTTTTTTACCAAATTCTAAGTATATTTGTACAAAATTCTATGTATGCAATTTGTTCTTAACTTGAAAATAAAAAGCCAAAAATTATATTTATCATATTCGTTTAATATTGTATATCACAGACAAATGCATAAGCATCGAAGGCTCTTGTAACCAAATTTAAGTTCCTTACAAAAACCGTATAAAAAAGTTTAAAGACGAGGCATTTTATTGCTACTCACAAGACTTTTCAATGCAGATATTTTAACAATCTGACGGATTCGACTATCTTTTTAAAATCTATAATTTTAAACATTATTAGAATGTATTACAAGCTTAAATATTATTTAAGTACTTTAAGAATATTACAAATCGTACATTTAAGAAATACTTATATCAAATTTTTATAGTATACTAATTAAAATATCTATGATTTCAATAAACTAACACACACACACACACACACACACACACACACACACACACACACACACACACACACACACATATATATATATCTCTGAATGTAGTCGTATGCTTATATTTTGGGATAAAAAATGTATATTAGAAATTCCAATTATTTAAAAAAAATATTTTTTGGGTATTGGGTGATTTAAAGAAAAATTGCGATTTGAACCATTTATTCGGATTCTTATCATTCATTATTATGCGTAATATCAGAAAATAGTAAATAAATTAAGGAATCTTATACGATACTTACTTTGTCCGTGGCTCCGTTCGACAATGATTCTCCCCTTTTTCGAAACGAATTTAAGATTAATAATAACGAGCAGCCAATTTTAATTGTATTCACGGGATTTAATGTGTATATACGTATATATGTAAAATAAATGTGAAATGCGCAAATAAATGAAAAAGCAAAGGTTGTTATAGTTAAACAAAAGAAATTTATTGAACAACTGGTCAATATTGGTGGTTTCCATTTTATATTCTGTACGTTTTTTTTTCATTTTATTTATTTATTGATTTTTTTCGTTTCCAGCAACGAGACGACGACGAACCAGTACAGCCTGCTTGAGCGCGCCTCATCTGCGCCTCCTCACCTCCGATGTGCGTCGCAGGACCGCACGTGCAGCCCGTGCCTCCTGACACCCACACACATACACACACACACACACACACATGTGTCTGTGAAAAGCTCCGCTTTCAAAGGACGCCTGCCAGCCGCCTCCTCGTTCTTTGCCGGTCCGTTGGTGCGCTCTCGTTTTATTATAACACGTAACGTGTGCCGGGCAGTCCGTGAGCGCGGAGAGAGAGAGAGCGACAGGGTGGGGGTGGGGGTGAGGTCGCGAGGATGGCGGCTTCGTGGAACAAGCGCGCGCAGCAGATATTGCACGGAGTCGGCGAGCGCTGCCCGCGCAACGATCTCGAGCGAAGGACGAGGGGTTGCGGGAGAGGATGGAGGAGCTTTTCCGTATGTGAACTCTCGAGGCGCGGGGGCGCGGCCGCGGCAGCGTCTTTTGGTAAACCCGACACGCCGCCGCGCTGTCCTTCTGTGTACATATCTCTCTCTCTCTCTCTCTCTCTCTCTCTTTTTCTCTATGTTTCTCTGCTTGTCCCTCGCTCTTCGACTAGTTAGCATTCTTCCGCCTTGACACGAGGCGACGACGACCAAGACGAGAAGGGTGCACGAGTGAGGTTTCTCTCTCTATCTCTCCCTCTCTTTGTTTCTCGCTCTCGCTCCTACTCGCCGCAGGATCCGTGCCCGTGCGCGCGCCACCCACCGCGCGAAGATCAGTCGCTCATCTAGCCTAGAGAAAAGAAGCCAGGAAAGAAGAAAGAAAAAGAAAACAAACATATCAACAGATCGTACTAAATAATATACTGGATTTATAATAGTGTGATCGCGCGCGCGACGTGTCGTTTCGTTCGTTCGTTGGTTCGTTAGCACCGACGCTCTTCTGACATTTCTTATAAGAAAAAAAAAACACCATGTGGCCGCTCCGCCATATCATACGTCTATAAATGCACTGTTCCATATATTTATATTTATATATTCCGAGGGAAACTTTAAAACCGCGATTCCGAGTACTCTGTTCAGGGGAGAGAGTGGTCTTTTTTCTGTTTCAACCGAGCCCGAGATATTTAGCTTGACAGTTTGTCCCTGTCCTTATATATATATATATATATATATATATATATATATATATATATATATATATATATATATATGTACACTTCATGGACGTCAAACGCGTCAACGCCCGCGCGCGCGCGACAAGAAATGAAAAGAACTGAAGGGAATCAATTAATAATAGACCGCGGTGTTGTCATTGCCAGTCGTGCCCTCCCTCCACCCGCTGCCTCGTGCGTGTCTTTAATGACAGCTCGGACTTTGAACTTTGTACTCAGGAAGTGCCGTGCGATATATATATATATATATATATATATATATATATATATATATATCTGCGACGAATTTTAATAGGCTGTAAAAGATGATTCATTGCCCCCGAAATGCCCCGCACGTCAGTAGCAAAATTCTTCGAGCTCGTATTATAATAGGCTAATATGTAAATCTTGTCGCGGTGCGTGCGACATGTTAGGTTATATTCTGTTCTATACAAAGAAAACTTTTCTAATGGAGTATAATGGCGGCTTTGAGAAATTGTTATTAATAAATTTCTGTATAAGAAGAGCGACGGTGCAATTTTCTCTGTAAGGGCCGGCTGTCGATAAAAATTTTTACCGATCGAGCAAAAAATAATATTCAAAATTTTATAGGTTAAATTATTTAAAGAGTGAATTATTGAAAATTTTAGATAATCATATCCGTTACTTATTTGTCTATCTTACATTGCTGGAAATGTTTAAGGAAATTCGTTGAACAAAGTAGAAACAATAATTATGCTCTTTAACAATTGTTTTTAATATTGTATATGCAAATATTATAGAAACAAAAATTATAAATAGAAAATGTTTAATATTTCCTTACGTCATGAGGAATTTGCCTTAAACTTTACAACAATATAAAACCATCGGAATTGAGTTGCATAATTAGCACAAGAAAAGTATCCTTTAAAACAGAGCACATTTGGTTTAACCGTTATAAAAGAACAATCGACAGTCCCTTAATCGATCATGATAAATATATTACGTTCGATCGTACATTAAGGCAGTATCGTGATATAATAATATATAGGATTTTGGAAACGGATCATTTACCTTGGCTGTTGATAATAATGGCATTACGAAAGAAAAAAGAAAAAGAAATGGTTTTTACAATTGCCCGTTGCAATATCGTTTAGGCACAATGATACCGATCAACGTGTGTCTATCATATCGAATTGTCTGAAAATAATGGAAATCATAATAATGTTTACAAAAGCTTTTTTTTTTAATCGATAATATATTTCATTGCTGTCGGTGAGACCTGAAATTTCCGAGCAGTTTTTACGTAAGAACGTATATAAGCAATGATAATGCGAGCTGTAAGGCCGTACTTATCGGGTTCGCGTCGGACGCAAAAAGTGTCTTAGCGTTGTCATAGGCTTTTTGGAGAAAAAAAACACCAGAAATTTCAGGCAACACCGTGCAGAAAACAAAAAAGCAAAAAACAAAAAACAAATGGCGGACGAGCCGCGCTCTACCCATCAGCCAGACTGAAAAGCTTAAGAGTGTTAAGTCTATAAAGGCCAGAATTAGTATATGTTTATATATATACATAAGCAAAGAGTGCGCGCGGAACGATGACCGATGTCGCGTTATCAATCGCGAAGAACGATGCGTAAAGCGCGCGTTATCATAAAAATCATAAAAAGGAGAGGGAGGAAACCGCGGCTCGCCCTCTTATGTCTCACTCTCTCTATCTCTCTCCCTCTCTCTTCTCCCCCTCCAAACTCTCGCTCTTCCCGCGGCCGCAAATTGAACGACAAAGCGAGCGCCACCGTCACCGTCTCGCCCCCCTGCCCCAAAAAGTAATAAGGATATATATATATATATATATACTCTTACCCGCATGCTCGCGGTCGTATTATTGATCCCCTCGCGCGCGCCGCAATTGTTTATTGCGCCTCCTACGACCCTCCTCCTCCACCCCTACCCTCTCCCATCTGCGTATTATTCGTTTGCGCGAGTGCGTGCGTGCTCCGGTGTCGTTATATATACCCGGCTTTCTCTCTCTCTCTCTCTCTCTCTCGTTCTCTCCCGTGATTTCCTTTAACGAGAGCGGGCTAATTTTACGAGGCTCCATTTTTGCCGTCTTAGCCTCTTTCCCCTCCCCTTCCCTCTCTGCCCGAGCGTTATAGGGGGGGGGGGCGGGTTAATGCAGTGCGCGCGCGCGCGCGAGCGAAGTTATTTTTCTTCCGTCGTAATTTATTTCCGAGCGCGTCGGCCGAGTCGGTTGCGCCTTTTTTTTTCATCCTTTTTATTCAGCTTAACGCGCGACGGCTTTTTGTTTTCGCTCTTAACGTATTCCCCTTTCGAAGCGCCGGCCGCGCGGCTTCCGAAGTTTCGAGTCGCATTATAGGCGCCAGTCGGCACCGGCGCGCTAGTTTCCAGAGGATCGATGACGAGCGCTCTATTGCAGTGGAGTGGGTGTCGGCTGAGTGGATTATGTAGATAGATATATATAGGTATCAAGTGCCAGTGAGAGTATGATATTAGTAAGCCTGGGAACTTTCGTACGAACTTGAAAGCGTTTGAGCTAATTCGAGGTGTGCGAATATCTCGTGCTTGTCGAGCAGCAATTGAAACATTGCCAACTATATATTTGTGTCTTT
The DNA here is from genome assembly GCA_018907035.1 of Sycobia sp. Sy_11. Lineage (NCBI taxonomy): Eukaryota > Metazoa > Arthropoda > Insecta > Hymenoptera > Epichrysomallidae > Sycobia > Sycobia sp. Sy_11. The sequence goes on from JACCIC010000096.1 coordinate 635,847, forward strand.
CGAGCTGCACGAGCCCTCTAATGTCAATCGAGCCGAACGTCCGAAATTTTCCTTAGCTGATTGTACGGCTGAAATGTTCGAGCGGCGAGATGTTGCCAGTCCCGATTATATTAGTGCGTCATGATATGCATGTAACGGTGTGCCTGGGGATGCGTGCATGTGCGGGACTTAGAGAGACGACGTATTTTGACGCAGAGGTTGAAGCATCGATACCAAAGACAGATTCGTAGTAAGTCAGAACATCCAAGAAGGATCATGTGTGCATATGTAAGGCATATACTTGCATCGTCCATTTCGGTTCGTTAGAAATTTCCAAAATGATGCGGCAGCTGCTTTAGCGAAGCTGGCGACGGAAACGACAGGTTATTCTTCGAGAGCCCGCTTTTCGCGGAATAATAGCGCTGGCGATGGCTAATTGCGAGGAATCATTATAATACATATATATAAGTACAAGAGTGGGAGAAAAATCGTTTGAAAGAAGCCCGCTCGTTTCTCGTTTATATATAGATATGGTTAGTTGACGCGATAATATACCGAGTGATTGGCAGTTTTTGTATAGTATATATATACGAGGACGCGCGAAGAATTCGAGAGATGAGGACAAGACTGTGAGGAGGGGCAAAGAAAAAGCTATACGTCGGCGCTGTATAGCGAGTCTATGAAAGGACGTATAGAGTGCCTCTCCAGACCTAATGACCGGCGCGCGGTTTAATACAAAAGAAGGTGGCGCGTGCACGCGTGGCGCGCCGATATCAGTACAGAGTGTGTGTGTGTGAGTGTGAGAGAGAGAGAGAGAGAGAGAGAGAGAGATGGATCGAGATAGAGTTAGGGCGATCGTAGTTCGAGCAGAGTCACTGCCCCTAACAATCCGTCGCGGAGCGATTATTTCCCTCTGTCCCTCCTCCCGCCCTTTCAGTCCCCCTCCCTCTTTCCCTCTCATTGTCTTTTTATCCCGCCCTCCTTCCCGTGCGTGCCGCACGCGGGCACGGAGATGAGTCGGCGACTTTGCGCGTTACCGACTCAATTTGCTCCTAATAAGTCCTCGGGTCTACGCGTCCACTGCCGCGCGGGACAAAAAATCGCATCTACTCTCGAAAGTCGAATAAGTGAATATCCATTTACCTAAAATTTCATGCTCACTTATTCGTCATGTTCAACGTCCTTCACCTTGGATAAGTACATATTTACTTATCTCGCGAGGCAAAGAGAGCACGTAATGGTTATGTGAAAATATACTTCTCATAAGTGAATAATTATAAGAAAAATTATAGTCGAATTCACCTACTCAGTGAGAGTGCACGAATGAGAAATAAAATATTGCAAAAAAGGCATCTTATTACAAATGGATGCTTATCTTGAGATAATATTCGGAAAACGCAGATCGCCATCTAGTAACGAGAGTTTTTAATTATTGGCATATACAGAAAATAATAATAAAGTCAATCAAATTTTTGGAGCGGTTTTTTCATTTGCTTGTATACTATTAAAGTTAAAATATTATTTACACGTATAAGTCTCTATTCGTTTATTGCAAAATAAAGTAAGGTGAATTCACTCGATAAATTTTTAAATTTCACATAATCATTCTTAGAGAGTTTCAGACGCGATTATATAAACTTCTGCGATCATTTCGTTTATATTAGTCGATATTTGCATATATTAATGCGCGTGCCAGCAGCAGTCTAGAAATGAAGAAATATAAGCGTTAATAAAGCAAATTTCTTTGTTTAGTATGAATTTCTTCTCATCTGCTTCTGCTCAAAATTAAAGTAATTAACATTTAAAGCACTAAGCAAGGATACTATTAAAATACATAGTTAGGTGCGAATACAATTACGATATTTTAGTTATTCACTTATTGTAGTGCAGATTTTTCTCTATTCCAAATAAATGTAAACGACAATTCCATTCTTACAATTTCAATTAAACCAGACGGAATGGCAATAAAGACGGAGGGAAAACTCCAAAAACGCATTGTGAGAAAAATCTCTACTACGTTATTTCATTTTCGTGTGCGCAAGAATATACAAATATACACTAAGAAAGATTTGTGGGGTTTAAGTGCAAGAAACGAGGATAAATTTATAATATTCTCATCAACTTTATTTCACAATTACATTATTAACAAAGTAAATAAATATCATCTTGCGTGTCGAGCTAATGTATCGTACAAAAAAGGGGAGTGGGGAGGAATCAACGCAATATCTCAAGGTTTCATTCAAATATATACGTTTAAAATTATTTCCACATATATCTGCGACGACTGGGTTACGTGCCATATACATATCTCTATACACTATAAATATACAGAAGCTGGTGAGAGAAGAAAGAGTTCGCACATCCTCTACCGCGAGCACTTTCCACGTCCAATTTGCCACGACTAGTAAGCCCCCATCGGCGACGACGTCGTTATCCTCGCCACGCCCCCCCCCCACCACCACCAGCCGCTACGCTATATAGGACGTAACGTGTCGCGGCTCGTATTATATATATATATATATCTGTGTAGGACCCGGCGACTAACGGCCCGCGTCCCCGATTATTTAAGCGCGCGAGCAAATTCGCGAGCGCGAGGGCGATCGCCGAGGGGAGGGATGCCAGAGGGGTAAACCCTTCCACGTCCTCGGGTTCTGCTTTTTATCGCGCCGAGAGCCGCGGCGCGCACGTCTCCCTTCTATTTATAAATTTTTTTTTTCACGGTTTTTAACGGTCCATTGACGAGTCGGGGGATGACGGCGGTGTGGGTTGTGAAAAAGGATGAATAGCGTGTGTACAAGTGTGTGCGTGTGTGATTAATCACAGCAAAAAGCCCGTATTACCCGCGAGACTCTCTCTCTCTCTCCCTATCTCTCTCTCTCTCTCTTCTCTCTCTCTCTCCCTACATATATATGCTGGAAAGGAGGAGGTGAAGAAGGTGACGAGCAACCCGACCAGAGTATAACCCAGAGAGAAAGAGAGGGAGAGAAAGAGAGAGAGATAAAGAGAGTGGGAGAGAAAGATAACCTAAACGTATATAACACAAGAACAAGATTAGAAGGTTTCGAAGCAGTAAATGGTTGATTAACTTACGTTCTTCGTCCGCGGTATTAGTTGGGGGCGGCGGCGGCGGCACGTTCGACCCTCGAGGCGGCGGAGGCGGCGACAGCGGCGGCGACGACGACGACGACGTCAGTTCGAGGCGGTTGAGACGTCAAGAGTGCGGCAGAGTTGACAAGAGCAAGGGATTTTTTTTTTTGTCGAGAGCGAGGAGCGAACGTTGGTCGGTTCTTATAATTACATATAGATCTCATACGTCTCTATATGGAGCTCGATATATATTTGTTCTTTTTCTTTTTTCTTTCCGCACATTTCATGCGTCGGCTCGGAATAAAAGAATCGGAAAAATTTTTTGGGTGGTTTTTCTCAATCTTATATTAGAAAGAGGCGCATTACAGGAATTGTTGTTGTTGTTGTTTGTTGTTCGATTAATGAAAAGTGACGCGTTTGAATTGTTTTACTCACAAAAGCATCCTTTATTTCTCTCTGTATCTCATTTTTATGAATTTATAATCTTCATAATAATAATAATAATATCCATAATAATAATAATTAATAATAATAGTAATAATAATAATTAATAATAATAATAATTAATAATAATTAATAATAATAGTAATAATTAATATTAATCGTAAGATACTAGCATCGAGATAGGGCCGATACGAGAGGACCTTCGTCGCGCTCGCGCGACTGTATATCAATTATATAATAAAATTATTTTGTTCATAATGCAAGCGCGAAGAGAGTCGTGCGTCATTATACTTTCTCTTTCTCTATATTTTTATATTGATTTATATTTATTTACATGTATATATATATGTATATATATTTATTTATTTATTTATTTGTAGATTTATATTGATTTCGGTCGATTCGCATACTCATCCAATCTGGAGTATCGAGGACGCTTCACAAAATCAGCGAGGCTACGCGCTCAACTTTTGTGACTAGTAGCTTGATGTTTGTCTGTTATATATAGATATATATATATATATATATATATATATATATATATATATATACACATATATATAATATATAAATAAATATTTGTATAACGTCGTTTATGTATAATATAAATGTGAGCATGTGAAAATGTGGCTCTGTGTGAGTGATCATGTAAGTGAGATGTGTTAGGTATATCCTCCGTACCGTGTTCAGGTGGTTGTTCTGTTATCTCGATGTGATGTGCTAGCACACGCTCTATCTCACTCTTTCTTCCTCTCTCACACGCACATTCGTTCATTCGACTAAAAAAAAATTTATTCTTTATATATCTTTATACAATGTGTTTCGCAATGTCGCAGAGCGTTATCGTAAAGCAAAGAAAAAAGTCACTTTCACTCTGTGCTCCCACGAACCCAAACGAAATCGCCAGACAGCCCCGCATATATTATTATGTACTTTATATATGTATAATTATTTACAGGTATGTGTCTGCGTTTTTCTTTTTTTCTCTCTCAATACTCATAATTGACGGTCTGACGGTTTCGCTACGTTTTTCTCTCTCATACGGAATATCACCGATTCACGCTCTATCTCTCATTCTCCACTTTCCGTACCCGGAATCGAACGATCGTACAAAAATTCGCATATGAATGGCATATATATATATACATACATGTATATACATATATATACATATGCATACATATATGTATGTATATATGTGTAAATAAATATATGTATATATATACACACATATATATATATATATATGTGTGTCTGTATGTATATATAATATTATATTTTAATCGAGCGCGACCAAGCAACAACCGCAGAGTGACCGCGAGACAACAATGATGATAATAAAAATTCGTGTGGCGTGCGAGGGAGAGGGGGGTAGCGCGTGGGAGTGTCGGCCTAGAGACTATGTACAGGCGGCGGCGAGGATGGCGACGGGGTCTGAGCCTGGCCCGGGGTACCCGGGGCCTGGGAGTAGGGGCCCCCGGCCTGCGGGTGCTGCAGGTGCTGCTGCTGCTGCTGCTGCTGGTAGTGGGCCAGCTGGCTCTGCGCCTGCATGCCCAGCAGACCCGCCGCACCCTGCGGGCCGTGGCCCTGATGCAGGAGGTTCAGGTTCAGGGGGTAGGGTAGGGGGGAGCCCAGGGCCGCGTGGGAGGCTGCTCCGGGCCCCACCGGGCTCAGTGCATGCTCATCCCGGCGTGAGGATGATGATGATGATGGTGATGGGCCGAGACGGAGGCTGCCGCCGCCGCCGCCGCCGCCGCCGCGTGATGATGAGGATGGTGGGGGTGGTGCATTAGCGGAGGGAGATGCGGGTGGTGGGGATGGTGTTGGCTCAGAGACGAGGGATGCGTCATCTGCATGGGGGTCATGGGCGCCGTCGGCTGGTGCGACAAGCCGCTGCTGGCGCTGCTCGGCTGCGAGCCGGTGCTGGTGTCCCGCTGCAGCGGCTGCGAGCCCGCCCCCGGCCCCGCCGACCCCGCTCCCGACCCCGCTCCCCCCGGCCCCTGGGAGACCGGCCCCGGCAGCGCCCCCGAGCTGGAAGTGGGACTCTGCTGGCTCGCGTTGTCCTCGCTGTCGGAGCAGGACTCGGCCGACGAGCTCCCCGCTCCCCCCTTGCCCTTGCTGCCGCTGCTGCTGCTGCTGCTGTGGGTCTTGACGTGCTTCGCGAGGTGATCGCTGCGCATGAACCGCTTGTTGCAGACCGGGCAGGCGAATCTCTTTTCGCCGGTGTGGGTTCGAAGGTGCCGCTGCAACTCATCCGAACGTGTGAACCGCTTGCCACAGAAAAGCCAGTTGCAAACAAACGGTCGCTCACCCGTGTGCCAGCGCAGGTGGGCCTTCAGGTGGGACGTCTTCCCGTAGACCTTGCCGCAGCCGGGGATGTGGCAGCTGTGGATGTTCTTCTTCCGGAGGTGGACGCCCGCGGGCCCGAGCCGCTCGGCCTCCTGGCAGTTGGGGCAGTCGCAGGTGGCGCGCCCGGTGTAGCGCCGCTGGGAGCGCGGGGAGGGGGCCTGGCCGGCGGGGCCGCCGCCCCCGCCGCCCACGCCCCCGACTCCGCCGCCCGCGACCCCGGCGCCGCCCTGGGGGCTGGAGGCGCCCCCGGAGCCGGCGCCGCCGCCGCCGCCGGCGGAGTGGTGATGGAGTCCGAAGGGCCCGGGCGGCCCGCCCGGCAGCATCGACTTGTACGTGTCCTGCAGGAGGTTGTGCCCGGCCCCGGTCTGGCTGAGCAGGTGGTTGCCCGCGAGGGCCAGGCTGGTCGAGTAGTCGGCGGAGTAGTTGGCCATCTGGGCGGCGTGGACGCCGACGCCGACGGTGCCGCTGACGTCGAGCCAGCCGCCGGTCGCGGCCCCGTGCACGTCCCACCAGCCGTCGGTGGCCTTGATGCCGCCGTGCCCGGCCCCGGGCATCGCGTTGAAGGGCCAGGACTCGTAGGGGTGCCGCCCGTAGACGGAGCACGAGCCGAGGGTCGCGCCCTCGACCTTGCCGAGGAGGCTGCTCTGGTGGTGGTGCTCGGCCGCGGGCTGGGCGCTGGCCGTGCCCGGGAAGTAGAGGTCGCTGGCGTACTGGGGCGCCGTCGAGGCGCACGAGGTCACGGGGGCGCGGGCGTAGCCGCCGCCGGAGCTGCCGGCGCTGCTGGTGGCGACGGGCCGCTGCGTCACCCCCGTGCTCGCGCAGCCGGAGCCCCCGTTGCCGGAGTGCTGGGGCGAGCTGCCGCTGCTCTGGGGGCTCTTCTTCCACGGGTGGAAGCCCTTGCCGACCGCCGCGTCAGCCAGGGGCGGCGGCGTCTTGCTGCTGAGCTTGTTGCACTGGGCGGCGAGCATGGCGAGCGGCGTGCCCCGCAGTCCGGGGTGCTCCTGCAACAGAGAGACATGGGAAGGCTGCGTTAGTCGTCTGACGGCTTCAACGCTGGCAGCGAATTACATGCGCGTGTAAATAAATATATATATATATATATATATACATGTATGGCGATATAGATATAGATATAGCTTATTCCTGGCTACGCGCGCGCGTGTGCGCGGATGCCGTGGCGGCGCCGAACTCGGCCGGTCCGTTGGCAGGTGCGCGCACGGCCGCGCGAATCAGTCGTAAAAGTTGATTTCGCGACGTGATCGCGTTCCCCGAAGCGTTGCGTAAATCTCGGCCCTTTCGCGGTAATCGATTATACGCTTCCCCAGAAGTAGAAAAGATAAAAGTTTTTGCTCATTATAATTTCATTATTTTAGAGAAGTAGCGCGCGAGTTAATAGCGTTTCGGCATATACCGGTCGGCCGGGCTGTAGGTCGGTAGGTAGTCCGGCACCGTAGACGCCGCCGCCGCCGCTGCCGTCGTTGATAATCGCCGCTGGAAATGGCCTCGGAAGGATATAAAAAAGGTCTATACCGGCCGGTGCCGCCGGTCCTCTCTCGCTCCCAGGGCCCCGAAATGGGCGAAAGTCCTCTCCCCCGAGGGTGCATAATGACACAAAATTGGCGCGCGGCGCTCCTAGGCCTAGAGAGCGAGCGAGAGGAAGTCGCTATGTGCGCCCGTACGGGTGTGTGTGTGTGTGTGTGTGTGTGCGTGCGCGCGTGTGTCGAAAGAGCCAGAGATTGGAGAAAGAGGGCGAGCGGGATTGCAGATTGGCCCTACTACGGACGGGTAATGAGGCACGAGGGTGGTTCATCTAGAGCAGTTACATGCAAATTGTCTTCGAGTCCGGGGCAAGCATACGAGTATGCGTAGCGTATTCGCGATGTACGTACGACGTGTGGTTGTCCGCTCGTACCGTGGAAAATGTACCTATCAAGTATTCAAAGATTATTCTTTTATGGACTAATTAATTCTGATGACGAATGTATGAATATTTCGTAAACATTAATAATGGAAACGCGACGTACGATCGTTTTTTCACGGGCTGTTAACTCTCTGATTAATTAGAAGTTTTGCAAACAGATGCATTTTTTTTCGCGATTGTTATCGGATGGACGCAAAATATTGCATAATTATTGCTTTACATCTCGATAAAGATCGCTGTGGCCGCTAATTTATAATGCGTGGTCGAAATTTTGATCAACATCGGAAATATAATCAAAAAATAAATCGTTCGTCAACTTTCTTTCTTCTTCGTTCTTGTTATTATTGGTTTATACTCATATCCGAATAAAGAGTATATATAATTGAGTAGGAAACATTTCAAAGAGTAAAATATTATATATAGATAATCAATAGCCTGAACATACCGCACGTTTCCGAAGTAGTTGATCAATGTAGTGCATTGGAATAAGAATGTAAAGTTTATATAAATATTTTGTCAGTCCGTGCATCATCTTTACGCCACATTATCTTATATCAATCGTCATCGATTAGTCGTAATGCGAACAATACGATCTTTGTACGTCGATATTACGGTTAAAGAACAGAATCGAAAAAACGATTTGCAACTATTGGTTAAAAAAAAAACATGAATTTTTATATACGACTTTTCCGTCCCGATTTCGCTCTGTGTACGATACGTTTAGATCAATATTATACTGTACGGGAGCACAGTGTACGCCAAATTAGGCAATTGCTGAAGAATCGTAAACTTAATAAATACTATGAACAGATTTAGAAATCGACCGCCAATGCTGTTCCTCGAAATTTAGGTTAAATCTATAAAAAAAAAAACATTGCACAGCGATAGAATATTGAGCAAATATAATATTGTTACAAAACGCAGAGATCGTTAAATGAGCATTATATAGCGCTTATAAAGGTATCCTAAGCAGCCCGCGTAAATACGGCGAATGCCTCGAATGAAGTTTCGCCACACCCCCCACCCCCCAATTCCCAATTCAATTTCGTCGCGAAGCGCACGAGAGGGCCGAGAGCCTCTACCGCCGTTAAACAGTCCGGAAAATGAGCACCGAGCCATGAAAAAAAATGACAATAATAATACTAATAATAATAATGAAATAAACAAAACGTCGATCCACTCGCGCGAGCTCTGCAAGGACGCAAAGCAAAACACGAGCACGCATAATGCAACGGGATCTTTCGCGCGGGGGCGGGATGGGGGGGGGAGGTCCAAGGATATTTTGTGAGAAAAGGTGTACGATGAAAGGGGTGCGAGTGGGGGAGGGGGTGGGGAGAGCTCGCGGAGGCAGCGCGGCGCCCCAGGAAATTAAAGTCCGTAGAGCGGTCCGTGTGGCCATTAACAGCCGGCGCCATCGAGGCGACACGCCCCTGCGCGCTTCTCCGCGCCGCGCCCAATGTCGACGCGCGACCGCTTGCGCGCGCGCAAAGACAAAACGCGGGAGGAGGTGGGAGGCGGGTGAGGGAGAGAGAGAGAGAGAGAGAGAGAGAGAGATTGAGATAGGGGGAGACAGAGCGGGAGGGAGAGCCGACAGCGACAGTTCCGAGGCAGCGAGCTGAATTCGTCGAAGGGGTTGAGGGCGAAACCGTCGGCTGTGCCGCTGGTGTGGGAAGACTGCGCGCGCAAGAGCGCGTGCCGGATATCGCATTGCGACGGCTCGCGCGCGTAAGTTGGATTCGTCGGTTCAGATTTGTAAGAGCGAATTGAGGTTCCACAATGGTTGTTAGAGGGATTTGGCTTATAATTCGATCATACTGTACCGTGGGGTTAATGCGCTTTCGAGGCGCAAAACAAAAGTCTTTGAAGCGACACCAACGACATTTCGACTAAACTATGTGCTTGTAATGTCGCATGCAAATCTGACAATGCGAATAGTTGCGATCTCGGTATTATCGAAAATCGAGTTACGTTTTAATCGCTGGATATATAGAATATGATTTTGGTGAAACACGAAGCGAAAGTAAATTTTTCATTGCGAAGTTTACTGAATGTAGCAGACCATAATGACTTTATCTACTGGTCGACTGTATACAATATACTTCCCATAATGATAATGCTGCTTTGCACTCTACTGTCGAAGATACCGCTGTAAATTTTCGCCCATATTGTTCGAGCTGTGCAAATTAATCGTATGCGAGTGAGCGTCAACGTGTACTGAACAAAGCAATAAACTACGATTTCAGATGTCCCAATAATCGAGAATTTGTTAACGTACCGTGGTTTGCTCTACATTATTTCGAGCACAATTCAATCTCGTCCGTCAGTACGTCTCTCGTCGACCCTCAAATTTTGCTCAATCATCGGTTGCGCTCTATTGACACAGTGCGAACGCGGGCCGCAGTTAGCACGCATACTGTACGCGAAGCCGCGCGAGCAATAAACGACCGTCTGCAATCTGGACAGCAAGCCTAAATCTACATACTTACATACATGTATGTATATAAGCCTCGGAAAAGAGAGAGTAAGAGAGAAAAGGGTTATACTCAATATCGATTGTTATATAGATGTACCGGTCGATCCAAAATCGCGAACGGGAAATATATAAGGGGAGGGGTCGAGGGGACGAAGCGCGAATGAAATGGAGAGAGGTAGAGAGAAAGAAAAATAGACACTTTTTGGCTTTCATCCGCAGTGGCGTTGTTACGAGCGACGCAAGGACGCGACGGTATATATATATATACATACATACATACATACATACATAGTCGCTTCGCGCGTATCGCTCTCTCCGCGGCGTGTTCCGTCGTCGACGCGCCCGTGCGACTCAAAGGTGGGGTTTTCCGCGCGCGTATCTCGCGCGACGGCCACGCCCTCCTACCGAGCAAACACGTAGGTATATATATATATATATATATATATATATATATATATCTATGTGCATGTATAGATATAGATTCGTTGATGTAGCGAAGTAGTGGATAAAGAGAGACAGAGAAAGTGGACGAGAGAGAGAGAGAGAGAGAGAGAGGAGAGAGAGGGAAAGGTCTCGTATTGATCCGAGCACAACAAGCGGGGGGCACGAGGAGGACGCGCGCGCCTCTGACGCGATGGCGAAGAGGGGCTGTTTCTCTCCCTCCCCCCTCTCTCAGTCTTTCTCTCTCTTTCTCTCGCGCCTGAAACAATGCGCCTCACGGTCCTCCCGCAGAATACGGAGAGGGGTGTGTTAGCCCTGACCCCCGCCCCTTCTTTTTCTTCCTCCCGCATTTCTCGACGTGGACCAAAAAGATGCGACTAGACTTTCTAATGGAAATCGACGTTTCTCCACTAGTCACGGAGAATAAGGGAATAATTACCGATTATATTCTATATAATACCATTGCAGGGAATATGAGACATTCTTCCTTACATTCTAGTGAATCGAATTAATTCACTATCTAAATCATTTATGAACTGTCTCTTTTAAGATGTTTAAAGATTTTCTCTAATTTTGAATTATTGAAAACAGTCTTACTGCTAGAAAACAGTGGAGTTTTCATAATTAAATCAGCGTATGACTTAATTATGTAAGAGTATGGTTTCTCTTTTTTTTCACTGCATTAGCAGTGGAATCTTATTTACTGGTTTATATTATTGAAAATGACACTACTTTTAACAGTGGATGTTAATATGAATTTTTTCTTAGTTAATCGACTGTACTTTATCTGAATTAATTCGATGATAATATCTATCGATTACTGTTCTTCAGCAAATATAGGCTTAAAATTAATACTTTCAGAGGGAAAATCAATGGCCCTCGAAAAAATTGTGAAAATTTTTATTGACTTATTTTTAAAGTGATTTAGTTTTGTAGGAACTTATTTTTTTTATTATAATGTTTCTTAATGTATAGCATGTGTTAATCAAATTAGCAAATCTAACAAATAGTTATAGACCGTTGACAGATTTATAGTATATATGGAGAAACAGTATCTGCTACAATGAGAAGAAGAAATTGAGAATGATTCAAAATGGAAATTGATGTCGTATCGGTGCATTATATGTAAATGTGTGCTTATTGAATTTAGTAAATAATAATGGATCGCAGAATAATTTGTTCGATTCGTACAGTCGATTATTAACTTAAACATAATCTGCAGTAAATTTAACAAAATGAGAAAGATTAATCGATCTTTTACATCCCTTCCAAAGTAATATAAAGACATGTAAAGCGCAGGGGTACGTGAATTTGCAATAAATAGTCATACAAGTTGATGTAAAGATGTCGGACACTAGAGTGAGAGAGAAAGAGAGAGAAAGAGACATACGGCGAACTTCATTCCAAACTTTATAATGCGTAATTGCCGTTGACTTTAATCTTGCAATGCCTATGTATAAAATATGAAAGTACAAACTGTATATACGTGCGTTCCCTATTCTTCCTTTACATTTCCCCTCGTGACCCCTCCCCCCACCTTCGCTCACGGAAGGCAGTTAGTTTGATTATTCAAGACGTGTATACCTTTCGCGCAATCGCCCAGTTAAATTGCGTCGATTGTGTTGCTTGCGGGTCTGGGAGTCAAATTTTCAACGTCGTCTTTTTTTGGTAGACAGGACCCCCGTCGAGCATTCGAAAATAATACTTGCTGGCTAAGAGAATCGCGAAATTGGCCCCGATGTGCGTACCTATTCATAAATAATCGGGATACGTGTATATGTGTATGTTCTGATATGTATATATATATATATATATATATATATATATATATATATATATATGTATAAAAGTAGAAGAAAAAAGGAGGAAAGGAGGAGGGAACATACATAGGATGTATATACGTATATTGGGAGAAAAACGCGAGCGAAAGATAAATCGAGGAGAGAAAGCGAGCGCCGCCGAAGTCGCGTCTACCACGCGACGGGAATCATGTATAAATTACGAATTTTAGGGAAGCAATTTCGGATGAAGTTAATGGGCCCCCGGGGGATTATGGCTTAACAACGAAATTTGCACTCAATAAAAGCACGAAGAGAGAGAGAGAGAGAGAGAGAGAGAGAGAGAGGAAGGGAGGGAGGGGGCGCAGGTGGAAGAGGTAGAAAAGGTTTCATAATTTTCGAAAATATAATCGAGATCAAACTGCGAGCAATATAACTTTCGGGTACAAGGGCAGAAAATTGACCGATGTAATACACGAGGAGCGATTTTCTTGCCAGCCCGCAACATACGCGTTCTCGTTTATTCGCTCCTCATTAATAGAGTAGCAACGTCGGCTTTCGGCCTATTGAGAAGGTGGAGGGAGCGACGGAGAGAGACTTACAGCCGAGCAGGCAGGGGCCCGCGAAAACATCATCAACGCGGCGCCTCCGTCGCCCCGTGGCCGAGGGGCCTCGTGTATACACGCGTATACGCACACGCGAGCCCGAGCATGCGTAATATAATATACAAGTCGCGCGCGCGCGCGCGCCGTAAAGGATCCGGCGGCGGACGAGGCCCCGAGAGTGCCGAATGGAAGAATTACGAGGCGGAGAAACGGCGCGGAGAGGGCGCGGGGGTCCGTGGCGCGGCTCTCATATCTCGCTCTCTCTCTCTTTCTCTCTCGCTTCTGATGCCGTCGGCGGCGGAATTGAAAGGCCGAAATCTCGGGGTCCCCTCTTCCTCGTCATTAAAGGCCTTTGTTTTAACCCAGCGTGACGCGCCGGGCCTGCGAAGCGCCGCCGCTGCCGCCGACGACCCACGGTATAAGTTTCGCATCATTTATATATATATATATATATATATATATATATATATATATATATTCGTGTGTGTATGTGTGTGTGTGTGTAGAAAAAGGTGCGAGAGCCGGAACTCTCTCCTTGATCATAAATAATCTCGTGTAAAAATTATTCTCGACATAATATCCCGGTTCAGGTTAAGTTTTGGTTAGTATAGCGGCATACTGCTAATTTAGTTGCATACGTAATACTCACTAGTTCCGAATAGGATTTCTCTGTAATTATCTAACCGTTCATAAAATTCGACGTATTACTCTGGCGAACTAAGTCGAATTTTTGTACTTTTTCCCTATTTCGATTCTAATTTCGGGTGTCCCAGCAAGTATCTTATAAGATATTCCGAGGTTCGTATTACTGAATTTGTTGATTAGGAGAAGTAAAGAGAAAGTTGGGTTTTCGATCTAGAATTCAATCTGTGTTCCATATAGACAATGATAGAGATATTCGAAATTTCGTAAGCTCAGCTTTGTGCTTTTAATTCCTCGGTTGGGAACAGAATCAAAAAGTTTGTGCATCTATTCTAGGAAATAGTAAGTTTGTCTTAACATTTTTGGATCTACAAGAAAATGCGGAACTCTTAGCCGCGATCTTGTAAGACGATCCGAGGTTCATACATCGGTAGTTGCAAGGAAACCGTAAGACTTTCCCCTTAAGATCGAGTCATATATGTTCTCATCATAGCGTGTTTTTCCATCGTATGCGTCCAGTAATCGTCAAAAAAGACATCCTCGCGCGGCAATCATCCCGGCGGATAATTGAAAGCCAACGCATCGGAAACGTATGTATATATATATACATACACAGCCAGCACTCGAGCAGCCGAGGCAGGATGGCTGGGGTCGAGAGAAACATAGTTTCGCGCACGCAATTCCCTGGAATCGCTCAATTGGCGGGCGCGCGCGCGCGCGAGTGCTCCAAGACTCTCTCGCCCAGCGGGGAAAAACTCTTAACGAGCCGCATTTTCCGCGCGGCGCCTCGTAACGAGAGCTTTAATTTCACCGACCTCGCGATATTACACGCGCGATTGTAGTTTACGTGGCAGTATGGCCGAGGAGGCGCGAGGAGCTACGCACTTATGTGTATATCGTTGCGAAAGACGCTGCGGCGGGAGGGGGGGGGTGGTGGGCTGAGGCGACCGAACCGACGCAGCGCGCACGCGAGATCGTCGAGATCGCGTGGCCAGCTAAGGGGGGGTGGGGCGAGACCGATGCGAGTATGGCGACTACTGCCTCTCCCGATGCTAATTATTTGTTTATCTCTAGGGGGAGAAGGGTGGGTAAGGAGAAAGAGAGACAGAGAGCAAGTGAGAGAGAGGGCGAGAGCCGATAAAGCCCACCGGGTACGAAAGTTCATTCGCGTCCTTTGAGCTTTCCGCTTTTACTGCCCTAGCGCGGCTTTTTAATGCCTGCTTAAATGTAAAGTGGCCTCGTTAATGCTTCCTTCTCCCTCTCCTCCCCCAACCGCCCTCGTGCTCGTCGGCTTCGACGTTTTTTTTCGGCGCTCGCAACGGATGGCGAGTTCGTAAATCTTGAGATTAGGGTCGGGGTCCTCTCTCTCTCTCTCTCTCTCTCTCTCCCTACCGCCCTTACTCCGTGTGGGAAAAGAGGGCTCTCTCCGAACGAGGCCGGGGCAGCGGGCGAGGTCGCGCCCGGTTTGTCGGGTGATGAGCTTCCAGGAGAAGGATTTATTTGGCCCTCTTAATCGTGGAAGCATAAATATAGCACAGTCGCTAATAATGCTAATGACGGATGAACGGCGGTTATTGTTTGCCTGTTTTGCCTTCGATTATGTACAGCAACGTCAGCGCTAGCGTGAAACTGTTAATTGTCCTGTTTTTTGTTTGTTTACAGACGTGTTAGGAGGCAGCGATGAAAAAGGAACTTTGTTTTCCGAAAAGATCACATCGATGACTTTGATATGGCGATGTTAAATACGCGTTAGTAGTAAACACTCCTCAGAGATAATGAATTTAAAGAATCGTCGTTTTGTAAAGGCACGATGAAAAATGTACTCGTCGTGATTTTAAGACAAAATTTAAAGAAATTGCCAAGATAAATAAATTGGCGCGTGACGAATAAATATTATCACTAGAAGGCGAGTCAAGTTCCTTTCAAGTTTCTATTGTCTGGCCAACTTCTCTTGTCTTTTTTTCCTGAACCGAACATTTTTGCTGAAATAAAGTTGTCTAATGCCAACTTCCTCCTCTTTTTGGCGCGACGAACAAATGGATTTTTAATATCGGGCAGTTCTCCGACGTTTATTTTTTCTTTTAATCCGGACATTAATTACAGGGAAGAAAAAAAAATTTAACGACGTACGGGTAGACTGGGATAACGACGACGAAGAAGCGCGCGTCATTGACTTTGCCAATCGAAGCCGAAGACGAACGCGAGCCAGGCGGTGTTGGGGGACAAAAGGCCAAAATCGAAACTCGAATCGAAAATTTGAAAAATAAATAAATTATTTCACATCAATCGCTCGCTCTGATAGTGAATGAAATTATATACAGGGTCTCTGTATATAAGAAAAATCTTATCCGTCGATCGCGCTATTTTCACATTCTACTAGATTCATGACTGGCAGGTTGTACGCGGAAAGCCGTCGGTGTATATAATAATATTTCTGGAGCAGAACTATCGTGTGTGTGTGTGTGTGTGTGTGTGTGCGAGTGTGCGTGCGTGCGTGCGTTTGCGTGTACGTGTGTGCGCGCGCGCGCATGTTTGTGTCCTCGCTCTCATAAAAAATTCACCTTGCGCATACAAACGCGCAGCTTTCCATCAGCGAAGGCATATTAAAATCAATATTTCGAAGGTATATACTTATATCTACGTGCATAGATGAACACATAGACACACGTAACGACGGCTATGTTCAAACACGCTCTTCCTTTACAACTGTTCCCACAAACTTATCTCCTGCGACGAAGCGAGATCCACGGAAGTAATGGAAGTATGCCCGATAATTAGTCGTCGAGCAGGATGAAAAAGTTATCCATGTGCTGTTGCCCCAAATAATAACCGAGACAGCCTGCCTTCACATATCTCTATACGTATTCAATCAGATTCGTTAGGCGCGGCGTTTAAAATCAACACTAGGTTGAGAGAAAAAGAGAGCTACAGCCAGTGAGAACGAGAGAGAGAGAGAGAGAGAGAGAGAGAGAGAAAAAGGGAGAGAAAGGCGGCTATCCAGAAGTCCATCGAGCGGCGACTGCCGAAGAAGAGAGCAGCGGCCGATATATCGATTATGAAAGATGCCGCGGCCTCGGCTCCGATGCGAGTCTCGGAACATCTCTCTTTCTCTCTCGCTCTCTCCCTCGAATTATTAATAATTTTATTCATGAACCTCGTTCGAAGGTCCGTCGAATTCGAGACTCGCGCGAGCGCTTCGCTCGCTCTCGCCTCTCCGTTAGTTCCCACCAGGGAACGCTACTACCTGTTATATCGTGTGTCCAAAACCCGCGCTTCTTTCCTCCCCGCCCCTTTCACTCTCCCCGCTTCTAAATTATATTTTTTAATTAAACTCCATCTATATCGGAGAACCTCAGCTAGAAAGTGGCGGGAGGGTGAGAGAGAGAGAGAGAGAGGGGGGGAGGGAGGGAACGGAAAGAAAAGAAAAGGGATAGATCATTACGCGGGGGCTCATCTGCCGTTCAGCTTATAGAGAGATTCTTGGGATGAATCTATATGTACATATACGAACTCGTATTGTATATGTATATATGCAAACCTATTTCACACATACTTCATGTATGCCTGTGTGCGCTCGCGCGCGTGTATATATATATATATATATATATATATATATATATATATATATATATATGTATATATGCGTGACACCTAAGTATACCAAAAAGGATCTTGGACTACCGCGAGGGTGAGGGGAAAGGTTTGGAGAAGAGAAGCGAAGAGCCTGGGGCAACAAAACAGGGAGCTGCGGAGATTTATTCGGCTATCGGGACTCTACGCACTCCCGTGGGTTATCCTCTCGGCGCCCCTGCTTCTTTTGCCTCCACGTCCTTGCGGTCCTTTTACCCGAGCACCCCTCCCCCTCTCCGCCATCCTCCACCACCTCCTCCTTCTCTTCCTCATCATCATCATCATCATCGTCGACGTCGTCCTCGCCGTCGTCGTCTACTTTTATGATTTACCCCGAAAGCTTTTTTGCTCGCCTCTATCTATATCTCTCTCATTCTCTCTCTCTCTCTCTCGTTTGGTGTGCGTCTCTTTTTCGCTCGTTTTTTGTATATATATATATCGAGACATGTATCGTGTGGCGCTCTGGCAAGAGAGAGTAAGAGAGAGAGAGAGAGAGAGAGAGAGAGAGAGAGAGAGAGAGAATAAGAGAAGAGAGAGAAAGAGTCAAAATTGGCCGCGCAGAAGCGAGAGAAGGACCTTAACGATTTCCGGGTAAAGGGCTGATCGTATCCGAGGTCGTAATTTCGTCTTTAAGAGACGCGAGGTCGACCGAGTTTTCGGAAGCGCGTTGCGCAAAAAATGTATATATATATTGGAAAGAGAATAAGAGAGGTAGAAAGAGAAGGAGTGGGATGTGTAAAATAGATGAATGTACTCCATAAAAGAATTTTGTAATGACCGCTTAGAATCAATTTAGAAACTTAATGTATAATCCTAGCGCGACCTGAATAGATATTATAAATAGATATTACCTATTATAGTTTTGGATCTCGCAAGAATACCTTAGTAGATTCTAATCGGTGTTTGTTTAATTTTTACTCAGATTCTCGTAATCAAAATTAGATAGACTCTGGCATGTGAGTTAATTTCAAGGGAATTCTATTCAGAATCTAATGACTTTTATAACATGAAAATTTATAATTAAGCGTGCAGATTTGATTCTTAAATATTGAATAATGGATTTTAAAGGAGTCAAAAGTTTATTTACATTCAATACCTACGGTAACTATTCGCGTCTAATATAAAATATTATTTTGTTTCGCTCAAAACAACGTGGATATAATGCAGAAACGTATCCTAAGCCTCTGATTTACAAACTACGTATAATTCCTTAGCTTTTAAGCTATGCATTGTATATTGACGCTTTTAAAAAGTGCCAACAAATATTAGCACATTTCAGATTTTGCATTTAAAACTAACTTTACTTGTTTCGGTAATAGACCAGAACAATTAATTTTATTTTGAATCGTAATTTTATTCGTAATTCGTAAATCGTAATTTTAGTTTAAAAACCATGGGAGTTTATTCCTGTTACCGTTCGTCGAAAATACCGAGTTGTACTAATTTTTGCCGTTCGTCATCCGGTACGATACTCGTTATAGCCAAATGAAGTTTTATAAATCATTTATAGATTAAAATTCGATTGTTGTATTAAACGCGGACCGTATAATCGAGAAGCATTAATACGTTCATTATAGGTAAATCTGGTTTAGAGTTATTGAGTACGATGTATATTAGTCAATCTGGAGTTAAATCAGACACAATTATAAACGAGTTCGTTTGTTTTTATCGCGGCATGCATTAGAGCTCAGTATTTGGAAAATGGATCTACATTAGTTTTAGAGAGGGCGTTCAATTTGAAAACAGTGGAATTACAGACGCCTTTTCAGCAAATTTTTTTTAGAAATGCGAATAGTATATATATATATATATATATATATATATATATATATATATATAAACTGCATAGCGCATACAGTTAAAATAATTCATCGATTTTTAAATGGTAAATCTGTAACGCTCTCAGTACGAGCTCGGCAGAAAATTTCCAGCCACTTTAAACTTTCGGTCAGTCCCGCGTGGGCACTTACCGTTCAAACAACTAACGGAAGTTTTTTTTCGCGTTTTACCCGGGCAAAAGAGAGAAGTACGAAAATAAAAGTCCATTGAGCGAGCTACCGAGCGGCGCGCGCGCGGCTCGGTACGGAAAAATCACGTTAACATCTTAATTGCCCGCAAAGTCATAGGCGGGATGGCGGGGGTTTGGTGGGGGGGGGAGAAGAAAAACCCGCGCACATATTCCTCGGCCAGGGGTTCCGAAACAGGGACGTTAGGACGTTAAGAGAATAAATGGTGAAAACGTTATACATATATATAGCTGGGCGCTCATTAGGTATTAGTTACGATCGATAAGCAGACTTACGTTCGGAGGAATTTCTTTAACAGGCGCGGCGGCGCGACGCGTGCCTCTCTCGACTCGCGTTACCGGCAAAAGGGCCTCCACCTCCACCACCCAGTCCCCCTACCTCCGCAAGAGAGAGGTAAAAAATAGGCGCGCGCGCGTGAAAAACTACGAAATGAGATGGCGCGCGGTGGGGGCTGGGAGGCGCCGGGAGGTGGAGGAGGGGGAGCAAATTAACCTCGTTATATGCCGCCGCTGCTACCGGGGAGGCTTCGCGTGGAACCGAACGAAACTAATGCGCTGCAACTACGTCGTGTAAACGCATATGCCCCGCGTACGAAAAGTGGCGCTGAGTTCTTTAAAAAGCCGAGGAACGGAACGAAAATGCCTGCAAAGAGAGAGGGTGGGAGAGGTCGCCAATTGCTTAACGATCGTTAATCTGTCGCCCTCTAGCGGGATATTTATATCAGAATATGATGAAGACGATGTTGAATATCAATCGGACATTGCTACCGTGAGCTCTCCTCTTCTCCCGCCGATGGAAGAAAGCGACGCAGGCCGTGGCGAGGCGATGATGGGGGGAGAAACGAGGGGGGATTAAGTCGTGTGCATTAGTTATATATATATATATATATATATATATATATATATATATATATATATATATGTACGTGCATGCATATTTAAATGCGCCTATCTAATACATACGCACGGGACAGCTTCTTGTCTTCATTAGTCCGGCCGGACAATGATAGCGGCGCGGTAAATCACCCGCGGGGAGAGGGGCGAGAGCGGCGCGGCAAGACGACGCGCTGGCTTGGTCGCCGCGAGCGGTACCGAGGGGGAGTTACCGCGCGACGTTTATAAAACTGTAAACGGCACGAGCGCGGGGACGGCGAGCTTTCTTCTCCCGCCCGCGCCCTCGATAAAAAGCCGCGGAAAGTTAGAGCGGCATATGGGGAGCGGGAGGAGGGCGCTGGGGCTTTCTCGCGATGATTTACGAGAGGGCGGCGGCGGGAGCGCGGGGGGGGGAGGAAGGGAAACAGAGCCAGCGCAATTTCTTACACGGGTATATAATTACGATCTTGCATTTTGTACGAAATAGAGAAATTACACGGACGGCGATCTGTTGACCGTGCGGAAAGTCAGTATGGAAACCCTAACAGGATCTGGTTATAGATGTATGCTTCTGTTTCTTGTCCCGATCCAGCGAGGATGCCTTATTTAGCTGATTAAGTGTGTTTGTTTCGTTTTTTATTCGGATCTTAGTAAGGATATGAGGTTCTGCTAAGTAAGATTCGCTAATTCGTAGATAATTCTATATAAGATCTAATTAACGTTTCTTAATTCAACATCTATAAAAAATTGTTGAAAGCAGAAACTTAAAATGTACATGAAGAGTTGTATGCAATTTCTACACATAAAACATCCCAAATTTCATTTAAATTAGAAAATAATTTTATCAGTTTTACAGTTTCGATACAATAATTTACTGTACTATTATAATGACCACCTGACTATCATTATATTGGTATAATATATATTATTGTATATTAAAGACTGTAAGACCTGATAAAATATTTATTAATTTAATGCACCACAGTCGACATAAGTACAATATCAACAATTTTCAATAATTTTTGTTTTATAAAAAGTAACTATTCATATTGTACAATATTTAATATATTTCGTTATATTTTTGCACGGAGGAAAACTTTGCAGTTAAAGTAAATAGATTTTTTATTAATTTATTCGAAGGCTGTAAAAATCTTAAAATTAATCATACGCATACTACAGATCGCGTTCTACGAAACTCTTTCTACGAAAGAAACGGATTCAGCAAATCGGGAAGAGCTTTTCTCATATTATGCTCGATGTCATCGGAGATCGGCTCTACGAAACCCTAAACTATCAGTCGTACTGCCAATGGAAGCTTTAACTTTCCCCATGATTGTTCCGTTCACTTAAGTATTACAAGACGATGTGCAGTACAATATATAAGATAACGAAGTAAGCCGCCGTGCATCTCCGTAACTGGTGCATTACTACCGCTATATATATATATATATATATATATATAGAGTTCGCTCCCTGCAGTCCTGTACGCATATCCGCACCGACGCGAGAACGTATCCCGGAGGCGTCGTTTTTGCGCGGCGCCGGACCCGCGCGATCGGCTGCATCGTCGGCGCGCCGTCGACGGGGCGCGGGCAAACCGGCCGCGACCGGCGCGCGTACATCGGGAGCCGGAACATTAGCATATAGACAGAATTGCCCGGCGGCTGAGGCGGCCGCCACCGCCACCGCGCGAGTCAGCGGCGGCTCCTGCGCTCGGTTTCGATTCCAGAGAGAGAGAGAGAGAGAGAGAGAGAGAGAGAGAGAGAGCCCGCCAACGGTGCGGTGACGACGGTGTGATGCAGAGATGCATACGTACGGTAGCTGGATGAGTTCCCGCGTTCTTTTCCTTGCTTCTCTTTTTTCGGTATCATATGTTCACCAACTCGTATATAAATGCTTTAGTTATATATATATATATATATATATATATATATATACATATACATATATATATATACATTTATATATATATATATATTTATTTATATTTATCTACACAAGAGAAGGGCTGTCCTTCTTCACTGTTCCTCTCCATTATATAGGACGTTCGTATATGTATATATATATATATATATATATATATATATATATATATATATATATATATATGTATATATAACATCTTCATCCTTCGAAGTCGAGTTCGCAAATCTGATGTTCCGCCCGCCTTGTACATTCAAGTCTGCGACGCACGCGCAGGTAACAGAGCTACCGACCAGAGCCTCTCGCTGAGCCGTAATTTGTTTTATTAATGCCGGGAGCCGAGAGAGTGAGAAAGAGCCGGTGAGGGAGAGAGAGGGAGGATTCGCGAGGGAATACTGACCGTTGTTCTGTCTTTCCCCTTCCTCCCTCGCCCTAGGCCTTCTCCATGACGTGCGGTTTTGTTTCCCACAGAGAGTACTGTTTTGCGTATGTATGAATATATATATATATATATATATATATATATATATATATATATATATATATATATACAGGCGCTCTCCTGCTCTAGTTTTACTTTCGACTTGGCCGTGATTTACGGCGTCGCTCCTTCTCTTTTTCCCCCTTCATACATACATGGACTGCGCCTGATTTATGGAGCAGAGAATTTGGCGTGTATACGCGCGCTCGCGGTGAAGGAGAAGAAATGTGCAAAGTGCTAAAACGTTTACTATACATGTATGTGTATATATATACATGTATATATATGGCACTATTCTATTCTCTCTGTATATTATTGTCTATAGATTAACATATGTATCATATAAACGCGATCATCGATGACAATCTCAGATACGTTAAATTCGTTGAAATGCAGTGTTTCTAAGACAATGTGACAATTATTCATCAATTACGATGTTTCAAATTGTAAAAGGTATAATATAGTCTATACAATAATCTAAACATATGTTGATTGTGCGATAAATTCCAGAAATTTGACGTCAAGAATTACGGATTTTTCTTAAAAACTTAAATACATACTTCATTGATTTCGAAAGAAAAAATTCAATCAATGATCGCAAGAAAAACTACTATAGAATGTACATATACAGTACCCATAGTTATACAATCATTGCAATTTCCCCATTTGCCTCCGGGATATATCCTGGAAGTATAACAAAATTACGGACAGACCTTTCGCTGTTACCCGGCAAAATCAACGAAAACAGCTTCCAATCCGATTCATTTAATCACCAATACACACCCACACATGCATGAGCGTGCACACATATCCACACATACAGACTGTCACGACGCATCGTTGTATAATGACCATCCACCTTATTAATATGAAAATCGGTGCCGGTTACGGTGTGGTCCACACCGCTCCAGCGCACACTTTCATAAATATATTATAGTCGGTTCTGCTGCGGTACTCTTTCAATTATATATATATATATATATATATATATATATATATATATATATATAGAGACCAGACCCGCGCGTCGGCATATAGCCGTATAAGCCCGGGCTTTACCGAGTTAGACGATAAATTCGCCCGATATTATTAACATATAAACGAAGAAATCGAGGTCCTCCCCGACTCGCGCGGCGGACAAAATCACTTTTTCCCTCCTTTTTTTCCATGTATACGTATAAAGATCCGTGTGCGTGCGAGACCGAAAACGTTGGAGCGGCGAATCTCGGAAATTCGGTTGCTCGCGCTAACCTCTGGGGCCCCGCGGCCAATCGACTCCCTCCCGCTTTCTCTCCCTTCTTTCCCCCCTTCCGGATATTGATGATTTCCTGCTTAATTAATCTATCGGCCCACCGTCTTTGAGCCGCCTCACGGTTTTGCATATATTAAAAATAATAATGGCGATGATTTGCAAATCCTTTTGGATATCATTATACAGCTTCCTAAAATTTTAGCCATAAATGGAACGTCGAAATAATCTTCGATGTTACGAAATACACGCGCGTATCCTTCTGGCTTCTCTCTCGTAATCTTTATTTCTTTTTCTCTCTCTCGTTCTCTTTCTCCGCTCGCCTCACTTAAATATTAATGTATAAAATAACTATTTACCCTGTGAAAATTACTTTCCTCGCGATGGTTTACCCCGCGTTACCTTGAAATGACCAACTTCTAGAACGGTGCCGAAATGTGTATTATTCTATTCGAAAATGAAGCATTTTAAGTGAAACGAAAGGCAGGCGACTTCCAGAGCTCCGAATTGTTCCGTGCCAGTTACGGAAGCTATTACTCTCTATTACTCGCCTAAGATCCAAAGGAAACTCTTCGAACGCCGAGTCGAACGGACGGGAGACAGAATTTTTTGGCAATAACCGCGAAGACGACTTTCCGGCCGCGGTCGACGGGCCCAAAAGTCCCCCCCCCCCCATCACGTTCCCGCGCTCCTTCTCATCGCGGCAGCTGCCGCCCGCTTCGTACACGCGTTGCCTTCGTCTTATTGTGCGCGAGATATGCGGTAGCATCGGTGCCACTGCAGCCCGAGCCCGTGATACTAAATCATCGGCGAGCCGTCGGTCGATCAGTGCGCGAGCGAGACTCGCGCCTAAGGCACACTAGATATACTATATAATATATATATAGTAATGTATATTGTTCAATGCAAGGAACGTATTCTACGTGCTCCGAGACTCCATATAGGTGCACTTTGACGGATAATATCGCTAAAGAAAAGAGAAGAGGAGTGGAACAGATGGAGAGAAAACAGCGCGTCCGTTCCCAAGCCCTTTGAGGGCTCGCCGGTGAAAAATGAAATCGACAAGCTATATATATGCATGTATACACATATGTATACATATATATATACCCTCGTAAAACGACCTTGCGCGGCCCTTTGGCTCTTTAGTGGATGATATATTTGTGCGGCGCGGTGCTTAGCGCCAAGGCTCCGCTCGTTCGTACGGGGTACACACACACGCGCGCACACACACATACATAAAGGGAGCCAATTAAAAAAATGCCAAATATATATTTATTGTTGAGTTTTATTGCAGCGCCCGAGTCGGCAAAGGGTATATAGGGGTATTTAATTAAAGTTTATTGAATTATAAGTCGATGAGCTCGCGAAGGATGAATGAAATTAGCCCCGATTCGGTGAATCTTTTTCTTCTGCTTTTTGCTACGAGATTTGTCGAAAACCGTCTATGTTTGTACGGACTAATATTATATATTGACATATTCGTCCTACACATTATGTTGATTAGAAAATCGTTGTTTTTTATTCGAATTCGGATTTTTAAAAAATTCTATTAAATTATATAATTGCCAAAAGACCGTAGATAATTTTGAAGCAGTACATATTCTAAAATCATTGTACATTGAAAATATTTACGCACTAATATTAAATAGGTAAAAATTGGTTCACTGTTTAAGAACAATGAAATTATCACTTTTACATAAATAAATGAACATTTTACTGCTTACAGAACACTGACAAGAGCTGTTGACACTTTGTAAATAGTTAAATATTCATTTATTTAGTATTGGAATTATTACTCTTTTTTAGCAAGTGAACCGATTTTTACTGATTCAAATTTAGAGAGTAAAATAAATGTGTATTAAAAAGTTCAAGGCAATCGTTATAATTGCGATGGTATTATTTATTCAAAATAATTGGTATTCATTGATAATTTTCTTGTCAAAACAGAATATTTAAGAAGATAATGAAAACCGAGAAACATAACTGACATCGGTTCTATTAAATTTTGACCTCTTTTAAAGACTATAACATTATTATGAAGGAATTGGTAACGAACTTATGCACGTATACGTATTAAACGTAAAGTATTTTTAATTAATTTGGCTTAATTATCATTGCACTCGATACGAGCCGCGGAACATGGTCGAAACTCACAAAGCGAGAAATAAAGTCAGTTCAAACAAAGCGCATTCCGCGTACAGCCAAGAAACGAAACTTCGCACTTCTCCCGTCCTGCCCGCCACGTATACACGAATATAGAAT
Source organism: Sycobia sp. Sy_11 (assembly GCA_018907035.1). Taxonomy (NCBI): domain Eukaryota; kingdom Metazoa; phylum Arthropoda; class Insecta; order Hymenoptera; family Epichrysomallidae; genus Sycobia; species Sycobia sp. Sy_11. The sequence goes on from JACCIC010000096.1 coordinate 662,013, forward strand.
CTTCCACCTAGTACGATAAACGGCGCGCGCTGTACACGCGTACGCGCGAAACGCGAGGGCTTGCGCCGAGGGTAGAGCGCACACGAAGTGGCATGCGTTTACAGCCGGGTTTTGCGCAAGCGTCCGCGACGCCGCGCGGGATGAAGCTATAAATTCAGTTCGCGAGTGGTCTGGCAAGGGGGAGGGGGAGGGGTTAGGAGCGACTCTCACCGCGCGCGCGCGCGCGCGCGCGAAAGCGAAGACACGCGAACCAATTTGTTTCTACTCTCCACTCCCCGACCCCTCCCGCCGCGCCAACTTCCGACCGCGGCCGCGGTGCCTACAACACCGGAGTGCATAAGCGGGAACCGGGGGGGGTGGGGTGGGTGAGCAAGTGTACAACGTCGCGTCTAAGCGAGCCCTCCAGCCCGGCCGCCCGTCCACTCGCCTTAACCGCGCGATAATTAACAAACGCTTCTGCTGGCTTTTGAAGAACGAAACGAAAGGAGAAAAGAAACAAGAAGCAACGGAAAAAAAACGCAAGAGGCCAGACACACTCGTATGCGCCGGCACGAGTATGCGCTCTCGGCAACTCCTCGCTCCTCGGGCCCCGGGGGGAGGGGAGAGGGGGGGGGGGTAATTATTATTTTTATATTGCCTGGGAGCACCGACGCCGACCGACGCGATGGCTCCCCGAGCCTCGTTACGCGAAGATGCGCGACTTTCTGCCGTGCCCGGCAGGCTATGGGCCGTCGAAGCCGTCGGCCCGTTGCTGGCCAGCAATACGGATCGCGTATCCTATCGAGGCTACGGGGAGACTTTCGTTCGAACGCCGCAATGGATTTGTACACGCGCCGTTCGGAGCGCACGCGCAAATCAGCTAACCCGACCAAGTTGTCAGATACGTTAATTGTAAATAAATTTTTTTCGATTTGTTGCATTGCTCGAACAGCTCGAATGAGCGGCTTTGGCTGTTTTTTTTTCTCTTTTTATAAATCCCGCAAAATTGTATCAAAACTGTGGCACTATACTTCGGACTGACAAACAGACACGACCAGCGGTCTAAATACACAAATACAATAAATCCGTTATCGCTCGAGTCGAAAATTGCCGCTCCCATCTCTACTCCGCACCCCTCCCCCCGTCTCGCTCTATGCCGAACCGACAAGTCTAACAAGTATAATCACTCTTTCGATAGGTTAAGCACCACTCCTCGCCGCTCTGTGCAAACGCGAATAATGCACTTAATCCCGCAAACGAGCCCGAGCTTTTCCTACATATCTATCTCTAGCCGCGTTATACACAGTTTGCGCACCGCGCACCCCTCCCCCTTTGCCAACCCCTCTCTCGCGCCCTTTAATAGAAATTCATGCGCAGCCAGTCGGGGCGGCGGCAGAAACGCCGGGCGACGGTGGCGGGGTCAGGGCCCGTAAGCTCCCGGGGGCTACGCGCGCCCGAGACGAAATAAGTCGGCGAAAATCTCGTTAGTGCCCCAAGGGCTATGCGGACGGGCACGACCCGCTTTAATTCGATCCCGCCGTGCCGACCCGGGCGCAGCAGTCGGCGGTGCGGGTGTCGACTGTACATATATACGAACGCACACGTGCATTCACATAAACACATATACACAGGAGAGGAGCGTATATATACATATATATATATATATATATATATATATATATATATATATATATATATATATATATATATATATATATGTATCTATGTATGTGTGTGTGTGTATTTCTGTGTGTGGTATATATCAGATCGCGCGAGCCCGGCTATTCAATCACTCCATTAATAGCGCGCATCCCCCGTGAAACCGCTTCGCGTATCTCTCTCTCTCTCTCTCTTTCTCTCTCTCCATCGCTTTTCTCTTTCTCGATCTCCCCACACCCTCTCCACCCCCTGTGGCTCTCGACGTGCTCGAGATCTCGCTGCAACAGACTGTGACATATTAGGCCACCCTTTGAGAGCCGTGCGTGTATAAGGAGGGCGCTGATTTTGACGCTTTATCTCTCTCTCTCTCTTTCTCCCCCCCCCTCTCTCCCCCCCTCTTCCAGCTTAAATCTATATACACGCTGCCCTCTGCGTCTTTTTCTCCCGTTTTCTCCCTTTCTCGCGCCGATGTAGCTCGTCAGGTCCTCGGATTTATTGTTTCGCGATTTAGTGGCCAACCGAGGCACGGCCCTGCGCGTGGCGAGGGATGGGGTGTGGGCTGTGCGGCGTGCCCGCCCGTTAGAGTCAATATCCTGTAGCGAGCGAGGGATAGGGAGAGTGAGAGAGAGAGAGAGAGAGAGAGAGAGAGAGAGAGAGAGAGAGAGAGAGAGAGAGAGAGAGATTGTCAGAGGAACGTATAAATAAATTACGACCATACTCTTCCGCAGCTTGTCTTGCCGAAAAGACAGCGGATGAATTTTACGACGGCTACTCGTTTACCTATTCAAAATCGCTTTGCCGTTTCCAAAGGGAAAAGACCGGCTTTCGATGTTTTTCGCTCTCCACTGCCAATCCTCGCGTTTTTATCGATTTTTTACATACTTGTATTCGCCGCTACAACGATAGTAGTATATTTTGAAGATTTCGGATTAAAAATGTAAAATTCTGCCGAGCGAATAAAATATTGACAAGTATTATATACTTATCTAAAAAAAACTGTAATACTCGACATTGAAGAATAAGGTGATTCTGAGTTTTTAGAGGATATTCATACGCCAATGTTTTTCACTCATAAAAAGTATGACTAGCGTAATAATGAATTTTGCCAAAGTATCATCAAGAGGGTGGATGAAACAAAACTCCCGAGTTCACGCATACCAAACATATACGTAGCTCTACAAATATACGTTAAATAAAACAAGAGTTATTACACTGTATATGATCGGCACGCGTTTAGTTTGCCGGAACTAGAATTTTTGGGTGTGCGTCAATATTATTTATTGCTTTTTTACGTTAAATTTTTACGGACCGGCTTTATTTGCAAACGTCATAAAGTTAATAAAGCCAACGACGTATAAATCTTCAACAAAACTATCGATCGATATATGTTCTTTTCCTTCACTCGTATAATTCTATCTTAATAATTTCTAAGGAAGCAGTTCGATATACCGTAAATGGAACTATCAAAAAATCATGGAATTTCTATCTAGCAATATATACGAATTATCGACGAGCGTCACCTACAATTCGCCCATAAATCATAGAGCGCAGTCGTGGAAAAGTGGGGATAAGAACGCGTACGGATTCTTGGTTAAAGCCCCGAATTAAGACATTGTATATACGAGAAACCATTGCGTTCGACTACCGTTCTCTATAGACGAGGGCGCGCTCTCTTACCGCGGATTCGAACAAAGGACGGAACTCCGTCTTCCCATGTACACGGAATCCACTCTATATGTCTGTGCATCGAATGCTCGAGGTTTTCGCGCGACTCGAGATATCGAAGATAGCCCGTAGCCGATTCGGGAACTTCGCGAGGATCGTTACGCGCAGCTGTTCTCGCCTCTGTCCACTATATACATGAGCCGAACGCTCGAGTTATAATAATTAGCCGATGGTTGGTGGCGGGGCGGGGGCGGAAATAGCGGTGAGCAAAGCATCGTGACACTTGGCGCCCGAGGGACACGGGAAAGGTCGCGGGTCCCCTATCTGCTAGCGCTGCAGTGACAGGCAGGGAGCGTCCAGTTTCCCCGACCTGATGCTGTTGCTGCTCTCCGTCCGCATATTATACGCCCCCGTCCTCGCGACTGCGCGTGTGCGCGTGTTTCTCTGCCGCTTGCGAGGTCGCTGATCGAGGTTATATTGGAAAACGCATAAATTTACTACGTGCACGCGTATAGTTGTGCAGAAAGTGGAGAGGAAATCAATCGGGTCGTCGCGTAGAGACCTATTATACCTATATATATAGATATAAATTTAGCAACTCGTCCGTATATATTTGTTCACTCAACTATCCGCGTGTCGATTCTCAATTGACTTATATGTATCTACATTGAAACATTTTACACAAACCCAAATTGGGTTTATATAAGCGTATACGAGAAATTTATACTACTTTTATATACTCGTATGTTCACACGCGCGCATCATACGTACCTTCTTATGTTCGAAGCATATACCAATGTATCGTGCTCACGCCTCATGCAATAATAGCATTGTTTGTCTAATAAAAATTGCTCTGACTGCGCTCGATCTCTATATACATATATTATATATAACAGAAGCTCCAAGGTAAATTTGCAACTATAACTACGCCATTATTCTTATTTTTATTATCATTTTCATCGAAATATTTCTTTTGGTGAGAAATGAGACAAAACCGTAGAAATCGTAATCTTGTCTATATATATATATATATATATACGTATGTATGTATGTATATTTAGAGTTGAATAAGAAATTATGCCGCAATTGTGCAGTCGTAATGTGTATAGAACTATTGTAGCGCAAAGGATCTTTGCGTACAGTCGAACAGTTAGTAAGCGCTCAATTCTCAGCACGGCTTTTAAACTTGCAATATAATATATAGTAATTAAATAAAAGCGTATTGTTATAAGTGTTTATCATATTACGGCCAATTGCAGCATAATTGCAAAATGCATAATATAAATACTCTATAACTTCTTTTTAAATTCCCTCAAAACCGCCACTTCGCGATATAATAAGTGTCTACTCGTATACATTGTAAAGGAAGCTTAGCTCGTACGTATACACGCAAATTTTATATATATATATCCGTTTGAATAACCGCGAATAATACTCTAAACGTATCTCCGAACCAAAAGTGCACCATAGCCGCGCAAACTCGTAGAACCAGGCCAAAAAAACAAGACAAACAAAATAAGCAAAGCGAACGCAATCCGAATTAGCGCGATATGTGAATCGCTTGGAAATTACCGACTCCCGGAAGGGGGGGGGCAGCGCAATTTTGCGGCAACGCGCAAGAAACAGCCTACCGCTCGTCTCCTCGCGGTTTTTTCGCAGAGCCGCCGTCGCCGTCGCGCCGCCGCCATTGCCGCGACGGCGCGGCGCGGCGCCTATATAGAGAACAATTGAAAACTAAGCTTTAAGCAGCATCTAATTGCGCTCACGTTTAAAATCCAAAGGCAGCGACGGCGGCTTAAACCATCCGCCGCTCTCTCTCTCTCTCTGCCTCCGTCCCTCTTTTTTCTCCTCCTATTCCTCAAATAACCCAATTACTTATTTGCGCGCATGCTCGCTCGCTGCCGGCTGGCTCGCGCGCAGTTTTCGAGCTACCGCATAATGAGGCACCGCGAAGAGTATATAGATGAGAGCGTTAGTGCTATATTCATATGTGTATATGTATTCACCTATATACGTGAGTGTGCGTCGAAGCTGCGCACGTATTCACCACGGTACATATATATGCACGACGCGTTACCGGCTATAATACAGTTACGCAAGCTATCTAACTACGTACATACCGCACGGGCTAGAGTGAGAGAGATTCCTTAAAAGAGAGATCCACCGGAGCGACATATATATATATATATATATATATATATATATATATATATATATATATGTACATACATACATATAGGCTAAATATTTTTAGTTTTTTGCTCGTTTTCACGGCGCCCGAGGAAATGGCTCCGACGTCGTCGTCGCTGTTCTCGTCGGTTGGTGAGCGCGAGTGTCGTTTCTCCCCCTATTTCAAGCATGTATATAATATATATATATATATATATATATATATATGTATGTATGTATTTTGCTGGTCTCATTTTGTTTACTGGAAAACAAGCGGGAAACATTGTATTTTCAAACCGGAGAAAGTCCAGTCGCTGTATACATATAATGTATTATGTATAGGTGTGCGCACCGTTGCGGTCCTATATGCAGAGATGCCGACGCGACGCGACGCAACTATACTTATAATTCGTCTTTTTTCCATCTTTTCTCTTCCACTGCACGGTGATAATTATACAAGTGAGCGACTCTTTTGTTTGTGCGCGTCTTTATTATGAGCAATTATAATATTTCCATAAATTTATAGAGCGGCGCCTGAATTAATATGCATGCCCATGCAGTACTGCCCGTAAAAACGTAGGGAACACGGGGAATTAAAGTCCACCCAGCGACAATTTTTTTTATGCAGTGTGACATGAAATTTCATAGAAATGAACGAATTACAGTTTTAGCTGTTCAAAATACTAAGCTACTGAGAAAAATTTCGGATATACTTCCAATTCTAAATTTATATATAGAATATCCTATAAAGGGTTTCAAGATTAATTTACTATCACATTACGTTATATCATTTCTTTTTTCATGACACTCCCCTGTTTTTATGATGGAATGCAAATATTAAATTTCTTATTTATTGTTTATTGAAATTTGTATTATAATATATTTTTAATATATATATATATATATATATATATATATATATATATATATCGCTATTATGTTTGTACAATATTTTAACTATAATTGCGTATCACCATTAAACTATATATATCTTTAAGACACTGATCGAAACATTATTAGTCTTTTCTCAAATTCTATGAATGATTCTATAATTGTAAGTAATTAAATATGGTATCTTGTAATAAGAATAACGATATAGGTCTTGAAAATTTGCACGATTTAGTTTGGAGTATAAGTCAGAATTACCTGACACAGTAAGGATAAAGTTCGGCCCCGATATATGATTTTATTTATTATATCTTCATCTATTACGTATATACAAATAAATAGGTATTTCTCTCTGACCTCCTCTCTCTCTCTCTCTCTCTCCCGTTCTCGTTATAGAATACAACTTAGTAACTTATATAGCCCTCTTAGCAAACTTATATAAATATATATTTCGCTCAAGCGAATAAAGCGAGCCGACCGCAATAAGACAAATATAATATATTGTATATATATAACTGGCTTTCAACCGCGCGCTAGGAAAAAACTTCGTTCGGGAAAAAAAACCTCGCAGGCACAGAAATTGGCTCCATTCATTCTTATACATACATATGCAGTTTTTTCTTTACCAGGATTTCACGGCTCCTGCCCGCTTCCCCCCTTCCTCGTGCAGTAGCCTCTTTAACGCGTAACTTCTATATAAGGAGTAACGAGATTCGGTCGATTGGGGCAAAAAGTTTCGCGCCGCGAAAGTATATTATATATAATATAATATAATATCCGCGACGCACTCGCGAAAACGGCGTCCATTCTGGTTCTTTGGCTTTGCAGCGCACGCGCCCAATCAAGTCCGCGGGAACTTGCTCACTATATATATATTCTTGAAGAGTCTCCTCTGGACGCGAACGGTATATATATATATATATATATAAAGTACATGTAGACGAACATACACGCGGAACGAGAGGCGTAATGATCATACTTTCGGCCGGCCGGTTATCGCGGCGCGGCACGGCGTAAGGTCGTGCGCGGAGCAATTACCCGCGAACCGGTTTTCCTCTGCCTCTGTCCCTCCCGTCCTCCCTCTCGCGCTCTCTCTCTCTCTCTCTCTCTCTCTCTCTCTTTCTATATCCTTCATTCTTTCGGTCTTTCGCTCATTTTCGTGGTTCTTCCTCGGGCGTGTATACAGATATGTACATGAACTGGTATACTCTATATATGTATGGGTGTAGTGGCTACATGCGAGACTGACTGCCCGGGTATCGTTCGGGGCATATATGGACCTCGTGCAGGCTTCGTGTTTCTACGTTGCTGTATCAGATTCTCCTTCTCTCGGGACAGCACTAGAGTGCGAAAGAGAGAGAGAGAGAGAGAGAGAGAGAGAGAGAGAGCCGGAGACCGAATGCGATTTTTCGAGCATATGGTACTCGGGGGTGGGGTGACGCGTTGCTTTTAAGGACAGACAGTCCGAAACTTTTTCTGTACGCATATACGTATACAGACGTGGGCGAGAGAGCGAGAGAGAGAGAGAAGTGTACTTCAATAGGGATTAACACTGTAGGAGAATACTAGATATAGGTGAATGGTGCCAGACGCCAGTGGCGGCTGTCGATCATATGGACCCGAATGAATAATTGAAATAGCATTCTGGAGCAAGGAGAGTTTTTGTCACAGCGACCGGTTTTAGTTTGATTCGACACCTCGGGGAAGAATGAGATTTAATGAGAATATTTTGGTGCACTGATTATCTGAAAATTATGATTCAGCAACAATTACGATGTTTTCTAAAAGCTACGAAACGAGCTCGCAGAAATGCGTGAACAAATAATAAAAACATGTTTTGTTTTGTTTACTGTATACGTTATGAAAATTATACAGTTATTTTGCAATACTATATAGTAATGTGTCCTCTCCCATTTTTAAAACGGTCGTCTCATTCCTAGAAAATGAATATTAGAACCTGCAGAAACAATAGTACACTTTCATGAAGCCACGACATACATATTGAGCGCGAGAAAAATTACTTTATTATATATTCTTTATTTTTTCGACCTGATTATTGTATGATCCGATTATATTAATATGTCAAGGAATAATAATGAAAAGAATAATAATGTTTGTTCTCTACTGAAAATCCTCGTTTCCTCCTTCAAGAAGTAGATAAGTATGTTTAACAATGATACACAAATCGTCGACTAAATTTACGATCGATCGCAGCTTCTATTTACCGTGCATACATATAAACACCCTAAGTGCACTTCAGACAATTATTTAGAATTTTTCCTATACACACGCGCATTGTGCACGGATTAGCTTGCACCTTATCGATCGTTCCATTACTCGCGCTACTTGGCCACGAGCGTCGTATTCGCCGCCTTTTTTCTCTCGCTTCCTCTTCATCATCGACGCGCTGCCGCGTCGCGACCGTCGTCGCTGCTTCTGCTCTCGTTGCGCCCCCCCCCTCCCCCACAATATGCGCACCATTTGTCAAGAGATCCTTCAAAAGCGCTTCCGGCGGCGCGCGCACCCTCTCCGCTCCCGAGGCACTCGTCGGTGCATTAACCCCCCACCACTTCGGCCCCTCGAAAACAAAGATCCCTAATCCCTCTAATACCCCTTGGCTGGGAGGGGAGGAGGGGGGTTATTAATTCTCGATCGGACCCCAGGCGCCTTACACCCTTCGCATCCCCCGTCGCCCCGGGAACTCCGAAGCCCGAAGGGCTGCGCGACTCTCGATGTAACTATATATTTTGTATCTGAATATATATATATATATATATATATATATATATATATATATATATATACATATATACGACGACTTCTGTCGCGCGTCGATCCCGATGGATCGCCAGGGGTGACGGCGTGACGGACGTGGGGAGAATGCACTCGCTTTTCGCGCGAACTCTATCGGTCATGCTATACTCTCCTCTATCCCTGTCCCTCTATCGCCCCATCTATCTCTCTATCTATCACTCTCTCCGACTCGTTCGGACCGGGCCGAGAAATCGAGCGCGGGGACGCGAAGTCGACGACGCGTCCCCGGCGAATTTCCTTCTCTTTCGCGCTGGCCTGGTTGAGCGACGCGTGTTTTTTTTCATCGCGTCTCACGCGAGGTGGTGGTAGACGGACCCCCGCTGGCCAGGACATGCCTTAAAAAGCGAGAGATAAAGAGAGAGAAGTGTTCTTTCTCGGGACATTCAGCAGCCTACCAGTGCAGATGCCGACACCTTCATATATATATATATATATATATATATATATATATATATATATATACACGTTATTTTTTAGGTATGTCTGTAAATTAAGTTTTAATCGGCAAAAAAAGCGCAGCTATTCTAGAATTTTTGCGGTTCTCTCAGGGTTTGCTTTGAGTAAATTCGCAAAGGAATGGCCTATGGTTTATTGCATGTTTCGAGTAATGTAGAGTATAGAGAATTGAGCCGTATAATACTGAAGCGAACACCAAAAAGTTCCCAAAGCTTATCAAAATCGTCAATGTTTAACATGGAACTTTAGCGTAAGCTAAACTTTAACCTTAATTTTATCACAAATTAGAGCCCGAGTATAATTCTTTTATTTATCATCATTTATATTATTATTATTTTATAAATCACAGTAATTTATAGATAAATATTATAACATCGGAGCTATATTATATATAGATAATGATTGAATCGTAAAAGAATTATATTCCGCACCCTCCGAATACTCCTAGAAATATATCGTTCAGAAAGAATCGGGAGCTTCTATGCACGCTGTGCCAAAAGTATCAATTTCGGCATAAAGAGCCATACGAGCAGAATGACTAATTAATAAATTAAGATCGAAATTAGAATCTAATTCGAAAAGTATCCGGGAAATATGGGGTGTATGTACATGGAGAAAAAACACATGAGAATTAATGGCTTATATCGAGCCGATTGCTCTGCGAACGTATAAATACGGCCATGTTTTATTCAGCGATTCTGAAGAACCGTTTACGGCCGATCTTCGGCATATTATATATATATATATATAACGACGACGACGATATCGGGAGGAGCGTGAATAAAAAAAGAGCGCAAAATAGAAGGAACTTGGGCAGATTCGCCCACATACAGATACTAAATTTATCGCGATTCTATACAACTTCTTTCGCTTCCCGTGAAAAGAAAGAGAGCTGCGGCTATGACCGTGGGGCGGGAGGTGGAGGGCCAAGAAGAAGACAGAGCTTTACTCAAGCCCCGCTGGTGAATATCGCACGCTCGCGAGCGCGTAATAGGCGTCGCCACGTCAAACGTAGCTTCCGCGCGAGGCTATTTTCGCCGAAGGAAGAAGTCGACGCCACCCCCCCCCCCCCAACCGCAACGCCCTTACTGCAAGTACATACGCTCGCGTATTATATAAATATATATGGAAGGAGACGGCACTACAATTTATATCGCGGGTACGTAAATGTACGCGTACAAATAGTGTGTCTATGATTATAATGCGTCGAACCGAACTATACATTATTTGTATGTAATTAATAATAATTAGTAATAGTCACGCCAGTCGCGGTTCCCTTAGAGAAATCTAGCAGGTATGCCTCATTAGCAGAATATGTATAATGTACCAGAGATTAATATAATTATATATATATACTCTTGATGTAAAGGAACCTCAACCGTTACAATTATTCTCTTCCGTCTGTACATAGATAATGTGCGTCAATAAAATTGCCGGGTGATTTTGCTGCACACCAAATAATAAGAGGGAAAAAGAGGGATTGATCGACGAACAAATAAGAGGAGCTATGTATACACACATCGAGTTCGTCGTATTTATACACGTGTGGATGTATGCATCAATAGGCGCGCATACGGAGATATAACGTACGTACGTCATTATTGATCCGTAAGAGCTTCCTGGAGCGAGCGCGATTTAAGTGCGATACATCATGTACATATGGAATAGCATCAAAGGGTTGCGCGCCGCGGTTAGCGCGGGCACGAGCGGTCTTTATCCACACTTTTCGACGAGGTCGGATTTGTTTGCGCGTCGCGAGATACGGCGTATTGTGAGATTGAAAATGGTACTTCGTAGAAATAATGTAGCTAGTAAAAATACGATTAAGACCGTGAATATATGGGCATCGACCAATAATGGCTGGATAAAGTGTAATTCCGATATTTCCTCTTTGTAAGTGAAGCGAAGACAATTCACAATTTATCCAATAAATTCATACTTGTATAACAATTACCAATTATATTTTCCTAATATCATCACTTGAGAGCAATACGTATTGAAGCAATGAAATTCTACGACGACGACTGAATGATTGACAAAATTTTGACTGATAAAATCACAACTCGAATTTTTAATGGCAAATATTACTGCTCAAACTTTAATCGAACACGATACAAAGTCAAATATTTTAAATATATCTGTATCAATAGTACCTAAAATAATTCATTGAAATAAGGGCTTCGTTTAAGATCTCGAGTTGGAATCTTCTTCACGAAAAATTGGAGTTGGAGAACATCTCCATTAGAAATTTGGATTGATTCATTTTTCGTAAGAACTGGAGTTGCCCGTCGTTCCAATTCTAAATTCGTCCTAAATACTTTTTAATGAAGATCGGGAAAGGAATCGGGACCTTCCCTATTGAAAATCCGAATCGACGAATGAATAGCTTAACGTTCAGGTATCGATGTCGTTTTGATTATTCCTGAAATCGATTTTATTCGACTTATTCTTCAGATTAATTGACGTTATAAAAAGGTATATAATGTGTTTTCGAATAGTCCTCGCCAACTTTTTAAAGATCGTTAATACGTTAAATCATCTTCGTCGAAAGATTTGTCAGACTACATATCTGAAGCTCAAAGGTGTCATATCAATTTAATCGTTCATTTCGACTGTCATCCAGCACAAAAGCTTATCTATTATAAACATTACCCTTCTCTCGTCCCGTAGTCCGTATTTCCCCGCGAGCGCGATCCTTTTTTTTAACCCCGCGGACGCATCGTACACAGGCGCTGCGTATTTCGTTCGACGTTAAAAGCCATCGATCATGGGACTGGGGTGGCTCGGGGTCAGCGTCAACGGGACGATCGAGGAGCGCGAACGTTATGCAGGCGATTGCGACAATATACGCACTCATACTGCTCGAGTGTTAAAAAGACAGATCGAGAGCCGCACGGGACGAGCGACGAATTATAATAGTACACCAATAGACATTGGGGCGAGAGTTGTTAGGCGTTCAGGTATACGCGGGGACTGAGTCAGTCAAAATTGTCGGATTTATTCCCGATGCGTTGTTGTTCAACGTTTGACGCACCGCACGCGTATGTAACGTATGCGGATATAGTAAACATTGACCTCGCGTTCGTATTTTAAACAACTTTAAATCCTGAAAAATTCAGCGCGTTAAGCCCATGCACAATACACATCTGCAATTGTCACGGGTCACGGGTCACGGGTGACGGGGGTCTCTTGGTTCAAGCACAATACTATATATAATGTACAATAATACGCATATTAAACCAGAAAAATGACGAAGCTAAAAAGCCACAAGCCCTATGTGTGTGTGTGTGTGTGTGTGTGTGTGTGTGTGTGTACACATGTAGATGATCGCACTTTATTCACGACTCGCTATATATATACATACATACATATATATATATCGTTAGACCAAAGACGAGCGCGTGGCACCGCAGCGGGACCCCGTATGCGCGTGTACGAGGCGGAGGGTGCGGGAGGGCGGTGGCAGCATAAAAGCGAGCACAAAGCCCGAAGCGGCTATAACGCGCACAGGGCCGCGAGAAAGCAAATCGGATACACGAGTAAAAGAAACGGAGAGAACGAATCGAAGCTCTCTCGCTGGCGCGCCAGCTCGCGTCAAGGAGAATCGGCGATGAGTGCCTGCATTATATATATATATATGTAAGAGGCGAAGAGTGACGGCCATTTTGTCACCTCTCACGAAACATCTGCCGCCGCCGCCGCTGTCGCGGCTCGTGTAAGCCGAGCAAAGGTGTGTGATGCGCTGGCCTGTCGCCTCATTTTCTCCTTCTCTCTGTTTCTTTATCTCTCTCTTTCTCTCCCTCTCTCTCTCTCTCTCTCTCTCTCTTTCTCTCTCTCTCTCTCTCTCCACTCTTTTCTGTATGCAGAGGGGTTGGCTCTTGGCGTCAAAAGGCCCTGTTTACACGTCTGGAGGGCGCTCTCGACGAAACTGCGTAATTCATTAGATCCATACGAGCGCGCCCGCGCGCTAACATTTTTATTTTCAAAAGCGCCGCGCTATATTTACCGTTGAGAGGGCTCATATGTATATATATAGAGCATAGCAGCCTTTTTCACGCGCGCAATACCTTATATAAATATATAGGTTAGACTACCTATGCGATTCATCCTGCTCTCTCTCTCTCTCTCTCTCTCTCTCTCTCTCCAAGTTATAGCATAGAACGTGCATTGGAAATTTGGATGCTTGCATTCACGTCGTGTTTGATGAATTATATTATGCTTGTACATATTTTATGCTTGGAAGTTATTATACAGCACGTCCTGGATATTTATCCCTCTTTTTCAGACTTAATTTGTATATACTCATTAAACGTGTGTAAATCAAGGCAATTTTTATCACAGTGCTCGTCCTAGAGTGTAGATTATACCGGAGGAAGTGGCCTGTGTTCAAAATTCGTGGCAGAGTCACGAGACAAAATATCTCTGTAACGTTGTCTATCTCTGCAGTATAACGGCTTCAAATGCTTGCTTCGACAAAGATTATAAAATTTACGTACATATTGAATCTCTCAATTATGCTCCCGCAGTGTATAATGCTCTCGTTAAGGGCAAGCTGATTAAATGGCGTACTCGGGAAGTGAATTAGAATTATAGACCTTGTAAAATTACGAAAGATTTATTTTTTTCCATTCGTATGGACTCGTAGTATATAGTACATTAATAAAATACGTTAAATGTGATTTTCTTACCTCTCAACATACTCAAATATAATTTATTTGTAAAAAAAATCGACATTTTATTGGTATATATGAACCAATACCATTTAGGGATAAAATTGAAAAAACTAAAAAACAAATCGTAATCGAAGAAAAAGGTAGCCCCATCTCTGAGTATAAATTAATATTTTTTTGAGTACATTTTAATTATATATATATTATAAAGTGATATCAATATATTAAATTCTATACAGAAACGCATACAAAAGTCATCCAAAATGAAATCTACTCTTACTGAAAATAATGTTATTCTAATGAGGGCCCATTTCATTTGAAACGCTCTGAATATCACACGAGAATTTACATTGTTTGTCCTTAGTCAATTGCGGTAAGATGGTGGTGGGGGGGGGGGATTATTTTCTACTCGAAACGTTGGTCCAGGTTTACTCGAAAATCAAACGCTGTACTGATGTGGAAGATTAAATGGCGCACCGGACCATCAGAGGATGAATTCTTATGCACAACGTGTATGTCGACGTGTATCCAAACATATACTAATTTGTATAATATATATGGGGAAGGGGCATAAGATTCGCAACGAGCCACTTGCACTTCCCGTTCCCTATCGCGCGTCGCACATGCGTTTAATGTCGTCGCCCTTAATATTATAAAGTATGCGAGGCCCCGTGGAGAGCATCGAAAGCTCGCCTCGGGAACTAAGCGCCGCCAGCGGTCCGCGCATCCGTGCATAATGCCCGAAAACAGGATCGACGGGCGGTACGGCCTCCGCCATTATACGGCAGCGGGTCGAGACGTCGCGCGCCGCCGCCGCCGTCGCCGCCGCCGCTGAAAAGCAACGCGGGCGCTCGATGTAAGTTTGCGAAAGTGAGCCACCGCGCGTCGGGCAGCACGCGCGAGTTTTCCCCTTCGGATGATAGAGGAGAGGAGACCCGATGTGCTCCGGGCAACGGGGTGGGGTGAGCGGAGTGGAGCCCAGTGGGGAGCTGGAGCTGACAAATTGGGACGACGTGCTTGACGTTCCGCTCTGTCTCCCTCTCTCGCTCGCTGACCAGGTAAATCCTCTTAGGTCGCGTAAAAAGGCCACAATGTCCTTTCAAGCCGCTTGCCAGTCCATTGTCGCGCTCGAGAATGTCAGTGCGGCAACGCGTTGTAGATGTATGGAGAAATGTGCGTCTGTATGTGTGTCTGTGTGTGTGTCTGTGTGTGTGTGTGTGTCCGTGTGCACAGTGTATACGTATAAGCGCCGATGCTCTGTTGCTCCGCGCACGCGGCGGAGATTCTAGAGAGCTCTTACCTCTCTCTTTCATTCATAGTAGGCAATCGGATTATGCCCCCGCGGTCTGCCCGTACACCCTGTCCGAGAGAAAGGACAGAGAAAGGGAGAGGGAGTAGTCGCAGAAAGGGGCCTTTCCAGGAGAAAAGAAAATATTTATATATATATATATATATATATATATATATATATATATATATAGATTTAGTTACGCAACGTCATCGTCCCATCGTCCAGGACGGGGAAGAATTTTGAGATTCACCGAGTGGGGCGAGTGTTATACACGTGCATAAGAGCTAATAGTTTGATGCTTGAGTATCGCACTCGAACTTCGACTCGAGCGCAAAATAGAAACTGTATCTGTGCGCTTATGTATAGTATGTAAAAATAACCCTTTCCTACAAATATTTGTATGTATACGTCTATGGAATTCTTTTCCCTTAGGTGAATCAGTAATTATACGTCTAAAGGAAATATCGAGCAGTAACGTCAAGAATGGAAGCGTTTTCTGACACGTAGAAGCGATGTAGCAAAAATTTACTACATTGTTTTGGGAAAGACGAGACTGTGAAAAAGATTATGTTAACTCCCGTCTCTTGTAATTTATACATGTCGTAAAAATTAATATAATTCTGTTATATTGGATAATACAGTTGTCATTTTACTGCTATTGCAAAGCCGGCTCCTCGTTTACAAAAAATATTTTTAATAATCAATCTAATTTACAAAGTATCGAGTCTACTTATTACTTTATCGCGGAAAATCAAGAAACATCTAAGAAAATCAAGTAACGATATTATGCACTGTAAAATTGAATTAAGAAAAATTAAATACCCCAGTCGTAATAAGCGGTACCGTGCAGGAAGTACTTACTTTCGTTCTCTGATTAGTATTAATATAAGTGTGCACTTTTATATAACTCTCAAAAGTTTATAAATAAAAAGTGAATATTTGAATGCAATGTACGTTCCATATATATAATATATAATATATATAATTTGATTTAATAGTTAATTTACAGTGTACCTATGCTATAGATATTCAGATACCAGCACATAATTGTCTGCTGGTATTAAAATAGCGAATAATTTTAATTAAAATTAGAATAGTTTTCACTAATTTACGCATGCTTTGAATAGTATAACATAGATATAACGTGCCCTGCCCAACTATATTGTCTATTATATATTTTACAAGTTTTATTGTTAAATTTGTTGTTTCTCTGTTAATCAACCTAAATGCGATCGAAATTATTACTTTATCTCAATCCCGTTCTAATTTCTTTCACAATACCTTCAAAAATTATTATTAATAGCATGAGCTGTGCGATAGTCTAGTAAAATTTGCGACGTGTCGTCCTCTCTTCCAGCCCTCTAAACAACTACAGCAAGAAAGGGAAAAGATAGAAGAGGCTGGTGGTAGTGCAAAAAAGGTTTTTCCCGCCATGTTGGAATAAAACAGAATGAGAGTCGGGTGACGCGAGAGGAAATAGGCATTGAATTTCGCGTCCCACGCATCCTGTCAGGTGTATCAGAGAGCGAGAGAGAGGGAGAGAGAGAGAGAGAGATAGATAGATAGATGGAGAGAGATAGACATACGTTAAGGTTAGATACAAAGGAGATCAGATAAATAATTGGCTCTGGCAAAGGGAGGGAGCACAGGTAGGATCTCCTTTTCTAAGGCACAAAGTGAGACGGGGTTGAGATCCAGTGCTAGGCGCGGGCCTCTTTTTCTTGCGCTATATATATATATTCAATATTCGCTGTGGGAAAGATACTTGATACATACGCACAGGTTCCCGCTCTATCCATACACTGGTCTGGCATTTGTCGATAGTACACGCACCCGTCGCATCGTTGACGTGCGCGAACCGATGCAGCGAGGTATACTCCGTGCACCCTCGTCTGATATATATAACCGTCTCCTCCCCTCCCCCTAACAATTCCGTTAAAACCGCGACTCTCGCTTTTGCATTCGGGACCCAATTGCAAAAGTGTCGGGAACAAAAATGACAAGTACAAGAAAGAAAAAAGTGCAGCATTGATAGAGAACTATTAACGTATTGTATTTCAAATTTTAAAATAGGAAAATGTTCGAGCGAGCCCAAGTATACAATATAAACATTATATCTTTGTAGAAATATTTGTGTTTAAATCAGAATAATATATGAATTATGAATATAATATATTTATAAGAATATAAATACAGTTATTCGAATGATTTACATTCTGCATTATAGGTTTATGGTATATATGATGGAGTAAAGGGACGAAATGCGCTAGCCGAGCCGCTTATAAGTGACATTTATTATGAATCATCAATCTATTTCTAATGTGAAAGGCAACGTTGTCTATAAAGCTTCTTAGAACGCTGAATATTTATCGAGTTAAGCGGTAAAAGAATAGAAATTCGGTATATAATTTTTGCGGTGCGATACATTATCCCGATTTCCGAAACAACGACTTAAAGCTATACTAATGTCTATTTATTGTTAGCCCCGCTTATTGCGAGCGTAATATGAATAAATAAGTGCTTGAAAAAAATTTAAAACAATCAACGAACCTACAAAATGAAGCAGACGAAAAAGTCAATATTAGTCCCCCGATTCTGTCCAGCTTTTTTTTCCCCTTTCAACGGCATTGAAAAAAACCAACCAATAAAAAAAAAAGGAAGGAGAGAACACCAAGGATGATTAAGCAGGTGTATAAAAGTTTTTGCCGGTCGAACCGGCGACTCTCGACAGCGGTGGCGGCGCGGCGCGCGAAACACTCACGTGAATTTTGATTATTATATATACACACGCACACACACACACACACACACACACACACACACACACACACACACACATATATATATATATATATATGTAACGGTCGCTCGTTCTCTCCCCGACGACGACCAAACAAGACGATGATGCGATAGAACAATATCCCTTGTGGCTGTGCAATTAAAAACAAAAAGAAAACAAAAAAGAAATAAACAACAAAAGAAGGAAATTGTTCGGAAACACGTCGGGCGCTCCTGTCTCGATACATACGATATATTATAATGTAAAATAGCTCGCAGGGCGTACGCGAGCGGTCGTCGTTAGACGCGCCGCCAGGTAAGCGCGACCGATTCCTTCTCCTCCTCCCTGCCCCCCCTAAATCCATCATAATCAACGCCCCGGCATTAACGCTCGCATCCCTTTACATATCAATGTAGTGATGCGCGCGACCTGCTAATTAATAGCGCGGACACGCGTCCGCGGGAGAGGGACGTGCGCGACGCGTTCGTGGGACGGAAAAAAAAATCGCCTCCGTACGTCGGTGAAAAAGCGGGGGTAAAGAGCCTACGCAGAGGGGGCAGGGGGGGGGGACAGGGGGGAGGTGGGGCGCGGATTTAATTACTTTTTTACGCCGACTCGTAAATCAACGCCGGGCGGCGCGGCTTGCCGAGTCATAAAATAAAATCCTCCAGCGGCCAGCCTTCTCTCGCTCTCTCACTCTCCCCCTCCCGCGCCCCTGTGCGCGCGCTCTTTTCGTTGACGCGCGAGGACGAAACGGAGGATCAGAGAGGGCGTAGATGGATGGATAGATGGGTAGACGCGTAGACGGATAGAGATAAGAAATGCACGTGTCAGTGGTTGCGAAAGGCGCGGCAGCGGCGGGGAGAGCAGCGCGTACAGTGGCCGTCCGCAGAACTTTGTCGAAACAGCGAGGAGAGCGCCTCCGGTCAAAACAAGAGCGGATTATCCGCGGGATGATCCACGGGGATAATGGGATATTACCGGCGCCCCCGCTGCCGCGTCGCGCCGGTACTGTATGTGGCAAGTGTCGTGCTCCCTCACCCCCCCCCCTCTCGCGGCGAAGGCCTATATAATATCGGGGCTTCGTCCGAAAATTCCGAAAGCCCGCTGGGAGCGCTGCTCTTTTCTTACAGGACATGCGACCAGCATCCCGAGAGCAGCAGGCGCGCGCGCGCGTGTGCGTGCGAATGTGTGCGCGCGCTCGACCTATTGCGTCGGGGAATTAGAGAGGAAGATACCATCGTGCGTATAGAATAGAGGGCGGATTAATGCTCCTCCGGGATCTTCGTCTCTTCTGTTCTTTTTTATCTTCGCTTGTTTGTTTGACGAGCGATCAAGCGTGTTTGCAGAGATACTTATGTGGAGAGGCCACTCGGAAATCCCTCTCGGATGACTAGTCAAATAAGGTCCTTTGGATTTTTTTTCCGTACAAACTTGCGCACGCCACGGAACATATTGCCCTTATGCACAAATTCGAACGGGCTGTAGGCGCGTAGGGAACGCGCGACCAAGCTCGCGAGGCCAGAAATAATTTCGCAATAATTTCTGCCGTTATTAATTGCGTATTATATGGTTGCGCGGCTCGCAGAGATCGCCGTCGTTTTCGGAATATTTTCACAAGTGAACTTTTTGTCCGATGGGTTATAGACGAGGGAAAGCAATGCCATGTAATTAAGATAAAGCTATGCACGCGTTTATATGTATTATTTATACGTATATCTTTGCGGCCGTTCCGGGTAAATTAACCGTAATTCCCCCCCCCCCCCTCCATCCTGATTGCTATTTAACCGCGAGTTCTCTTTTATATATATATATATATACCGAAGAATTGTAAGTGCGTGAAAACGCGTGTATATTATACATGTAATGTGCTCTCGACGTAGATTCATATAAGATACCAGATCCTGCCCTATTGTATGATAATTAAGTAGAAAAAGTACGTGTCATTCGAAATATACCGACGGGCATGGAGTGAAACTCACGTGACGTTGTACATGTATACTTCCGCTCAAAAATGTGCCTCACAAAGCCGGCATGAAACTATAGTTTTAACTGCGTATAATAGCTAATACTCGACGAATTATACAGGGTAATTTTGCTAAACTCAACTCAACTCTTTGCACATGCACTGAACTTATTATGAATTGTATACGGGATATCGTATATGTATGACTGTTCACAGTGGCGAATTGGTAATGAGCAGGGGATTTCAGATACGTAGATTGTGTGCATTTTAAAAATTGTTACGTTAATACTTTTTATGCCACGCGTCAATGATGATTGGTCAATGAGGAAATGCTAATTCGGGTCTCGATAAGATAACTGGATACAACCGCGGCAAACGCCACAAGTTGTTTATAAATGTGTATAGATAGCGTTTGCTCTGGTCGAAATGGCTAAAGCATAAAAGGCGTACGACCGTCGTCGTTTATGCATTACAGTCGCGCGTTTACCAGTGCGCTCCGACGCTCGACGTCAAAAAAACAATTCAAACATTTCCCGCTTGGTCGACCGGCTCGTCTCGCGTTGTTTTGTTTCATTTTTTTAATCACACGCAAATTTGGAGCCGAATTGGCGTACCGCTCGGTGGCTGATCAACGTCGCGGTGCGCGGCGCAATGCACTACCTCTGTTAAATTTACAAAATGCACGCAACTTCTCCGTACGACCTGCCCCGCTTATTATCGATTCGCTGCTGCGTAGCATCGGACTCGGCAAACCGCGTACACGTAGCACGTACGATGTCTACATATCGAATTACTCGTACAACGCAAGCCTCGCGTACGCCTGTATCGCGTACCCGACTCTATCGCGTGCGCGCATCGGTCTATATCATTCTCTACGTCCCCGCGTACGTACAAAGTGTACGTGCTCGCGTATAATGCACTTTTTGCCGGCCGTACCGCACGCACGGATCGATCCGCCCGCTTATCTCTCGGATCGCGGCGAGGACCGCCCGACATTTCGTGCGGACGCAGCCGTACGGCAACGCGTAACGTCGCTGGGCACCGCGTGGCGCCGGTCCGTTAGAAAGTGATCGAGCAAAAAAACAAAGCCCGAGCCACGTCCCCACGGAGGACGGTGCATCGCGCCTCTCTCGACGGCCCGTCGGGGGCAGGCCGATAGAGATCCTCCGCCGCGTCCAAAGCCCAGAGCCTTTGACAGGAGCGCATGCAAATGCCGGGCTCGCCGCCGGCGGGGGCCAGATGTCGCCCGGTCCCGACGCAGCCGCGCTATCCGCTCGGGCGATCTCTGCCCGCAGGGAGAGCCGAGGGACGCTCGGCGGGACGCGCTGCCTACTCTACGATAGCCGCGACGAGGACGATCCTCGGGGCGCGGGCGCGACCGAGAACGAGAAGCGAGAACGAGAAGCGAGAACAAGTCCGGGTGAACTCACCACGTGCCCGTGCACCGGGGACTTGCTGATGGACTGGAGCTGCGGGTAGAGCTGGCCCGCCGCCGCGGGCGTCATGTCCGTCAGCATCGCGTCGGCGTGGAAGTCCGCTGTCGCGCCTTGCGTCCTCGCTAGCTGGCGGAGATGCTCGCCGAAGAGGAGGCTCTGCCAAACCTTGATGCGCTCGTCCTCCTCCTCCACGTCCTCCTCCTCCGCCTCCTCCTCCTTAATCCTTCCCCTCTCAATCCTTCCGCCCGTGGGGGAGGCGAGCGAGGGCGACGCGGCGTCGACGTCCCCGATGGGCTCTATTATTTCCGGTCAAGCACTGTCGCCGCGGGCCCGTCGCCCGGCGAGCCGCCTGGCGAGCCGCCTGGCCGAGCCGTCGGTTGTCCCGCGCTGCTCGCCCCCTCGCCCCTTCTCATGTGGCTGTCTCACTTTATTTTGGGATCCTGGACGCGGGCGCGCACACGCGGACTCGCTCCCGTTGCACTGAGCTGTCGCCCTTCGACTCGGAGCGGACGGCAGTTCGCGCGCTTCTCTTCTCTCCCGCTCTCGCCCGCCGCGACTTCTGTCCTGGCCTCGCGCTCCGGTCCCTTCCCCTCGCGTGCGAGTTCGGCACGAGGCGCTCGGCAGAGGGAGAAAGAGGCGACGAAGACGACGGAGCGGATGAGGAAGCGGCAGCGGCAGAAGCAGAAGCGCAAGATGAAGAAGAACAGGCAGACGCGAGGAGAGAAGCGTTTCGCCCGGGGAACCGGTTAACGTGGTTCCCGCTCTTCGCCCCGTGACAGACTGCCGGCCAGCCGATCCTCGGGGCCGCGCCGTTTCTCCCTCCCCTTTTCTCCCGACGGCAGCTCGCGGCGAGGTGCCCCGCTCCCTCTCTCCTCTCTCTCTCTCTCTCGCTCCCCCCGTCTGCCCCACTGCATCGGCGCCGCGCCCGCGGAGTAGGGCACGCGCCCGTGCCTCGCGCACGGGCAGGAACGAGATAGGGAGACGCAGAGAGAGAGAGAGAGAGAGAGAGAGAGAGAGGGAGCCAGCAACTCGCTCGCGCGCGCCCGCGAAGGGGGGCAAAAAAGGGGCCGAGCTCGAGAAGGCGGGCGGGCGAGTCGATCGGTCGACGCCCCCTTGTGGACGCCCCCGGATTGTAAAGCCCACCGGGGGGATACGCGGGGCGCGCGCGCGCGCGCGCCCGTTCGGAGTCGCTGCCGGTGCCGCCGCTATCCCCTCCAACGCGGCGCTGGGTGTCTCGCGGCGCCGCGGCCGCGCCGCCGTCGACGGCGACGGCGACTTGTTCTTCGGCTGTATGTTCGTGCGCGTGTATGTCTATGCACGCGTGTATGTGCCGTACGTATACGGTGAACGGACGGTAGGCAGCGGCAGCGCGGCGTTCTTTGCCGTCGCGCGCGCGCATATCGCGGCGTCGCGTCGCCGCAGTAGAACCGTGCAGGCAGTAGTGCGCCCTCGTCCTTCTCTCTCTCTCTCTCTCTCTCTCTCTCTCTCTTTTCCTGTCCCTACCTCCTTCCCTCTCACCCTCCTCTCTCTCTCTTCTCTCTCTCTCTCTCTCTCTTAATCTATCTATCTCGCTCTATCGATCTATCACTCTGCATCTCTGCCTCTCCTATTCGTTATACTAGATACCATGGGCACCGGACCAAGGGAACGAAATAACGATGGGCGTTGTATTTAACCGTGAAATCGCACGTGCGACGACAGCGGAAGAAACGGAATATATAGGGAAATAATTGAAAGAGTATCTATATTGACATTGCAAAAGGAAAGCTTGCGAATATAAAAGAAAATCTCTGTGTATTTATGCGTAAGCGTGCATGTGTGTGTGGATGTGTGTGATTGTAGTAAATGTGTGTCTATAAAGTGTGTGTAAATCTGTGTGTTTTTGCAATGCAATCTGTATATGTATGTCAGTACAGCGGACATAATAAAATCATTTAAAAATAAACAACGTTAAAAACTCGTGAGTTGAGTACGTCAATGTATATATTTACATATATTATATGTAAAGTAATTTCACTTGTGTACAAGTACATATTAAAATATTTTATGCACTGGTGGTACAGGCAGATGCATGATGGATATGTGTAATCGTTCGTACATGAATCCCTTTGTATTGTAATCATTTAGAACAAAAAAATTATGCAATGATAAGAATCAAATAATTCATAAAAACTAAAGCAACATTAGCATGAGCTAAACACTAGGAAAATTTGCCTATAATAACATGTTTATTGCTACAGCTATAGTTAGAATTTCATAAGATATATTTCTAGTGAGTATATTTACATGTACGTCGAGCAATAATGCATAAAATGATAAGGTATGTTTACGTACAGAGCGGATATTTTTTTATACACTTCGGCTGCCATAATGCGAGACGAAATTTTTTTAGTTTGATAGAGGGGTAAATTTACAAGCAATAATTTTAAGTTTTATAATCAAATATAAATATATATTTTTGGAAACATTATATTTTTCTTCAGTATGCATTTTTAAAAGGTATAAGCTCCTTACGAATTTTTTTGACAAAAGTGTATAGTTTATATTTCCATAAAATAATTTTTTCAGTATGACATATTAATAACTTGCTGTCAGTTTCAACAATTGTAATTTTGTGATTATTCTACACTATTCTCTCCATTCGCCTTTTGTGAATTCGAATACATAAAACAATACTTTTTGTATCAAATACCTTCTTATCCAAAATCAGAATACGATAAAGAATAAAAAATGTAGTCAATAGATAATGTTATTTCTTTACTCATTTCCTATAAATACTTTTTCCATTTTTTCGCCATAAATGATGTTCTACATTTATTATATATAGAAGACCGAAAAAAGAACAAAGTCAAATTAACGAAATTCTCGGAAAATCGCAGGCCGCGCGAGAATCAACTCACACACATGCATCTTCATATAATATATTCATGGACGCATTTGTGTATATATAGCTATATTTGTGTGCGTGCGTGCGTGCGTGCGTGCGTGCGTGCACGATCGCCAAACAGATATCGCCCTCCCTTTGGGAGAAACTATACACAAGAGGCGCTCGGGAACGGTACAGCTATATGCATTATAGATATCGTATGGATATGTCTATATATATATGTATATCTAATATACATATGCGCACGACCGGATAGAACACAGCCTACGCGGAGTCTGCGCCCGCGCACGGGGTACATTAACTATACGAGATCGCATCATGAGATTCTAATGCGTTTTTAATCGGAGGGGATTTTGAATTTCCAATCTCGTTCCTCTGTCTGTCTCTCTCTCTCTCTCTCTCTCTCTCTCTCTCTCTCTCTCGTTTTTTCTCTGCTCTCTTTCTCTCTCTTTCGCATTGCGAAAAGAACACGTACATAAGCGCACGCACACACTTACACGCGATTCGCGAGGGAAGGTGGCCAATTATTTTCCTTACGGCCAGTGGCGTAGCATCGCGTCGTTGTAACTTCTAATCCTGGCACTGTATGTACAAAATGTACATTATAGAACTCGAATCGGCATTATAATAAATGTCGTGCCTTGCTGTTCGACTCGATTCTCCAGATCCGATACCCCACTGGACCTTCACTCGAAATGACTTTTGTCATTTTTCCGTCATCGTAAAATTTAGAACATATAAAATAGTTCGAAGAATCGTTTGCGAATGCTCGGATATCGGTGCAATGCCATGATGTAAAGAGTAGTTTATAACGAAAACGTGGTAGGTGATACTTGTTTGTAAGAACGAAACACCGTTTGATTTTTTACAATAGTGCTTTAATTTCAAACAATTATTATTAAATTATTAATTTATCTAATAATTATTATACTTTAGACCAGTCATATTTCAATATAGTAAAAATAAAATTTTATTTTTCAAACTATTTTGAAAAATGAAATCAATCAGTCATACAACTACTTCTTTTATTTTCTGAACGTGCTACTAATTTTTAGAATTATTAGAAATCTTTCACGAATATATGTAGGCTTAAATTTTTATATCACTTGCAGAGTAGAGATATAATGTTTATGTAATTATAAATTATATATTATATAACTTTTATCGCTTCATAGATGTTTCATTTCGCTGAAAAAAAAGATTTCGACTTCACCGGGGTTAGAAACCGACGACCTTCTGGTTTTCAATCTGACGCACTAACAATACTAAAGATATACAAGGATATACTTCAGTATAGGATGCGTGCGAATGAAAAAAAAAATTACATCTGTACCTATCGTATACTATATATGGTATACGCACGACACACTCTGGACGTGAAAATCACTCGAAATCGCGAATTACGATTCATTATTTTCGAGTCATAAATTTTACTCTATATGAGGGCAGTTGAAAGCGAGCAATTTAATTTGCGCATTGCTGGAACTAATTCAGTGGAAAGAATCACTCGCACGGATTTACGAAGGATTTCTTACAATTTTCAAGTATATAATAATCAGTTGAATGAATGTTGCTTTTGTATTTATTGATCGATTTATAAATGAATTGTGTGCATATA
Organism: Sycobia sp. Sy_11; assembly: GCA_018907035.1. NCBI lineage: Eukaryota > Metazoa > Arthropoda > Insecta > Hymenoptera > Epichrysomallidae > Sycobia > Sycobia sp. Sy_11. The sequence goes on from JACCIC010000096.1 coordinate 688,290, forward strand.
TATATATATATATATATATATATATATATATATATATTCCGTTCCAAAAAAACAGATTGATCTGTTTATTAAGGTATTTAATTATTGATTTATAGATAGGTATGAATAATAAATAAGGATAGATGAATAAATAAAAAATCAGTTTGTACCGTTAAAAAAAGAAAATCCGACCGCCCTTTACAAGGCGATCAGAAATGTCCAGGGAATACCTGACCCTTTCGCCGACCCAACAATACCAAAAAAACCATCGGTCGAAGAAGGTAACGAGTATCAAGAACCAAAACACAAAAAAATGAAATAAAAACAAGAAGCGGAGCGGCGCACATAGGCTCACCTCGTTACCCCCGCGACGCGACGGCCGTCGCGGCGTCGAGGCGATGATGCGAATATCGCGTGTCACTGGTCGATAGGGCCGCGTTTCCATCAGCCCCATCCCCACCCCGTTCCACCTCTCCGAGTCTGCCCCCACCCCCCGGCCAACATTCGCCGGGGTACGGTACACACGCACACGCCGCGAGCCGACAAAGGGAAGGTGCGAGAGCCGGCGACGCGACGCTCCCGCGGCGACCCTTCGCTCGGCGCACAAAGGCCTTGTGGGAGGACCAAAGGGATATTTTGTATATCCATATATATATATATATATATATATATATATATATACTACAACGCTAACCGCACGCACTGTCAACGTGGGTCCGGAAAAAAAAGAATTCACACATATATCTATACGACCGAGCAGGACGCGGGCATCTCGAAGAAAGGAGGCTGTTGTGGGCGGGAGCGCGAGGAAGGGCGGTTGCGCGGAAAATGCCGAATTGTTATGAACTCTACGTAATGTATATATATATATATATATATATATATATATATATATATATATGTATGGGCAACGTTCAAGAAAGAACGCACAATATGAGTGTATATAAAGGTATATATGATATACACGAAGATGGTAGATTTAACCATGAGAGGGAGGCGGAAGACCCATTCTATTCAATATAGACGTGTATGTACTCGCGTGCATGTGTCTGTATCAGTGGAATTATTTACGAGCTCGATTACTCGCCTTCCAGATTGGCCGTGTATATATATATATATACTCGTCTTTTTTAGTTTTCTCGTCTTTCGCTCGTTTCATCAGGGGCGCGCGCAGCTTTTATAGAGCGTTCCTAATCGCTTTTTAAACGGGCGCCTTGGTTATACGTATACGTACATCGTTATCTATGGGTCGATGGACAGATAAAGAGAAAAGGGGGGGGGGGTGAATCGACAGATTTATGGATAATAATAATTAAACACGGGGATTGCGGGAAAAGGCGAGAATTTCTGTAGCTTGTGTATGCTCATATTGTTTATATACATAAATCATTATATTGTATAGAGTCTATTCGATTAAATTTAACTTACGCGATGAGTTCATTCGCTATAAAGTACGTTAATCCATATAATCCAAGAAACTCACCTGTAACAGACAAAATAATTAAAAACGTTATTCATTTATTTCGATAGATGGACATTATTATTATTATTATTATTATTATTATTTATTATTATATATTTACATGTAAGGTTGTGAAAAAGTAATCATACGCACAGTCCAAGTTCAATATATGTAACATGTGATAAAGTTTTTACAGACGTGTATATATAAATATAAATAAATAAATAATAAATAAATAAATATATATATATATATATATATATATATATATCTATGCAATATCACAAGAGCTCTTTTTTGCATTCGCAGCGCGTTTTTATCCTCTAAGCTATATACAATTATATAAACGCACCTAATTCTGCAATTACCCGACGATGTTACATAATTAACGTAAAAGCGCACCAACAAAAAATAGAAAAAGACCATTAAAAGTCGTTTATTCGCGGGGCGGCGCGTGGATCGTGGACTCATTGCGACACGGGGAGAAAAACTAATGCCGGAGCTACAATAAAAACATTAAGGCGGACAAATTGCGCCGCTGCGTAGCTTATTGTATATATATATATATATATATATATATATATATATATATATATATATACACACACACAAAATATAATGAGGTCGTTTGCAATCTGACATCTGCAAATTATTCAGAATAATCATATAGTTATTAAAAAAAACATTTATATTGAATATCGTTATATAATTATACAGTGCGACGAATATATGCGCCAATGTATCTGTGTTCTACATACATCCATCGCGCCAATTACTGCAGTATCTAAATTTGCATGGGTAATGAATTTTAATGCTTAATTGTAGCCTTCGGATCTATATAAATCCAATGACAAGAAATTTAAGATTCACATTATTTAAAGACTAAGACATACATTTGAAAAATTTGAGTCAATTCTAATAGACATAATTAACGCACTTCCGTTTTTGTTATTGTTTATTAATTTAATTAATTTTTATAACTACAAGAATTGATCCCACGAATATAAATTATATTTCGTTTTGATTCATTCTAATCGTCCAAACTACAAACAAGTTTAAGCATAATTAATAAAAGGCAGTAAAGTACTTCTGTATGTAAATTTCACCCCTCTTTTTCATATTTAACAGTTTTCTAAATTTCATGAGATTTACATCGTATTTCCATACATTTCTAATTGATTACTTTTCAATTACTGTACTAAATAAATAAATTCTACATACATTTTAAAAACGATCGATTTTTTAAATTTTTTAAACTTGAAGAGGCAATATAAAATAACTAATTTTCTGTTTTATTTTATCTTATATATAACATTTTTATGATAATGAACGAAAATAAAAAGTGTCGATTTATTATACTATTGTTAATATTTTTCTTTTTTTCACCAAATCAACAAACTATTGTAATTTTTCCATTTAGAGGCAACGATTTATTACAGTACTATATGATGCCGAATAATCTGTTAAGCAAAATCAAAAACAAAGACCAGATAGTGTAGATGTATATATATATATATAAGTTTCGCTACCTCACCTCTTTAATCACCCCCTATTATGTACACCAGTTTGTTTTAAAAGTCAGAATAACGCGAGCCTGGCAAGCGCGGACAAATTGCATCGCACACAGCCATCGGGCTCGAATTTTGCCCAAAATCGGCAAATTGCGCTTTTAGGCTTTAATATATATCAAACCAAGCTGGAAAAAAAACCTTAAAAAAAAAAGAGAAGAAGCGTGCAAGACAGCAATACGGCTAACGGAGATAAAGGTAAAAGGGGTGGGAGCTACCAATTGGGCCAAAATCGAGTGAAAAATGACGTGACGAAGTGGCGGGTGCGCCTATATACTATATATATAGTGATTGAGTCCCGTGCGCTAAATCTCCCTTAATACCCGGCGATCTCGACGAGTCCGCGCGAGCGATCGACAGCATCTATACTTATCGACTTCTGTGTTGGCTCGCAACCCCTCTGTCTCTCTCTCCTCTCTCTCTCTCTCTCTCTCTCTCTCTCTCTCTCTCTCTCTCTCTCTCTATCTATCTCTCCTCTCGCGCTTCCACACACGATTCAGTTTTGTACTGACGGATAGACGATTGGCAGACGCGCGCGCCAGATCTCTCTCTCTCTCTCTCTCTCTCTTTCCCTCTCCCTCTCGGGGCTGAAAGAGAAAATAGGCATCGCCCGGCCAACGGGGGCGGATAATGACAGGGCGGCTCTAGTGTTCCAGAGTCGAGAGAAAGAGGGAGGAAGAGGGAGAGAGAGCAATGTCTGTGTGTACGTGCATGTGTGTGCGCGCGCATGCGCGCGATACGGCATCTTGGAATAGTTCGGCCATGTGGCCATCGGCCGAGGATATACTAATGGGCTAATAATTGCAGAAAGAGGAGAGACAGAGGCCCCCGGGGATTTCTTATTCAAGCTCCTACAGCTACGTGCATATACTACATGCAACTTTTCTCCGGGTAGAAGAGGTCCGAGCGATCGGCGTTCGAGTTTTCTCTTTCCTTCCTTCTATCCCTCGGTCGCGGACGCGTACTCGAAGGAGCTGGACAACGCGCTCGGCACTGTCCAATTTTCAGGCCCGACTTTCGAACGTCTCGATGCGTCAGATAGCTTTTGCGCATGCCCGCGTCCGGCCGCTGCTCCGTCCGTTATATTTTTTTTTCCGGAAGGAGCCAGAAGAAAATCCTTTAATTGAAGCTTGCTCCGTGCGCGCTGAAATCCAGTCGTAATGCGACGAGTTTTTTCAATATTCATCGTTTGTTCGCTGCGGACGCAACAGCTGCGTTACACCTCGTAATTTTTTAACTAATGACAGGCAGAAAATTCATATTGGCCAACTTTTGTTCTGTTGCCAGTTCTATTTATGTTTAAGCATGTTTTTTTTTAATTATTTTATTTATTCGTGTATGCGTATATGTATATATATATATATATATATATATATATATATATATATATATATATATATATTGCTTTGTATACTTCTGAAGGACCGATTTACTTTTTCAATTCTAGTAAGTAAAACCGTTTACATAATTAACAACATTTTACATAATTGACAACCGTTCACATATTAACAACATATGTGTCCAACTTTATTCACTAATTTAATGAATAAATTATAATAAAAAAGAAAGTATGGATGCTTTGAAATTTAAACCTCCATTTAATCACGAATAGTCTTAGGCTTCCACTGCCTAGCTAATAAGGAATATCATAATAATAATAAGAGCTCGTGTGGAAGGTAGTATAGCAGAGAAAGAAAATAATAAGTATGTAATAAATAATGTACATAATAACGATATGAAAATCAGCATACCATGTAAAATTTTCTATTATATTCATTGATTTTGACTTGCTAGATCCAGTGACATCCTTAATCACGAAAATGATAATTATTTTACATTTTCTTTCAAAAAAGAAATATCACAAATAATATATCGCACATTGGCTGATTAATATTATAGTATTTATTTTATAATAATCAATATTTAAAGTCAAAAGTCAACGCCAATTGAAAACTATAATATAGAAATTACTTAATCGCTTTTTCCATTTTAGTTTTTATCAAACTAATTTCGTTTTAGCATTTTCACCATTTTATTATACAAAAATAAATCGTTACTTGCCTTTATAGCTTTCCTCATCCAGTATTATATTATTAATCAAAAATAAATCTTTAATGCCTTCTATATATATATATATATATATATATATATATATATATATATATATATATATGAATTTGTTTAAAAGTAAAGCAATAACAGTTAAACGTTTTTTAAGAAAATGTTTGTATGAAAAGGTTTTTTATTTAGTAATTTGTAAACTATGAGGAATCTTTTGTAGCTTGTACTAATGGTACAATACATTAATATAGTTACAAATATAATTTAAAATGATCATTACTTAGATCTACAACTATTTTCTTATTAATTGTTGACTATATCTCTTTAAGGAAATGGTAAAGACATTTATTCCGACGATTTTATAAAATTATTCTTAGAAAACATGTTATAAAAATTCATAGATTCTGAAACATTAAAATAATTGCAATCAGACCAAATTCTTTTAGTCTATTTTTTAAGAATTTCAAAATAATTTCAAAGAACATTTTCAAAATAATTCGCTAACAAGGATCGAACGATTTTACTGAGCGAATAACCCCTTCTGATTCCTTATATATTAGGGATAACATGTGTATTTTGACTTTCTGCACATTGTCCGTTCTTTATACACAAAATACCTACATTACCATATTAGGCGTAACATATATTCAAATATATACTTATACATATTAAAATATTGTACAATAACTGCGCACATTTCGTAAAAATAAAACTTAAATTACATATCTTCGCATTCGTAAATGTCCATTTTATTATACCAGAAACGACGTTGCGTTGTACTATAAAGATCGAAGCAGTTGTATATATATATATATATATGTATGTTTGCGCGCGCGTATGTGTGTGCTTATATACCTGTGCAGTGTACGGGCAATAAACACACGTTATATACAAATCGCAACTGCACAACGCGGAGATCTCGAATAAACGAAGACACGTCTGTAGTACGTGTATATATACATACCACGGCGTCGAAAGTAATATAAAAGGAATCGAATTATTCGTAACCCAATGGAACGAGGGGGGGGGATCAAAAAAAGAAACGAGATATGCGGGCATGCGGGGGGTGCGGGGAGGGTAAGCGCGCGGAGGTAGGAAAATACCAATCGGCTCCCCGAAATAAGAGCATACAATCACGTACCGTAATGCCGAACAATCAGCCAAGAATCGCGCGTCCTTGCGCCCTGCAATTTCGCCCCGGCGGCGTAGCATCGCGAATTCATTAAAACCCGCGCGTATACCCATACATGTGTGTGAGCGCGCACGGGTGCAATACATACATATATATAATATGTAGGTGTGCGCCTGTGTGTATGTGTGTGCATACTTGCTCGTTTATTCGCAAGCACACGTTTATTCGCAAACATTGATAAAGCGAGATAGAGAGCGAGAGAGAGAGAGAGAGACAGAGAGAGAGAGAGAGAGAGAGAGAGAGAGAGAGAGAGAGAGAGAGAGCGAAAAAGGGAGAGAATAAGATGCATGTATACACACACTCTTCTCCGATATAATTCGTCGACCGGAAACGGCGGTTATATACGTATATATACGTACATATCAGCAGTGCGCGCACGGTAAGTAAGACGGAGAACCGTTTCGATGGCTGATTATGCAGCGTCTCTTATGCCCTCCAACTCCCCCCCCCTCCCGCGCTCCGCTCTACGGCGAGCGCTGCATCCTCGTGATTTCATGATTATATACAGACTCGACCTCCACCTCCTCCTCCTCATCCTCCTCCACCCACCACTGATGGCCCCGCGGGTCCTCGTAAATTCCATTATGAGCGCGCGCGCGCGCCCGCTCTCCGCGGCTTTGGTATATAATATGTAGCGGAAGACGCGAACGAGCTTATGACGCCCGCGCGCGCGCGCGCGCACCGTATAATATCTGCGCTGCGGGCTCTCGCGGCTCGTTTCAGACGCGCGCGCGCGCGCGCCTTCGCTCTTTCATCTGTATATATATATATATATATATATATATATATATATATATATATACTTCGTAGGCAAATTATACCTCCGTCCTGTATCCCCGCGCCCCTCCTCTCCGCCCTCCAGCGCTTCCTCCATTTATTCCTGCCGCGGCGGGGGGGGGGGGGGGATGACGAGCCGCGAAAATAATTGTGTTAACTCGATGCGCGTAGCGTGAGCGCCTCCGCTGAAGAGATCGATCCCGGAAAATTGGTCGTTTTCGAGAGACGAATGGCTGGGGGAGGGGGAGTAGAGAGTCGGGCGCGTCGTTCTATTCCTCGCTTCTAATTTTCCATTAAACACTCGCGCGTATACCGTTAAAGTGTTTCGGTTGCATTGGGGGGAGGGAAGGGGTTATTTGATTTTTTTTCAATCATGTAACCACGCCGTCGACTGGTTGCGGATTTTATCAGCAATTCTTCTATACTCGGCATCTTCGGGATTCTTTTAGAAGTTACTGGCTATTCCATCAATTTTTTTTATACTCGGTTAATAGAAGAGATGGGAATGTCACCGTTTTCCCATTGAAAAGGTGAGATGTTGCGTATTCGTCGATTGATCTTTCACACCGTTATAGAATTGCAAGTTGTATGTGGATTTCGAGTTACAGAAAATGCTTTTATGATTTTTTTACATCTTTACTTTATTAGTTCATTTTATGCTTCATATGAATCAAAAGGTATTTTCAAAGAAATCAAAGTAATTTATAATAGTATATAACTCGCTGCTCTATGATACTTATCTAATAAAAAAAATTGTTTTAATAAAATAAATAATAGCTTGATAAAGTCTATAATTAAGTTTTCGAAGCCGTCATTATTCTTACTCTAATTTTGATTTCAAGATATTTGATGATTAGAATACTTTAATATCCATTTCATCGAAATATGAAAAATCTGTTACTTAATTACGAAAAGCATTCTTATTCTAATTATGTTCGTATATGCTCTTGTAAAATCAGATCAGAAAATGAAATATATATATATATATATATATATATATATATATATATATATATATATATATGATTCTTCGATTTAAATCGTAATAAATAAAAAGTTAAATAAGAATCGTCAGCAAGAAGCCGAAACTATAAATTTATGAATATGTTGTTTATTAGAACTGGTTTTTTTTAACAATTTTAGTCGTTTTTCGGATTGGACTTCAAAAATATTGGTTCAAGTTTAAAACATCCCTTACTATACAGTAAATTAAATTTAATTAAAATATACTAGTAGAACTATAACTGATCCTTAAGAAATTCATCTTGGGAATGGGAGAGCATCAGGTCCCAAAATATTACAGGGCTTATTTTGGAGGCAATCGCTGTTATCTCGCTTAATTAGAGATAATTCGTTCAATATCAAAATATATAATAGTTTTCTGTATTTCACACTACGTTTACTATAACTCACTGATTCGCCGGTGCAGTCATCAGTCTCCAGATCAAATATTCTTAAGCTATAAACTTAAAAACTTAAAACTCCTGATGTTATATACATACGCACGAGTTCAGACAATTAAGTAATGCGACCGGTTTTATTTCTCGGCCTGTGGTAACACTGCGAACCTGTAACCCGGCCACCGTAATAATAGATCCCTACTCTCTCGATTGAGAACTTGACGACCCTTGTACGATCATTTCTTCGCCAGCTGTTTAGTGTTTTGTAACAATATAAAAGTGCGCGCTAAAATTTTGTGCAAAACTCGGCGAAGCCGCGACGGAATCTTAGTGATGCCCTGAGTCGTAGTCAGGTGCTTCGGTGGCATGCCGATTTTAAAAGAGGCCGTGAGAGCGTCAAAGACGAGGCGCGGAGAATGAGCAAGTCCAAAGTGAAAACCATGTTCGTGTTTGCTTCTTTGGCAGTAAAGGGGTAGTTCACAAAGAGTTTGTACTACCTGGACAAATCGTAAATCAAGTGTTCTACCGCAATGTGTTCGAAAAATGACGAATAAGGGTGCTCAGAGTGCGTGCGGAAATCGCGAAGACTTGGATTTTGCATCACGACAAGTGCGTTCAGTATCTCTCAGTTTTTGGCGTCCAAAGGCATCGCAACGTTACTACAATCGCCCTATTCACCGCATATGTCACCCTGCGACTTTTTCCTATTCCACCATTGGAAAAAACTCGTCAAAGGTCGACACTTTGACTCCGTTGAAGACATCCAAGAATCTGTCACGAGGGTACTTGCAGAAGACCCACAAAAAGTGTTTTAGAATGGTTACGAAAGCTGGCAAACTCACTGAAATAAGTGTACAGATGCGGGAGGGGACGACTTTGAATGGGATCGCAACGATGTACCTTAATTTTCAAATGTACTCAATTTTTGAATTTGAACCTCATATATATCTACATAATTGTGTAAAGTTGAGGAAACCAAGGATTCTTAGCCCTATATTAATATCCAAAGATTTGCAATGGGAAACAAACATGTTTTGATAAAAAAATTACGATTATTATTAATTCAATTTTATTAGATAGAAATGACCCAGGAGTATATCAGAATATTCGTTTTTGGATGTTAAATTCCGAATTCAATCTCAAGTGTCTTAAAAGAGGTAACTTAATATTCGCTAACTATTCCTACAGAGCATGTAAATGCAACTTGTATGATTTGAATTCAACATTTACATTCTTAAAATTTCATTAACTGTATCATATGTGATAAAAAAAAAGTCGAGTCCTTTCTGTCTTTGCATCGTATATGATCCAATAAAATGACTTTTCTCGTTTTACAATCGATTTCAGCGAAACATACAATTTAGTTTTTTGGATCTCTTAAGATTCATCTGTTAATAGAATCGGAAAATCCATTATACATATGGCCCCATAAGAGAATGAATTCGACGACAATAAAAAAACCGCTTCTGCATGAAATATTGCGTGATTTGCTTCATTTTTTGGTTTTACCGCATTTGGAACCCTGCGAATAAGAAATATAGTACTACTAAACCGGTTAATTAATTTGAATTAACGACAATATTACATAACGTGACTGAACCAAATTACTGATTGTATGCGAACATATGAGCAAGATTGTATTCAGTGCCCTACAGGTGCATTCTTCGTGATCACGTGCGTAAATATATATTATAAAACGAAAAATCCATCGAGGTAAATATACTACAGACGTACAAAACAAGTCCGACTGCAGGCGCGTTAGTACAAAGCTTCGTACATTATTGGTTTTCGCATCGTTTCGCTTTATTCGTCTCGTTCGAACGGACAGAGTTTCAGGTCTCTCCAGCCGAACGCGATCGGACTCGCTGTATATTATGTAAATGTGCTAGCTCTCCTCGTCACTCCACCTATAATTTGGTCGGTTACCCCGTTCTAACCCCCCGGCAGATTGTCCGTAATGTCTTTATATGCATACGGGACATCGATGACGCGACCGCGACGTTTCGCTCGCGTACAATTGCGTATACATAATACCCGTAAATTAAAACAACCTTATACTTTCGCGAAGCAAAACCGGGAATTTCTTTAAAACTTTCCCGAACTTTCGTTTAATAAGATTTTAATTGCAATCGCGCATTGTCGCGCGTGTAACGATTAAGAAAGTATCAAGTATACATATTGTTTTTTTTCTTCTTGTTTTTTTTTTTTTGCCCACTGGAACAATTAGTACGTGCCCGCCACCCCCGTCCCCTGCAGCAAGCGAGCGAGCGCAATTACCGGCAATTGCGCCGGCGCATCAAAGTGCGCGCGCGCGCGTCTCTTCTTTTTCTCGCAATTACAGTAATTCCGCGGATCGATCGATGACGGATGGGTGGGGATGGGGCGGTCTAATGACCGGCGCGTAATGAATTGAATATATATATATATATATATATATATATACATGCGCGCCCGATGCGGTAGACTGCGAGCGCGGTGGGTGGGGCAGGAGGGGAGGGGGCGGCGCTTCGCGAGTTCATCGCTGCGGTATATAATGTATATATAAGCGGGCGCGGGGTGTTAATTATTCAGTGGCCCCCCGGATGGAGGTGCGTTTAACTAATCTTTGCACTACCGAGCACCTATATATATATATATATATATATATATATATATATATATATATATATATATAAGGAATGATATTTCGTTGCTGATCCGCTCCGACGACCGACGTGATGTTAAGCGTATGAATTATAGACATGTACGTACAAGTTTTTCTATACGTGCCTTGGAGATTTTGTTGCAAATGAATTTCAATAATTCTAGCACACAGTCGATGTAAGATATTTACTTAGAGAATTCGTCCTGAAAATATGGCGCAGCGTTTATGGATGGATAATGCATTAGAACATATGTAATGTTTTTAATTCAAACGCTGAAATAATTATACAGGCCCGTTGAGTTTCGTGCCGAGCGAGGAAGATTTCCAACTGAGAATTTCAAAGGAGGCGTGCATTCCGACGGGCGAAAGAAAACACATCGAGTAAGCGTCGATTAAAATCGGGACAAGCAAAAGCCAAAGAATATTTTGAATATTGCCGACATGCATTTTATCGATAGATCGATGCACAAAATAAATGAAATCATATTATAATGAATCGTGTGTTTCACTTAGAAAAATAAATATGCTAAATGATTATCAGTGCTCATATATATATATATATATATAACTGAAGATCTTTATTGGCTTTATCGGGTAGTTTCGTAATGTTTAAAGTTTATATACAAGGAAGAAAATTGAGACAGATGTCAAAACATAAAGAAACTGTATTTTTTAATGTGTAAAAAATTTTAAGTATTTTTTTTGCAAGAAAACCTTGCAACTGTAATATATTCAAAGAAAAATCCACGCTAACCATAAGATAATCAATAAGCAAAAGATGCATCGCGAATTATCATTCGGTATTTCATGTCTAAGCAGAATCTGAGTTAGAATTTTCTACGTGCAAAATTGGAGTTGGAAACGTAATATTTCAATTTTTGACTTAGAACAATTGAATTGTATTTGGATTAAATATCAATAATTCATATTCTTCGGCGATTAAATTAAATTAACGTATTTTAATATTTTCATGCCTTGGAACAGGCGAATAGCTATAGTTTCAAAGTAGTTTGCAAGATACTGATTAAAGCCGGGTCTACATAATTATTTATAATGCACTTTGTTTACATATTTTTCAAGTACTTCGTACATTTTATATAAATATTTGTTACACATACACTTAAATTTCACTGACAAATTGCGTAGATTCTGCTCCTATAGGTTTATGAAGATTTTATCGGCGTTATTGCTGCTATGTGAAACATTGAATAAACACATAGAACGAGAAGAAATTGGGTGGAAATCGGGTACCTCGACTCGCTCAATTTCCGGCGACCAAAACACCGGGATCATCGGTTTTCGCGGCTGTCACTCTTTGATTGCATGTCTTTCTCCAACTTATGTTTGTCGGCTCGCATTCCATACGCCTCTGAAGTAATCAATGTAACCATTTCTTTTTAAATTAAAATAACAATTAAATATAAAAATTTTGTCCAATATCTTCGAACAAGAATATATTGAATCTCGTGCAGACATCTGATTATGAGGAAGTTTCGTTTACGAATAGATATCAGATAAATTTCCATTGGTCTATTAAGGGTTGTCGGAGTCAAAATTGACGCTTATAATATGAAAATTATTTTTTTTAATTAAACAATTTTGAAGCATTTTGGATTCGAAATACTGTTATGCGAGATAGCTACCTCAATCCACCAATAGGATGAAAATGATATAGCCTCGCAATTGGTGCAACGGGAAAATTCTTGGCGGAAATTGCAAAATACGACCCGCAGTGGTAAACAACATCCGACATAATAGAAAATATCCAGTACAACACGGGCCGTGGCATAAATCGAGGCCTGTTATTTTCGAATAATACATTTTAAAGCGGAATACCGATTTTGAAACATCGATAATCGAAAAAAAACGATATCTATTTTTATTTCTGTTTAAAGAGCATTCGATCGAAACCTCGCAGAATACGACACGGAGCGATGCGACGAAATTTTACCACGAGCCGTCGCGAATTTCGAAGCGGACAACAAAAAAAATTTTCTGTAGACACAAGCATCAGTTCGCCGTTAACATCCGACGCTCGATTGCCTCGCGCCGATCACACGGGCAACGCTCACCTGCGGCTGAGAAAAACGCGACGAGCCCCGCAGTTCTTAGCCCGCGAAGTATTAGTCAGCCGGGACTTAAAGTTAAGATAAATACGACGATTCGAATGATTCGCTCATGGAATTACAATGTCGACCTCGTCGTCCAAGGTATATATAAGCGTCAACTTCTACGATCCCTTGCCGGCCTCGTCGTGCCCCCGTTGACACTCTTGAGAGCGTTATTAAACATCGCGGCATCTCGGCATTGCCGACGTCGAGACACTACCACTGCGCACATTCGCCGCCCGCCTCGGGCCTCGCCTTTACACGCATGTATCGAAGAGCCGCGGAGTCATCGGCTGGGATCGCGAGCAGCCCGGGAGCCCGCCGGAATCCGAAGGGACGTGAGCGGCGCACGCAGAGTCGCCGCGACTGTCTTCGTCGTCGCCTGATTTACGAACTCGCCGCGAAGCGCGCGCGTGCGCCCACCGTCGGACGAGACTCCCTGACGTCGACGTCTTTCGCGCTCGCGGAACAACATATATATATATATATATATATATATATATATATATATATATATATAAACGGGCGCCAGATTTATGGAGTGTTCTCCCTTCCCTCCTCCCTCCCGCCCGTCGCGCCTCGACTGCCTTTTTACGGCCTCTATCGCGCGGAGAAAGCGAGAAACGAAGGAATGACGGGGAGGGGGGAGGAGGCGGAGGACAGGATTCGTAACAGTCGGCGGACCAACCGCGAGCGACTCGCTCTCCGCTCGTTTCGCCGACGAGAGCGAAACGGCGCGCGCGCGCGCGCGCTAAAAAGCATCGTCCCGGGTCGTCGTTCGCCGCTGTCGCTCGCCCGGCGCAGCGTCGACGACACCCTCGTTCTATTCCCTTCGGCGCTTTTATTTCGCCAACGATAGCCCGAGCCTGGAGTCCCGGGCTGCAAGAGATACGTCGTCTCTCTCCCCCCCCCTCTCTCTCTCTCTCTCTCTCTCCTTCCGTGTAGCTCGAAAAAGATTTCTCCGAGAAAAGCCAACCATCGCGGAGACTCGAGACGTCGTCCGTTATTTGATTACTTCGAGAATCTTGTAGGGTAAATCTGATCTCTCTATCTCTCTCTCTCTCTCTCTCTCTCTCTCTCTCTCTGGGTACGTCAATGAGCCAAGGGGGGCAGATTTGATGAAAACAGTGTCGCTGGTGTCATTAAATATACGACACTGACGACTGACACAAAATTAGATTTGTTTTTAATCTAAATTTTATTATAGGGTTTTAAGCGTATAATATATGTAGGCATGTATACAGGTAATATTAATAAAAAAATTTTCAAGAAATCGCTTTAAATACTTAATGTTTTTAGTAAAAAAATGTTTTACTAATGCTTCTTGAAAAATTTAGAATTATTAAATATTGTTAAATATTCCACACGGTGCTGTGCCTCGTTTTCATCCAAATCGTTCGCTAAAAATCATCAAAAAACGTGTATAGAATAGACATCTTCTAGAAGAAACCCGCATTTAGTACGAATAAAGTTAAAAGATAAAGCTATTTTCACTTTAATTCATTACAATATTGAATGAACTTTTAAATAAAAGTATAAGGTTTTTAATAATTTGTGCAGTTTTAACCGTCATTGGAACCAATCATCCACACTTTCCACAGGAGGCCGATAGATCCTCGTAGTATCATAAGAATTCTTGCTTCGTATACGAATACTGTTAACGAAAACTAGCACGAGAATTTTTCCTGATATAAAGCAATACGTCTCGCCATTAACGTCCAAAGCTAGAAGAGTTCAATTTTCATTTCCAGACCCTGGCGTCTCATACCAAAATAACCTCTATCACTCTGCCCTCGTTGCAGCGTTTTAAACCAAAGTTTTAGAGCTCTCACTGTATATTCGTACGTGTTAGTTTTCTTCGAGAAAAAATCTAATGTAACATTTTGATTTAATATGGAAAAACGCGCTCTAGTATTCTATAACATACTGCTAGAAACGTACTACAGTTTTTGATACGTTCGTCGATATATAGTAATATAATGCTTTTTTTTTCAATGCAATTAGAATTTCGAAAAAGCAACACGGTTCGAAGATTTATCGAATATCTACACCACGGGACAGCCTCGATTAGATCACTGCAAGAGGCCGTGCGCGTATGCCTACAAAAACGCATCGTCGTGTAGATATACATACACGTACGCGTACTCGACCTCTTGAAATTAATCGTACGCGCGTCACATTATTGCGGCACGCGAATTACTCTACGTGAAAAATAACGCCGGTGCTGCGCGGATTTTAGTTAGCGAGTGTAACGTGCGAGAGCTATGTATACAGAGAAGGAACGAATTTATACCCCGTGCTCTCGGTATTATTAGACGGATCGGCCCTGCTCGGATAACGACTTGATAATTACGGATATATATGTATATATATATATATATATATATATATATATATATATATATATATTTATTTACTTTTTTAAATTATGATTATATATATAACGAGGCGGAGTATTATAGGAACACGCGCCGATAGCTGGGGTAATACAGGAACAATTAGGCGCTGCGCCGCGTATTTACTGCCACAGTAGTTCGCTTGCGCTGCATCGTCCAAACGCGCGCATTCTATCTTATATCGCGAGCTATAATCGCTGGGGGGGGGGGAAGGATTGGATTTTTTCCAACAACGAGAGAGGTCGATGCGTAAAAACGTGAGCGAGCGGGGTCCAAAAAAAGTCACGTAGTCATGTATATATTTGTGTGTGTACGTACGTATAGATGCGTGTATTTCAAGGCATCGCATGGAGCAAAGAGTGAGCGATTTGCGTGTATACCGACTTATCTTAAGGCTATATATATGTATGTATTTATGTATGCATGCATGCATGTATGCATGTATGTCGGTAGATATCCGCGGTCGCCGTATCATCCGGCACTAGCCACCTCGATCTCCTCAAGAGTATTATATATATTAAGTTATATCGCATGTTGGCCCGACGTCGGCAGATATATCTGTTATATAGTGAAACGCACACAAGGCAAGAAGAGATCGGGAGAGAAGCGAATGATCGTTATAGTTAAACCGAGTTCGCGGATCTCTAGAATTCATAGATTTTTTACATGAAAAGGTAAAATAATAAGTTAGAATGTAAAAAATTGTATATACCGCTTTTCGCTTGTCTTCCCTGTTCCATAAATATGTAGTATTATTTTGAATTTGGAAAATAATTTTATGAATGCGTGTACTTGATTGGGACAAGGTAAATTTATTTAGTCATTTACCAAAAAACAAGAACAAATATATATATATATATATATATATATATATATATATATATATATATACGTTATGTAATTAAATTTTTTCATATTCCCTTAATTGACTATATAGTCTATATTTATGTGTAGAGATTAAAATTACTTTTTAATAATAATTCTACGACTTTCTAAGAAATTTCGAAAGTTTCGTATAAATTATCATATATATTCGATCGAAAGGTTAATATAAAAATTTACACATATAATACGCAAATACGCAAACCCTCGGTCCGAATTGCTTGTTACTATAATTTTTTTAATATTTATACGTACTTAGTAATTGACATCATTGTAGGTATTTAGCCGTAGTTTCGATCACATTCGAATGACGAATTGGACAGTCTACATTTCTGCATTACTTTGTCTAAATTCAATTATTATATACAATAATTATCATTTCTATATTAAGATCAATTAATATTGTAAATAAATATTTTCAACTAACGTGTTCTTGAATTACATAATGATACGACATTCATAAAATAAAAATAAAAAAGAAAGAGAAAAAACAGGATATCTCGAATACTTCTGCCTGCTGTACAATATTATATGCTATTATTGCAACTAGTGAATAACGAAAAAAAAATTGGATTTTAAGAATATGTAAGATTTGCCCAAATCTACCCTTAAACAGCGAAAAATGTATAAACATAATTTACAGATATTTGCGAGTTCATCGATAACTATTAATATCAAGAATTTATTAAATTATTTGGCTTTACTAGATATAATGGTTATTTCTGGATCCAAATTAGCTCCACTCCAATAACGGCATCAAAAGTATTCAACGCGTGTTTACGTATTTTTGCACATTTTTACACCAGTTGAATTAATAACGATTTCAATTTTAGACTATAAATATATATATATATATATATATATATATATATATATATATCGTTATATATATATCAATAGATTTGTATATATATTATATATAATATATGAAATATATATAAACTTACAAAGTATATTTGTAAATATTGAAAATCATGTGTATAAAATTCGATAAAATTAATACAGAAATACAATTTTGTAACAATAATTTCTCACTTTTACGAAATCCAAACACTAAGGAATTCAAAGAAACGTATATATTTTCATGTTTTTGTTTGAATTTCATTCACGACGTAAAGATAATTCTTTCTTTTAAATTATCTTTCTACCTGAATTACATTATTTCAATGCTTCTCGCTTAAACGTCGACGTGAAATATTTTTTTGATTCGCTGAAAAAGCATCGACAACGCTGGGCGACAAACAGAAGATTAGAACATCGAAAGCAAGAAATGATCGCATGCAATGGTAATCATTCCTTTACGTTATATATATAGATATATATATAAAGCAAGAAATATATATATATCGAAATATATATATATAATTTGCATAAATTAGCCGCGGCAATATCCACATGATTATATTAACAAATCGTGTATACGCTCTAAATATCTCCTCCTTCCAATATAATGTCGGTTAAAAAAGCGCCGCGCGTGCGCGATTAATTCCTCCGATGCTTTTTTGACGTAGCGTCCGCATAATTTTTCGCGCGCTCTCTCTCTCTCTCTCTCTCTCTCTCTCTCTCTCAGAGGGAGGGGGCGCGAAGATCGACGGCCCGTCGATTGGCGCGTCAAAATCTCGGTGGCGAGTACGCGCGCGCGAATATTCGACCGCGTCCGGGAATATTTGCAAAATGACGTGCAAACTGAGCGACGCCCTCGACCGCCCCCCGGCAATACGATAATCACTATAATTACGCATCGCGCCCTTATATTAATATACCCCAGTTACTGTATCTTTCTACTCTCTCCCTCTCCCTTTCTCACTCCATCTCGCTCTGTTCCGCTCTTTTTCGCAGACGGGCGGGAGGGAGAGAGAAGGAGAGAGAGAGAGAGAGAGAGAGAGAGAGAGAGAGAGAGAGAGAGAGAGAGAGAGAGAGAGAGAGATTTCTTCCTTGTATATACTATTATGCGCGCGCACCATCACCTTGCCGGATTACGCGGCCTCGTTCGTCAATATCGGCGAATTGAGAGGTACAGAGCGGAATTGGCGGACGCTTGGCATCCCGTCGTTTTCTCTCATTCTTTTACGTATTACAGTTATGATCCCTTTTTTCTTGGACTCGATCGAGCTAGGATTTCGTTTCGCTTCCTTTAGTTTTTTTTCTTCATTTTTTTATTCGTTTATTATGATTTCCATAAGATACCGGAGCATTAAAATTGTAAGCGCAGACTTGTTGGATAACCGGAAAGATTTCGTCGGTTGCAATCTTAGCATAAGCGTAGTAGTCGTTTTAGTTAAGATAAAAAATAATTTTACAAATACATCTTAGGGAGAAAATCTTAGATGTTTTGAATTATTTTGATTTTATCTACTTTACACAGGTTTATTTATAGTGTATAGTGCTTTTATTATTAGATTCCGACGTGTATACTTGCTTATTAATCATGGTCGTCCATATCAATCTCTGAAATCCATATCAATTACTTTGAAAATAATTAACAAATTCAAGTATATATTTAGTGAACGAAATGCAAAGAAAAGGATTTAATTAGAAAGAAAGAAATAATTATTTCTTTCAACTATTTGTTTAATAAAAATAAGCTATGACATATTTCAATTAAAGAAATATTTTTTTCATTCAAACAAATCATTTCATTGCATCTCGTCATTATATTTTATATAATGAAAATTATCATTAAATGAATTTACTAAGTGTTTTGTTCAGAATTCTATTATTCAGAATTGTAATTTTAATCCTAGAATTCATAATTTTAATTGTGATTTAATTTCTTTATTTATTATGAAATGCATAATAAGCCTGATGGCAATGATGCCTTCTACAATATAACATATTGGTACATTAATTTTCGTATATACTCTGACGATATTTAATATTCTGATTCTGATGTTGAATTTCAATAGCGGCATAATAAAATTACGCTTACGTATGAAACAATTCATTTGAACGTTAGTTTGAATGTTAGTTTAAAACTATATTAAGTGTATTATGTAATTGTTGAAATGATGTGTAAAAGAAATTCATTCGCTATAAAAGCTCTATGTACTTTATGTACCCGAGAAGCTGCGACGAATGACTTTCCGAAAATTCGTTTATTTAATTGCAATGGCAATTTTTACGGAGCGGCGATTGATATTCCATTCGAACTCAACGTCTATATACAAATGGTCCGATCAGTTTGACTGGCAGACTTTCATAGGAACTATTAATACCGTCTACGATGCCGCCTGTGCGCTGGTTAATTTGGCGCTCGAAAACTGCTTTTTTAATCGGCTTTCAATGCACTTTGAGAATAAAATTAACGAGCGATGTCTTTTTTTAGCCAATATCTATCCATAACGGACCATTAATAATTGATCGTTACGCGAAAGAAAGAGAAAGAGAGAGAGAGAGAGAGGAGAGAGAGAGAGAGAGAGAGAGAGAGAGAGAGAGAGAATGACGTAGTTTTTAGACGATGAAAAATGAAATAGCTATACAAATGATGTGATGAAAACATTTTCGGCATACACTATAAGAGGAACGAGAATTAAATTTTATTTTTATTTTTTTTTTAATGTATATATTCAAATATCTTGGAAAAGCTACGGGGAGAGGCGTACCATGTGACTTTTCTGATATTGCTCTTTTTTTTATACAGATTTTATCATACAGACGACTCATATTCTTCGCTATTTCCTACAAGCTTTATGAATTGCGTTTTCACGATGCGAATCTGGTCTAAATGTTTCAACACTCGCAAGCGCACTGACGGCGCTTCTTTATTCTCCGGCGCATAAAATTTGATAAAAGTCGCGGATTTAATTTACATTTTGCATTCCAATGCAACAAACGAAGAAGACGGTAATTGCGACGGATGATATATATGTCGATTGAAATAATTCGAATTCAAAGAGTGCAGGCAAATTCTAGATTCGGCTAGATATATACACAACGCAATTGCATAAATTGTATTTATTTGAAGGACAATTCGAGAATTCGAATAATAATTCGCATAATAATACCGACCATTGTTACCCCGTTAAACAGTTAAGCTTAAATTAAAGGAAACGCAATGTTTTGTACTTGTACTCCATCTATTCATTCTTTTATATATTTTTATTCGATAATTGTAAGGCAACATTATAGAAAACTCCTTTGCTAAATGCGTCTGTAACAGTCCGAATCTGAAGGTCCTGAATTGGAAGCACACAATCAACAAGGAATCATTATGCATCTGACAATTATGAATTCGAATCTTTTATCACTTTTAATTTTTAATCAGGATTATCTTTCTCTTGGTAGTTCATTAGAATTATTATATATGTACAGTATAGCTCAATTTCAGTCTAGCTTTAGCTGAAATGTTCATCTTTATTAAACATTCATCCTCAACGTTATATAGATCAATTAAACTAGATTGTTTACTCAAATTTGAGACATTAAATTTTGCATTTTTACCAATGTTTTTTTTTATTAATGAAACGAAATTATCTTTTAACTGACTAAGTTATCTAATATAAGCAATATTTTTCACAGCAATTTAGCTTTATTATTAATTTTATAAGATAGATAAATTTTCTAAGTGGGATGTCCGTAAATGAAGATATAGCCATATTTTTAGAATAAATGAAAAATTAAAATTAATATTTCCATCTTACATAAATAAATTACAAATCTTGTTAAGGTACTTAATCAATTTCATTAAATTATAGATAAAATAATGTATTTTATACAATTAAATTTTTTAAAAATTTTTTATGCAAATGGTAAAAATTAATTTATTAATATTAAATAAATTATTGATTGTTGAAATGCATATGTGACTTTATCACAAATGAGACTGTTTTTAAAAATTATGAATCCCAAAAATTGAATTATGTTGCCTAAAATCATTTTTCATTCTGAAATTATCTAAAATGAACGACTCATTTGCCGACTTATTAATTCTATTTTCCGAATAACTTGATGCCGATTCATTTAAATCATGCTTTACCATTTATATTCCAAATAAATCATTTATCAATGAAAATTCACAGAGAACTAACCGTCAAATTATGAAAAATTTTCCGGCTATTCTATACTTTTTTGAAACGGTCTTTACAAAAAAAGTAATGTTAATTTTATCATTTCTGTTTTTATTCTGGAAATTTCAATCTATTTTGCCACTCGAACAACACAAGTCAGATATTTATATACAAGAATTTGTTATAGAGAGGTTGGAATTTCGTATCGGATTCACGATCGAATCTAAAAAAAATACGGTATATCCTTCGATCTCTATAACGGATACGGGAGCTGTCGAAGCACTCGCCTGGAGAGCAAATAAAATCCTCTCAGAGATTTCCGCTTCCTCTTCAAATAGGAATTGCAAATCCCTGGCAACCCTATGCCCAAGCATGTTGGTGGAGTATTTTTACTATATATATAATGTAAACCCAACCTCGAGTTCCACGGCAGTAGAAAAAGGGAAAAGCGGAAGAGAAGAAGAGCGACATATAGAAGCGATGAGCATTGAGCGCCGAGAAAGCAGAAGGGTGACTCTCACTGTCTCTATCTCTCTTTCTCTATCTTTCTCTCTCTTTCTCTATCCCCGCGCCCGATTATACGGGAGTACGCGTTATCTGCGAGCGCGCTACGCAGAAAGGATCCAATTGGCAATCGGATAAATTGGGTTTTCGGCTTCGAACACACCCCGGGAAACGGACGCGCGAGCGCGCGCTCGCACACTGGTTGGCTATATATATATATATATATATATATACGTAGGGGTAAGAGGACGATGCCGAGCACGGGAGATGAACAATTAAACGCGGGATGGGGGAGGGGGCTCCGGTCACGCCCAGGACGCCGGTGGCACGACGACGGCGTCGCCGCCGATCTTGCTTGTCGTCGGTCGTCGTCGCCGCCAAGCGCGCGCGCACGGAGATCCCCGTCGAACAGATGCCGCTCCTCCTTTTTTACGTGCTATATATGCACATATCACATAGATATATATATATACACACACTCCGTTACATATTTACGAGCCTCCTGCGCCCTCCGCGGCCGCTGTCGGTTCTCTAATACACGTATTTTATCGAGGCTCGCGTTAGTTATACAATAATAAGGGGGGTGAGGCAGCGGGGAATGATTAACGAGGGATTTCCCGAAATTCGGGCGAGGAAAAGGTGCGCTCGGGAGGGAAATTATTGGGTGTTTAATCGCCTCCGCTTCGGTGCGCGCGCTTGCGCCAGCGGTCACGGTTACGGTCAACGTCCTATTTTAGCGGAAGGGTATTATACGATATAACATATAATTGCGAGTCGTAATGAGAGTCAGAGAGAGGAGAGAGAGAGAGAGAGAGAGAGAGAGAGAGAACGAGAAAGAGAGGGGAGAGAGGGAGAAAACGATTGGGCCTATACGCACGCGCTTAAAAGGGTTCCCCAGCGGCAGCCCGGTGGTTTCGGCCCTGCGGCCCCCGGGGATAATTCTTATAATTAAACTTGCGTTTGGAAAAATTCACCTTCTAATTAATATCGAATTTCGTGGGTTCATGATGTATATACATAGAGCCCCAGACCCGCCGATACGTTCCCGCTTTCAGTCTACTTTTCCGGTATCGTAATAAAGAATGAGCCTTTTAACCGGCACCTTTTCGTCAACTCTGCGTCTAAATTTTTCTTCCACCAAATTCATCGTATGAAAGATTTTTTTATTTAATTCTTACACAATAATGATATTTAAAGTTCAAACAAACAAATTTATTCACAATCTTTTACCGTAACTTTTGTTATTAATTTACTCCTATTATATTTATATCAGACGATATTGAAACTAGAACTTAAGAATTTCACAAGTTTTGTAAATCAGTTAATTATTTTTTTAATATATTATGATACTAATTAAAAAAAAATTTAATTCGTTAAATTTAATAAATTTAAAGAGTTTTATTTGACAAGTTTTATTAACAAACTGTGCTAGTTTACGAAATAAAACTGAACAATATAAAAATAAATACATTACATTATTATGGTGCTCTAAATGCTTATTTTTATTTAAAATTGCTTTATGCACGAGACTTAGCAGAATTCAATTGAAAATTCAAATGTATGTCACTTAAAAAATCTTTTGTCAGATTTCATGTATATCTGTACTTTTTTGGTTACATTTATTCGCGTTTAAACAAAAAATTGTAATCATAGAATGTGGAAAAGAGAGTGATAATACATCGCTTGAAATGTATTTAATAAAAATACTGATTATGTTGTACATTATTGTTTCTTTTATAAAGATAATTTGTTTGCAAAATTTTTACATAATATATATATATCATGATTAGCATATTTTTTGATTATGTACAAATAGAATTTTTCAATAATTCAACATTCAAACAGTTAAAGGTGTAAAAATTTATCAAACATTTAAGTTGCTTAAAAATTTTAAAGTCTATAATCTTATTGATCAAGTCCAGACATTGATATTGTCCACTAAATTAACAGCCGCAAGGATAAATCTCCAAAATACGTACGATCATACTTCAGACAGCTGACGAGCAAACCGAAACAAAAATCACGCACTCTTTCGCAAATCTCTGCGCGTCAAACTCCCGGGCGAACGGACGAAAAAGAAAATCATCGCTAATCGTATCATAATTATATTACCTCCAAAAATTCCGTGTCGGCCGGCTGATGATGCATCTGCTGGGGCATACCCTGATGCACGTTCACCGCTGGTTGAGGATGCATCGCTTGGGGATACTGATAGGCGCAGTTCATCCTTGC